>JAWNMV010000806.1:8132500-8732500 GCA_035043635.1 Drosophila rellima | reverse complement strand
ATTTCCAGTGAGGTTCGGCTGCTGTATTTTTTGCTCCAATGGAACCGACATTGACAATCAGGGTGGTGGTGAAGGAATTTGGGGGTTAGGGACTGAGAACGTGAAGCAATTGCAAGTAGAGTAAATTTGGCGGCGTACGTGTTGAACGCAAATTTCAAATCAGTCCCACATTCGCCTCCTCGCAGCAGACACACAAACGCACACACTCACCCACATGCAGAACTCACACACTGCCACACACACACATACATGCTGTCATGCCATCATTTAAATTCAAAAAAGCGATAACGACCGGGTAATGATGAAGTGCAGCATCCAGCGTCGAAGTGGCCGCCGGGCAGTGTGACATTGCACACGACCACCAAAATTGGTTACGCGTTTGGGTCAACAGCTGTCAAAGTTTTGGGTTACACAGAGAGAGAGAAAGATACAGAGTGAGAGAGAGACGCCGTCAGACGGTCGTCAGCAGACGCTCATTTGGTTTTGTGATAGGACAAACATATTGGCGCCACTGCACAGTGGTCGGACTTGTATGAAAGAACTCAACAAAAAAAATTGTACGTTTATTTTTATAGTTTTTTTCTTAATTTTCTTATGAGAGGGTCTGAACTTAGTAGACAAGCTTCAAAAAGTTAAATTCTGATTTAGATTTTCTTTTTCTTTTTGTAAGGGAGCGACCACTGTGCATCGGCGACACTGCTGACACTAGACTCATCAGACCATCATGAGGTGAACAGGACACCGGTCGTCCACCAGAGCGTGTGAAAATTAGCTGCCGCTGATGTGTGAAGCAGCAATGCGATTACTGTTGCAAGTTAAGTTGCACCTTCACTTAAGCTCTTCGTCAATTGAAGGTGAGTTTCCTTAAACATTTCGTCAAAACGAAAATGAGAATCACTTAAACGTGTTTCAAAAATGATTGGACTATAGAATACAATTTTTAGTAATTTTTTGTTATTTAGAATTGGGTTAGTTTCATGTTACAAGGCAAAGCTCCCATTTACTTGGCTATTGTTTAAATCAACACAGTAATCTACGAGGCAATTGCAAATATAAAAAAAACTAAATATCTTTAAAAGAGAATAAATAACATATTATAAAAAATAATAATTGCAAGAATGTAGGCTCCTCCTCATTTAAATATATTGTTATATGTATGACTCAATAAACGTTTAAGGTTGATATCTGGTCAGCTTCAGTGCAACGAATTAAAACAAATAAATATGAAAAATCTGAAATATTATAAATTAAAAACAAACAACAAAAAACGTAAAAGGCAAGGTTCAACGATTTTTGGTTTCATTGTGTTCCTTAATGCTCAAAAACTATTAAATGTTCAAAAATATTTCAAGTCTAGCATTAAGAAAGCCGCATTCACAACATCGACATAAGTTCTTTTTAAATTATACACTAAATTTGGTGATACGAAGCAAGAGCCCAAAATTTGCGTTAGCTAGATGATATAATTATGGCTAACGTTCTTCTAACCATCGTTGGCGCTTTCAGAGACACATATAAACGAAATGTAAAGCCCTGTACCATCAATCCACTAACGAAATTGCAATGTACACGTGCCAAAGGAAATGAAAAAATATTGCAGTCCGTAAGGCGTTGGAGCTTTCATTTTTGTTTCGTTCAGAATTCTGCTGCAGCAACAGAAGCGCCTCATCAAAAAAACGAGCGGTCCAGTTTATAGCGTCATGTTCAAGATGCTAAACACACGCTAGTACACTCACTCTCACACACTCGCACACTCGCACACTCACACACACTCGCACACTGGGAGGACACTCAAAGCTGTTAGTGAAGTGGTCGTATGGGCAAAAACTCCGACGTCCAATCAACATCGTCAGCAGCCGCTGGAGCAGCACGCGCTTGGAGCACATACTCGTAAAAAGGGAAAAGCCACAGCGGATTCTTCTCTTCATCTTTCTCTCTCTCTCGCTTTCTGCTATCAGTGCAGCTGCTGCCCATCATCTGCACTGGCAATAAAACTGGCCAGAGTTGGCGGCTATGACCCTTGCCTAGGCGATGGGAAATGCATCGCATATAAAATATTTTGCCGCAGCTGAAAAAAGAAACAAACAGTCCGAGAGAAATCGAATGAGATGAGGAGGAGTTATTCTGAAATTATGCTGT
Organism: Drosophila rellima; assembly: GCA_035043635.1. Classification (NCBI taxonomy): domain Eukaryota; kingdom Metazoa; phylum Arthropoda; class Insecta; order Diptera; family Drosophilidae; genus Drosophila; species Drosophila rellima. The sequence continues at coordinate 8,730,361 of JAWNMV010000806.1, read as the reverse complement.
GAAAGGAAAAATTGGCTGACGTGCGAGGTGTGGACTCAAATTGGACATCTCTGTTTGGCCAGCCATAGATAGGCTCAAATTATTGAGGCATACTTTCAGTGTGAAAGTCAGTAAGAGTGTGTGTGTGTTACACTTTCAGCTTTAGATGAAATTGTTGTTTTTCATTTTAAGGACTCTTTGGATTCCATGTGGATCGTACAAATTTCAATGCTCTCTTCCTAAACTTCAGCATCGACATAAGCTGCATATCAAAAATCACATAAAATGAACCACACATTTGTGAGGAGATGGGGCAAACGATTTAGTCAACAATCGCTTACTCCCTCTCCCCTTCACTCTCTTCCTCTTTTTCTCTTTGTGTGTGTGTTTGTTGCCTTGCTCTTCACGTTCGTTTTGTTAATTGTGCGATACTTTGCTTTGCTGCGCTTGCAGTTTGACTCGTTCGTCTCCTTCGCTTTTGCCCGTTTGGCTTTTTATGGCATTCTCTCATCTCGTATCTGTTCTTATTGTTGCCGCTGTGTTATTTGACTGTCCAACGCTCTTTGCACACACACAAGCACATGTGTTTGTATGTAAATGTAATTGTTTGAGGATTTCATGCGGATTTATTGTTGCATGCTTTGTGCTTTGGGTTTGTTGTTTTAGCCCTTGAAAAGTTGTGTACATACATTGATAGGAATTTGATTTGCCAGTTGGTTAATTTATGACAGGGATTGCATAGATTTATGCTGGATTTTATCAGTTGATTGTGGGGATCGGTTGTAAAAGCAGTGAGATAAAACGGAATGGAAAATTATGTTAAGGCTCTCGTTTAACGACAGATCGCTAATACGGAATACTCTTACAAGTAAACCAATCGACACTTCTTTTTCATCGATTGCCAATAAACCAAAATTCAAACTGGTAGCACGTCAGATGCATTTCCCAGAGTCTCTGACAGACAGATGGACCAGTTGGCAAGACTCGCTGCTGGATAGCTTCCTTTTTTGGCCAAATAAACTGTTAAAAATGCTGACTACGCGCAATTGGGAAAGTGGCAAGAAAACTGAGGATGCAGCCGGAAAAAGTGGCAACTGCCATACAAATGCAACAACTGATGCAAAACAATAAATGGCACTCGTACAAAAGATACAAAAAACAGAAGCGCCAAATGGTTGTCAAAAAAACAAAATGAAAAAAATTCTGCTGCCAAGGAGAAGTTGCGGCAATCACATATTGGAGGAGCAAGAGAAACACATGTGGCAAGGGGAGAACCACTCGAAAATCGACGAAAATCCTTTTGCATGTTGTTACAAGTGGCCAGGACGAGGCCAGCCTCCTCACAATACTCCCCACATACTCCGGTTCCCACTCCGACAGCTTCAATCCGTGCGACCAAAACCCAAATAGTGGCACTTTTGGCTGCCTCTTCATCCGTTTGCCACACGTTGCCATCGCCTGCTGATTCAGCAGCCTCTACCGAGGGATGCCTCCAAGTGCCTGGCGCCGTGTCTTGTTCCTGCCCCTTTTTTTATTTCTTTTCTTTTCATTTATTTTCGTTTTGTTTTGCTTTATTTTGGCTCATATCTGCAGATATTTTCCCAACACTTCATAAACCATAAAAGCACAGCCGGAAAATGTGCTGTAAACTGCAGCCAAATTTAATTTGAAGCTCATCATTTCTGTTTAACTGCTGCTGAAATTGTTTTTTATTTCGTCTTCCTCCGATCACGATCTCATGTATAATGCTTGCCCTAGAATGTTATACACAGCTAATATTATTTACATTTCATTATTAAGTTATATTTTGTACGATATTCGTTATTAGAACGAACTTCAAACAAAATAAACGTGTTATGTGTATACAAAAACACCGAGAATAAATATCGAAAATCTCACTATTCAGAATAATTCAAATATTTAAATGATATAATAAATATTGTTCTCAAATATAAATAATATAAATATATAATATAAGTTATGGATATAATTAAATTTAGTAATCGGTGTCTCATAGTCGCGATATCGACTAATGACTTTCACTCTTATTTATCGGTGCACATTAGGTTATACTTTTTACCTTGAATTGATAGATTATGTTACCGTGCTTCAGTAGAGTTTATATTTGTGCAATAATAATTCAAATGTGGCAGCAAAACATGTGCTAAAAAGAAACCAACTGTCCATATTCTCACTTTCTTTAATACCATATGTATGGTTTTCTAGGCTTTCATGTCTCATTTGAGTATATATAAGCTGAAACTTCAGGCGTCTTCGTCTTTCTTTAAAAGAAATCACCGAAGAACGTTCACGATTATTTGCATTGTAAGATGCAAAAGTATCTCGAGCTTGTTATCATAGTCCTGCTGCTGAATTTTCCGGCAAGCTTCAGCACTGAGGCTCAGACACTCAAGCCGAAACTTTTGCGGAATATTCCGCTGTTGACTGAGGAGGACGTGCACTTCGACAGTGGATATGTGGCGGGTCCGACGGAGATTCCCTACATTGTGGCACTGGAGTTCAGTGGGCGAGGGTCCACCTGGTTCTGCGCAGGATCGATCATAGCACATCGGTGGATTCTTACCGTTGCCTCTTGCACGAATCCCGCCAGCCGTGTGAAGATTAGTTTTGGAGCTGCCGATCGTCAGGAATCGACCAACCATGTCCTTGTCTCTAGCAAATCCTTCTTCGCACATCCGGACTTTAATAGGTTTTACCGTCATGACATCGCCCTGATCCATATGCCGTATATATCCTTCTCAAAGAAGGTAAAATATGTGGTCCTGCCCAAATCTCGATATCTGTTCACGGGTGCTTGGGCAATCTCCTCCGGTTGGGGTCAGCACAAAGGCACTCAGAAGCTGATGAATAAGTTGCATGTGGTGCAGATTCAAGTTTTAGCCAATTCCAACTGCAGTAGTCTTGGATATGGCAAGAGATTCCGGTCAGGCATGCTCTGCGCCCTCCTGCCCAACATGGAGACGAGCTGCCGTCTCGACTCGGGCAGTCCCATCGTCCTTCAGGCATCGGACACTCTAGTTGGCATCGCCTCCTTTGGCAATCAGATCGGCTGCAAGTCCAACACTCCGCTGGGATACACGAGAATCAGAGCTTACAGGGATTGGATGGAGTCGGTGATGTCGGAGAATGGATAAGAAAACGAGTTATCAAATAAAGTAAATAAAGCTGACAGATTTCAGCGCGAGCTCAATAGATTTCTAAGGCACTCTATGCGAGTTTCAATTAGTCTTCGGGAAGACCCAATTGCTTTCATGTTTAAATCCACAAGCTGGATTGAGTCAGGTGAAATCTAATTAACACTAATCAAGGCGGACTTTTGGGCGGAAGCTGACTAGCTGAATGCGCTCCATTCGGCTGAACTTCCGGTCCTGGCCTGGTCGACAGCTTCTCTAATGTCCAAACGGATGCGCGAATGTCACAAGTGTCGAGCAAACATTTCATTAGAGCCAAATTTTGTGTGTTTTCTTTCCTTTCACAGCAGCTGCTAATGAGAAATTTTCTGTCCGGGCGAATCCTTTTCAAGGTGCCAAGTAACGTCGCCCGCCATTCTCAATTGAGCGTTGCAAAGAGACAGTGTGAAAGAGAGCGCGGAAATAGTGAGAAAATTAATTAAATTTCCAAAAAATGAACAGAAACGCGAAAATATAAGGCAATAGAGGAAAAAGAAGCTGAGTTAAATCGGGCTGGCAAGCAAACAAACGGCAGTCTAATGGTCACTGATTTCGTTCGGTACATGAATATAAAATGTCCCCATCATTTGTTGAGAGTTGGACCGTCTACCCGTCTGTCTGTCTGTTTGACTGTTACATATTAAAAATAAAATGCAAAAAACATATAAATCATAAACAGATGACGCGTTTTTGTAACGATTTTGATGGCGTCGCTACTTTTGCGTATTATTTATTCATAATTTCTTTTTATTGTGTTTTATTGTCAGGCCAAATAGCGTGGTGGCAGCCATAGATTCCGATTCCGCAGCTTGTTCGTCATTTGTCGCGTCACACGCACAACGAGGCGTATACGTCACGTGCAGGTTCGCAGGACTGTCCTCCTTTCGTCTCCTTTCACCTCCTCATCTCGTCTGCCCCTGCCCCAAATGGCGTTTTTTACGCCTGCCTAGCTCAGCGCAATCAGTTGACACTTCCCTGAGCATGTCGCCATTTATCCCACAGTGCACAGTGTCGCCCTCTGCTTATTTTGCAAATTTGTATTTCTTGTACAACTGTCACTGAGACACTGACGGCGGCAGATAGTCACACAGCTGTAACAACAACAAGAACAACGACATGTTGGAGAAAGAGGCATGGGGCATGGGGCATGGGGCAGTAAAAAGCAACATTCATGTCTCGTTTGCCTTGACTCCTCCTGGCCATTGTAGTCGTCGTCACACATGTTTCTCTCTGTTTCTCGCTTGGCTGACTGCCCCACCACTCTCCGCATCCTCCATGAAAGCAGTTGTCATCAGCATCAGCAACTTGGAACAGCCGCAGCTGGTCTTCTTCTTCTTCTTCGTCGTCTTCGTCAGCAGTGCAATCATTGTCATTATCATATGCGTCATGATTTTTTGGTTCCGTCCGTCAAAATCAGTCTGAGAGAGGCTGAGACTGAGACCGAGACAGAGTCAGTGCAGGAAGACAGAGACAAGTTGTCTGCAATGGCTCACAGTCCTTGATGACATTTGCCAAAAGATAACTTTGTTGGCATCCATGCGAGTAGCAGTAATAGACAAATGGAAGCTGATAACCCACCAGGCAATACCTGTGCCTCACACAGCTTATAGAGAGAAAGCACTCAACAGCTCTTTAAAATTTCAAATGATATCTCTAATAGTATTCTAAGCTGCTTTAATTTCCACTTTTCTGCCCATTCCTGGCCAACGACGGGCATATATCAAAGCCTAATGTAGAACAAGTGCGAATTCCCATCGAGGAATCATGCAAGCTAAATGAAATGAGACTTAGTCTTTGAATAGAACACATGAAATGCGAATCAAAGGCAAGAGCATAAACACTTCAATGTTAATTTTTCAATGGTGCTAGAGTGGGGAATGGGGATGGATTCATTGCGGGGATGTTGCGCCTGGAAACATTTCACGGCACTTAATCCATATGTCACAACGATTCTCAGCAGACAGGACGACGCAGGACACGGATGCAAAACTCGACTGAGACGCCGAATGAATTATGTGCGACATGTACGAAAAATTACGCGCAAAAATTGCAATGATGAAAAATGAAATTTATCGTGTGAGGAGTGTGGGGATGAGGATGAGTTTCGGCGGAGGATTGCACCCCTTTTAGCTGGCATCCCGGCAGGCGCATTTAACACGCTTTTTAAATTTATAATGACATTTTATTCACTATGCAGCAGGCAGAACACAGGGGAGCATCAAGCAGCCTAATTTTCAGCGAGTGCTGTTCAAAGTTCTTGCGCATTTCAGCGTAGAAAATGCAATAAATTAAGCAAAATACTTGAGTCACCTTGAGTCTTGAGCCTTGATCCTCGGGCGGCGGCAGCTGGGCAGGCCGTAGGGAGAATGGGACAGGACAAAAGGGATGCTGGCGTGCTCGGTGTTTGCTGCGACAGCAGGCGTTGCGTCGAAAGTTTATTTCTGCCCTTTTCTCTTCATATTCTACTTCTTCTGCTACTTCATTTTTTTTTTACTTTTTATTTTTTGTTTGACTGAGCGCGTGATTAAATGTAAAATTGGATTTTTATTATTTGTTTGCAAAATATCCTTTGTTGTTGTCCTTGCCTCTGCCTTTTGGCAAGTTTTCAAATTGCGTGGCAAGCAACAGCAACAACAACATCAACACAAAAGGAGGGTCGGGGAGGGAGCCAAGAGCTAAGGGTCAAAGGAAAACGGAACATCAAGTCCTAGTGCGCATATTTTGCACAATTTTTCAAGGGGTTCGCCCCGTAAAACCTTTATAATGCGATTTCCTTACCCACTTTTCATCCTCAACATATTCTCCTGTAATGCGTCAGCTGTTTAGCATGCGCTTGGCATTCATAATGAGTGCAATTTCGGAGTCGGAGATTGTTCTCCATGAGGGAGAAGAGCTTAAAACTCCAACTGAGCATTAAGTTATTTAACTACTTGTGATTGAAGAACAAAAATTAAATAAAATTTACTCGAATACGAGGCTATGCGTATCTCTTATCAACTCCCTAGAAATATGATTGTAGATTTCCTAATGCACCTGGAAATGTTGTCCAAATTTATAAATTAAGCAACTAATATACTTAGTAGTAGTATGTCATTACAGATTGCCTCTATTTCAGCTGTAGTATATCATTGCTATAGCAGTTGCAGATTTACTTAATTTTATTTAAATGAACTAAAATAAAGTCAAACACTTGAATGCATTTCATTTCATCCGAATCTGAGTTCCAAAATTGTTTAGAAACTTAAGATGCATTTGATTAAAAGCGAGTCTCACAGAAAAATAACTAAAACCATTTCGAATTTTATAGTAGTAATCGGAAAAGTGAATACACATCCACTGGCTCGAATGGCTTGGCTAATTGACACTAATTGCAAATTCTGGGGCCAACAATTGGCATTGGAGTTCTGTGGAAGAATTGTGTTATTCCTGGTGTATGCCACTGACTGATTATCAAACCAACAACAATAACGAAAGGCAGAGAATCAACAACAACAATTACTGAAGGTATCGTCTACCATGAGGGAATCAACAAATGAATAGTAGAAAAATATTTGGTGCGAGTAATTGCAATAAAGTCGTCAATAGAAATATAACCAATCGGACAGACAGTCAAATATACAGACAGACAGATAGACAGACAGACTGATAATGCGCCAAATGCATTCGCAATGAACGAATCCAAATGTGTAAATGGTGAATAGTGAATACGAGTACCCGTACTGAATGGTTGCCACAGGAGCCGCAGACGAGCCGAGTCCATGCAACCGCAGGACCCTCAAAAGTTGGGTAAAGGCTAACAGATGCACCAATCCCAAATTGTCTATCAATTGCTTTGAGTTGCCAGTTATCATTGTTTATAACATGCACACACACACACACACACACACACACACACACACTTATACACACATATAAATAGGATTGTGTGTAGAAATTATGGTTCCATTATGCTGCCAACACAAGGGAAAGACAGAGAGAGAGAGAGAGGGTGGAGAGTGTGTAGTTTTTGCAGTTGCCGTTTTCAATTGGTTGGCCAATTTGGATTGGCCGAAATGATGCAACATTTGCAGTCAACAATTTATAGGCTTTTGTTTAGTTTATAGCGTAAATGTTTTGTGCGATAGATCAGTAAACCAAATAACATTAAGTTAATTGAAATTGTTGCAGCTGTATCTGGAATTTTATTGAAATAACTTTGATTTTTGGCAAAATAAAGCTGCGATACTCTGCATACAGTATACGCTTCAGATATTGTTGGTGGCCATTAAATTGCTTAGCAACTGAAAGTAATTTTCGGCATCAGTCCCTAAACAATTGCCGTGGCAAATCTCGGTAAGCTCCTGAAAAATGCTTGTAATGTTCTCCATGTGTCTCAGAGGCGCCTGGCAATCAAAATGCAATTGCCTGGGTCTGAGAGTGTGCCTGTGTCTGGGATGTGTCCTAGGGATGCTGATGACAACGGCAGAGGACATAATCAAATTTTGTCACATTTAAAGCACTTTTGACACATTTTAAAATCGCATTTTATGGGCAGAAAACGTTTGGCAATAAAACCGAAGCAGAAGGAATTCTTCTTGCTGATGATCATAATAGGCAAGAATTTGCCAAAAATTTGCGTTTAGGGAGCGATGAAGACAATCTCAGACAGTGGCACCAGCCAACTTGCTAAGCCAAATCCTGACAGCGGCAACAGAGTACTGACATTTGGCCCATTCTCATGCTCATCGGTTCTGTGGTCGTGTTGCTGTCGAGTGTACTTAAATCCAATTGACAATTTGAAATTAAAATGCCGAAAAGTACAACACATGACCGCAAAAACAAAACGAGCCAACGAACAGATGCAATTGCAACATCACAGCTACAGCTACAAATACAGCAACAGTGGCAGATACAGATACAGTTGCAGTGGATACAAATACACAGTTATAGATGCACAGTAGCTTAAATGGAATGCAATGCTGCTCATCGCAAACGCAGCACATTTCACTAGACAAGTGTGTGTGTGCAAGTGTGTGTGCGAATGTTTGTGTGTGTGTTCATTGGACTGTGTATGCCAGGAATAGAAATTGCAATGTCAGCAATTGGCAGCAAAGCAAAATCTAAATAAACATTGTCACAAAATGCAACCGACTTCCTCCGCCTCCGTATCGAGAGTGGAAGAGGGCGAACTAGAGAGGGAGAGAGTGAGAGAGAAAAGGGGTGAGCGACTTTCACGAATGCTTGTCAATAAAATTGCCAACAGCTAAAAGAAGATTGGGTGTGGGAGTATGTGTGTGTGTGTGTGTATGTGTGCGTGCTAGTGGCATGTGACATGTGGCATGAGTGGCTGGATGGGTATCCGTGTGTGCACTGCCAATAGGTAGTTAGACAGCAGACACAAGTGCAGTTTTGCATTTTGCTTCATGCCTGCCATGTTGCGATACGGATAAAGATACATTTACAGATAGAAAGATACAGATACATCCTGTTGCTCGACACGGACTTGGTTTCTTCACATCTCTTCGCTTGTCCTGTCCTGTCCTGGCCTTCCACTTGGGACCTTTGTCGTTTGCCATATAAATAAATGCATTTTCATTTGCATGCCACGCCCACACATGAAGTACCGTTTCCCGTCCTTCCTCTGATTTGTCAACTTGACGCTCTTTCAACTTGAGGAACCACAGCTAGCATCTACTCAACTCAACCCAACTCCACGTGGCTCTTTCCATTCCTAGCCCAATCCCATCAGTCCACCACTCTTATTCAAATTTCCATTAGTGCTTCCAGTTTTTGTTTGCCTCTCCCTTAACTCCCTTTTACTCCCACTATAACAACCTGGCTTCTAGCCCGCCTCCTGGCCCAATTCATTGTTAACTTGGACATTAGTCGACGACACCTTCCGCACTGTCTGCAAATATCTGCAGGACATAATTTTAATAAACTTGCTAACACGGTATCAGAGCTGTTGCTTTTGTCTGGCAATTCGAATGTGTCTGTCACCATGTGCAAGTGTGTGGAAGAGCAGGATGATTAGAAAAGTTGCTTTTTATATTAGTTTTACAATTGTTTGAATACTTAGGCGAGCTATGCTTATAAACATTCGATAACAATGGTAGCTTCAACAATTGAAATTCTCCCAAGAGAGGCGGGAAACGGAGAAATTAGAAACTGTTGTAATTCGATTGTATTAGGATATATTAAAATTCAAGGAGTTAATTAAATAATATCTGGTTATCGACTGGGCTCTACTAACACACCGCCAATTTTCAAGGCACCGTTGAGAAATTGTTATTCTAAAAAAAAACCTCTTTACGAGGTAAAATTCTAGTGACGAAAATATTTCCATTCCCCAAAATTTTTTCAGTTCTGCATGTTCAAATTTAAAAAAAAACACAGTTGACGCATAGAGTTACCACTCAACTTTTGGTTATTTGTTCGTGTTACATAGGCAACACTGTCTATCTGCTCCTTGACAGACAAATATTGAGCATTTTACGCCGCTTAAAATTGTTAAGTTTCAGTACTTAGCTTAAGCCCAGTTTATCTCCTTATATGTCGTTTTGCAACACTGCACAAATAACCCACAATTACTCGAATCACTCAATGGTACTCAACATTTGGATAGCGCCATTCTTGGCTATTAAAATGCAATGAACAATAAATTTTGTTATTTTTTTATTGCTGACATATGTAAGAAGCACTTGCAGGTCGAGTGCAGTACGCCAACTTTAAAAGTTACTATTATTTTTATTTATATCATTTGCTGCTTTTGTTGCTGCATGCAATAATTTTAACAATTAAAGTGGATAAAAAGCAAAATCCAAGTAATCATCGTCACGCCGAAGCTTTAATACCCTGATAGAGTCCTGAATATTATATTATAGTTTAAGTGTGAAAACAATAATAAACCATTTTCATAAAACAGGATATACATACCTAAATTAGATAAATTATTTTAAGAAACGAATTCGAATTTCACAAAAAGTTCAATACCGCTATATAAAATGTATGCCACAGTTTTGGACTGTAAACAAATTTAGTTAGTGTGCATATATAAGACAATTTCAATAACATAACTTGTGAGTTAAATTAAGATATTTCTCAAAATTTAATAATGTTGTTTTCGACCTATCTTTTTATGATAAAATCCGGACTGGGAGAGAAGTGGCTTATTGATACATTTGTCTTCTTGATCGAGAATATACATATACATTTTTGAATCGTCCCCTTTACTGCGTCACTCATTTAATAGCAAAGTTATAATACCATTTGCGAGGGTATAAAAGCAAAGTCATGACAATGCAGCACAGCGCAATGCAGTTTTATCAGAGATGATAATGAGGGGAGTCCCCCTTTAACTCTAGCACTTATGTGTTGGGTATGTGCTTGGGTATACATGTTTGAGTGTGTGTGTGTGTGTGTGTGTATGTGTGTGTGTGTGTGTGACAATCCAGAAACAACACAAAAGGCATTAAAAAGTCACCTTTGCTGCCAGGGGACATTCGCCACGTCCTCGTCCTGGTTGTCGTTGTCGCTCCTGGTTGTCCTTTTCAAATTGTCATTCGCTTTGTTTTATGCCTGCAGTTGTTGTTGTTGTAGCTGCCAAACTAATTGTACGCAACAAAAAGCACAACAAACATTTTCTGTGTAAAACATTTGAAAAATGCTCGTAAGGGGCAATTGCACTTGATGACAACAACGACCATAATAACAACAACAAAAACAACAACAACAGCAACTACCAATGAAATGAATGTGGTATAAGCAGGACGCAGGACGAGGAGTTGTTATTGTAGTTGTTCTGCACGCTCTACAAATTAAGAAGCATAAATAAAAATGCTTATATCTGCGCAAGTATTTTTTATTGTCCGTATAGAGGAGGCCTCGTCCTGTGTCCTTTCCCCTCTCTCCTTTCGCAGTTTCATTCCCTTTCCCTTGACTCTTCCAACATCGCGCCCCTTGCCGAATTGTATTATTGCCGCGGTAGAAAATTTAAATTAGAATTCAGAAACAGCAGCAGAAAGAACCAAATGAAACGCTATAAATTATCGCATCCTTTTTAGTGGTTGTTGTAGTTCTAGTGTTGTCCTCACTCTAGAATCTCGTCCTCCTCTCTCTTTCTCCCTCTCTCCCTGCCATCTGGGGCAGGTAAATTCAAATGCGATTTGTTACGGTTTTGGCTTTGTCGAAATTAAAGGGCATCCCAGTCTCTAAGATGTGGCGAACTTCATGCTTTGCGGTGGTTGCAACCGCCGCATTCGTTTCCACTTTCATCGGAAGAGAATTATTGTGACAGGTTTTCTTAATTTGTATCTTATGTGTAGCAAATTAAATACAGCATGCTCCAATTTTAATTGTGAGTATTTGGACTCTTAAGAAGATCCAATTAGTTCTCTTTCTTTTTATTGACCTCATGAATTAAAGCTCTGCCTAAAAGCTGATTCATAATCCCAAGAGACTTTTAATTTTTCACCCACAGCAATAGCAAGCAAGAAAACAAAATTGAAGATAAACAAAATTGCAAGAGAGGCAACCTTCACTAATGATCCAGGCCCAACAATTCGCCTTTAATCGCTGACCAAGCCAAAAAAAAACAAAGTTACCCCGTCCCCGCTACTCCTTGTTGCCTTATCTATCATTATGAAATCAACGCCCTGACTGAAAAAGGTGATAAATTTGGCGCATAAATGACACAAAGTCCAAAATCCTCAACAAAATGTACTTTAATAAACTTCGGAGCTGCTCGGCCTGAGGGTTCACATTAACCGAAGGCCGCGACTCGGATTTGCCTGGGGCTGACCTTGCCACAAAAGATAATAAAAAATAAAATTATCATAAGAAGAAAATGAAAAAAATTAATTTACATGAAATGTGCTTTCCCTTATTTTTTATTTTGCTTAAAATAAATGTAGACCCATGCTGAGAAATTTGTACTAGGTTCCATTAGATGTTATTAGTGCTGGACTTCCTGTGGCGGTGTCACCAGCCACGCCCACCGCAGAGCAAAGCCCTTGCACCCAAAATATTATATAAGTGCCTGTCCGGCTCCAAAATTCGTATGATTTAAGTGGTCGACCAAATAGTTGTGTGGACATTTATATTGGGATTATTTGTGGATGCGAGAACTCATAACATAAAACCGATAATTGTTATTAGTAATTTGAATAGTTTACTTACTTAAAAAATGTATTTGCTTCTACTATCAACATACCTGCAAATAAATACATAAATAACGGATTAGTATTTTCATAATTGATTGGTATTACACAATTCAAACAATTAATCAAACATTTGTTGAGAGTGACCGACTACGAATTACCCAGCGTCTAGGTCCCTAAATAACATTTAAAATCAATGATCAATTTATAAAAACACAATGAATATTATTCGAGTTGGTTATCAAATCGTGCTGATATTCAGAGAATATCAAGAATATAGAACGAAGAACGTGCTGTAAAACTAGCTTTATCCGTTCCTATAGACGGACGGATATGGCTATATCTGCTTGGATATTAATACTGGTACATGCTTTAAACAAAATCACTATACCTTCGGCACAGGGTATAAAAATAATCCAAACCAATTTAGTCTCTTGTCCAGTTTAAATGCTTCGCATTTTCTCAACCGAATAAAAACAAATTAAAGACCAATTTATTGTTGAAATCGATTCCCTGATTAGGATGAACTCCTATTTAATTAAAGTTACACAGTTGAATCCACAATCCCAAAATTATATATTCCTTATATATATAGTCGAATCAATGTGAGAAATTTGGGGTAATAGCATAAAATAAATATGTTTGTTGTTGGATTTCTTGTCTATTGTTACATGTTCCAAGTTTTTTGTACTTGTAGCTTTAGGAAAATGCAAATTAAATCAATACATATTCAACGATCCATACGAGTCGTAAGGCGTGTCTTATCGATTCTCAACATTCTTTACAAAGAATTGTTTAGTTCTGAAAAGTCACTGTTTAATTCACAGTCGCGACGGTTAAAAAGTGTCGGTCCAAAAACATTCGATTAACTAATACTTAAAAGGAGTAGATAGCACTAGATAAATTTTTCCACTTAAACATCAACTTTCTTAACTCGCTGTTATCATTTCTTTAAAGCGTAAAGCACACAATTTCTGCAACAAAGTCCCCAAAGCAAACCATCCATAGACAATAAGTCAACGATTACAAGTTACGATTACTAGCTGTATGTACATTTCTCTCTCTCTCCCTTGTACTATTTCTTCTAGTCGTGGTGTTGTTGCTTCTATTGGTGGTCCTGCTAACTAATTAAAAGGCTACAAACGCGCCTGTCTCGCCTGCTTTGGTGTTTGGTTGACAACAACAACAGGAAGATGACAACAGCAACAAAAACAATCGGCCAAAACCAAAGACAAAGACAACAAACAAACGGCCAAGCGACTGAGGCACAGTTTGCTGTGATTTAATTAATTTCAATGCATAACGTCAACTGTGAAACCGGAATCCGAGCCCGGTCCCCGAGCCCGGTCCCCGAGTCCGGTCCCCGAGTCCGTGCCCAGGCCCAAAACTGGAGCTGATGGTCGACGCAGTCATTCTTGACACCGAACACCGAACCCGAGTAGAGCCTCAACTGGCCAGAGGACCAGGGCCAGTGAGTGCTGGAGCGAGTAAGAGACGTCGGCAGCCGGCAACTGGACTGGAAAATTAAATCGAGTACAATTTTTTGTGACTTTTGCTTTAAATTTTACGCCATAAACAAAAACAGACATTCGAGAGTTGACAAAAGTGTGCATCCGAGTGATAGAGAGAGAGAGAGACAGAGATGGAGACAGTAGAGGTGAGATAGATATAACAATTCTGGCAGCTGGGCCAGTAAAAATTCAAAACTGCTACAGCAATGGCAACACTGTTAGCCTTAAAGTTTTCGTTTTCCTTCTGCAAGCGGTAAACATTTTTCCGCAACATTGCGTTTTGACTTTAATTAGCATTTTCGCAAGGGGATGCGAGCAAGGGGTGTATCGGGGTGATACTGGGGTGCTTAACTTCCCTTTACAAATCGAGGCAGAAATTTACATTTTCAACTATACAAGTCTGTTATTTTTCCTCTGGAGTACAATAAAGCAGCATTAAGAAAGAAAAATGATTTTTCAACTATTATGACTATAATAACATTTAAGATGATTACCTGATATTCGAAAAGTCGATTTTCTATTCAATTATTAGTAAATTTAAAAATGCAATAAATAAATTGAAATGCTAAACAAGCCTGAAAACCTTCCCCAATGCGAAGGGAGTTAGCCATGGCCCAAAAGTATCTATAGAAATTATGCATTCAAATTTATCACAGTATAGAATTTAAATGAGTTGAAATCCTTGTCATTGTTTTATTTATACAAAATGTTCACTTTGTTGTTGCTCGAATAATGAAAGTTACTCAATTGGAATATTTCAACTTATGTGCTTAACACACCACTCACACACACAGGAACAGTTACCGATACATTCATGTATTTGCACAGATACAAGAACAATAAAAGTGAGCATTTGACAATGCAGCTCCACCTCCCCAAGCTCTGTAACTCTGTCAATGGTTTCCCATGGGAATCGCCGATTTATTTGCCACTCACTTGACTCCCTTCACCCTGCATCCTCCCTTCCTCGGGGTATTCTCATGTCCTGCGACAGTTCGTCCACCCGTCAGACTGGCGGTGCCCCAGTCCATTAGTTAGATGGGTGTCCTTTGTTGACTTCATTCACTTTTGCGGTACATTTGATTTGTATTTTTGCTTTGCATCTCATTTCTTTGGCATTGTTTTTCCGTTTTCCCTCTTTTCGAGTACCCAAATGGGAGTAAAATCGAAGCGAATCCTTTTTGTGTCTCATTGGCAATTGTCGTCATTATAATGTCAGTCGACTGAAGGGCCAAGAAGCAAACGAGTAAAGCT
Organism: Drosophila rellima; assembly: GCA_035043635.1. Lineage (NCBI taxonomy): Eukaryota > Metazoa > Arthropoda > Insecta > Diptera > Drosophilidae > Drosophila > Drosophila rellima. The sequence continues at coordinate 8,715,289 of JAWNMV010000806.1, read as the reverse complement.
TACATGCATTAGCAGTTGGTTGGTCAGGAAGTCAACCTTGTCCTTGGCGCGTTTTAGTTACAAGACAAATGAAGCGGTCCTTTATTGGCCAACTCTTCAATCTTGTATTAGACGAAAGGTGAAATTTGTGAATAAATGCAAATGATTTGAGAGATTGAGCTAAGTTCTTTAAGACAGATATGAGTTATATGAGATTCTGGAATGTAAACAGGAATAGACAGTTTATCTACCTTAAGTAAATCTGTCTCTTAAAGCCCGACTCAGCCGTAAGTCGTGCGACTTCAGGTTTAATTTCCACACAAGTTGCACACAATGACAATCGAAAGTGTCTTCTAAGAACTCTATTAAAAATCTTTTAGAGCGCTAAAGTATAAAGCAGATGATGAAGTAGACACAAACGCAGCAACGGTAGCAACGAGGAGAAGGACAACGACAAGGAGTCCTAGACAATGGGACTTGGTCCCGAAGTTGCCGCCTTGGCTATAAAAACCTTGCGCCCAGGAGCAACAACAATGGCAAATGCAGTGAGTGAGAGCAGCGAGAAGACAAGACGACGGTTGAGAGATGCTGCTGTGGATGAAGATATTTATTTTAGGGATAAAAGGAATTCAGTAGGGCTTAAAAGTGCGGATGAGTGCCACTTCACGAGCAGCGCAAGGAGCAAAGCGACTCTGACGACACACGCGACAATGACGACGAGGACACAGATGAGAACAAGGACAAGGACGAAGAAGAACTTCACAATGGATCTTAGAGGTGGCCGCCAGGGCTGGAGCTATGCAAAGACAAAGCGCGCGAAAAGCGCTCAAGAAAACACCGAAGAGTTGAAAATGACGTTAAAGTAAACAAGATGAAAATTAAAAGCAGGCAACTCGTCGGACCAAAGCGCAGGGCAAAGCAAAGTGGATGCAAAAAACACTCGCACTCACACTTATATTCACACTCGAACTCACACGCGCGACCTGTTCCGGGATTTGATTTAAAAATGGAGTGGTATTTAAATAAAAATCTTGTTGCATATTTACGAGTGCGGCGTGAGGCATGCGGACTTATGGGTGTATGTGTGGCAAGGCCAACAGCAATTTGAGTTGCAGCTTAATTGTTACTAGCAGCAGGAGGACTTTGTATTACTAGTTGGTCTCTCTCATTTTTTGTATGCGGCTTTCAGCTCTTGTGTGCACCATCTGAATAATTTAAAACGGCCAAAAGAATGTAAATGTGGTCGCCTCTTTTTCATGCACCTTACCGCGATCGTTCGAGTTTTTTTGGCATTCAACCAACAAGTCCAACTGCTGACAGTGTGCTTTAAAAATGACATTACATATTTTTGGCTTACACATTTGTTATGCATCGTAGAAAGGTTTTAAGGCTTATAAGCCGTGGCTAACAATAATTAGGGTTACATTAAAAAAAATTTGATTCAGTTTAACAAAAGCTTCATCACAAATATCATGTAGTTAACTTCACATAATTATGTGCAGGCAACACTTTACATGGTATCTATTGGTACCTATTATAAGCGTGATTCGAGCTACTTTCTATCAAACACGAACCGGAGCAAGAAATCCGACAAAACAGCATGCCAAACTCATTTGCCATGACACATTTGAATGCAAATTTATGCAAAACGTGTCAATGTGCTAACAACAAAAAAAAACAAACGAGCGTCGTCCAGCGTGTGACTAAAACTAAAAAATAATCCCAATCGCAATTCCACTGCCATTTTCCAATTCCAATCCCAATTTGAATCCCGTGGACAAACGTGCAAAGTCAACAATGCAAACTGGAGGACGAGGAGAAACTGTGCCAGGGCGCGACTAGTCGGGGCAAAAAGGACCATGCCATGGTTCTGGCTGATTGACGGGGCCAACGTTCGTCTCTCTAATCCGTTAATAGAAACATTAACGAGGCATTTTTCGAAAATTATTTCAAGCACGCGATAACCGGCCAACCAACCTAGCAGCCAACAAGCCAACCAGCCAAAACTGCCAGCCGACAAGAAGTTAAGTCAGCTGGCTCTTCAGCACGTCAGTCAAGTTCAAAGTGCAATCGGGCACTCGTACAGTGCCTGTTGTTAGTTTGCAAACGCAATTGGCTTCGTCGCAGGAATGGCAAGAAGGGGAATAGGGCTGCCAAGAAGAGCCCAGTCACGTGATGGGCGTCATGGAAAATATTCTCATTTCGCTTTAATTTTGTCGATCGTTAACCCTTTGCTACCGGTTCCCGTTTGCCTCTGTCTTTTGGGGTGGACTTTTGTGTTTCTCCTTCGGCTGGCAATCAGAGCGCGTCAAGTTGTTGTTGTGGTTGTTGTTGGTGCTGTTGCTTGACTCTAGACCTGCCAGCCTGTAAAGTTTAAGCAGCCCGAAATAATTGCATTGTAATGCGAAATAGCTACCACCCAGAGCAGTATACCCTGGAGTTGTCCCTTCCTCTGGGCTTGCATGCTTGACTCTTGTTATTTTAGCACGTTCATATGGCATGGACCTGGCCCTGGCACCATCACACCATCACACCACCGCACAACCACTGTGCACCACCACACTCTATGTTTATGTGTCGGTAATTTTCAATCTCACTTCGCAATCGTTTTACAACATTTTGCTTTTATTTTATGCCAAAGCGTCGCTGGCAACTTTTTGATAGCCAACTCCTGGCCTGTGCTCCAAGCCAGAACTTAACTCGATATTCGCGCGTACATACATATTTCTTCCCCTTCCCTTTTTTTATAATTTCTTATTATTTTACTCTTATTGCAGCTTACTATTTATGTGTCTGCTGCAATTATAACGGAAACTAGTCGAGTGCCACAGTGGAACGAGGCAAGCAAATTGAGGGAGAATCTGAAGATTCTCGCTTGCTCATGACCGAGTTTTCTTTTTGAGTTATACATTAAATTAGACAGTTAAGATTATGTTAAGAATTTGAATTCCTGAATCAACTATGATCAGCAAACGCTAAGATTTTAAATAAATTACGTATCCTTGTATTCCTTGATTAGAATCAAATGTTCTTCATTAAAATTGCACTATATTAAAATTAAAAAAGAAACAAATTTTAAATGCTTTATCAGAAATGTATCGAGTGTAAGTTTGTTGAATAATTTCAAAAAAGGAAGAAAGACATGTAAAGAGTTTGGATGATATATTAATTTGTAATACTCACTATTATTCGAGAAATGATAATTATATTTATAATGAAAAGAATTTATTCTGACCACACTGTGCGAAGAACGCTGGCCACAAGACAACAAATTATTGCTAATTAGTTTTAAATCGATGACCAGATACGTGCAGAACTAGACTGGAAAAGTAGAGAATATGGTAAAATACAGTAAAGTACACAAGAAGAGGATTGCAAAATGGAGAACTGCGCTAGATACAGGTGTATGAAGTATAAAGCCCAACACTATAGTCATGACACGGACCAAAAAATGGGGGAGCGGAATAACTGGACCAGATCTGTTCACAGTTCGACCAGCTAAAAAGCCCAGATTAAAGGCCAAATTAAAACTGTATATGCAAAAGGCAGAAACAACTAATAAATAATCGATTTGAACAAAAAGAGGCGAGTGAAGGGAGGATCCATGACGTTTTTATGCGTATTTGGCATGGGGCTAAGTGAACTTTAGTGCAATGAACGGATAGGAGTTTTTTATGTGTTGCAGGACGGGATTTTTTCACATTCCTTTATTTCTCGCATTCGGCAGCAGGGCTGGACTCACACTAAAATGTAATAAAATAAAGTGTTGGGGATTTCGTGCGCTTTCCGTTCAGTTTGGCTGATTGAGGAGCGAGTGGGGGATCGGGTATCGAATGGAAACGGGATCAGGATCAGGGGTTGGCACTCTGGCCGCGGGCGCGTCAATGGCGTGAAGTATGCAAAAAAACAGCCAGCTAACAACAGCAACATGCGAAAATCGATGGAAAAACTTTTGGAAAATCAAGCAATTCGTTAGCTCTTTGCGTGCAACTGTATAGGTTGGACCTCTGGGGTTGAAATTGGTGGTGTGGGACATGAAGGGGTCTTCAAAAGGACTCCACCCGCTGGTTTTATAGATTTGCTTTTATTGTGCGGTATTTATTGTGGTATATGCCGTCGGTCGACTTTTTTCTCGTTTTTTCTTGGTTTGCTGTAGCACAAATCGCAGCAAGTTGCGCCAATTGGCAGTTTTGGTGCTTGTTGCCATGGTCGATGCTCTGTTGGATTGTCAGTTCAATTCAGTGCAGGCCAGCTCTTGGCAGGCACTTGATTGGAATGGGCAGAAAAATGAGCATGGACACTTATAAGCCGCTTAAATTGTTTTGCCTTTTTCTGCCTCAGCCATGTTTTCAGATTTTTTGGGTTGTAAAACTTGATGCCGCTTTGTTGGCGTTGTTATAAAAATGGTTAATTAAGTTATGTTTAAAATGTATTTTTATTGCTTATTTGCCCAGACAAAGTTCCTAGGGTGTTGAAGATGTTTTGGGTGTGGCAGAAGTTTGATCTATCCAACTATCTAAGGATGAATGAAATTGATTTTTAGCCATTGGAAATAATGATCTAACAAAATCGGACACTGCATTTCAATTCCAACTATTTAAGAAGATGAAATGAATGCATGCTGGTTAATTCACATATTCAAACTATTTTACAATAATTAAAAAAGACTTAATCTTTTTGTGTCAAAGCTATAATGACAAATATAAGTTTTGTGGCGGCAAATCTGGTGATTTCGGTGACCAGTCAAAATCATCACTTTTCAATTTCAACCGTTGATTGTTGCTTTAGCTGTACGGCATGTAGCCCCGTCTTGCTAAAACCAGAACCTGTTCATGTCATTTTAACTTTCAAATCGCCATTAATTTTGTGTCGGAGAGAGGTGCTAGCGAAGCCTAATTTCTGAGAGCGGCGATTGCTCGAGGTCGCGACGTGAAGGAGACTTGGTACGGAATTTCTCAGAACACCTGTGCCAAACCTGTGGACTCCATGCGAAGAAAATGTTTTAAAATACTAATATTAAAATAGTATAACAATATAATAACAAAATATTTAAGTTTTTATTTAATTCAAAACTTAATGTTCCTTGTCGCTATTTTTTCTGCCAGCATGATATTGGTAAATTTAAGGTTTTTTTTGTTCATATTATAAGATGGATTTGTAAAATTTAAATAAAAATAGCGATAAGGTACTTTGTCTAAGAGTTAAAATGTATCAAGTCAATATATGAAATGATTAATTATAATTATAGAAAATAGTTATCATTATTTATAAGTTTCATTACTCAAATATAAAATCTTATGCAATCTTTTAAATGGTTACTTTGATAACGGCTGGCAAAAGTTTAACAAATATGTACTTCGCATATCATTTACAATTGCATAATCCTGCACTCGCATGCCACATGCAAGTCGCAGTTGCAGACCAGTGAAGAATCCAACATGATTGTTCCGAGGGAATGGGGTGCTGTTGTTGTCTTGGTGTTGGTGCTGCTAACATCATTAGGGGTAACCCCTTCATCCGAGTTGAGCACTTGGCATTCTACTCATAGTTGGAACGCCCGGCGCGCCGGCTCGTCTTCCATCTCGTTCGTATATTCGTTTTTGCCGCTTTGTGCAACGTTTTGTTTGCTTGTTTACTGTTTACTCTGTGAGCTCGGCGCGTTATTCCGTCGCAAATCCTCCATTGGCGCATTGTGTTGCTTATCTTTGTGGCAAGGCCGTGGTGCAAGTGCCCGGGCAAATGCAAGTGCTTACATTTGTGTTGTGCAAATGCAGCAGCCGAGAAAGACGTTAGCTCTGTTATTTAAATAAATCGTTGCATACTTTGCGGCTGGATGCGGCCATCAACGGTGTTTGCTTTTTGCATATGAGAGCTGCTGAGAGGGAGAACGCTGAGATGTCTGAGAGAGAGAGAGCATGGGAGAGGGAAAGGGTCTGGACTTTAAATCTCATTTGAATTATTATGGCAAAATGCATGACAGTCGCGATGTCGTCGCATTCTTTTGCATACTTTATGGCGTTTTAAGTGCTCCAAATGCTAAAAGTGTGTTGCAGCCTGTCAAGCGTTATTATTATTATTATTATTTAGCTTGCCTCCCGCTCACAAAATATCCCCTACATTTCTTGCATAATATTTGCTGTTATTGCTGTTGTCCTTTGTCTACTGTTCGTGACCCAGATTTTCAAATATTGCATGCAATTAAAAATAGACATCAAGCCAAAGCTAGAAACTGTCGGATGACAGGCTCATGTGATACAAAAAAATAAAAAATAATAAGTTCAAATGCGCATACCGAGACCTTGAGAAAATAATTGACTATGGTATACTTCTTAGTCGAATCGATATAGCTGTAAAAATTTTAAGGTATATCATATGACATTTCTATTAAGATTATCGAATATGTATGTGTTTTCTATAGTGCACAATTTGGAATTTTCAAAGTTTTTAATGTTCTTGCATATAACCTCATTTCAAATTAAAACATTTGGGATTAAAGTCCAATATATTTTTTTTTTATCATAATTGCACATTTCTGTTTTTAAGACCCCGTACTTAAAAAAAGTACAGGGGTCTATTAACTTTGTCATAAAAAAAATGTGCGTAACAGGCAGAAGGAGGCGTGGCAGATTCCTTAAAGTATATGTATTCTTGATCAGCATCAATGGCCGAGTCGATATAGTCATGTCCGTCTATAAGAGACTATAAGAGCTAGAGACTCCAAACTTGGTATGTAGGTCCGTCTAAATTGCAAGTAGATACCCTGTGAATAACATATATATATAACAAGCAGAAGGAGGCGTGACAGACCCCAAAAACTATATATATTCCTGATCAGTAGCAGCAGCAGAGTCGATTGAGCCCTGATTGTCTGCCTATCCGTCAGTCCGTGCTTGAACGCGTCGAGCTCAGGGACTATAAGAATTAGAGACTTCAAATTTGGTATGTAGGTTCCTAAATATCATACGCAGATCAAATTTGGTTTTAAATTTCAGCTTAACCACTATATTATAAAGTTGTCATAGAAGCGGTCAGTGAAATTTATATTTAAGTACAAAAAAGATTGTTTTTTGAGATATCTTAACCAATATTACTGAATATTCTTCTGAGCTGGTCTTATACAACCAGACCAAATTTAGTTGAAATCAGTCGGCTACATAATTTAGATACCTTAGGAATTGATCGAAAGTCAAGATTTGGAAATTTTTGTTGTTTCTGAAGATATGTCAACCAAACTCACAGATTGAGAGATTTCTACAGAATTATACATGACTAAATTTGGTTAAAATCTGACGACTCTATCATATAGCTGTCATTAGTTAGAATTAGTGGAAAATTTATCCTGACAAAATTTGGTTGCAAGGGTTATGCAAGGGACTCATAAAAATGCGCAAATACTCTAAGTCCACAGGGTACAGGGTATCCTACAGTCGAGAACACGTGACTGGACCCGCACCTCCCCACGAGCAAAGCGAGCCGGAGGTAGGCGAGCAAAGCGAGCCGGCGACGGAGTTCCTTTGTCTCCAATGTATATAAAGCAAGCACCATAAATGAATACTTTTTTTTTTATCTTGAGTATTCAAATTAAGAATAATTAAAACTGTATCATTTTTTGCCATTATGTCCGGGTTAATCATTAACAGAGAACCACAGAATATCTAAGGGGCGCTATTTAACAGCTTTGAGCAATTGCGGAAGTAAATCAAATGACACATTTTGCAGTGGCAGAAACCTCTTCGTCCTCTTTCTTGGCTCCGGGGGAATCTACTCCCTCAGTTCCACGTACACGCTTATTTTATTTGCAATTTTTAATAATTTGCAGCGCAGCTATGCAACTAACAGCGTATGGTGTTGTACAGTTGCAAGTTGCAAGCCGCACCTGGCGAGGATTGCCGACTGGGATGTCTGCCAACTGTTGGCTGCAAGAGCAACAATAATATCAACAGGAGCAGTAACTGAAACAGCAACTGCAACAGTGGAATCCACAATTTTGATTTATTATTTTGATTTCTGTTCCTTTAGTACTTGGCAGGATGCTGCCACGGAAGCGTCCTCCAGTCTCTTACCACCTCCGCCTTCTTTCCAGCAATTTTATGGTCCTTGTGTTCTTCATGTCGCCTTTTTTATTTTTATTCTCACGGCTTTCTGGTTTTATTGCTCCAATTATTTCATGTTGTACGCTGGAGTAGATTTCATATTTCACATTCTCAATTTATTTTTTACATTCTTATTTTATATTTTCCAATTATTTTTTCGTTTTTCCAACTGCGTTTAAATGTATTGTATTTTGATCGTTAATTATTCTGATTTTTGTTCTGAAACGATGCCAAATTATTAATTGCAAATTGTTGACTGCATTTTAGATGAGATCTCTTAAAGATTAGTTATCTCTAAGGTAGATCGTTCAATATGCAACTGGTTGCCAGTTAGGCATACAGGCATTTAGCACTCAGAACTCCTATGGCCAACACAATCTTGTCACCTGTATCCAGTTCCATAGTCCAAACGCTTAACTGCACATTAAATATACAAATCTGACTTCGTTGCCGCATATCGCTGGGTATAACTCATGGGTATGACACCTTCACATTCATACTATACTCTCTGCTAGTTGTGGGCGTGTTTCAGACTCCCCAGAGTTGAGTGCACAAAGACAACAGCCCAGCCGTGAGAATGAAAACAAAAACAATAGCAAACCAATTCTAACGAGCGTCGTTGAGGTGAATGCCAGAATTGCCCTGCCTCGCCCGGAAGAGTTGTTACCCATTTTTTAGATATGGCTAAACTAAAATATTGTCGTAATACTTGCACAAGCACTCGCCCATTGCTTTACCAACAGCTTTCTTTCCTTTCCTGCCAGAAGATATTACGCCAATGTCATGCAATTCGACAATGTTCGGCACTGATAATTTGTAGAGTGATGAATAACCTTAGTGATATGGTCGTAGCAGATTTCTCAAGTTAAAATTCGGAAGAACTCGAATTTAACAACATTTTGTGTATCGAAAAGAAAAACAAAATTCAAACTTAAAAGCTCCTTAATATGGTCAAGCTTTTATGAGAGTTACATTTAAATCATAAGCAAATAGAAAATGAATTGCAAGTTTACAAGCGTTTGAATCTAATGTATCTAAAGACATTTGCAAACTTAACTTTTATATGCTTTCAGTTTTTATGAATTTGGATTAGGATATAAGTGTTAATTGTTAATTTTACGTAAATAATTTACAATTTTTATTTAAATACGAATATATTTTGTTTTTGTAGACCAGTTTTAAAAGATGATTAATAAATAAAATGCCAACATTCCTTTCATCTATTTATTTTTTTAGATAATGTACATAGTGTGTATTAGATTCGGTGAACTGGCAATATGGTGACTCTTTTTTTCAGAGCTGTTTCCTAATGGCAACTGCTGAGTGGATGCAACAAAGCGTGTGCAGATTCAGAGAGATATAAAGATGCATAGGGCAGGAAACAGGGGGAAACTACAGAAGTAGGTGCAGTGGTGGGCTATGTATAAATTCATAAAGGGAGCATGCGACGACGACTGCGGCAACATGTTGTAATTGCGTATTTTATAGATATACTCGTATACACTTACAATTACAACTACACAAAGGGGTTGGTGGTTCAGTAGTCCAGGGCTCGTAGTATGGTGAGCGGAGGGTCGGAGGGACAACGAGGTGTGTTGTATCTGGCGTTGTTGCTGGCTGGTTTGCTTTTGTTTGGCGCGGAAATGGCAACCGGTGTGCAGTGAAATATGCTAGCAATAACAACAACGAGAATACGCATACGCCATGTTGCGCCATTTGAAGTTGTTGGCGTATACGTAATTTTTATTTTACAGGCAACAAGCCAAAAGGACTCGTCACTGAAAAATTCATTCAGCGGCGGCAATCACAAAAAATGGCACAGAGTGCAGAGAAATTTTAATTGCTCAAAAGCGACCCCAAGGGAGAGTCGAGGGGTAGTAAACTAAATTTGCTTCCGTTATGTGAGCATTGCTGTTCTCCGTCCTTTTATGACTTTTAATTCAATCAAAGTAAATTAAATCAAATAAAATATTTCACTATGCTTTCTCATTGCATTTTTCAGCTGAGATTTAAATTCTGCTTTGACAGTTTTGCTTTTCAATTAAAAACATGAATTGGGCTTAGATATGTTCTTGCATATGAGAATAAAAGAACGGTAGAACAGATTTTACTCGCAAAACTTCTATGAAAATTAAAGGATACCTGACTGATCCTTTAGATAAATTATATAAAAAAGTTTTGACCAAAGATAAAGATTCATATCAAATGCAACTACATCTACGTTAACACCGTTGGGGTCCATTCACAAATCGCTTGCCAAACGTCCTTGTTCCGTATCCTGCAGTGCCGAGTATCCTTGCTGGCATATTTTGCACACACTTCTTCGAATTTTTGAATTTTTAGAACTGTATTTATGTGCCTGAGCATAAGTGTGTGTGCGAAAAGTGAAAGGCTGCTTCAAAATAAAATTCATAAAAAGCCTCGTGCAAATGCGCACTTTTCTATGGTATCCTTTCCATGTCCTTTCAGTGCGTGTGTGCATTATCAGCCATGCGTAAAAATCAGGACATGCGCGTGAGAGGCTAACCTTTTGTTCACTTTTATTTTGCATCTGAACTAATGGTGATTATCTCTTTATGTATGTTTCTACCCAAAAAGAAAACTCACTAAGTCTCCTTTCTGTCAAAGGATAACCATCACAACCACCATATCATTGCTGTTTATATGCTTATGTAAAATCTACCTACGCTTTTAACATTTTGTGCGATGTCATTTAAGTGTAAATGATAAGATAAGACACAACAAGAAAATTTAAAAAAAGCACAATCAATTCAGGTGCACAACCTACTCAACCTTCAAATATTATACAATAGTAGAAGCAATTTGTGTAATATACTCGCATATTACTCGAATAGTAGTCGTTTAAGCAAATGTTTCCAAAAAAGGCAAAATATCGGCTAGAAACCGTTTAGCATGGTCAAACGCAGGATGCCTTGCTTATCTTTTTGTAGCATGTGCGATCCAAACTTGCCGGATTAAATATTTCCCCAGTCGTAATATTCGCTTGGACGCCGAGATCATGATACCCATCTTCTAGAAAATTTGTTTTGGAAAAATCGCGATTACAGATTGCAGTGAAAGCCAGATACAAGATCATACGAAGAATATTTCTGTGTTTTCGTGTTTTTAACTTATATATATATATATTTAAGAAACCTAAGTTTTACCCATTCTAATGGAAATCCCCATACTTTCCAATAATTGTTCGCAGATTAGCCAATTAATCTCTTTCTGAATCCATTGGAAACAAACAGAAAACTTTCGACGGGTACAAATTTGTTATGAGAACTATGTGCCTTCATTAAGTTCAGTTATTTAGCCTGAGAACTATTTGTCACTCAATGAAAATTTTAAAATGAATAGAAATGGATTTACTTTGAGGAATATGCGTTTTTGTTCCATGTTTGTATTGCTGTATATAGTGAAAAAGTGGGAGCAACGAATGCATGCGACAGAAATGACTGGCAGATTCAATTTTGGCGACTTTCTAAAATGGGGATCCCTGTTTGCTTGTAGAAAGCAACATCCGAAACAAATTTATCTGAACGTATTAAAAATACTACTTAAGAAATAAAAATAAATTTAGTTTTCATTGAGATATGCAACTCTTAAAGGCGACAACATACTTGGACTTACATATTCGTAGGCATTAAAGCCATTTAGAGATGTTAGCCAGAAGCTGACAGTCGTTGTTGTTATTGCCTTTGCTGTTGCTGTTGCTGTAGCTGAACACCACCGGCCAATATGGTTGTAGTTCATATGAGCACATAAATTACGCCAACGCCAACGCCAATGACAATGATGACAATGAAATGCGATGCTCTAGCGTCAGTCGGTGTCTGTATGAGTATATAAGTATAAGTGTGAGTATGTGAGTATGCTGGTGTGTGTCAATGGCAGCTGGTTGTAGTTGTACTGTCCAGTGCGTTTGTCTGCCATTGTCTAGTATCGCAAGTTTGAAATTTCAGCAAAAGGACAACAGCCACTCGTTATCGAACTTGTTAAATTCAAGTTAAGCTGAAATTTGAATATTTGGTCAAGTCTAATATAGTTTGAGAAAGAGAAAGCGGTTGAGAAACTGTGGGAAAAAAAAGTAAACGAGAATGGTTGAGTGTAATAGTTTTCGTTTGTATTAATTACCAACTAAATTTGTTCTGGTTAGTTAAATTGAAAAACTGATGAGCATTGCAAATATAAAAATGTAGAAGATTCGAATAATACTGAGAACTGGTCGATCTTGATCAAATTGAAGTCAAGCTGGATTTTTACTATTTGGTTAAGAAGAATATAATTCGAGAAAGAGAAAGCGATTGAGAAACTGTGGACAAAGAAAGGGAACTTTATTGTAAACGAGTAACGATGAGTGTAATAGTATTCGTTTTTATTAATTACCAACTAAATTTGTTCTGGTTAGTCAAACTTAAAAACTTAAGAGCAATGTAAATATAAAAAGAAGATTCGAGTAATACTGAGACTTGTTCGACCTTGATTTAAGTATCAAATTCGACTCCATGTAGATGATGACTGAGGATACGGTCTCCGCCGCATGCGTCTTTCGGTTACGTTTGCACCTTTTGTGCAGTTCGTCGGCGTAGCTAAATTGAAAGGGCATGCAATTCACTAGGATGGAATCTTCAATCTCCATTGGATAGTTGCGACCGTCGCAGTAGAACTTGCCATCGTCAAGTACAAGATTAAAGCAGTTGGACAGCGGACCCTCGTAGAACACAATGAGCAGCATCGAGGAGCCAAAGTAATCCGCTCGCTGCCAGATGGCATAGGGCGCATCAATGGCCGGATGGCGATCCTTGTATTGCAGACGCAGGGTGCGATCATAGAATCCGTGACACACAAACTCCAGTATGTGGCCGTCGATGAAAGTGCAGTTGGTCAGGGAGCTCGATACTTTTGCGGGATAGAGAAGCAGCAGCAGCCAGCAAGCAATCAAATGGATATTGTAACCTCCTGCGTATTGGGGGCTCACTGGCATGGCCTATAATATTGCAGCAAATGATACTGAAATCATTTTTTGTCAATTTGTTCAGCAGAGACACTAAAATCAATGTGGAAAGTGGTTTAACGAAATATATTAAAATTTACCTTTCACTTGACAAATCTTTAAAATAACCATATTTTGTGTTCTATTACTGAACACACCACGAGTCTATATATATTACAAACTACACGATGCCTCTGCTGGATTAAATGATCACCAGCCTATTAATACGTAACTACGATGGCATTCTTTGCTATACCACTTTTTATCAATTTAATACCGATCGATTCTTAAGAGAATAAAATAAAACTCGTTTATATCTTAGATTATAGTGAAACTAAACAACTGATGTTGAGAGCCATCTGTAGAACGATCTCCAACAGCATCGACTCCATATTAGCATGAATAACATTGCCAGCTTGCATCCTTCAAGTAGGACTGTTGCCGTTGAATTAGCTTTCAGATCGAATAAATTAGCATAGTGAATGCCCACGTAGTCGGCTGAGTCGTCCACATGGGCATTGCAGGCTTCCTGCAGATCCCGCACATAGGAGAATGTGTATCGGAAGCAATGAATTTCCTCAGGATGAACGATTATGCCAAACATACCCGACTTGTCACAGTGCAGCCAGTTTAGATGGCAGGTTATATTGGCACAGTGTGTTATGGGAGACTCATAGAAGGATATGAAGATCTGTCGTCCGGATCTTGAGTACGATCTTGCCCATATTCGATATGGAGCATTTGAGTCAACCAAATTGTCGCGATACCTTAGTTTCAATTCTAAAGTGTAATGTCCCGAGCAGATTAGTTCTAATGGGGGTCCCGTCTGGATTAGAAATTCACAGTTATAGAATGAAGCGTCAATTTCTATGCACTTTAGATATATCACAGCTAATATGACCATCACTAGAAGATTCAATTTCATATTTTATTTTTCATTCACATTGTGACAACAATGTCCAAACTTCACTGACAACATTTCGAAAAATTATTTCAAGTTCTTAGTGTGCAAATTATGACAATAGTCGTAGTTCTCTTAGAAAATATTAAGACAACTTATGTTTTTATGGGCACATAAATAAATGCTTCTACAGAGTAATTTTGCTATACCTTCAAATTTTGTCAACTGCAGTATTGTAAATGTGATATTCGTATGACTTTAAATTTTAGATAATATCTAAAACTTACAAAATTTTTGAAAAAACAACCCAAAGTTCAAAAAGTACAAAAAAATATAGATGCATTCCTATGCAAATATATAGTTTTTTCTTCATATTTAATTTTTTTGCTCATGCATTTAGTTTTTAGAATAAGCCAGTTAATATAAATAATTAAGTAAAATACTTGCTCTTTTAAAGCGTAAATTTTCTCTATTTGAATGTATTGGAAAAATACTTCAACTTTGACGAGCTCCACAGTCTAGAAAATATTTTTTAAAAATAGAAAATCTTCTGCATAAAATACTTTTACCAATTCTTAATTAATAAATATTAACATTTTTTCCAGCAAATCAACTCAAAAATTGATTTTGCCGCAAGTTTTTGGGAAACGAGTCATAGTACAGCGAACAAGCTGATCATGAACCGTCACAAATATCAGATAGAAGACAATCGGTATATTGCAATCGGTCATTCTCGTTTTGAAGAAACTTTACTCAGACAATATTATAAATTCAAATCGAGTAGTAGAAGAGTTGCAGTAAGCGCTTGAGCTGCAGTTAGAACCTGTCTTGCTCTTAGGACACTTGCGATATTCTCTCTATTCTTTCTGTAGTGCGAATAATGCAGCACAGGAGTTTCGATTTCATCGTTATTATTATGTGGTTTACCCCTACAATGGGCCAGTAGAGCGGCTGGGTAGCTCAGGTGTGTCTGAAAGCAGTGGAGATCCGAGTGCTCCTCATCGGATCGATATTGGAAAAATTCTCTAGCTTCTTGCCGATCTACTGCTTTAATCAGAGACTTGCCTTTGATACTATAGTTCTTTCCCTGGACTATCAACGTATGGCAACTGAACAGGGGAGAGCGATGGAAGGAGATAAAAAGTAAGCCCCTAATCTCATCGCTGTTAAAAATTATATATGGAGTGCCTTTCGGAGCTCTTGTGTCCCTCCATTTTCTAGCCAGTTTCTTGGAGACGATCGCCTTACAGATTTTGTTCAACATGCAGAAATTCATAAAAGCACAGTCGCCTGTATTGTGCTGAGGCGTCAAACTGTTGTCATGTCGTAACTCGGCCCGAAGTCTTATGACCAGCACGCTAAGAAGGAACAACCGTAATTGGTATTGAGCATTATTCATAGTTAATTTAGAAATTTCTGATACTAATTACTCGACATATATCTGATATTTACATATTTGTCAAAATTAATACAGCACTTTTAATACATACAAAAGGAAACTATTTTCAAGACTTACTTTTTTTATTTATTCTGTTTACTTAACTCAAATACTGAAACATATTTTGTAATATTTACAAAACAAACACAATTCGCTTTGAAAGATCAAATTTTTATACCACACTTTTTCAGTTCATATGGCAGCACTTAATCTGCTGAATTTGAGCGAGCTTTAGATATTAAGGATAGTCCCAAAAAATCTAAAAAAAAAATATTTACGTTCGCTTTGGAATTTTTTAGATTTAGAAATTATACAAAAATTTAAGATACTGAATATAAAAAAATTTGAATTAATGCCAAAACATCAGACTTTTTTACCATAGTGCATTCGCATCTTTATTGAATACTACTTGCGAAGGCATAAGAAATAACCTAATTAGCTACTGAATAAAAGCGGTTGCTGGACAATAAGAAGATTCTTTTCAATCTTTAAACCTATTACATCTGTTAGCTCTGTGTGATTATTTCCGTGCGGACAAAAAGAAGATTTCATGATAACAAGTTCACTTTTCATTTCAAATCAATTCGAAATTTTGGTGTTGGTAAAGCATGTTTATAAACATATTATTCGTACTGTTTTATTTGGCTTACTTTGTGAACGCTCAATCGCAGAAGGATTCTATCACGCAATTTGGCAACTGTTCTAACCTTTTCGGAGTACCCTTGAAATTTCAGTGCACTGGCTCAATTACGAGAGACTTGAGGCGGAACTACAAAGACAGCAATGTGGTTGAAGGGACTCCTTATGCAATCTTTGCGTCCGATAGTCTGATGCTCTCCGTCTTCATTACGATGTACTCCTCCCCTCTGATGGACTGTAACTCCCTGACGGTGATTCAATTGGACACATTCATTTGCGATGCAACTCAACAGATCACACTGACTGTCTCGAAACTGTTCTGTTACCATTATCCCATGCGATACTTTGCCGACCTCAGGGACAACTGTCTGAAGGTCCGCAATGCCGCCTACGATGTTGTGGATCACTCGGCTCTGCACTATGCTGATGAGTCCGATCTGGCTAGTTCCTGGTCTGTTAATTGCTGGCTGATGCTTTTCATATCCCTGATATGTGTGTCTGTGTGATAATTGCACATTTACAGACAGGATGCTGACTTCTTACATGCATGAGTAATGTGGTAGTCAACATTCTGTCTTTAATATCCAGTTTTCACAAAACACATTCAATGCAATGGTCAATCGGTGCAATTCATTTACGAGTATTGCGAAACTGCAGTAACTACGTGTGTTCTGCTGCAAAAATCAGAGAATGGAGACTGGAAAGAGAGCAATCCAAGAAAGGGCAAATGCTGAAAAGAAATTTCCAGTTAAATTGATTTGCATACTCGTGCATGTCTGAAAAGGACTGCAACACAGAAACCCTGACTCGAATCTTGACTTGAATAAAATAAAAGACTTGAATTGTACTTTCAATTTCGATTCAATGACAATTTTCTGATTTAACTCCATTTTTATGAGGACCTTCGAATTCGGCTTTTGGCAATGGTATTCGTCTTTATTATGTTACAAAAATAAATTGTATTAAGTGTATTTGAGAAATGGAGCGACGAGGCACCGGAGCAGAGCATTAAGATCTGAATTCCAGGACACAGGTGAACTGAGCGACACACGAAAAGCCAAATTGAATTAGCTCGCAAAAATACAAATACACCCAATACACGTCTTTCTTTCTCACTTGTTTTGATATGAACCAATCCTCAAACTTAATTTAAGTTGCCTCTTTCTGGAAACATGCAAATTTGCCGTTGACAACTCTTTCTTTGTTGTCATCGCGTCGTCTATTGACGTGGCTCCCCCAGGGAAGAACACTTGGATCAGTCTTATTGAAATTTTAAAATGTGCTTTCTGAAAAAGTATATTAAAGAGGGGAATAATAATCATATTGTATATTAAACAAATTATTTAATTTTCACACTCTAACTGCCAGCGAAAGTCGGGTTTAATCTAAATATAGATTCGGTTCCAGTACTTTTTATACGTGACAAGTTAAAGAAGACAGAGGACAGTTAGCTTGACAAAAATTCTCACAATCTGGTAAATAATTTAATTTCCCATTCTTAAGACAAGCCACATACGGAAAGGGGACGCACCTAGCTTGGCTATAACCAATAACCGATTTCGATTCCCCGCCTGCAATCAATACCTCGGACTCACATCCTGACATAATATAGGCGGAAAGGACCAGGGAAAAAAATCGTCCTGGATTGGCAAGAAGAAATATAAACGACAGCAAATTATTTGCTGTCAGGCCAGAAGGGGAGTGGCAAGGGGAATTGTGGTGATTCGTGAGTGCGTGTGAGTAAAATTTCACAGGACAAAGGAAGGAATACCGACAGCTAAATGCATTGCGTGTCTCAAAACTAAAGCTAGCCCCAAGACCAAAAAATCAAAAGAAAATTGATATTAAGAAATTGCATGAAATGAGTAAATGAAGCGTGGAAAAACACGCCCGCCTAATGGACTGCCTGATTGCCGCCAACCAGAGACGCGGCCAGAGCCAGAATAAAAGTCAGAGTGAAAGCCAAAGCCGCAATCCCCCAGCTAATGTCGCGTCGAATGTATATTAAAAATTCTTGGAAAACTAATCAATGTCAAATGTCTCCTGATTGTGTCGAAGCCACGATGTCGCCGCCATCGTCGAGCGACGACACAGATAGATAAAGCCCCGTCCATCGTCTGTTTGTCCGTCCATGAGGTAGACTGCATGGATTTAAGACCGTGTGCTGTCTGTTGTTCCTGGTCGTCCTGGTTGCTGTCTGAGCATTAAACAGACAAGCGCGTGATTAGCAGAAAATAGAAAATAATTTGCTTTCCAGCTGAAAATTTATTAGCTGCCATAAATTTCGAGGAAGCATGTGGAGCACTCCTTCAAATTTTTCGGAATCTCTTAACGTTAAATGTGTGCGAGATCATTAAAGGATGTCATATCTATCCTTAATCAAAGCCTTTTAGATTTTATTTCTCAATACTCACTCCCCTCTCCGTTTAGTTCACTATACTCAACTGTATTACGAATAATATCAAATCTTTTAAAAAAAACTTTTTTACGAGGTAAAAGTCTGGTGACGAAATTTTGTGACTGAAAATTTTAAATATTGTATTCATAAAAAAAAAAGTTCATCATTCAGCACTGCGTAATAAAGTTATTTTTACTATGTAAGAAAAATCGGGACCTTATTGCAAGCGGCCATCATACATACATGTAAGCATGCAGTGTATATACAAACAGATAACTGGTAATATCTTGCCGAATCGAATTTTTACAGATATGTGTTATATGTCAAAGAACGAGACATTTTATTGACATTATCATATTGCAGTTTTTTTTAGTGATTTGAGGTTTACATTTTTCTTAAATCGACAAAGAGAAAGACACCTTTGTTCACCTGTAGCCTTCTACCTATGTATGTACTTTTGAAAAAAAGTTGAAAGTTATGCCTGGGAGCCCTTCAAAATGCCTTTCCAACGATGTATACGTAGCTTTTAACGTTTGTACTTTGTACTTTGTTGGATAGAACTATCGCTTTTGATCGGCATATAATTCGAACTGATCGGACAGTCATAGCAAATTTTCATTTTTCCTGTATTTAATGCTAGTCGCTTTCGCATCCTTTCGTTACCAGCGCGGTTTGGCGCCCGCAGTGATTTTCCACTCAATAACCCAAAACGAAACCAAGTCAATACAATGAATTTGAAACAGTCGAAACAAGAATTACTTTTATAAGGCTTACTCTTCTTCACTTCTGTGAAAGTATGTATGAGTGTGTGCATCAAAGACCTCCAGATATTAATAAGACGGGATGCGAGAATAATGCTAAAATTTCTAATTTACAACTTTTAATTAATGAGAAGCAAGGTTTTCCCGATTAAAATTTAAAGTAACTTTCTTGTATTCAAACTAATGACAATAAATATAAGTAATATCTAATTTACTCGTATTATCTCCTGAATATACCTGCAAATATTCTGCTCCTTTCCTTTTCTTGCTCTTTTAATTTTAATTGTTTAAACTCATAACTTTCAATATCCCTTAACTTTTCAAAATACGCGATTAATAGAAATAAATACGCATTACTCGCATTATCGTAATATCATTGGGATAGATTGTTCTCCTGTGCTTTCTCACGAGGATAATACTCCCTTTTCAACAACAGCAACAAATTAAACAAGTTAAAGCAAAGCCCGTGCACTGAATGAGATGTGTGAGTATGAGACGTAAGTATTTACAAATAAATATATGCCAACATTGACAGTTGAAATCGTGAAGAGGCGACTTTTCAACCCTTTCTCATTTGCAGCAGGAGCAGCTGTCAGATTGACATTTCTACTTAACATCCGGTGTCGAGCTGCTCAATTTTTAATCGGTTTTCAAGCTGCTTTTCGGGAGCAGCAACTCATTATTTTTATTAATATGATTTCCACTGCACTTGAGTGAACTGCAATTCTGCATTTTGTAATTTAAATTTTCATATTAAGCTGGTCCTGATGATAAGGATGATGAAGATGCCAGTGTCAATATATGTCATTGTTTTCTCCAATGAACTGCCATTTATTTGCAATTATTTGTTTTAAGCATTAAAAATACAAAAGCGGCGAATCAGCCCCACATCGCAGGTCATTCAGCCCTGAATTGCTCCGGGCGCATGGGAAAACGCTTGAGCTCAAATGAACAAGAGTCCATTGTCCATTGTCCGGGGACTGAGACTGGGACTTGGACTGAGACTGGTACTGGGATACGGACCATTATCGGATCGGCTGGAAATGCTCTTTTAATTGCTGTCAAAAGGTTCTCGCCACTGCGTGTTGAATTATGTCAAACAAGTTGTCAAGCCGTGGCCAACTTGGCCGCCCACCTCATTGATGCTGACGTTGACGCTGACACACTTCACGGATTTCATGAAAACCACTTTTAATTTTTATTTGGTCCGGTTATCTGTCGGCTGACATTGCCTGGTCCTTTAGTGGGCAGAAAAGGTCATTACATGCGTTAATCTTCTATATAAATAAGAAGCTTGTCGAGCCCGTAGATTCCAGACAGAAGGACAGACGGACATATATAATATCCTTAACAAAAACATAAAAATAAATACTATCAAGTCATCAATAGAAATTCGGCTTGTAGCCCTTGAGATTGTCAAAACCTGACAATGATAAGCACTGATAATTGTGTCTCAAACTCACTCCAACGGTCATTTTCATTTGTGACAAGTTCGAAGCTTATTCAAATCACATTTATTCTAGCTCTGTCATATTTATTGTTATAATATTTAGAAAGCCATATGCAAAGTGCGATCGAATTGCATCTCGCTATCCCGATTTGCATTTTCATTTGTCACCAATTTGTCTGTATTTTCGTTCATTAAATATGATTTTCACTCAATACTTGTAGCCTTCCAAGCATAACCGACAGACTCTCATAGCTATTCAACCACCAAACCACCCACACCCACCGACCCAGCGACAAACCACTGCACACATATCCTTCGGGACTTATTATTGCTTCGTTGCAAAAATGATAAGCGCTCATTGTGGGTGATGGTGGCAACTCTGGTTGGTTGCTGGTTGGGTCGGGTCAGAATGCTGTGTGTGTCCTTAAAATGCAACTTGAAAGGATTCGCTCCGATGGTCAGTCGCCACTGGCATCGCTGCTGGTGCTGCGGTTGCCCGGTTCACTTTGGACTTGGACGTTGGTTGACCAAGTCCCTCTCCTCTCTGCCCCTCTACTGCCCATCATCCGTCGGTGTCAGTGTTGGCGCGGCTTACATGGATTTTTATAAAAGTTAATTGTTTAGTTTCAGTGTTTTGTTAACGACGCTCGTTGCTGTTGCAGACCTTAATCGCCTGCACTTGTAATGGCAACTCTAAGAGGAGGACACTTGGCCCAGTTGCCATGTTGTTTAATTTCTACAATGGAACAGTTAAAGTAAGTACTCAGAGGGAATCCAGAACTCCAGGCGATTGTGATAAAGCAGGATAATTAGAAGGAGATTCAAGTGCATCAACTCTCTTCTGCTGTCTATCCCTCTCCCTCACTCCCTCTCCGTCTCTTTCTCTCTATCACCTCTTAAAGGGAAGGACACTTCATTAACTATGCAATGTCTTGGTTTCCAAACACACACACATACACACACATGTTACAGCTTGGACAAATCTCGAGCACCAACTTAATCAAATGAAGCAATATCCAAATATTTGAAGCCCACGCGCACTTAAGTGCCATAAGGATGCCCAGGGAAGACGGATGCTTTGGATGGTAACCCAGGCACGTTAATACAATTAAAAATCCACCAATTTACTCACGACAACGAAGATGACATCTTCGCCATTGCGTCTACTCGGTGGTTGCCTTGGGCCCCATCGAGTAGGCTCAACATTCTTGTTGTTGGTCTGGGTGTTGTTGTCCTGTGTCTGTGGCTTTGTGTGTGTATGTGTGTAGGTGTAGCTGTCAGCTGCAGAGCTCTCTGATGCCATTAGGCGTAAGTGCCATTTTCCTTTTGATTTTGGTGGCATTTGACTTTATTAGGCAAAACTACTCCACCTGACCAGGTGGGTGGCTATCAAGTCGGCTTGTCTTCCTAGTCTGGCCTCGTCTGATCTGTTCCTGACTGTGCGCTTTGGGGATTGTTTGGGGACGTCAAAATGGGTCAATATGTGACGCTGGAGCTGCCTGGCGATTCAGGATGATGCCGAGATGCTCATGTAATATTCAGCAGGACACAATCGAGTGACATCTTTTGAGACCTCACACGGACAGCATGTGTGTGCGCGGTTTTGTATGTTTGCATTTGGTTTATGCACGCAGCAACTTCGCCGCCGGCCTCTGGTAGCCTTTGTCACGTCTTCCGTGCCCTGCTCTGTCCACCTGAGTGAGAGGGGGAGGCCAAATAGGAGGCGACTGAGTCGCTGCTCGTGACAGGGAAGTTAAAGTCTCCTTCGAGTCATCTGCTTTGCCCTCGCAGCTGCTCAATCATTCATTTCGCTTTTTGTTTATTTATTTAGCTAATGGAATTATTTGGCGCCCCTTCACCTCTCTTTCGCACCGAATAGTTTGCGATGGGAGTGGCTTCAATTTTGTCCTTTTGTATTTGTCTACGTGTGTCCCGAGATTTGATTCGCTTACCGGTCTCGGGCCCTGCTTCTGTTGTCATCTTTTCATATTTATTCAACGTGTATATTCTCACACCTCTCTCAATTCCCTCCCTTTCTTGGTCACCATCTCTGATGTGTTTGTCGGACGTGTCTTTTGTTGGCAAGATGTTTTATATGTCGCTTTTCCCTTCAATATTCGCTCATTTCTTTCTGTCTAATTGATTTCTTTGGTAATTGGCGATTTGTTCTCAACTCCCTATTGTTCTGTGGACTCTTTCACTTTCCCTTCACCAAGTGTTTTTTGTCCAACACTGATTGGAATCTCAGGTCACAAGATATCAATTGTTTGAGTAAAAGAATATCTCGACTCAAATGTTCATAAACATAACTAATTAACAAATTTTAATAGAAATATTTTTAAAATTTAACAAATTGCATTTAAAAGTCATCTGAAACATTGTTATCCAGGAGTGATGGAGGAATGCTAGGAGAAATACTCCGGCATCGTTTCCCTGATGAACTGAAGCAAGCTACCAAAGAGATGACCAGGGAGAAGGAGCTGGACAGTTGACAGGTCCCCGTCTCGGAGCTATGCACAGACCGACACCTCGGCTGTGAAAGAAAGCACCTACAGGGCACTAACTAACTGTTAACTGTTAACTGTTAACTGCGGACTCCAGACTCCTGAATCCGGAATAACTGACAGGCATTCAGGCAATGCAACCAGCTGAGGAGAAGTGCACGAAAGTGTCAGCAACAGTTCCGAGTTCTGGCGTTTCTGTGTCCTGTGGAAGTGTTGGCAAGTTAAATATTTATTTCAGGCAATTTGATGTAAACTTAAAGGTGAATAAATTTTGCTGGAAGCAGCATTGATAAAAGCTGGCTGCTACATACCCTACGTTCTTTCCCTGTCTGCAATGAATAATAATTTGATTCAAAGAGAGTGACACAGAAATATAGAGAGAGAGCGATAGAGAGGAAATCAATTCCCAGTGCTCCAATCCTTGGCCAGCTTATTGAGCTGCAATTGAGACTCGCTTATAAGCACAGAAGTCGAAATTGAATAAAAATGCTAAAAAGGCAGAGAAGGCACAAAAATATGGCAGCAAAGGTTAACGCCGCCGTCTGGTCTGGTCCGTCGTGGCCTGGATGAGGACAACGATGCTGTTGGCAACATAGCCAGGAGAATGAAGGAAACATGGCACAACTTTCTGCAGTTTCCTTAGCCATGTCATTGGCCTGTCTGTAAATCTTCCGACAAAACAGTCGCCGTCACCCTCGTCGCCGTTGACGATGCGGTTTTCAGTCAACGTAGAATATTGACTTGATAAAAAGTTTACTTTTTCGACTTCATTTGCCGGACGCAGGACGCTGAAGTTTGGTAGCTGAGCTCCAGAATCCTTTGGGTTGTCAGTTGTCAGACGCTTTTGTGACTCGTCCACACGCCTTATGAATTATAATAAATATCTTGCCGCACTATCTTGTAGATCTTTTTATTTGTATCTGCGTCTGTACAGATAATACACCTTATTGAGATTGAGAGAAGCCAAACTAGAAGCCAAATCCTTTGAAGACTTTGCCACCGATTGATGCATTCGAAACTTAAATGCAAGCCAAAATCAAGTTAAATATTACAATTATGAAAGGAAGGATCTAAAGAAGTTGAGAGATATTTCAATGGTAGATGTATTTTCGTAATTAACGTATCGTCGTAGAGAATAAATTAATATTTATAGTATAAATCTTCAACTACACTTGTCGATTATCCAGACTCCATAAAAATAAAATGGAAATCTCAGTGCTTTATGAACGGATAAAAGCATGAAACGTATGCATGATCCGTATAATAAAATTTAAAATGGATTTTACCAATTTATAGCATTTTTCCTATGTCTATATACACTAATTTTTTTATTTTGGGGGAACAGACGCGACCTGAAATGGTCCGCAACCATGTGCTGGTATTATGTAATTTGAGTCATACATTTCAATTCGATTGGAGTCTGCAGGTACAAATTGATATTTATTTCTTGACAATTTTAGTTTCCAAAAGAAGTGCAAAGTGTGAGAATGAATATGACACAAGTAATATGCACAGAGATCCGCTGGGAAATGCAGAAAATTACTTTAAATTATTTACAATTGCCGAAATTGCATTCCAACAAATAAAGCCGCCCGAAAGCAGACTTAACTTAATTGCGCACCTTAAAGATTCACTCGACTGAAATGAAGTTTAAATTTCTGGCCATACCCAGGGAGAAACCAGAGGGATATAAAGACTTGAGTTTAAGGCCACACAGAAGCATTGTTTGAGGACTCAACACTTGTGGTCCAATGTATTGGCTTTCATATTTGTTTTCATGCCCGAACGAATACCTCTTCCAAGTCATTAAGAAGTCAGCCTCAGAGACAATAGTCTCGAGTTAAATCTTAGGGTTACTTTCTTTAAAGCTTAGACCAAGTCTGTGTCCAATGCTTAATTAAATTTAGTAGCAATGCTTCTTGATGCATCCACCATTCAAGTACTTAATAAGCTTTGATTCGTGCATATTCCGTGTCCTTAAAACGTGACAGTTTTTAAAGAATTTAATTGCAATAAAACAACGATTAAAATCAGCCCTGTTGATGAATCACAATGTTATTTAATATTTACGTACCGACCAAAGTGATTGTGCACTTCGTAAACATTGTGTATTAGTATCAGGGATGCCTCCTTCTGCCTTTACAAACGCTACCACCATCTTCGAATTCTTGTAGCACCCTTTTGGATACTGGCCTAAACACAGAGAATTTCCCAGATTATTTTCGAAAACCATTGAATGTGAAAAAACGATGTATCGAAAATTTCTGCTCTGTTGGATCATAGTTCTTATTTAGGACACATCGTAGCTCATTCCAAAATGAACATTTCTAGTTCTAGTTAATTTTACATTATTTTGGTTTAAACTTCAAAGCAAGCCCCATTATTCCCCACTTTTACTCCCTGTTACCCTCGAGAGGCAACTGACATTTTGAGTTGCCTGCGAGTGCCGCCTGCTGTCAAGCTCGTTTCTGTTTGTAGGCATTTCAGGGCTGTTTCAACTTCTCTGCTTCACCTACGTTACACTTCATTTTGCAACTTGCAAGTTTCGAGTGTTGCATGCATATGTGTGTGTGCTTGTGTGTATGCGTGTTTACAAAATAGTTTTGTACTTACTTCTACTTGAACTTTTTAACTTGCTTTCTTTTGCTTGGGGGTAAAAAAGCTGCCGCAACTTTTTGCCTGCATTGTTTTTGACTGCAGTCGCCGCCTGGCATGTCCCGAAACCCCATCCTGGCCTAAAAGTACTCGTGTCTTGGCCCTGCCTGCCTTTTTCCATGTCCTGTCCTGTCTCTGCAGCTCTTACTTTACTTTTGCGTTAGTTCTTAGTTCGTTGCTGTGCTCGTGTCTGTCGCTCTCTGCTAGTGAAGCCTGTAATTTATTTCTTGTTTTGATTGAAATATTGCTTTACAAGCAAAACGACACGCACACACACTTACTTCTACCCCGGCGCAGGCAACGATTCGGTTAGAAAAGTAACGCTGGCGGAGCGGAAAGGAAGGAGAAGGTTTAGCAAATACGCAGCATAGGCTGAAATCCCTAGGCCCTCTGTTCGAGTGACAGCCCCTCTGTAGTACGCACACACTTCAATACACAGCTTTACGCTATACACTGCGATAAATATCTATTAACTCAACATGGTCTTTCGCAGCCTAAATGAGAACTATGCCGATTTGTTTATATAAAGTCTCTGATATTTATCTGATGTTAAATTTAAAGATTAAGCTTTTATATACAGCTGCGAGTAAAATAGTAGTAGATTACCATATCTTCTAAAAAAAACCTCTTTACCAGTTAAAAGTCTAGTGACGAAAACATTTCCGTGACCCAAAATTTCTGATATCCAATTTTGTGACGAACGATATTGAATTGTACAAATAACTTATTGTAAAAAAAAACAGTTTGAGGTTGATGTTCAACTTAAAAGTTGTATTTTGCTTTTGTTAGGCAACAACTTTTGCTATCTGTCATTGTTGCTTTTGTTGATCCTGCTGTGAAAATGCTTAGCAATTTGCAATTAACTGCAGGAAATAGGGTTCTACAGTTAAATTTTACACTATGTCAGTTCAAGTCCCAGACCAGTTATTGGAGTGCTTGCATTTAAGGAGGAGGTCTCTTGGTTCATGGTAATTTGCCAAGGATATTTGACTTAATAAATGGAAAAGGTTGTTCGACTGCTGCTGGTAACCTTCCATTCAACTCTCATACAATTCCGAGCTGAAAGCCGTGGGCACTTGTGATTTATGTCCTGCTTTCAATGCTATGCAAATCATGAAACGGGGCTTCGATTGGAGAGCTCTAACAATGCAAAATTAATTCCAAGGGCTTGTCAATTTAATACGTCTCAAATCTAAGCGACTTTCAACGGCTTTTGTGCGATCGGCTCAACGGCAAAAGTCAAATTGAATCAACAATATTAGCAACAAAGAGCACGCCCTCTTTTCTATCCACTCTCTCCTTCATTTACATTACCATTTCCATCGTCATCTATATCTTCATCTCCAGGCTAAGTTGAACCCTTGCCGACAATGTACAGCTTCATCATCATTATGATGCTCAATATCTCAGAGGCGACTGCTGTTATTGCGTCTCTCGTCTGCCATTTTACATTATAAATTGCATTATAATTCAAATTTTGCAATAAATCTCAATTTCAGCACAAAGAGGACAACAGCGGCGGGGAGGGAAGAAGCAGCTGAGGCTGGAGCAAAGGCAAAAACTTTATAGCCCTCGACGCACCTTGAAAAGAAATGCCCGGCAAATCAATCGATTACGCGACTTAACTTTTCAATAGCCTAACGGCAGACAGACAGGGAGGCGGACAGTCGGAAGGTCGGACCACGAAGAAAGGGTTAAGAGGAGCTGGCAGCTCGACAGGGCAAGACAGGTGCAGTGACGGGACGGAAAGAGAGAAGAGGGAGCTACGCCTTTATGCTTATGATAATAATGGGGCTCGGGCTGGGATTGATTGTCAGTTAGTTGTCTGGTAAATTCAGCTCAGTTCAGTTACATCTCCAATCTTCCCTGCACTTCTTCTATCTTATTCTTACTAAGTACGAGAATATTATGGCAAATGGTCGACGCTGTTGTTGTTATTGAAAAAAGTTTTTGATTGCATGACTAATAGAAGATGCTTTGACTTTAAAAGCTTAAGAATGTACAGTGCGGAGCATAAAAGTAGAAAATAAGCAGATGTACATACTTCAGATGTTTCTTAAGCTACGACTAACATTTGCAGGATTCGCATGTAAATGAGAGTCCTTAATCATCTTAATCTGCTGCAGTATAACCCAATTTTGTCTACACGCTTTATGCGATTCTAATAAGCGATAAATCTGTGCAAAAGCAACAAAAAAAACGCAGGCGGAAGGAAAATAAAAACGAAAATAAACAATAGGAATAATGCTCATAGTCTGTGTGTGTCCTCCCCATAAAGTATGCAACTGCCAATGGCATCGATACATATTAAATATTTATACCCACACACACACAGCATATCCAGGTTTTTCTGAGCTCCTGGCCATGGTTGCCATTGTTGTGTGTCGCGTCTAATGTAGTAAGTTTTGT
The DNA here is from genome assembly GCA_035043635.1 of Drosophila rellima. Taxonomy (NCBI): domain Eukaryota; kingdom Metazoa; phylum Arthropoda; class Insecta; order Diptera; family Drosophilidae; genus Drosophila; species Drosophila rellima. The sequence continues at coordinate 8,687,063 of JAWNMV010000806.1, read as the reverse complement.
GTGCCAAAAAGGGTCACCGAACAAAAGTGAATCCGCAAATGGGGTTAGACGTGGCCCAAAGAACTGAGCTAAAGTGCAAAAAATGTGATTCCTCTTTTGGATTTTGGCCAGGCACAACTTTTGACCGGCTCGACAATTTCTCAATCAATTTCCAACTCACGACGAAGACATACATAGTATGTGTGTGCATGCATGCACATATGATTATAGTCAGGCTTGATAATGCTTTCATGCATATCAAATGAAGATGGCAAGTGTCTGTATATAGGTATGTATAGTATATATGGTATACATGCTTGTGTGCGTCTGAGCAGTGAAGGTCGCGTTGTTCAAGCTATTTTTCAATATTCACACAAAAGATTAGCATAATTTAGCAATTTTCATAACCTCAAACCGTGCTTAACCCTTTCAAGGTAATGGACATTTGGCAATTTAATTTCTTGTACGCACAATCGACGAGCTAAGCTTCAGTAACACAGTGCCTCCCCATACACACAAACACACACACATAGGACCAGCATCTTCTTCTTACCCAGCACGGCAATATTGCCAGTCATAAATCCTGCTTAAATTGTGCATGCAGAGGATTTTTGTTCCAGAACGATGCCCGCAAACGCAACGCAACCCAACACATCCCCACCCATTTACCACCCACCTCTCCCCCGCCGCACTCTTTGCCATTAGCTGCCGGCAAATTCCTCAGTGCTCAGCTCTTAGCTGTCCCTGCTCTCTATCTCTCTCGCAAACTACCCAAATACCGCACGTTGCTTGCCTCTCTTTGTCCGTGCATATGTTAATAACCGTTAGCTTTGGCATCAGTGCGTGTTTATGCACACGTTCCATCCCTCTCACTCTCCACAGTTGGAATGTGTTGCTTCTCCTTTCTCTTTCGTTCACTGCGTTGCGTTCGAATGCGCTCCTTTTTTATTTGATATTATTACGATAATTTATTTGGCCAATAAATTTTGCAAGAGCGAAATGCATTAAATTTTTTTCGTTCCCTCGTGCCATAATTTCAATCTATTTTTTTTTTGTATTTGTAGATGGCGCTTACGATATTCTATATGTGTGTGTGTTGGTATTTTGCGTAAGTATGCAGAGTTCAGAATTTCTCTGGGCAGAAAAAATTAACTCAATGGAATCTGGATTAGCCAATAACTCATTTGTATAAAAAAAAATTTGACATTTTGGTCATTAACTATTTATGAATACCAACCCAATTGCAGTTCAAAGTGAAAAAGAAATGTTTTTTATATTATTTCATTATTTCTACTTCTATTTAATGAAAAATGAACTGGTATTTTTGCTGATTAGCTGTACAACGAAAAACCTTAAAATATTTTAATATAGGATTTTTTCATGCCTGTCTATCAGTTTCCATTAACATATCAGATCAATATAGTTTTGAATAATTTATAAATAAAAGTTCAAAAGAATCCAAAACTCAGTACCCCAAAGATAGTTCTGTGGAGCACGAATATATGCTAAGTATTTCACTAGTTTTTTGACGTGTTACGGCCAGAACTGCAATCAGCCAAATGTGCAGATAGTTGCACATATGTTTGCAAAGAGAGATGTATTTATTTTAGGGTTTTTTTTTAGCACAGATACGAGTAGAAGATGAACATAGAAACACGGCAAACATGCAAAAACGTTGAATATATCGGAAAAGGCGCAACAAAAAGTAAAACAACTACAATAAAATGGATATAAATTAAAGTAAATAGGTTGTAAAAAGCATAAATCATATTGTTAATGGCTTGTGTAGTCGCCATAGTCATAGTCCTTTATTATTTGTTTATGCGAGCATTTGTACTGACTTCTTTTTAGACACTTTCATTGTATGCCACTAATTTATCACTTTGCATAACACTCGAAACACTTTTTGCTGTCACTTGTTGGTCGTTTTTTATTTGTTTTTGTTTCTTTTTTTTAAAGGTTTTTGCGTTGTTGACACGTTAATTTAAAGGCTGGTAAACAAAGTAAATGACCCAAACTTGAAAAATTGTTAATAAATCATTAAAACTCGACAGACAATTAAAAGGAAATAAATAGAAATTATTTCAAAATATAAAAAAGTGGTACTATCTATTCTGCAATGAGTTCAGATACTGAAAATTATTGTATTTGCAATAATTTATTGTTATTTTATTTAATTCTTTCTATTTGGCATAATTTTTGATTCTCTGTTATCAAAGTTTAAAAACATATCTGATTTAAAACTAAAAATTTAATTTAAAATTAAAATGCCTTAACACAAAATCGTTTGGACGCGTTTCTTATTTATTCAACCTTTTCATTTTGCTTTGGATGCTTAAGCCGCACAATCGGCCTCAGTTTTGGACGGTTTCAATCGGAACAAAACTCCCAAGCACACCAAAACACGTCTAAAACTAAGGTCTCTTGTGGACATCTTCTGGGGATGGACGGGAGTTTTCCCTTCTCTGTCTTTCACTCTTTTCTTAGTGGAGGTGTGTACTTTAAATTTAATTGGGGCTGGTAGCATGCAGACAAATGAATTCGTGCTATAAATTTATTTTATCATTTAACATGACATGCTATATCATGCTGCTTACCTTAGTAAATATTTTTTCTTTAAGTCCATATATTTTATGAACGTAATATTGGGTTTCACTTACCTGAAAATATAGATAAAATAAAAATATATATTAGTTCTTAGCTATAAATTTAACTTCTCCGTATTAAAAACTGGCTTAAGTTGTTGGAGCATATGCAAACTTGCTTTATGGACTGCAAATGTTGCGACATATTGTTAGCTTTGACTGTTTCTCTCCCGCGCGTTTAAGTTGTAGTATCACAACTTTTTTTACGTCTGCCGCCATTTTGTGCCGCTTTCCAAAGTTTTTCCTTGAGCGGAAGTGCGCGTTCTTCGCCACGTTGCATTCACTGTTGGCTTTTCTTAGTTATTCTTTGGTGACTGACAGTAGGAAGGTCTACTTATGTGGCACTTAAGCAGCAGTTACAATAAGGGTCAAAGGTGTAGAGCCAGCAAAAAATGTTGTATTGACTCAACCGAATTGGGAATGAATGTGTTTGTTATTTAATAGAAATTTAGTATCAGCACGCATCCTTAATGCATTCTAGCGAAATTCATTCTTTAACTCGATTCAGTGCTCTCTTAAAAAGCCACAGGGCACTTGAAACGAAACCGACTAAACGGACTAAATTAAAACACGAATTGAATTATACAAAGCGGCTCATGGAACTCGACTGAAATATGCACGAAAAAGCCAGAATACAACCGCAGAAGAGGGCACTTCTCAGTTAAGTTGACCGTATTTAATGGGGCTCACCGCCAAACCACTCGACACAGAAGCACACACACACAATCACACATACATCTAGAATAACAGACAAGTGTGTATGTGTGAATATGCGAGTGTGTAGATTGGATTGAGATGTGGCATAGTCAACTCGGTTGGTTGGCTGGCTGGTCATATTTTCAATGGCTTAAAATAATCACTCGAGGGTTGGAGGCGCACGCACAACTTCTAATTAAACAAACATTTTGTAATTTTCGTTTAACTGCAAAACGACGACACGTGGTTACTTCGCAGGGGCGTGGCACAAACCACTTAAGTGCCAAAGCAATTTAAAGCCAAGCAAAACGCCAAAGCGAGCTGACTGCAGGTTCAGAATCGAGAGGGGGAAAACTGAGAGGCCGAAAGAGAATTGTGTTGATACCCAAGTTGGCTCTAAAATGATGTCTGTGTATCTGTGTGTGTTTACATACATATGTATTTGTGTAAATATGTGCCCAACATATTTCGCAAAAAATAAACACAGCCCGAAGCTGTATAAGCAATCTCACCCCGAGTTTCCTTCTTTATTTCGGTTGTTTTTTATATATTTGGTAGACAGACGTTGGGTCAAATACTCGGGTACTGCATTTGGCCATCGTGAAGGAGTTTATTGGCGGGAGATATTTCGTTTATGTATTTAAAACCTATTTGTTTATTTATTAACTGCATTAAATTTATTTCTTCACATCGGCCGCGGGCTCTGGGTTGATTTTCTACCAGGAGATGATGTGGCAGCTGCTTTAAACTGTTTAGAAAGGTAAGCTTGGATATCGATGTGTTTGTGAATGTGTTTTTAAGAAGGCCTAAAACAATTTCTGAGTTGATCACGATTCATTGAACTGTGTAGAGAACTTTAAATTTTTCTCCAAATGATGTTGCACGTTCTTAAAGTCATAATCTTGTTCAAAAGGATGCGTCATAACTGTCCCAGTCAAGTTCTTTATCAGACAATTAGCACTTTATATCTTTGAGCATCCGCAAAAATTATTTATAAAGCCATCCAAGTACAGTCGAAAACTTTTCGCTCCCTTCAACTTATTTCCCACTTTTTGAAAACTTAGCTCATAATTTGCTGTTATTTAAAACCATTCATTTCCGCTCATTTTACTGCTCCTACAACTGTCCCCCTACGTGCCACCCCTGCCACCATCCCTTCACCAGCGAGCAACACCAAATCGGTGTCTATTTTTTGATGCGCTTTCTCCCGCCACTATCGAACAGAGACTTGGGTCCTGTGAATTCCATTAAAAGTTTTACACGAAAAATAGTTGCACACTAAAAAGCTATAACTGTTAAATTACAGTACCCACCAAAGTTTACCCACTGGGAACGGGGAGTTGGGTAGTGCGAGGGGACAGCAACAGTAAATAGCAACTGCAGTAAACTTTAAAATGGAAGCAAGTCCAAGCGTTGTGAACAGTCTTATTAATAATTTTTAATTTCCTTGATGACTTCCAAGTTATTAACAGCGGCACTCGGAAGAAATAGACGTATATATAGCTACTTTCTACTTCTATCTCTTTCTTTCATTCTGGCTCTCTCTATTTCTTTCTTACCCCCTGTTTTCAAGCAACTATGGGCATGCTTGAGTTTCTGACATTTCGAGGACGAGTTTTCGGTTTTACTATTATTTCATTGTTTGATCAACAAAAGTTAGAGTAGCGTATTCGACTGGAAATTGTACTGTTCGTTTTTTATTCTTCAATTAAATATTATTTGCTAATCATTTACATACTCGCCGATTCTATTTTTTTTTTTTAGAAAATATAGGGTATAAAAAGTGAAATAAATGGAAGGCTTTGTCCTCTTTTTATTGACCTTTGGTCTTTCGCATTTGTTTGCTTTATTTATGTGCTCGTCCTAACAATCCTGCGGGCATCCTGCGCGTTTTGAGGACAGCTGTCGACATCTTTGTTGAAATAGCAGCGCTATAATTGCGTGTAATTTGATTGATTGTCAATAGATGGCGCTGCTTTCTATTTGACAATAACTCGAAGGGATTGATTGCAATCAAATGAAGAAAATCCGGATTTCAGTCTGGGGCTCGCAGTTTCTGTTCTGATCTCACAAAATTATTAATCACGACACGTGTCCATTGTCAGACAGGACAAATTACCAAGGCCAACATCAAGCAAAGCAGAAAAACTTTGATGGCAACTGCAATAACTCTGAAAATAATTTAGATTTCCTTTAGAAATTGCAGGAGGGAAGCCAAGCAACAAACACAACAAACACGAAAAACACGAAAAACAAAGCACGGACACAGGAAAAAATTGTTGTAGCTGCTGTTGTTGTTGCTGAATTTGTAGTTGCTCTGGCCCTGTGGCAGTAGCAACTTTTCTGCGTTGCTTGCCAGTTGCACAATGCCAAAAATGTCATTTGTCAAATGCAAACAGCTAAGAATAAACATCAACGGAAGTAATGCAGCCACAAAATACATAAAACAAGCGACAGCAACAACAAGCGACAACAACAACAACAACGAGCTGAGACAACACAGAAGAGTGTTGGGGCAAAACCAACAGACAGAGCAGCTAATTATCAGCAACAAGAACTGTGCAACTTCTCAGCAAAACAAGACAAATGCAACAACAACTGCAACTGGTCGGAAGAGAGATTGGGAAGAGGGAAAAATAAAAAGAGGGGGTGAGCAAAAACTAAGAGTATTAATGAATAGCAAACGACTTTGACTTTGCCAGTGAGTGTTCAACCAAACACACAAACAGATAGAGATCCCAACCTTCATCCCCTTCACCTCCCCACTGATCCAGTTAAGGTGGCAGTTTTTACTGCAAGCTAAGTAATTTGGGCAAAACTACCACGAGCCACAAGGCAACAATGATGACAACGATGATAACGATGATAATGTTGATAATGATAATGATGATGGCTGCGCTGATGATAATGGAAAAGCATTGAGTGCTGCAGCCAGCGACATTGGCTATTAATCATCTTTAAACAAAAGACAGGCAGCAAGTAACAGCAGCAACTACCACAACAACAGCAACAGCAACAACAACAACAACATCAGCAGAAGCAGCAATGACAAGAACAACAACAACGGCAACTGCTGCATCACAGCAATAACAATAACAACAACTAAAACATAAACATCAGGTTAACCCTTTCCGGCAACAGCGACGTTCCCATTGCATTTTCGTTAGCTTATAGAGCTGAGACTTGCACAGTGGTTGAATATAGCAAAATGTGATTAAAAATCAATTTATACTTAAGGCCTGTCACCAGCATTGCGAAAAATGTATGTCAGAAACTTGCTAGTTATTTCATGTGTGTGGGACATAACTAAAACAGTGTAGCCATCTACATAAAACTTGTGACTATATACCTAAAACGTGCCTGGTCACTCTGTCGAATCAGCTGTGTATTTGGCTTCATTTTTCACTAGACACTCCCGAAATAATTGGCAGCAATATATTCCTGAGCTGTGAATCAGCTGCTCTCTCAGTACTCAGTAATTTGTGGATTTCGTTTACGTTGCTGGATACTCAAGAAACGAAAACGTAAAATGAAAATTCCTAGCACAGTTTTTTCTTATATGAAGTTTGACAGGAATTTTTATTTTCCCCGGTGCTGGATACCTGGCTTTACACGCTTCATCATATTTCTTATAGGAATACGATGGAGATTTTAATATATTGATAGTTCTTAACTTGAACAAATTTGTGCAGTCTTATTAATTAACAAAAATATATATTTGAAATACAATTATAGTAATAATATTTCGAAAAATATTTTTTCCACCCAGCGTTACTTTGTTCCCCATTAAATCAGGGATCTTTCGTGATATTTTACTCAATCATTCCAACAAATGTTAGGATAATTCTAATATTTCGCATACCACTGCTCTTAGTCGTGAAGTGAAGTAAGTCGAAACATTTTGTTTCGGTCGCTTTATAGGCATTCTTCCCAAGACAATCGCTTGTGGCCCACTGTGCCACAAAGTCTGATGCACAACGAGCGCAGTCAACAATGACAGACGAGCAAATGCTCTGATGTGCGAGGGGCTGCTGGGAGGCTGTTGATATATGTCGCTTGGCTGGCTTGTTTGTTTGTCTCCGCTCCAACCCGCCCCACCACCACCAGCTTCACCTCCAAGGCAGGTGCTGGGGTCGAATTCGGGTTGCTTGTCGTTGTCGTCGTCATCGTTTGTCGCATTGTCAAGAAGATGCATGTTGCTTGCCTTGCCAACGCACTGCTTTCCCCCCTTCCAACCATCCCTTGGCTGCTTGTCTGCTCGTCTTGGTGGCCATCGCCTTGCCCAGAGCCGCCAAGTAGTTGGAGGGGCGCATTAAATCAGCAATTGAAACAACATCACTCATGACACGTTTTGGCCGGGCTGCGATGAGAACGAGTCTGGCGTCCATTTTGTGTGCTCGTCGTGCTTAATTTGCGTTCAACATACGCACACACACACACACATATATATACAGACTTATACTCAGTTGAGCTTGTGTGTATTCGGGTGCCCCTAAAGTGCATTTAGTTGCAAGCATTTATTGTTTGCGGTCAAATGTGCTGGGCAGGACGACAAGTCCGTCCGTCAGACTGTCGGTCATTGTCTTTGCTGCTGCTGCTGCTGTGTTCCATTGTTGTAACGTTGCTGTGTGCATGCGTCTGTGTGTGTGTGTGTTCAACATATTGCAACGACATAAATGCATAATTAATTTGGCTTTCTGTGCGTGTACTTAGGCGAGTATTTGTGCGGGGTGCACTGTGTTTGTCCTTTACTCGACTTCAACTTGATTCTCACGTGCAACTATTTGGCCCGGCCTTCAATTGTTACCAGTTACTAGGAGCCCGTCGCCAGTTGCTTGTTAATTAGCTCAGTCCACGCATGCGTTATTCATAGGCAACAAAACTTGCCTGCATTTCGACACATTAAATCTCCTAATATACACATGTGAGTAAACTACTCCACAGGGCTGTAAGTCAGAATATTTACCCTTTGATTAGAATATTGTTGCCATGGGTTTTCAGAGACGATAAAAAGGCTTCTTTTCATTTTAAATGTGTAATACGAGTATTTCAAAGAATGAAACGTAAATCTTGTTATAGTATACTCAATACATATGGATTATAAGTATTAGAGTGAGTCAATTGAAATAAAATTACAAAAATTTGCATTAATTGGCGCTTGACCGCTAATTTACGCCATTTTTGTGCCTCGAACACTCTTATTCTTTTTTCAAAAATTTCTTTGAAGGATGGAAAAGTTCAGGTTTTAACCCGATATCTCAGCTAGTTCAAAAGTTACATACAAACATACGTGGCACAACTTTTTTTTAAAGAATAAGTTAGATATACAATTTAATATCGTTTGTCACAAATTTGGATATCAGACATTTTTTGGGGCATGATAATGTTTTCATCACTAGACTTTTACATCGTAAAGAGGTTATTTTTAGAATATTAAAATATACACATCTTGAAAATTATTTTTATAGTTATTTATATTATAATTTCGTCTCTAATATAGAAATAATTAATTACCTAAATTACCCTAATTTTAGAAATACTCTTTCCATTTCTGTTAACTCAATATGCACTCGAATACAAATCATTTGCATCTTGCGTCAATTAAAAATCTTTCAGCTTTGAGGAAAACACTTATTGCACAATTTATAGAAATCATGAACGATGACGGTCGGTCTGTTCTCCCGCCCGTCCCTCCGTTTGTCGATGTCGCTTTGCTAACTAGCAGAAAATGCTTTATGTGCACACACAGAGCTCATTAGTATCCATAATTTATGTCAAACTTCTTTATGTGAAGTGCCAGCAGTCGGGCAGTCGAAAGAGCGACTCCAACAGCCGCCCCACAAATAATATCGCATCCAGCAGCCATTCCCAGACCCTCTCCGAGTGGCATTGCCAATTCCAGCTCCTGAATCGTCGCAGTCGACTTAAATCATAAAATCATGAACATACTTCTATACAGTAAGCGATATATACTCATATATTTCGATGCCGGCAGAGTGCGTTGCAAATAAATTTCACTTATGAGTTAAAATCGCGTTGTAATCGTTTCATTTAATGGGAAGCACGTGTGAAAGCTGCAATTTCTCAGAGGCAGCTGCTCGTTACCAGCGAAGGGGGCAACTGACTCTAAGGAAACGGCAGAGAGGTGAAAAGTGGGGAAGGTGCACTAAAATTGCAACCGCAGCTCATTAGTGTTGGGGCATCGATGCGACGTGTTTGTGCCCCTTTCCTCAGGGTGCCCGGTCTTGGTCCCTGTCAAATGTGTCGTAGGGACTGAAAAAAGTGCGAGTACTTTTAAGTTGTCAGTTGCTTCGGTTCCCAGACGAGGGCTCTTTGGATATTTATAGGCTTCACACTGGCCACCTCTTCAGAGATTCGCTCTGCCAACAGATTTGCCAATGATTTAGCTGCGTTCAGGCGTCAAGTAAATCATAAGCCAAAGATTTTTCCTTCCCTTCCCTTCCCCTCTCATCAACTGTTCTGTTTTGTTTGGTTCTGTCTACATAATTTATGCGTCTCTTTAAAATGCCACTAGTCGGAAAAGAATGAAAGGAAAGGGAACGGACTGTTTTTCAATTAAGGCAGCGAAATGCAAATTTATGCAAATCCTTGGCCAAAAACTAAGCAACATCCAGTTCCAAGCTGCGACCAGGTCTACAGCACTACCAGACTACCAGGACAAACTCACAGCTCAGTGGCCGGTCAGAGTACAGTTGCCAACGGCAATGCCATTTTGTGACTTTGTTCTGCATAATTTGCACCTAGAGCTGCAGATTGGGCAGCCAAACTACCGTTGGAACTGTGAGCTCCATTGCCACCGTTAAATTAATAAAACGTAAAATTTCCCATTTTAATATTTATGAGTTTTCGCGCAACGTTCCAACATCGCCGTCGCCGTCAACGTTCCAACAAATTCTGAATACCTTAACGCCAAGTTCCCTCTAAGAATGAAATCATAAGAAACCTAATTTTGTCGCAAATCGGTCGAAGGGTGCGATGCGCGGTATGGTGGGAAGGGGAGGAATTTCTATCTTTCACACCATTAACTACATTTCTTCAAAGGTATACACATCAGCAAAGGTATACGCACAAACACAATAAACACAACACTAAATGTAAGAGAAACGTAGGCAATTTGTAAGTAGACAAATTTTTTGCATTATTTTTAAATTGCTTTCAGAAAGGATAACAAATCTCCACTAAGGACGAAAGTTATCCGCAACATTTACTTTTATTTTAAATTTATGACTAAAATTTGAAAAGTAGTTGATCTTTTTATACCCTGTGCCCCTTGAAAATGGTCAAAAAAGGTGTAATGATTTTGAGCAATGTATGTAACAGGCAGAAGGAAGCATCTCTGACCGTATAAAGTGTATATATTCTTGATCAGTATCAATAGCCGAGTCGATTGAGCCATGTCCGTCTGTCTGTCCGTCCGTCTGTTTGAGTCAAAGGATCTCAGAGACTATAAAGGCTTGAGACTTCAAACTTGGTATGTAGGTTCCTGGATAGCGGGCGCAGATCAAGTTTGTTTTAATATTTAGATCGGACCCCTATATCATATAGCTGCCATAGGAACGATCAGTCGAAAACATGTTTTAGCATGATACACTTTTTTGTTGACGGAAATATCTCGATCATCCTAGCAGGATATACATTTGGGATGGTCCTATACATCCTGATCAAATTTGGTTGAAATCGGACTACTATATCAAATAGCTCTCTCAATACAACTAACTATTTACTTTTTTAGACTACCATTTTAAATTAAACCAGAATCCAAAATCTTGTTACTAAATACGTAAGCAAGTATTTTTTTTCAAAGTCGAAATGTTAAAGCTGAGATAATAATAAATCATATATAAAAACCTGATGACCAATTCATCATAATCGATGTTGGTCTACGTTGACCCCGAAAAATCAATGCGACAAGTCAGCCAAACAGTTAAGACTGTCAACTTGTACAAAGAGGAGGAAAATGGGAAACAGCCAGAATTTTGGGCAACTCACGGCCTTCAATCGGAGAATCTGGCTTGCCAACGAATTTGCCCTTCCACTCTTCTCAGTGCTTTCTTTTTTTACTGCCTGCCAAGGCCATGTGATTCGAGTGTGCAGGTGTACAGGTGTGCGAGTTGTCAACGTTCACATTGAAGGAAAAAGGTGCGAGACTAAAAAGCCATTTTTGTGTCTCGTGCCAATCGCATCGTTCATTTCCCTTAAATGCTTCATCGCCTGCCTGGAAATGCAAGAAATGCACGCAAGGCACAAGCAACAACAAACAGAAGAAATTGAAAGGAAGGTGTGTGAGTGTGTGGGTGATGTTGTGTGTGTGTGTGGCAAGGTCTGGTCGGTCAGTCAAGTCGTTCACTCGCTCTTTCAGTGCTCTGGCTGTTGCCTCATGCCTTTCCCTCCCCGCTCGTGTTATGTTTAATTGAATGCGATTTCATTACGACAATCGCACTGTTGCCTCCTCCTCTTCCTCGTCCTCCTCCATCTCCGTCTTCATCTGCGTTATCGTCATCCTCCTCGATGTCCTTCTCGCCTGGTGCATTGGCAATCGCCGCACGCCCCCGTCATTGAACGGGTTTCGGCTCGGATTCGTCGGTCGCTGTTCGGTGTTCGTTGTTCGTCCTGGGCCAGCGGAAATTGAGGCATTATTGTGATTCAGTGATTTTGCTCTTTTGCGCCACATTCCTCGCACTCGACCATCCGGAGAGCTCCAAGCCTGCAGCTTGCTGGTGCTGCCTTGTTGATTTTGGCATTTCAATGGGTTTTTGTGTGTTGGCGATTCGATCAGGTTATTAAGTGCACACACGCATCGCTCGACTTGCCACCCCCATCCCTACTCACACTCGCACTCACATTCACACTCACACTCCACTCAGTTCGCATTCAATTGCTTTGTCGTTCGTTGTGAGGTGCGAAACTAATTTGCACTGAAATTAGTTTTCTTTCTCTGCCGAAATTGACGTTGCAACCCCAATTTAGCTGCATGTTGCATGTGGAGCGGAAAAGCCCGCAAGAGACCTGAACTGAACTGGACTGCACTAAACCCGGCCAATTCAGCGCGATAGCTTCGCACATTTTTTACCCTGGCACCATTTTAATGAGCCGCACATGTCCAACCGACCTACCGACCGACTATCCGACTGTCCGACCGTCAGTCGACCAGTCTACTGCCCGTTCGCCTTGTTAGGCAGTCGAGGCCATTCTGGATTCGAACGCGAGTTCGAGTTGGCATTCAGTCATCGTCATCGGAGCGTTAACAAGGCGTGTGGCGTGTGGCAAGCGGCATCATGATGTCAGTGATTAGTGTGGCATGCGTCGTATGCCAGGGGATTTGCCAAGGGTAAAGATGGGATAAACTTTGCTTACAGAACCCAATCAAATATTGTTAATCATTAATTTCATTTCCCGCACTTATTTCGATTCAATTGTGAAACTTTTTAGCATAACTGTTCGCCATTTGGATTCAGCATCAGCTCATATTACATTTTTAGCTTCAGCTTTAGTTCCAACTGGAACAATACATATGAAACCTGTCATTAATGAAGACATTCCTGATGCTGAAATCCACACGCTTCAAAGTAAAATGCAAGAATGCACAACACTGAGCCCCACAGCAAGGACTTCTCTATCCAGATGGCATCATCCAATCCACCACCGTAGAATCCTCCAACCATTCGGGCAGAGACAAAGGTAGCGGAAGCAACTAAGCACACTTAAGTGAAGCGCGTAATCCGAGCCACATAACAAATGCCACAGAGCAGAGGAAGGAACAGAGAGAGAGAGAGAGGAGAGAAGAAACAGCAGGGAAAATGTTGAGAAAATAGGATCAACGGCAGCTTTACAGGTTTGCTAAAACCAAACACTGGCAGCCAAAGAAAAACTACCTCATCGGCACCAACTCAGGAGCTCAGGACTAACCAGGAAATCCACTGACCATCGTCGGGCAAGCAGAAAGATTCTCAGATGAGATGTTCACTTATGTCATGGGTGGGTGGTACGTGGGAGATGTGACAACGTTAAGGTAGAAATCATTGCACGGTCACGTGTCAATCTCTAATGCTCCCCCAACAACAACAACAATAGCTTCTGGCCATCCCACATTATACATTATACAGATGCGTCTTGGGGTTGTTGGCCAAGTGAAACTGTCATAGCGCATTTGACTTTTGCATTGCCAGGAAAAACAATTGCTCTCTCTTTCTCTGCTTTCTTTCTATCTATATTGTTTCCTGCATATAATGACGGCAGTTGAATAAGCCAACATAATGTCCTCTGATATAGTGTTAAGCAGAGACCAAGATGGCCAAAAGCCGACACTGTCTTTGGGTTTCAAATTACGGCTCTTAAATGTTGGCACTTTACTTAGTGGGTCATCAGGTGATTACCTGGTGTAGTTTCAGTTTTGCCTTAACGGCTTTTGGTTAAGTTCAGTTCCTGGAAATTCTTGCAACCTAAACTCTGAAGATTCAAGAAGTTACTCGTGCATTTCGAAATAACTTTGCGCGTATCTCACTGCCCGATAACTTTACAAATCTATTACGGCTGGACTAACTACCAAAGGAGGTCAGCTGGTCAAATGTAAAAGACAATCTTGGCCCCGGATGAGGTTATAAATGGTTCGTCTGATTGTGTCCCAACTAATAAAGCCTTAAAACGCTTCGAAACTCACATTAGAGCCCCAGGCCCTATGTCCCTGCTGAGACAACAAAAAGGACAGCACTTAATTTCAATTGCTGCAATTAAGAGTAACCCACATGGGGAGGGGAGAAGGAGTACCCCATTAATATGAGTTTAAAAACTTGATGGCTTTAAAAATGCGGACAAGAGCAAAGCCCAAAAGTCCCCAACTCACATGTCTAATTAACCAGCTTTGGATTGGATAGAGGGTAAGGGAACAGGGCAGGAGGATGCAGCCAAGCAAAGGGTTGCAAGACTCCTTCTCTGTCACATGTGAAGCTTGCTAAGCATCTTGCTGGCTGCTGACCTTTTTTTCTATATCACTTGCCACAAGCTGTGGCTGTGGCTGCTCAGGGCCAAAGTCAGGGCCAAAAGACCAGACGCCGCACCTAGTTAGAGCGAACTGACGCCCCATGACCCGTCTGACCGTCGGACTGTCAGTCTGTCGGACTGGCGACAGAGGGAATCATTCAACCCTTAAATTGGTACGCAATGTCAGCGGTGAATTATCTGCAACCTGCTAAACAACCGAGCCAGGCGGCCACTCGAGCAGCCAGACAATCGGGTCAGACTCTGAGCCATTTACATAGCCCAGCCAAAGGGGTTAAATGTATGAGGGGTGCTGGACGGAGAAGCTGCCAGGTCGCAGAGCTTTTGTCAAATGACGGCCGGTGACAAAGCAGAGCGCGCCGTGGCCATAAATCACAGCAGGGCCAGCGAATGTCCAAAGTCAAAAAAAGGGGGATAAACCCAGCACATTTGTGAAATAACTTTGGACCTCTTTAAAGTGAGCTTTGAAGCGAGGACGCTGTACAACTAACAACTTACAAGGCAATGAACTCGAGATAAATGAGAGAAAGAGAGCAAGTTCATCAAAACCGGTTATAGATTTTAATACAAATTTTATTATAAATATTTAACGCAACTCACAACATTAAGAAAAATATACACCTACTGCGTTTGAATTTTCCCAATAAACTGTATTAAAAACAAAGAAGAATTAACATTAATTGCAATAGTAAATAGCGATTGCGTTGTCTTGGCCCTAAATTTCAGCTGTTCGCAACATCGATTCAGCTGCAATTTGGTCTCATCGACACAGACGACAATTGTTGCAGCTTTCGGGGGAGGCTTCGAGTCAACTCAAGTGTAAAATTAAAACTCGAGCAATGAAAAATCATCAGCGTCAGCCCCACACTGAGAGACGCACTCATCTGCCATCCAAAGCCCCACAGGGCGTTTTTTAAAAATAACAAAAAAAAAATGAAAACCAAAGAGAAATAAGTAAAAACAGTAGCTAAAATTTTTGTTTGGAGGGGTGCTGACAATGCGTCTGGGCGGGAGCACAGGACTACAAAAAATATGAGCTACAGGAACGCCCAACGATCAAAGGCAGCAAAACTGCGGGTTGGGTGGACTGAGGGATGGAGAGGGGCGGATTCTCCAGTCACTTTGACGAATGACTACACACGACGCAGTGGCTGTGGGAAGACGCCGAGACGAGGACAAGAGGACACGATGACAACGTCAACGTCAATGGCGACATTGAAACCGGAAAATTGCTGCGGGTCTTTGGCAATTTATAAGCGACCCTTGCTCCACCCCCTCACTCCCCCAGTGCCCAATTCCCAGTGCCCATTTCGCAGTTCCCGCAACGCATTTATTGATAACTTTTCTTCAAGAAAATAAAAAGGAAAGCTACGCCAAAATCCATGCCTAATTGAGACGATTAGTGGGACGGCGACCAAAAGACATATAGACACACCCACACAGAGAAAATTCAACTGAGAGAGTCAGAAAGAGAGAAGAGAAGTGGAAATATTCGCCATGTCAGCAAAGACCATCTCAGTGTTCAGTGAGAAGTCTCAACCTTTGACATAGACGCACCGTGTAATTTATAAACTACGGAGTAAATTGTGTTCTGTCGCAAGTGGCATTTGTAACCTCCATATTTTCCCAAAACTCGCCTGTCATTGACAGATTGCGCGTCATCAGAAATATATTAACTGTTCATTGGCACTCGCTGTCAACAGTTGCTTCCTGTTAGCGAAGTGTCCATAGAATTGACAGCATCTCAAACTTTGCAATAGTTGAAAAATCGGACAAATAAAATTGAAGTCTTCCCTCCCTGGTTGATTAACGAACAAAGATAATCCTAGGGAACAGCCAGCTCGAAATTGTCGAAGCTCGAAACAATTTATTAAATCGTTACAATTTAAGCAGTGACATTTTCAGCGGCAGAATATCATTTTAGACCTTTAGATGAATTTCTAACTACTCTAGATAACTTATGATTTCTCTCTCAAAAACACATAGAAATAACAAATGCAAATCCAGACACTCGTCCCCAACCATCTTCGGGGGAAGGCAACTTAATTAATCCGTCCACTTTGTGGAAAACCTCAGCCAAAAAATGTCAATAGCACAAAACTCGCGATTTTCCAAGAAAATGGCAGAAAATGTGCCAAAAACAAAAATACAGCGAATGCGCTGCAAAGAAAGTCAAACTTTTGCCATTGCCATCGTCGTGTACGTCGTCGAGGATATTACAAAATCCATTAAAATTCTATTTCCTGCCATCAAACTGCCCAAAGTTAAATAAAGCGCGGCAAGCGCTCGCCGGCCGTATAAATCGGGAAAGCGAAGCGGCAGCTGGATCGGGACTGGGACTGGGTGGGAGACTGAAACCGAAAAATACATAATAATAATAAACGACGACAGCAAACAAACAAGCGGCAAAGTTTTTGGCCGCGCACTGCAACTGAAATTAAAGGCAACATACAAAAACTGCCGCTGACAAATCCTGTGGTGGGACTGAGGAATGGAGAGCGGGAGAGAATCCGGAGTGGAGTGGAGAAGTTGCAGAGGAGGCTAAAAGTTATCGGGACGGACTTTGGCACAACTTGAGAGTTGTCGGAGCACTCGAAAGTGCAGTCGAACGTTGACTGCATTTTAAGGCAAATTAAAGTCATTGCGCAAAAAAAAATAAACAAAAATCAGTCATGGCAATGAGTGACCGACTATGTGTTACCCATGATGTTTAGGTTACTCTTTACTATATAAACTATCTAACTAGATAATTAATCAGAGGAATTAATCAGAATAATCAGAATATTGACTGCCAGTGCACATTGGCTCATTTGGCAGAAATCAATTATTGGGTTGTTTTTTGGGGCATCACTCTTAAAATGGTTCGAGCAAGAATAAGTTATAATTTTTTTTATATATTTCAAACACTTTTTATAAGGTTTAGAGCTTTTCAAAACTGAAACAAGTTAAAAAAAATGATGAATGAGAAAATAAGAGAAAGTTTTGATTTTATTAAATTAATATCGTGCTTTGTTATGGTGTTAAACTTATTTATTAAAGTTAGTTGACTTATTAATGAAAAAGAAGAACAAACAAAATGTATAGAACAAAATTTTATTTTTTCTAGGAACTTATAAATTTTGAAACTATTCAACTTAATGTTGACTTGTAGTTAAGGTGTTTCTCACGTTTTGGACTAGAGATGGACAAGGGCATTTGCAAATATGAAAATGCTCGAAATTAAGTATCGTGCCCATCACTAGTCTGGTCTGTGCACTGATTGCGTTTCACTCAGTCAGTCAGCAGTATCTGGATCTGATCGACATGATTTCATTATGGCCGTTTTGAAACTTCCTGGTTATAGGGTAACCACTGCCACTGAAGTTGGCAGGGCCAAAGCAAAGCTCTCATACCGAACCCGCACCCTAAGTCAAGTCGCATTAAAAAGGTATAAAGCGCAGTTAATAAAGTTGCAAGTGGTCGGTCGGTCGTCAGCATCCTCAACTCGAGAGTCTGGGATCTGGATGAGGTTTGACATTTTTGTTGCTTGGTTCGTCTCTCTCGGTCTCCTATTTTATTATGAAATGCAGCGTCGCCGTCGCCGTCGTCATTGCTTATTAATCCCAAAGCAAATCCTGGCAGCTGGGTCGTCCTCCTCCATGGTGCTGTTACTCTCGTAGTTGTTACTGTGCCTGCCCAAGCATCAATAAATGTTCTACAATGCCAAACAACAAGCCCACAACAGCAGCGATAGTAATCCCCCAACAACAACAAGAGCTTTCGACATTTGCGCTTAGTTTGCAGAGCAACAACAACAACAACAACGACAACGACTAGAAAAAGTTGAGCAAATAAAAAGCGTAGTTTAGATATAATGAATACAGCTTATCTTCGCTAAAATGAGTTGGCGTTGCAAGCGCTCTGATTCCCGCAACTCATGACTACTCGACCTCAAGCCCCCTTGATCTGTTCCACTTTCCACCCCTTCCCCACTATCTCACTGGGCAACACATTCTGCTTCTGTTTGCTGTATTGCAGATTTTTTCCTGTTTATTATTTTTTAGTCTTGACTCTTGCGTTATGCATAATTTTCACCGCCATATATCAAGAATTTTCCCATAGATTTATGTTTTAATTTTCGCGGATTTTGTGCGCATAATTAAAACAGAAATGCACCATAAGCTAAGGCGGTATTTCATTGAGTGAGTGCGAGAGAGATAGCTGTTGAGTAATATTCCCTAAGTAGAAAGAAACACATTCATAGAAGAACAATATTACTCCGACGGATGATAATAAAATTGCTGCGAAATGAAAATTATTGCAGAGATTGCAGCAGACAAGAATATGAAAGAAATATCCATAGCGATTTACTTGCTAATATGGAACTTTCTAAGATGTGAAGCGGATTGTGTCTTTTTTGGGACTGGATCAGCGCGACACTATAAGATGACCAGGTCAGCCCTGGAGTGAACAGCTGGCTAGCCGGAGTTGGCCATAAATTTAAAGTTGTCGCAACAAAAGTTCATTATTTTTGCTTGGCACTTGGTATTTGTCCGGTCATCGGTGCATGGAGTCAGCCACATGCCAGTCTGAGGCGAAGATGGGCAATTTTTGCTACTGAAAATAAACAGCAGCCGTTACCCGTTGCCAGTTTCCAGCTGCTCGTTTGCAGACCAGTGAAAAGCAATGAAAGCAGAGGAGCTCATGGAACGCATCCACAAACGCGCACCCGGAGAACAATTGAAATCTTTTTAAGTAATTTCCACACGTAATCCAACATTAATGCTGTTTTTAATACTCTTCCTAAGGGTTCTATATTTGTTTAACAACGAATGAAGCGTAATG
This sequence comes from Drosophila rellima, assembly GCA_035043635.1. Taxonomy (NCBI): domain Eukaryota; kingdom Metazoa; phylum Arthropoda; class Insecta; order Diptera; family Drosophilidae; genus Drosophila; species Drosophila rellima. Next base: position 8,667,903 of record JAWNMV010000806.1, on the reverse strand, counting down.
AAAGGAACATATATTTATAAAAATCAAATGTAATAGTCATAATAAATGTAGAAGAGACGGCCATAATATATTCCTTTAATTTTGCAGATTTTATTGTTGCCTAGGTTTTGGTTTCCTTAACCCAAAATTAAAATACACCAAAAATATGACAAGAAAGTGCACTATACTCTACTGTAACTCTTAACAAATTGCAGAAGCCGCATGTTTTTAATTCATTTCGGCTGTTACTCAGAGAAAGGCTTCTTATATTTTTCGAAATGTCGAGTAAAACAATAAATGGAACGATAAGTGAATGAAGAAGAAATTGCACATTGCGGAGGCTCATTCAGTTATTAAGCAAAGTATGAGAACAACAAATATCAAAATGGTTGAATCGAGTATTATCTGAATTAAATATTCAATTGCATTCACCATGTAAAGTTACAGCATAAATATAAGAGATATTTTCTTTAGTGCTTCTTGGTTTGTGGAAGTCAATTTGAGAATTTAGCTGCATACATAAGTAAATGAGCAAACAAGCCTTTCTCGTTATCGACGACGATTGAAAACCATTTTCACGACAACTGCGAATTGCAAACAAGTTGTACAAAAAAGGTTGAAAGGATAATGGAGAGTCAAAAAGACTTGCTATTGTGTTGTGTGCTTTATTTTGTTTGTTACCTCGTCAATAATTTATGGCAAATAGTTAAGTCGGGTGCTGATTGATGGGTGGTCCTCTGGCTGCCAGTGGACTGGTGCGTGGCTTTTTCCCAGGCAAGCGACGAGCACCTAACAAACGGCAATTAAATAACATACTCCCTTGTAGGTATTGTACTACTTATGTATTATTGTCAATTCGAAATTACAATTAATGTCAACCAGTTATAATTGTTAGTTAAATGCACCTGTAATTACTTCTGCCACTTGTGCGCACCTCGCTAAGGGTTACTTTCAAAACTTAAGAAGGGAGTGAAAACGATAATCCATACTGCGTTCTTTGACTTGGCTTGTAATCATTGATATTTAAGAAACTTTTTAATGTATATATCGATCGGCCAAACTGATCTAAATATTCAAAACTTCGTGTATATATGGATGCTTTTGAAGTCTTCTGTCGTCACTAGCTTGCACTGCCATCCACTTTGATATTAAAAGAGCTACTATAAATAAATAATATAATTTTGCAATTATGATAAATTTTGTTAAATAAAAAGTCTAGGTCCAATTCGAAAATAAGATTAAAAGCCTCTTCTATGAATATAAATAAATGCTAAATGTAAATAATAAATGTTCAGGTTCCAAAAAGCAACTCAGTCCATAAGCTACCAATTCACTCTCTCACTTTCCAAGTTGGCTGTCTAGCTCACTGTACAAACTCTCTTATTCATTTGCCGCCTTGGTAATTACGCTTAACTATCTCATTGTCAGAAGCAGAGGGGGAAGAGTTCCAGTAGTTGAATTAAACATGCGACCTCCACGCCAACGAGCTAAGCCCCAAGCCCAGGCTCAAGCATAAGCTCAGGGCAGGAAGATTAACAGGAGAACAGCTTGTGCTAGGCAGTAGTTGCCTGGCAAGGCGTCTGAGCAACGTCTGGGGGATACGTTGGAAACAATGAACCCAGGAGACAGCCAAATGACACTTCATTTTTCAAAATAGTCGATGACTTCAGCGACAAGATCCCAACCCAAGATGAAGACTATGAGGCGACACCTTCTCCATGTTCCAAAGTGCAAAAATCTGTATGGGTACAGCTCGTATGTGTGTGTATATGCCTGTGTGTGTGTGTGTGTGTGTACGGGGCGGGCTGGCGCCTTACTGCGCAATTTGTCGCCCGAGTAATTAGTAAGATTTAAATTGCTTTGCCCATCTCATCTTTTTTCTCCGCACACCCACAATTCTCTTTCCCACCGTCGCGCTCTCCTATTCCTCCACACTTAACGGTAAGGCAACACTTAGACTTCTATTAAATGCATTAAGTGCTTGTCGCTCCCAACTTTTGTCTAAGCGTTTCAATTAGTTTTCACAGTCGCGATTTATCTCTCTGACTCTTTTACTCTCCCTCTCTCTCCTTTCATTCGCGATGGCATAAGAGTAGGTTTACTTTCGGCAACAATATTTGTCTCGAGCTCCGAGTCTCGTGGCGTAATGCGAGACAAACGCGTTAAATTAGCACAAATTGAATTTTAATTATAAAAAAATGAATGTATTTCATGCCTAGGGCACGCTCCAAGATGAGCATCCTCTTCGCGTTCTCCATCTTTAGTTAACGACTTGTTTGTCGACATAAATGTTTCTTTAATTGCTGCGTGTTGATGATGGTTCTCTTACCTGAAACGAAGACAAAAAGAAACGAAAAGTAATATAAGTTAATGACAATACCTTAAAATATTCATTTAAGTACGCAAAAATATTACAACTTTTTAATTAACCAAAACTTGCCTTTATTTATAAAATGAGTTTGTTTCGGGATCAGGTTCGAGTTCGAGTTTGGGATGTAGATATTATAAACTAATTCGAATTGATGATTTAAACAGCCGGATCCAAACTGCTTAGGGGTCATTGTTTTCAAAAAGAATTGTAACAATGAACCATTGTTACAATATCCCAGCTAGAGTATTCATTTCATGAACACATGAATTTTAAAATTGAAAAATATACCCGAAGAAAAACCAAATAGATCAAAATCCAAAAGAATGGTGCCACAGTGTGGCGGAAAAACAAACTTCCTCGATATGCTTGCCTCAGACAAATAGGGTTGATCTGAGCATCTTCAACCGAATGATATTCGTTCCAGCGTCGGCCACAGAAATCTGTTGCACCGAAGGAAACCCACAATGTGAACCCAAAGTTACATTTAAGTACGTTGCTTTCGAAGTCAGAGTTTAGCATTACTTTATTATATCTAAACGTATCACAAAAACGTCATTCCTTGACTTTTTAGTTTATATTTTTTTATTTTATAAAAATGTTTTCGAGAAATTGGAGACCTTGCGAACTAGACTTTACCAAAGAGCGACTCTGGCAGCTATCACTTCTGAAGGTAGAAAACACCAACTTTGAATTGATGGATAATTCATGATGGATTTCCTACACATGTTTTCCATAGAGAAGGTGCGAGGAAGCTGACGTGGAAAAGGAATATATTTTGTACGAGAAACGCATTCGCGCCTACTCCCTCTGTGTGTTCCTTGTGCTGCATCCGGTTTTGACCCTAGTAAACTGTATTTTGCTGCTGTCGACGAGCCAGGTGGGTAATGATCTATAAAGAAACTGTAGCCAAGTGACTAATTGTATCTGTGTCAAACAGTACCCTTATTATCTCTATGTCGATGTCGTCTTGTATTTTTTATCTAGCATGTGGATCATTTTAGTGCTGAGTATCAACTTTATGGAAGATTTCGTGGCGAGTCGTCGTTGGGTGGTATACGTAACCTCTGTGATTGCCGTGATGACATTGGTGGCAGTGGGTAAACACCAAAATAGTTACGATTTAGTAATGGGGTAGTTTATTAATGCTTTTGCAGATCTAACACTTCACATTTTTCATTACTACAAAAACGATTGGACTATCACCTCCACTTATGACACCTACACTCTATATATGATATATCTGTTTCTCCCAATATCCACTTTAATAGTACCGACCTTTCTTGGAATCGCCGTATCGGTTATTTATATTTTGTACTACTTTTTCGAGTTATCTAGAGAGGAGGACTACAAAGTGTCAAATATGGACCAGTTCAATAATGTGGTCGTCAATTTAATTGACTATATTAGTTTCAATCTGCTCGGAGTTCTTTTTCGCATAATGTCCGACATTACAATTCGATCCTCGTTCCTTGATCGGCATCAGTACGTGATGGAGGACATTTTACTGATGGGCGCGCGAAAGCAGGAGAAGATGCTGCTCCACAGCATTCTTCCGCCCCAAATAGCACAGCCCTTCCAGGACGACATTCGCAGTCGAGTCGCACTGTTTGGAAAGCGACGCGGAGTCCGCGCGCGTCGTACAAAGGAGCATATCATGGCCATCCAGAATCATCCCGATGTGACCATCCTATATGCTGACGTGGTCAACTACACCTATTTAACTACAACGCTCTCAGTGCAGGAGCTGGTCAGTCTCCTCCATGATCTGTACGCCAGCTTCGACTATGCTGCCTCTCACTTTAGGACGCAACGCATTAAGTTCTTGGGAGACTGTTACTACTGTGTGGCAGGTTTATCGGTAGTTGATCCCGATCATGCCAAGTGCTGCATCAATTTGGGACACTGTATGATCGCTCATATTCGTAAAATACGGTTAGTACTCGAAAATTATGTAACTTAGCCTTTAATTATGATTAATTCTGTACATTTTAGACGGACACGTAACCTGAATATCGATATGCGCATTGGAATTCACTCGGGAAGTGTACTTGCTGGTGTAATCGGCTCAGCGAAGCTGCAGTATGACATTTGGGGTAAAGTGGAGGTCGAGTCAAGTTTGTATTCGATAATTTTTCAATGGTCGTGCTAGGTGAAGATGTCGTGATTGCCAATAAGCTTGAGTCGACTGGTCTGCCCGGCCATTTGCATATTAGCGAGAGAACGCTCTCGATGATGTCGGATCATCCCTACGAAATTCTGCCGGGTACCCAAGTGGCCCGTGAGGACCCTCTCCTTGTAAGGAACAACATTCAGACGTATCTCATTGCTGCAATCGACAATAACGACGCCATCACCAGACTTGAGATGCCAACTACTTTTCACATAATCAAATCGAGTGTGGATGATAAGGATCGGAAAGATCATGTCAAGCAAGAATTACGAAAGGAGTTTGAACAGATGCCGATCGGAGCCTTCTCGTAAGTTCTTTATGATTTATGTCCCCAGAGATAAGAACCATTTTTCATTTGGAAACAGAAAGCCTCCGGCAAGACGTCAAAATCGTCCATTAATTGGCTTTTGTTTGCTGGATTTTAAAGATCCTCGGCTCGAGTATAACTATATTCATCAAACAGATTACATGCTGAAGTACAGTGTTCTACTGGCATGGTGGGTTTATTTAAGTCTTCTGTACGTACAAGCGGTCGATCATCATAGATTGCACTCTTTAAACTATTCCCTGGACATATTTTGTTTTACACTGCAAACTTTGATTCTATTCATCGCCTGGTACAAACAGCTGTGCTATTGGCGTTATCGTACTCGTCATGTATACTCATATTTCAGCTGTTGCTTGTTCTTCATTGCCGATGAAATTCAGCGCAATCTCATCTTCCGGATCTGTATTTACATGATCATCATAATAATGTACTTCATCATTATAGTTCTTATGCTGGTGGGTACATGGAATTCATCATTCTCATTATTCAGATTGCATATTCACTTATCTTTAGATGGACTGTGATCCAGCTGAATACGTTGTGCTTCATACTGAGAGCAAACTGTATAACTATGAGATGGGGCAGAACTTGTGCTTTCATCCTTGGGTGCTCACCAAGATGGTCTGCCTCATAATGGGCGTGACGCTGATTTTCACAGGCATTCCTTGGATGGTGAAGATAGTGGTCAGCTTGATGGAAACTTTTACTTATTTGATTATCATGTTCTTTAATTTCGAATATTTGATTCACAATAGCATCACAACCAATCCCACCTTTTCACCGGAGTACGCACATGCACTGTTCACGGTAGTCACATTGATTATCTACATGTACATGGAGCGACAGGTTGAGTTCAATAACAAGATTAACTTCAAGTAAGTAATTATCCGAATGATCACCAGTTATTAATCTTATTATCACTGGACTTAGCTGGAGAGTAGAGTTGTTGAAGAAGCAGGAAGATGCTCACATTACCAATAAATCGATAACTATTTTGCTGCACAATATTCTACCCTCTCATGTTGGTAGGTCTGAAACAAATCTTAAACCTCATTTCGTTTATTAACTACTACAACTTCAATCGATCTATGCAGTCAATGTGTACTTAACTCTGTTGGAGAAACATGAGCTCTACTATGAGAGCTACGAAATGGTCGCTGTCATGTTCGCTTCCCTCAAAAACTTCCAAATGGACATGTCTCAGCTGCGGGTTCTCAACGAGATCATATCTGAGTTTGACGCAGTCGTAAGATCCATAGCTCCTCTGCAGTTACCAATCTCTTATGAGCCCTCTGTTCCTCAGCTGTCCCAATACAAAAACGAATTCTTAGTGGACAAGATCAAAATAGTCGGCTGTACATATATGGCGGCCTGTGGATTGAATGTACGTTACTCTGGTAACTCCAGTGACAGAAAAACTACCTCAAGTTCCCTTAGAAAGGAAGGTGAGCATTCTGTGTATTTGAAGATTTCTATCTCATAAAAGTATTAATATATGTATGATCCTTTGCAGTTAACCGTGCTCAACAGTTTTTGGCGAAGAATAAATCGGAGTCGGCCATCAAAAATGAGGAAGTGGTTTTTATTCTCACCTCGTTTGCATTGGATCTAATGCGAACACTTTGGATCTGCAACCATGTGTATAGTAACATTCCCTTGGACAAAGAAATGAGCGCGGGAGATATGAGCATTGGCATCTCCAGTGGAGAGGTCATGGCCGGAGTGGTGGGTGCCTCCCAGGTCCACTATGATATCTGGGGAAATGCGGTGAACATGGCCTCTCGAATGGATTCAACTGGCGTCGCGGGACATATTCAAGTGACCGACGAATCGGCCATGATTCTGAAGAGATGCGGCGTAGAATGTGACTACCGAGGTATGACATATGTCAAGGGTCGCGGTATACTGCCAACATATTTCGTTGGAATCGATCAAAATCTCGACTTCAGGCACACCCCGGAACAGTAAAGTTTGTTTATGTATCTTGAGAAAATTTTATCAAAACCTAATTGATTTGAATTGCAATTATTCTCTAGTTTCAACGGTTTATTATTAAATGAGATCAGAAACCATTCTATATTAAAATGCTTATACAGTATTTGTCGGACACTAAATTTGTATGACATAGATTGGTTTATACTTTGCAATTCCCATACAAATATTCAAGATGCAGGGTTACGTAAACTCGGTAGTTTTAAATGCAAAAATAAAAAATAATATAAAATCCTTTTTTCTTATTAATTCATTAAATTGTTCTGTATTGCTCGAACAAACCTTCTCCAAAATGTTGAAGGCTTGCAGCCGTGATATTAATATTTCAAATCTGTCTAGGATCAACCTGATGCTTACACACGTGTTCGATTGTTGAGCTAATATAGCAGCGGGTAAATTTGTTCAATCCTAAATGAACATTTCGCTGGGTCCCCTTAGAAAATCACCCTCGAGCTAATACTTTTTGCTTTGTACAGAGAATCTAAAGCCAAACATGGCCACGTGTAGATAGGTAAATATTTTGTCAATGTGTGCGTTACACTTGCCCAGGAACTGAAAAATTATTTGCTTAAATCTTTGGCAATGCGAAAAGCAATAGAGAGACCAAAGAAACAAAGGCCAGAAGATGCCATTAAAGGCGCACTTAATTATTTACAACTTCCTGGGTGCTTGATTAAAAACCATGAGAAGCAAAGCCCTATGGACAATTGACCGTCAATTTAATGAGGGGGCCAGAGAATTCGTCTTTGACACATGTGAGGAATACACACTACTTCCCAAGAGGGAACTCGACTGAACGACCTGTCAATCGGATGTAATTGAAAGCGCGTTTAATTAGTAAAACTAACTTTGGTTAATTTCGTGCTTTAGCTCAAATTTGAAATTAATGTGCAATATTGGGCATTCGCATTCATAAATGCTGAGCCTGTCGAAAATTGTTCCTGCTGTCCCTTCTTCTCTTGCTCCTATCCAGGCTGTCAAAGCTGTCGTAACGTGGCACTTGTCAAAAATCCAATTAAGCGACGTTTTCGCCATTTGCATTGACAAATTTGTGAGCGCTAATGAGATAGGAGGGAGGACGATTCGCCTGGTAGGCATCCCATGTGGTTTAGTCGAGCCTTGCAAATGTCCTCGATGTTAATGAGAAAGTGTTGTGCAATCATGAATGGCCTTGACAACAAAAAACCATATTATTTTTTATACGATAAGAACAAATACCATTTTAAGTCATCTCCTTAAGTATTAGTTTTGGTTGGATATTAAATTTAGGTACACAATTTGAGGATTAAAGAATTAAGCTGTATTAATATCCAAAGGGAAGAGTACTTAGTTCAATAACTTTGTGACAATGTATAAATAAAATATGTATGTATATAATATATTTTTGAATGGTATAAGCAGTCAATTCGATTTTGGAAAATAAAAGAATTAGAAATATTTTTATCCTGCCACCTTTACCAGCGGGTAATCGATTTGAGAACTGATTAAGTAGAATCAATAAACAAATCATAATTTTTTTATTTTACTTGTTGCGTTGCGAATATTGAATTGGATAAAAATATATCCAAATTTTGCACTTCTTGATTTACTCATTATGTTCTTTAACTTTATGTTCTGGTGCTTGACGCTGTAATAAATAATTCAATAAAATTTAAATCTTAAGTATATTTAAAAATAAATAAATGCAAGTCAATGAGATCAGTTTTCGATGCCTCTAAACAATAATAAAATTCAGAGACGACCCACTTTCTGGTGTATTATATAAGTGAATGGTGGAGAGTACATATTGCATTCATATTTAAGAGGCCGATAAAAAGGGTAGGAAAGAGGGACAAGACAGTGAACAGAGAGATGAAATGAGAATCGACGAATGTCAAGACGTGCTAAATGGGCAAAAGAAAGTTGCAATCAAAGGCAAAACTGCAAGATGTAAGCACTCTGCTCTGCAGTTTGAAAATAGAGCCGTCTGTGTCGCCTGTCTATCATTTGGTCAATCAGTGGCACAGCTCCGCCCAGTGTCCCCCTTACGACTGCCGACATCCTCTCGAATTGCTGGTCCACATCACATTCATCCAGGCAGCTAAATGTTGAACGCAGTCGGAGCGTGCAACTGTTTCCATTTTGAAGCAACGAGGGCTGTGGGGAGAGTGGACAACTCTGCAGATGATTTGGTGGCATGGCGCGTGTCCAACGAGATGTTTCCATTGTGCAACTGCTGTTGCTGTCGAGCTGGCAAAATAGTTGGCATCTCTGGGCTTCTCTTTGCTTTTTGGTCATAAACTTTGCTTACGTGACAACTTTAGTTTATTTCTTAAGTTGAATGAGCGCATTATGCGTCTCATTTTTAGAACACGCTGCTAGGAGTCTGCCGAGGAATCTTGCTCCACAGCTTCGGCCACGAGCCAGCAGGAGGCTGACACTCTCGGCGACGACTGGTTGCTGTTGTAGTTCTTACACAAATAAAGTAAAAAGCAGTTGTCAAGAGGGCACGACTACCAGATACCCAGTATTTACCTTATGACATATTTTCTCCAAAATGTAATCGAACAAGCACGCCTGGCAAAAATCTATTCTTGGAAGTCTTATGAGTTTAAAACCGATCGCAACAGAGTTTTTCGGACATAAGACTGCTGTACATTGCAAGTCTATTATAAATAAATAAAATAACTTTTCATATTGTTATATTTTTTTTATTATTGAGCGAAAAGCTAAAGATTATGGTATTCCAAATAGATTCTGTTGACACTGATCCAGAATGTATGCATGTATATATGAATTTCACAAAACCATTATGCCTTATTTTGACCCTTTTTAATGGGCTCAGCTTAGAAAACTACAACAGCAACTGAAGCCGTAGCGTCGTGATGCAAGCGAGCAATTTGTGCCAATGAACATAACACATGTCCTTCTGTAACGTAGCGCTGTCGGCTTTTGCAAAGTTTCATTAAACAATATAAAGAGTAAATTCAATAGTGTAAATTGTACACTATTCAGAAGATAACCATTTTTTTAACGTGGTAGTCAACCTGAGTATCCCTTGCAGGATCATTTCATCTATGTTTATAATGTCGAAGGTTCCATTTTTTTCTCTCCAAACTTTCTCAATTGTACTTGATCCTGGTTCCATTTTCGGGTCACAGCTGGTCTATCCCCACAAAAACATTTAATATGTATCTAGGTATTGAGAAAAAGAATATGATAAAGAAAAGGAGGCAGTAAGGAAAAACGGTTTATGCACGAGTATAACCTAGATTTGTTATGACATAAAATTATTACGAAAAATGGTTATTACCCCGTTTACGTTTGAGTGAACGCATTTGTACGTGTTGACAATTTGTTAGCTTAGATAATGCTACAGTTGCAACAACAACAACAACAACAAGAACGACAACAAAAGCAGCAATGCTTCGGGCTACTGTTCAGAGTAAAATTATAAAAGGGACAAAAAGAGTGCCATCATCATTGCGTGCCTTAGCTTTGCTTTTCTTTTCGTTTTCTTTGCTATTTTGCCATGACAATTTTATAAAATTCGCTTTAGCTTTGCAAGGGTTAGCCACATACACAGACATATATTTACGCACACACACACACAGCGGGTGTGACAGTTGGTCTGTGCGTGTCACAAGCCTGTCATTTTGGTTGCCACGCCCATATCAGCGCCTCAACATTGCCGTTGACATGTCGGAATTTTAAAATTCCTTCATCGCATTTCGTTGGCATGGAAATTGTCAAAGTTTAAAGCTGCCCGGTCAGGCGAATTTCTTCCTTTTTCTCTGATTGCCAAAACAGCCAGCTGTTGTCGTTCGTTTAGCACCCAGCGATTCCAGACGCCTAAACTGAAATTCATACTTTAGCTCAAATCCCAACCGGATCTAAACTCTCCGCAACTCCGCCAATTTTAATGTCACGCTGATTGTCACAATCAGTGGTATTTGCCTTTGACCAAACTGAGCTTCATTGTCTGGAGTTCTTCTACTTTTTTTTCTCCAATTTTTGTCGCTTTTTTACAAGTTGGTCAACTGTTTGGCCAAAATTGGCAGCATTTGTGCAAATTTTGGTTGAGCTTCAAGTTTTAAAATAAATTTTGTTATGGTTGTGCAAACCGAAATTCAAATGGATAAACGAAAAAAATGGTATAAGAGTAAATGCGAAATCTGTCGCGTAACGAATTGGGTTTAATTGGCAGTTGGTTATCTTTTGGTTTGAATTAAGTTACTGAGCTGCATGCCAATAAGTTAAAAGAGGCAGAAGCTAAAACTTCTTTTGGGAGAAAAATTAAATATTAGATGAAAAAAAGTTATATACATATAATACTCTAATATCAAAAAGTCATAAAACAACATTTACTCATTTATGATATTATTTCTAAGTGGAATAAATTATGAAAAAAATTTAATAATGAATTAAATATTATTATTATTAAATAGAATGATCAAAAATATATATATGGTTTATATTATTCATATAATTCACAAAAGCATTTTTAATGGCACTAAAAACAACAAGAACACATACGTACAAATGTAAGTGTGCATTCGGGCATTTCAATCAGAAGTTTGAAATATATATGTTAATTTTTAAGCAATATACGCTAGAAGAAATTCACTAGGACTACCGACTTTACATTGGAATAAATTTACTTTTTAAACATTTTTGGTCATTTTCTTAATAAATTGACTTTTAAAATGGACCGTTTGTACTCAAGCGTTTACTCTGAGTAAGATAGTAAGATTGCAACATGAACCATTTTAATACATAGAAATATATTGAATGTTTAATTTAAAACAAGTTTTTCAAGCTATTTGCGACAAATCGATTAAAATTTGATGAAATAATTCTTGTCACAAATTAGGTGGAAATCTTGTCACGTTCGCGATGTCGCGTTGCAAGTCACTATTAAAATAATATTATAGTAATATATATGTATATATTATTTTATTATGGTTTAAGAGTTTTTTTTTCCAAATTACTAGCCACATTTCGCTAGCTTTCGCATTTTTCAAGATGAATTAAAAAATGACTTACATTTATTGTCGCGGTCGCGATGCTTTGTTTTCGGTAAATAGTTCGAAAGCGACAAGTCCTCAAAGCTTGCCTGATATAATGAAAATAGTGTTGATAAAGTGCATTAAACAGGTAAAAATAATTTTTGGAAAAGTTAATTTTTGCCTTTTTTTTATCTTTCATTTAAAGACGTACGAATATCGCGACCCCGATCTTGGAAATACCCATATATGTATGGATGTATACTCAGTCTATAAGTTACTTACTTAATACTCCAACGCTTTACTACATCTCACATTCAGTGTTGTATTCGAGTTGCCTCTAGTTGGGGAACTTAAACACGCGGCATACCATCGCCCGAGAGCAAACAAAACTCTTAACCTTCCAACCACTCCTATGACTAAACATTCACACACATGCACACACACACTATAGACACGCACAACAGCAGCGTAATGCGTACTATCCTGAGGGTATTGAATTAATGTCAAATTAGACTTCAAAATGCGTGTAAATTTCACGCGCAGTTGCAAATGAGAATTATATGTATGTGCGTACATAGAATATGCGAAAAAACTTCAAACCACAGAAATAAACAAGAACAACAACTGCAACACCATGAAACATAGCAACGGCAAATTACAAAACCCACAGGGATAACAGAGCGGAGAGATGCTATAAAGAGTCTATCTCTGGGTCTGCCCTGCTCTGCGAGTCCCTCATAATCCCACACACACTCTGTAGCCTTGGGCGAGCTTTTGGGTCTTTTCTTTCTCTCTATCTGTCTGACTCTGTCTACAACAATTCTTGATGCACACATTTTATTCCTCATTTGATTCACCACCATCCATCAGACATCACGGCTGCTTTAGGCAGGCACAGCAGAAGTTCTTCTGCAGCTTTTAAGTGTTACCTTTGGTTATTTCTGCGTGCCTGGCAATTTGGGAGAGGCTCATTACCATCATCACCTGAACGCCAACTAGTATTCAGAGAGTGAGAAAGATAGATTGAGTATGCGTGCATAGAGGAGCCTCCTGTTTTCTTTGTAGAGAGAAAAATCGGAGCGTCGAGTGTCGCAATTTCACATACCTTGTGGTACTTGATATTTGCACCTTGATTAAACTGCCAGCAAACTCTGCGGAGGCCTCAAAATGCTATAGTAGGGATTAGGCTGCAAATTGCGAGAATGGAAAATATGCTATGACTGTCTGATCAGGTCGAGTTATATACCGATCAAAAGGTATAACTAAAACAAGTGCATAGTATTGAAAGCTCATCTGCTTCGTGAGATAAGCAGGTGTAAATGGGGGGCGCGAAATTTAGATAATTGCAGCAAATGTGGCTGTTGGATCTTTTTTTTATTATGTTTTTATTCCTGTCAAAAATACTTGTCAAATGACACCATCATCAAAATCGGACTACTGGTTCGAATAAATTTGAAAAACTTAGATGCCTTTCCAAAATAAGATGAAATGTCAGTCCCAAATATCGCAAAGATTTCAAATTTTTTTCTAAGCATATAGGTAAATGATTACATCTGAACAAGGTTTTTTATCCCACATTTTGGCAATTTTAGAAAAAACGCCCCTAAGGAATTTTTTTATTTTAAATATGTTTTAGTATGAACAAATTTGAGTTTTTTGATGTATGACACATAACGTGTTTTCGGATGGGTTTGGAAGATATTACCTGTTATCTAAACTCCTTACATTTTTATACCCTGTGCTCATTGAAAATTGTCAAAAAGGGATTTAGTACGACAAACTTTTGTTAAAAAAAAACAGTTTGTCATTCGGCAATGCGCAATAAACATTTTTTTTTTTTGGTAAGAAGAATTGGGACCCTTTTCCGCAATGTGTCGAGTGCCAAACTGATTTTTTTTAGAATAAGTTATTTGTACAATTTAATATCGTTGGTCATAAAATTGGATATTGGAAATTTTGGGGCATGGAAATGTTTTCGTCACTAGACTTTTAACTCGTAAAATGGTTTTTTTTTAGAATAAAGACATTCTAAAATGCCAAAGTTAACACAAATATAAAAGAAATTAAGTGAAGTAATCTTGAAATTGTCATATCTAGCTTTAAGTTAAATTATATTAATTTATTTTGAAAATTTGCAAAAGTTAATTAACTGATTATTATAGTTTTTAAAAGTATTCGATAGGAGTATTTAAGTCCAATATTTATCATACAAAAATACTAAATCTATTATAGTTTGTCTGCTATGACGAGTATTATAGGATATTATTATAGATATTATAGATTATAAGATATTTCAAAGAACTTTCCTTGGGTGTAGTAACAAAAAATTATGGGATGGTTACTTCCAAAAACACCCATCGATTAATACTTTTGTATTTCCGTTCGTTTTTTAACACTTCTGTTTCTTAGTTCTCGTGATATATATTTGGTATCAAAAGTGTTCCTATATTGGTGAAATCAATATGAATCTGTGACCTGCAGTTCCCATTGCGTATACGTAATACTCACAAAAAAGAAGTCGTCAAGTAGAACGAATATAATCAGAATCAATGCCTTGAAGATCAAAACGAAGAGATATTAAGCAGACATCCAAAAAATAGGTTCATGGGGAGAAGCAGAAACAGAAAAGCTGCCACAATCCGCGTGAGTTGAATGACAGTGCTCCCACAAAACGATGACATTTGAGAAGGAGGGAGGAAAATGCCAGTCACTTGTTTGTGAGCGAGTGTGTGTATCCCTTTGTGCACACGTATGTGTGTGTGTGTGTATATGTGGCTTTGTGAATGTGCGGTTAGGAAAGCTGCAAATGCGCTTTCAGTTGATTAAATTAAATCGCTAAAGCAGCAGCCAGAGTTGCAGCTATGAAAAATGCAGTCAGCCCCCAGGGAGCTGTCCGGAGGGGCGTGGCTGCGGCCAATGTACTCAGCGTAATGGCGACAAAGTCGCAGCGAAAACGACAACGACCGCATCGTATTTACCTATTTTTTGTTTTTATTTTTTTTTTCGTTTTGGCTGCCTGCCCTCCATATGAAGACGTCGTCAGCAGCATCTCCACCTGCATCCCAATTGTGATACACATACACACATACACATACACACAGATACAAGAATTGCCCTTGCTGCACTTCCGTTTCCTGCCGCTTTGGTTTTGCTTCAGCTTTTGCTCTGCACCTCGTTTCAAGTATGTTTCCTGCTTGCCAATCTCCTTCCCTTTCCTTTCCCACCCATCACCAACTTGTCCCCTTTCCACGGATCCTTTTTAAACAATAACTTATCGGGAAAGTCGATTCCTTGTTGCTGCAAAGGTTTTTCTCAGCGCCTTGTCTTGTCTTGGGGTTGCCAGCTCTTGAGTTTGTCTTCAGGTTTCGCTTCGCCAGCATCGTGGGATTAGAGATTTTTGTCAATGAAGGTAATTTGCGGAAGATTTTGTCTAGAATTTCAATTAGATTGACGTTTTCTTGTGCTGCTTTCGCCTTTGCTTCTGGTGCAACTTCTCCGCACTAAAAATTTATCTTTTTTTTCCAAACAGCAGAGAGAAAGAAATCTTCCAATTTGGGGTTGCCAATGGCTGTTTCCGTAAAATCGCTTTATGGGATTTCTTTCGTTTTCATTTTTTATGTAAGTCTTTTAACTTTTTTCTACTGCCAAAGTTACGTAATTAATTTTGAGGATTAGTTTTTATAATCTTTCTGGTTTCGGTAATTGTTGATCCTCCTCTCAAACTCATATTTCATCAGCTTGAGCATTAGCCAAGTTATGTCTCTCTGTGACCCACATGACAACTCGTAAGCTAATTAAACCGTCTTACTCATACTCTGTTTGTCTGCAACAGCCCACACACAGTTAACCATGATTCAGTACTGAGCCACTTAATGCAAGATGCAAATGACTTTATTAACTTTGGCCATAACGCAATCAACAACTTGCAAATGCCAGGCGATAAAGCCCAGCACCAGGAGCAAGCCCAGACTCACGTCCATGGCTGAAGCATCAGGACCAAAAGGCCCAAAGGCAGATCGCTTTTATACACTTTAACATGGCCAGCACGTGAGCCAGTATCAAAGGAGTGAGCTCCCCTTCCCAGCCTTAATGCAATGGTTGCCATAAGCCGCGAGAATTATCAGTTGGCAAAATTAATGCTAATTACTTGAAAAATATATGAGCGACATTTGTCGGGTTGGTCTGAAAGGGGTCCTCATCGAGTTTCTAAGAATGAAAAAATGAGAATTCTCTCCCTGTTCAACTCATCCGCTTTCTCCCTGCAAACGTTTTGTTGCATATCCGTTGTGCCAAAGGAAAATGCATAAAATATGAAACAAATGCGGTGCGGACATGACAGTCAAAGGAAAAAACTATTCAGCACAGTGGGAGCAATGTAACATTTGCTAGAAATAAATACAAGTTGTAATTTTTTACAAATATCTTATAAGAAATATTGGACTTATTCATTACTGTATCTCATCCAAATACTGACAATGATGCTTTAGAAACCTAAAAACTATACTTGCATGTGTATTTTCACTCTGTTGGGCTGTGGCGCCCATTGTGCCTTCAGGGCACATCCGTACTCATAATGAATAATCATAAAAATTGCATAAATTATGTGCCGACGCCGTCTTGCTTAACGCCTCCGGCGGCAAACGGCAGACACAGCGAGTCCTGGGCCAGTTCTGTGGGGCAGGTTGGTGTTGGTGGTGCTGGTGGGCCGAAGGCGTGGATTGGGCCAAGTGCACTGTATAAATGAAATGCAGAAATGTAAATCTAAAATAATTTACGCGTCTTTGTTGACTGCAGTTGCCGCGTTCCCGTTGTTGCGACTTTACTGTGGCCATAAAAACCTGCCGTTCTTTCAGTTTCCCTCTATCTTCGCCCCGTTCGCCCGTTCGCCCGTCCGTCCCTTTTTGACTACTTTTTTGCACAACTCTTTGTTTTTTCATGGCGGCCATAACTGTTGCCACTGTTGCAACAAAATGGCGTCATCGCGTAGCTGTTGCTGTTGCCGCCGCCGCTGCTAGATTGCTTCGCATTTGGCGCTGGGCCCTTTGGTTAGTTGTCTGGATGTCAGTTTCGCGGGAGAAGAAGCAGTGAGAGAACGAAGAGATATGCGCACTGTTCTGCATTTACATTTATGGCATGGAATAATCCATTATCAGGCATTTTGCAGGTTGCCTAGGCAAATAATACCCACAAACAGTACCCGCATCACCCTCACATAGATATACTCTCGTCTATATACGAACAAGGGGCAGTTAATCCTTTGGCTTTTAGTTTAAAAGTGGCTTGGACTCGCCAGATTAATTTGCCCTTGCCAGTTACCTTTCCAGGAAGTAAGATATTCAAGACTAACTGTTTGCTAGTCTGTTCTGGTTAAGAAATAGACAAACAAATATATATTCTCAGCTCCTACATTTTTAGAGCACCTGACCTGAAAGATGCTTCAAGTATTGCGACTTGCTAAGAGAGGATCGATTTATTAGCTGCTTAAAGAAAGAACAAATAAATATAGATATGTCAATAAAGATAACAAACTGTCTTGATATTCCCATATGCATACATACATATACATACGTATATCTCTTTTGAGGCGTCACAGCGCGTCGTCAGTCCTACAAATTTTAATTAAATCTGATTAGGTTTGGAACATTCTTACTTTACTCAGGGTATTACAATCTTATCACGAGATATGCAAGGTATTGTAAAGAAAATTTTATTATTTAAGCCAAATGACTAGCATAAAGTCGAAGTAGACCATTACTTTAAACGTTAAAGTGAAGTTTTTGTATAAAAACCACTTTGAATTTGATTACTAAATGCTTAAATTTTCATTTTGTAGAAAATTCGATGCCTCCCTATTATTATGAACAATTTAATTTGTAAATGATTTAAAACCAAAAGTTTTTTTTAATGAGTCTAAGCAAATTCATCTGATACACATTTTTGTATTGTTAATATTTAAATAAATTAACTGATAATTGTTTAATTAATATTAAAAATTGACATCGATTAAATAAATGCTAAGAGCATTTATGTCTAAATGAGAGAGTGAAACGTAGAGGGGAAATGACCAAACCAATGATCTGTCAATTAATACAATAATTAATTTGAAGAGTATTCACAATCAAGGCAAATCACACACACTCATATATGGTGTATAGTCAGGTAATCAAACAATTAAAATTTAGGACTATAGTAAAAAAATACGCAGAGAGAAAGTGAGTGAAAAGATTTAAAAAATATAGACAGAAGGTAGATGCAAGCAATGGGAATGGGGCAAGGGTGCAATTAAATATCTGGAAATTAACAAACAAATGGTATAAGATAACTCTGGTAAATGTTGGAACTTGAAAAGCAAGCTAATAGTATTAAAATTTATAGACTACCTCGCTGCATATAAATAAAGAGTGTGTTTGACTTAACTCTATTATATATATACTTGCGAACTTAAGATCAATAGCCGCATGGTAAATAAAAAAAAAATTTCTCCTGATACTGATAATTACTTATTTATCTTCACCTCAATTTCATCGTCTCTTCTTCTACCTCACTCTCAGTACTTACTTCGATTACTTCGTTTAACAACTTTTTATTATCTACTTTCATTACAGTGCAACTGAAACCAAATTATACGGTCAAGCCATATCAAGCACTGTATAGTATAAGTATAGAAAAAAGAATTTAAAATATGCCTAGATTATATAAATTATGTTTACCGTCGTTGTTAAAAGTAATTACATATACCTTGTGTTCTATGGGGTACAAACGAGGTAGCATAGTCAATATGCCGATATAGCTGTGCTTGGCAGTGCGTGTTCAGGAAAATAAACAAGCTCACGCCAAAGTGAGACAAATCCTATGAGAGATTTGCGTAATTATTTTAATTGTTAAATGTCATGCGGTAAGGTTTTAACAGTGTGTGGGATTAACACATAAGTGTGCGTGTGCGTGTGTGTGTGGCAAATCAGTGCAGAGTCCGTTAGGAGAGACACGTGTTCGGGACGGGGAAACAGAGCAGGCATACTGGACAGAGGGTACAGAGGGGCAGGTGGACCGACGATAAAACAAATTGCGTTCCACTTGTTTGTTTGTTTGTTTTTAATGATTAATGAGCCAGGTGGCTGACTCACCTCACTTTGGAGATGTTCCCTTTCTTCTTGCCATGTAAGTTGACACTTGCGGTTTTTGTTGCACACATGACCAGAGCAACAACAATTGGAACAGCCAGCATAAATAGTTGAAAAACTTTCATACGAAAGTGAAGCCCTAATGAGTTTCAGCTACCAGCGGATTGTCAGGTGATAAATTTGAGTCCACGGCTGACTAGTTGCTCTGAGCAAATGTTTGGGGATGTGCTTAATGTCTTCAGTCCCTAATTAGTTGCTGAGAGCTTGTGAAAATATTCGTGTCAAGGCCTTGACCCGCATAATTTTAATAAAGCAATGCATTTATATAATTGCTCTTAAAAGTAGAGCATGTGCTCTCATTTGGCAGAAAAACTAATTATCACAAACTCATTGGATGAAAATATAAATATTTTGTGCAAAAATAAAGTGCGAGGACTTTGCTAAAATGCAGACGCCCACACATCCAAACACATGAATACACAAAAGGCACATGCATTGGCATGTCCTTGACTAGCGTTTTTATTGTGGGCGACGGTTTGGGGGCAGAAGGAGCATGAGATGGGGAGGAGCTGCTTCCTGACTCAGCACGGGTTGTTGGGTTGTCAATCATGCAAAAACTGCAACCGCCGCATAACCGCTGGTTTATAATAGCTTGTCGGCCACGACCAGAAGCAGGACCAGCAAACATGCCGAGAGAGAGGCAGAGTGAAATAGAGAGAAAGAGAGGGAAATGGGAACAGGGAAGAGGGAAAGCGGGGAAATTCTACGTTGACTGTTGCCTGGTTTCGGCAAAAGCTTTTCAAACTTTTTAATTATGCAGCAAACAGAAAACTTTGTGGTAATTTCGTTGCAACAGTTGGCCCGGACGAAAGGATGAAGGACCGACACGACGGTAACGTCAACGTCAACAGCAGCAGCAGCAGCAGCAGCAGCAGAAAATTATTGCCTGGCCAGGTTGACTAATTGAGTTAAGCGTGAGGCAACAGGAATCGCGATGGGTGTCCTCCTTTTGCCTTTTGGCAATAATAATTTGCCAACAATTTTAAAGTGCATCAATCATAATTAGTGACCGGCATGTTTTTAAATGAGGTGTACGACAGCGTGTGTTTTCCGAAAATGAGGTCGAGACATTGCCAAATGCTGCAAAATTGTGTCACATTGCAAGAATGTTTAGAGCAAAGTGAGAAATGCGCAAATTACATGTTTAATTGCCATAAATTGCACATCCAAAACCAATTTCATCTTTATGATAAACAATAATTTTCTCTTTTACTTGAGTTATGTTACTTGGTGAATATCGTCAACGAATCTAAAGTATCTGAAAAGTAAATAAGATTGTCAAAAGTTGATTGGAATATATTAACCCAATTCATTGTCCTGATCAGGTGTATATATTCCATAGAATATTTGTCTGCAAGTGGGTAACAATAAATCTTGAAACAACGCTATTATATTATTTGACAAGAACACTTCAAAGTCTATAACTTTCCAGGATACATTTTCTATTCAATTTCTTGAAATTGGGAAATTCAAGCAATTCGATTTTATTTCGAGACCAATATCATAAGTCCATAAATTATGAGTATTTTTGTTTTTTAAGCTATGAAGTATTACTAAACTTATTTAATTTACATTCAATTAAAAATGTTTAATATAATCAGGATTATGCATATGTATATATATTTATTCCGGACTTTAATCGAAATCTTAAAAACTAAATTAATAAATGTTTTTCAATTGACTATTAGTGTGAAAGTAACTAAAGACTGACTACAAAAATAAACGTGCTAAATAGTGCTTTCATTTCTAAGTGTCTCCCGAGTTCCGAAATCATTTACTGAAATTACGTACTCGTTTCTAGTTAATTTGGAGTTATACTTGAGTCAAAATCCGATTTCTCATACATTAAGATTTTACACTATTCTTTAATTATCTTTTATGTAAAGTAGTTTTAAGCAATAAATCCTTGTACGATTTCTTACTCTCTGAATAGCTTGTTGCCGGATATATTTTGAATATTTGTCTAACGATCGAATAATAATATCGGAAGTTATTCATGAAACAATTTTAAGCAGCGTCTGTCTAAAGAAAAATAAGGGCATGATCATTGACTGTTTTTGTATTTCTTCAGATATATACTTAGCATATGTCATCGATGGAAATGTGAATTAATCGAGCGTGAATATGGGTAAGAGTTAAGTTTTACTACTTATGAATATTGAATATATATCTGTGTTAACCAACCATGTGTATCTTAAGCAACAAACTTGTGCTATGCACTTGCTATCAAACTAATTATATTACACAGTTTCTGTTTTTGCTTCAGCTTCCTTTGCTTCTCATTTAGCAGAAACTGTCACACAGCTGATGTCTTTGTGTTGTGGCTGTTGCTGATGAGTATGTTGTTCTTCTTATAGTTGTTGCTGGTGCTGTTGTTAGTGCAACAGTTGCTGGTGTTTTGCATTTTGTGCTGCTAGTTTGCCTCAATTGACGTCGCCCTTCATCACTTAATTGAGTTCTTAAGGATTTAGCATGTGCCGCGCATTAGCGCATCCAAGCGTAAATCCACATCCCGCTGACATGGCTCACATTGCCGGCAGCAGCAAAGTATCTCAATTATGAGAAACATTGAGTGAGTGAGTGCGAGAGGGAGACAGAGCGAGTTGCATGTGCAGTTGCATTGATTCAGTCAGCGTCTTCGTCGTCTTCTTCGATATGCTTGTTGGCATTGCCAGCGTGGCATAGCGACGTCCACAACATACATAACAGACTGTGGACTACAGACAGTAGACAGGCGTTATTGCGTTTTGCAATCAAACGTATTTCCGCAACTTCCTTTTATTGGCTGAAGCAGAAGAATGGAGAGAAACAGACAGCCTCCCCAATTTTACTCAAATGAGCGAGAAAATGGTTCATTTAGCAGACAGCCTGCTCAGCTTTTGCGAAGTATCACATTCGACAGCCCCTCACATAATCGACCCACATGAGATTCTGAGCCAAAGCTGTGGATATCCCATATTATCTGTCTGCCTCGACCAGGTTCGGCCAGTTGTCCAGTTCAACTTAAGTACAATTTGGTCAATCGGCTCGTTCCTCGTTCGCTGTCCCTTCCTATTCATGCGAATTGATAATCTGGAACGCTTGAATGCTCATTTACTCAACTTGAAAGGTAGCCCGAGCCAGCCGAGACCAAGTCATCCCCAGATCCGGAACCCGAATCGGAGTTTTTAATCATGCGTTGTCGGTCAGTGGAGTCCTTGTCTTCCTTTGGCTGTTTGATGTAGGTACGTGGCTTCAGTTCATACCCAAGAACCCCATGAGTGTACGAGTGTTCATTTTGGGGCGCTCTATCGTTTATAGGCTTCTTCTTGGCAATCTTTTGCTTTAATACCAGGCACAGCCACTTTTCCAATCAACTTGAGTATGCATCCCTTGCCAGGATGCTTCTTCTGCTGTTGGCCTTTTTCCTGCTGACTTCGTGCCGATTTAATATTTTTCATTTGAAAAATAGATATTTTTAATGCCTTTTATTAAATCGGCTTAGATTTATTGTACATGTATTTCATATTTGTATGTATGTTATGTGTCATGTGGCATGTGTGTGTGTCTCCACACACTCGTCGATTTGTGTGTGCAAGTTAAGCCCTTTTCTTTGGGACTTTACTGCGATGGTAAAATTCGTTTATGGATCTTAAAGCAAATTTGCTGCATTTAATAAGATTTATTATTATTTTGTGGGACCCATCAGCAAAATGCTGAGATACAACAATGACGAAATGCCATACTGGCAAAATGGCTAAAAACGGGGTCTTAGAAAACTTTAAATTGCTTTTGCAGGGGACGAGGGGGATACAGAGTTAATCTAATGAATAGGATGAGCTTATGGAAAGTAAAAGGATCGTTCGCTGATTGACAGCGCTGCCAGACTTTCAGATTCTCATATTCTCAGCATGGTTATCTCTGGTTTCTTTAGCTCATGACTTGGCGAGGTGGTATTCAGGCATTATCTGTACAATTGTAACTTACATGCTCTGATGCACACCTCCTCATAATCACACCTATCCCTCACCTGGAAGAACTGTCCTTAGCAGCAATTGGGAAACCACAGGAACATGCAAAAAGCATTTCAACTTTACCTTCAACTATCAGAAACATGTCTCCTTGTCCTTACAGTAAAAATTTGCCCCCAAACTCTCAATTGAAATGCCTTCTTGGAGAACATAAGAGACACAGAGAGGGGAGAGTACATGAAAAAGTTGTACAGGTTCGTGATAGAACATGTTAAATATTTCTGACTATCTTTATACAATAAAACTTCTCAACTTTAAGTGCTCAAATTGTGTTAATGCAAACAAATTGTTTCATCAGTTCGTAATTTTTAAAAATCTCACGAAGAATTTTCCTAGCTTAAATTTTGAAACCAACTTTTTCCCGATTGAAATTTTTTTTACTACTATTCATTGTGTACCAATTCAATAAGTTGGGCCAATAAAAATCAATAACTTAATAATTACTGAAAACTTCCTCCGAATTTCACAAATACATTTTCTACGAGATAAACAGCCGCAGTTGCTCTCAGGCAACGTTAGGGTCGCAAGGGTAAATATTAAATTGGTGCATGTAAACATTCTAAATAATTATTACATCTGTTTTTCGTTATCAGCCCACGGAAAAGTGCATTTAAAAGTCGTAACTGAATATTGTGCCTTTTCTATTTGGATTGTGCAGATAATTGCACATGGATCAAAGAAAGCCTTTGATCCAAAATCCCTAAGACTTCGATCATCTGTGAGCAATTTAATGCATTGTACGGCTTTTCATCTTGATTAGAATTAAATTTTTTTGCTTCCGGCCCAAAAATGCAGCGTCAGAGATTAAGCAATGCCAATTTATAGACTCACTATACCAGATTCATTTGGGAATCATGTAAAGATTCAATACGCTCGAGACAATCGAGGAGATCTCATATTTGGTTCATTTATATGCTCGTAAAATAAGGCCAAAGCAAACCCAGCTGGAAGTGTTGTAATTCGCACTTTACCTCACACATACACATGCATACACACACACACCCACACATACACAGACACACACTCTCGCATACACGCTTACCGCATACCGGTTAACATGTCGTATACATGATTGTGGAATATAAAATTTTGGCCATGCTTCGATAGGGCTGGTCAAAGAGATTGGTTGGGATAGATGCTTGTTTCTGTTTCGTTGCCTACGAACAAATTTAGCTTGGTTGCTCTGGTTTTAATTGCGGTTATCACTGTTGGCTCATAACTGAAAGATATGTAGAATAAAACCGGTTTATAGGGCAATATTGGGCATAATTGTGCAAGTGTAAAGTCCTCTTCCCGACCTCCCACCGAGCTGATGTGTAATTTTCCAAAATGTTCATCAATTAAAAGCACGTTAGAGCCATATATACATACTTTTGCTTTAATTCAAGCTGTGGCTCATAAAACGCACCCCCAGAATATTGCTGACCAATTTTGAAATCCAAGGAATTGACATTTTTATAGCTTCCACTTGAGGCCTGCTTGGGTGAATCAGTAAATTATTTTATGACTTTTAAGAGGCATTTTATTATAAAGGGAAACTTGACAGACTCCAGCAATACATTTATTAGCAGCTACAATCGAGATATGAGCTGAAATATCTTTAGTTTAAGGCTAAAAACAGGTGCAAGGTCAGCAAACTGGATAAGAGTATAAAAATTTAATTTATAAAATGGTTCGTTTTTTATTGATCTACAAGGACCATTTTCCTCTATTGACCAAACATTGCTATAGTCATGGAAAATCAATTTAAAATTGCCTGAAGTCCAATGCAAAAGCCATTTATTACTGGTCGTAATTAATAAACGATATGCTGAAGTCAACAAATACGCACACACTCCATATTGATACATGTATGTTGACCCAAGCAACTTATATTTAACTAACTTTGTAGCCTCAAAAACTAATTGACTTTTTATGCGAAGACAAAAAGGAAGTCCTCTTCCAAATTGCGACATACTCGTAGACTGCCGAGGAAAAAGGGCCAGGCGAGTTGAAAATAATTAATAAATTTTCCTGGCAAATGGTGAGAATCAACAAAGTAATACTAATAGTTTTAAGGCCTAGACAAACAAACCGTAGTTGGCTGGCTTTCTTTCTCTCTCTCAATCTGGGCATACTTTTTGAGAATTTGGTCTAGAAGTTGACTCACCCAAACTGGGGGAGTGATTGGGCGTTGAGTTCTCGAGCTGCATAAACCACATATGCACCACATCTAAACTAATGGTGAACTAGAAAAACAAGTCAAACAACAAATACTTCAATAAACTAAATTAAATATTTGTGTACAAAATGAAATTTTCCATGAAATATAACTTTAAATTCAACATTCACCTGGCACATCGACAACAATTTATATAATTGCTACAATATCTTTTCTGACATTCCTTTAAATATTTTTACAGATGCGAGCAAACAAGAAAAAAGTTTATATATATGTAGTAGAACTCTGACATGTATAAATAACTATTCAATTGGTATACCGTCGAATTGGTTTCAAATTGCTGTTTAACAAAATGCATTGTTGTGATCTCTGAAATTAGTTGGGACTCCTCATTTTCCGAAATTAAATAGAGTTCTGATTTCAACGTATCATTTCGATTAGCAATTGTTCAACTTTTGACTTGAACTGGTTGCCCGAGGTACTTGGTCTAAAGCAAAGCAAAGCCTGTTTATATCCAATCCGATGCCGTCGCTTATTAGGAGTTAATTACGCACTTAGAGCTCTTGACCTTTGTTTAACTTTTATTAAGTATTGCCGCGAGCCAGGAGTCGACACCTTTTTTCATATTACTGGGCTGTGTCCCTCTTTCCCCGAGTCGAATGAATCAAACTAATTAGGCGCACATTTAATTAACATTTTATAAATTATTTGTGCATCTGTGAGTTAGGCATGACATATTTAATATTTAAACAACTCTCGAAAGATCCCGGGACACAGATCTTAAAAATCGAGTGCCTGGCAACACGCAACACTCAAGAAATGATAAGTTTTTCATGTTTTCATAATGGAAAACCTACCGTCACACAAATTGAACTTCATTTGTTTTTCACAAAAAGGGAGAGAGGGAAAGAAAAAAGAAAAAGTCGCTGTAAAACATTTGATAAACTTGTCGCTTGGCAGGTAGTACAAGAAATTGGAGCATTTCTTTTATGCCTACATCAGACTTGGGATGGGGCCTTTCAGACATTTCAATAGAGACCGAGAACCATAAAAATGTAAGGTGAGTCGCGAAAAGTTTTGCCAACAAAGTTATGCCTAATGTTTATTGGGCAAACTTTTGCATTTTTACAGCTTTCGCAAAGTTGGGGCCGTAATTCTTGTTGCCTAGGCTCGGCTCGAGTAGTCTTGGCCCGACCAGTCAGCCACTTGGCCGTCTGGTCATTTTAAAGTTTAAATTATCTAGATAGCCCAAGTTGCGTTTGTCTGAGAGCCAACAATCCAACGATTGTCAGCACATTATGCCTTCAATGGACCACATTCTGAGCACTTGAGAGGGATGTGAGATGGCGGCATTCACAACTCATAATGAAACTTTTGAGCCCTGTTGCTATTGGCAATAATCATTGTTGTAAAATTTTTGTTATTAATTTGTTTATTTAGATTAGTCTGGTTCGGTGTCTAAGAAAGTCTGGTGCTTTGTTTTGCTTAAGATTATGCAAATACATTTCACAAATAATCTGTTTGCGTAAGTCACATGATGGCAAAAACTCGAAATCGTACTTACAAATCTATCCAGTTGGCTTTCGGTTGCGAAAGTTAATTTGCATTTATATGGCACTTACCTGAAAATATATAACAACATGAGAGCTTATATTAAAATGTGAAAATTATGTAGTAAGTATGCGATTTTCTTTCAAAGTTTGTAAGTTCTTTAAGTGAATTTAATAAAAATGATCTATTTGCCAGCTTTAAGCCTCTTTCTTTACAATTTACTGCTTGTCCATTTGGTTAAAGATGTGAAACGCATTGCAAATGGTGAGCAAAGAATATAACTAAATTTAAGATCACACTTACCATAAAAAGACTCTCTGCAAGTGATCAACGATAGTGGCAGTCTCTGGGATTATGTTCCCCTTGTGGGGGAATACAGAACAGATAAGGAGCTACCAGAGAAACAGACTGGGGAGCACAGTGAGTTCTCGAAGAACTTGTTAAATCTTAATATCATGATTAATGCCCTCTTACTGATGTCATTCTTCGTCAAGGTGACTACGAGTATTCTTATGATATTCCCATTCTTCTAAATTTATAGAAATCTCACACTATCTTGCAGGCCCGACGAATTACTATGGTCCTAGGACTGGTAATCACGTGGAATTTATTTATATTGGAGCGTGTATTCGCCTTCCAACTTATGCTTATCTGGTCTCTGTGGTTCAGCAGGATCACCCGGTTGTATTATGCCACTATTACAGGAGTCCTCTTGACCATGAACTTCGTTCACTTAAAATTCATCGTCCAAACGATGAAATTGCAGCGCAGCTGCTTCAATTTCACTGTGCAAAAGGATTCGGATGATGAGGAGGAGGTGGTGGTGAGGGAGTCTGTCCCTGAGCCCATTGAGGGTCCAATAGGCGATATGTCCACTTGAATGTCCATACACAAATCACTCACAGGCTTAGGCTTTAACCTTGGCCAAGCAAACTAGACTACACTACACAGCTAACGTACAAATTCTAGGTCAGTCGGGTCAACTAATAAATATGCCAAAAATACCAAACACTCACACACAGATAGTCAGACCGACATATACAAATGAATCGCAGCTGAGGGCTGCAAAGGGCCAGGAAATAAAACCATTAAATATTTGCGGTTAAACGCACCAAAAACAAACCGCAAAAGTAAATCATACCAAAAGTAGACATCGGACATGGCCAAGAATTTTCTCTGTGCTCGATTCGGGCTCCATTTTTTCTTCGTACGCAAAAATATTAGATTAGAAATTAGGATAGCCATGGACAGCCAAAAAGGAGGGCAAAGGAAGGAAGCGGACAGGCAGGCAACAGACCATAGCGCCATTTACTCGATTGGGAGGCCTTTGGACCGTTGGACACGGTGCATGGTGCACAGAGCAGGAGGCGGAGGATAAGGAGCCGACACGGGGGTAACCAACGGCCTGCCAAAAATTCCAAATGGTCCATGGTGAAACATAAATCATTGGAACTGACATTTCACCATTTTACTGGATTTGTATATAGCAAAGGTTTCCCTTCACATCTCATACACATCCGTACGAGTCTACGTAGTGGGAGGGGAGAATTTGTTTGGATTTCCCACATTTGCTTGAAGATGCTCGGAGTGAAAAACTATTGAAGTAAAATGACCAATGACTGAAATATTCGTAGCAAGCCAGGCATTCCACGAACACATTAAACAGTTAAATCAACGGCCAGAAAGTATTCCATCCCTTTCTATAACACATTACATGGCACATAAGAACTTGGCCAAATAAATCATTTTGCAATTGAAAGCGGACAATGCTGACTGACGGTCCCGATTCGGGCAATGAAAGTCGCTTACTTTTTCTGAATCAGTATCAGAGAATTGATGGGTGCACTTGGATTGAGGTGGGTCCTCTAACTGGGCCATTTAAGTCAAATGGGATGAGAGCCTTTAAGTGGCTAAATATGTCAATACAAACTTGAAGTGTATTGCGTTTATTTATAGATATTATATAAATGCAATTCTTAATCTTAACTTGGGGTTTGTTTGTTAACTAGAAGTTGCGTTGTTATTGCACAATCGGCAGGTCCTGATTTTATTATACAAGAAGCTCATATTTAATGGCTGTTATTTTATTCGATTTAAAAGCGACCTTTACTTCTCGGCTTGAATATACTTTTTGTACATTATACGAACCATTTCATATATTTGAATTAACTAAATTAAAATTGTCCTATTTACGCAGCACACGGTGAAAACGCGAAAGCACTGAAACAGAGTTACCAATGTGTTTTGCTGTTTCGTTCAAAATAAGTGACCGAATGAACTTAATCAGTCACTCGTTAATTATACCGTTCATTTTGTTCAGTTTGTGAGCTTGTGTTGAATGATATTTTCTTTAAAATTAATTTAAATACATTATTGATTTATATTTTAAAATGAGAACTTTAAGTTTACTCAAACCAACAAAAAATAGGAAACGAAAAAATACTTGATATGAAGCTATAAAACCAATCAGTGAAGTGAGTGATTTTTCACTTTTCCACTTTTCCACACTTAAGCCACTTCTTTAAAGTAAGACTTTTTTAAAAAACATATTTCTTATGACGTTTGTGATAATTTCTTCAGAAAAACACGTCCGATTTCGAAAACCTTTAATTTTCCAGAAAGCTTTCGAACATGTACGTACACATTCCCACACATTCCACATACCATTACTTTAAAATCATTAATTTTACAGCTGAGCTGCAAGTTGCACTTGAATTAAGATGTTCTGAGATAAGCACGCTTGATTTATAAAATGATATATTACCTACATTTCTTCTAAAAAACCTCTTTACGAGGTAAAAGTCTAATGACGAAAACATTTCCATTCCCAAAAATTTTTGATATCCAATTTTGTGACGAATTTCACAATAAGGTCCAAATCCTTCTTACCTAATTAAATAACTTTTTGCGCAGGGCCGAATGCCAAACTTTTTTTATTCAAGAATAATTTATATATTCAATTTAATATCGTTCGTCACAAAATTGGTTATCAGAAATTTTGGGGCATAGAAATGTTTTCGTCACTAGAATTTTACCTCGTAAAGAGATTTTTTTTAGAGTATTTCAAATATTATGAATTAGTTAAATCGAAATTGCGTAAATTGGCAAATACTTCCATAAATAGTTGATTGCGATAAATTGTCATACACCTATTTTATATTGGTTTAATAATCTGATCGGAACTAACAAAGTTATTGGCAGGCTTATAGAGAAATTGTATTAACTTCGAAATAGAGCAGTGTTATTATTTCGACACTAGCGCGGACTGCCGTACAAATGATTGTTACAAGTCGTATCAAGTTGGCAGCACCTGTCAACTCTGACTATTACATATATCAAACAAGTTGACAGTGCCCGGCTAATAATCTCTCTAAATTTTCTATTTGAAACCATTGCTCATAACAAGATGATGATATTCAAGGCGCTGAGGAAATCGGGATTGCCGCGTTCCAAGTTTCTCTTTCGCTCCAAAAGCTGCTTTGCTAAGCAGAAGTACGACTACGACCTGGTGGTGCTGGGCGGTGGCTCGGGCGGACTCGCATGTGCTAAGGAGGCAGTGGAGTACGGCGTCCGCGTGCTGTGCTTCGACTACGTGAAGCCCACGCCCGCGGGCACTAAGTGGGGCGTGGGTGGGACCTGTGTGAACGTGGGCTGCATACCCAAGAAGCTGATGCACCAGGCCTGTCTTCTGGGCGAGGCAGTGCATGAGGCAGTCGCGTACGGCTGGAATGTGAACGACCAGGACATAAAGCCCGATTGGAAGAAGCTTGTCAGGTCGGTGCAGAATCATATCAAGTCTGTGAACTGGGTGACCCGAGTTGATCTGCGGGACAAGAAGGTGGAGTATGTCAACTCGATGGGCAGCTTTGTGGATGCTCACACCGTCGAGTACAAGACCAAACAAGGCGAACTGCGGCAGTTGACCGCCGAGTATGTGGTGGTTGCTGTTGGCGGACGTCCGAGGTATCCCTCGATCCCTGGCGCCACAGAGTTCGGCATCACCAGTGATGACATCTTTAGCTACGAAAAGGAGCCGGGACGCACTCTCGTCGTGGGCGCCGGATACGTGGGCTTGGAGTGTGCCTGTTTCCTCAAAGGACTCGGATACGATCCCACTGTCATGGTGCGTTCGATCGTGCTGCGAGGCTTCGACCGACAGATGTCCGAGCTGCTGACTGCTATGATGACGGAGCGTGGCATTCGCTTTCTCAGCACCACTATTCCCACTGCGGTGGAGCGTCTCCCAGATACAAGACTGCTCGTAAAGTACCACAACACGGTCACTGAGACGGATGACAGCGATGTCTTCGACACGGTTCTGTGGGCCATTGGCCGCAAGGGTCTCACCGAGGATCTTAATCTCGATGCAGCTGGCGTCAAGACCAAGAACGACAAGATCGTCGTCGATCACACGGAGGCGACCAATGTGCCACACATCTATGCTGTGGGCGACATCATCTACGGCCGACCTGAGCTCACTCCCGTAGCGATCCTGTCGGGCCGTCTCCTTGCACGACGCCTCTTTGCCGGATCCACTCAGTTGATGGATTACACTGACGTTGCAACCACGGTCTTCACTCCCCTCGAATACGCTTGTGTGGGCATGTCCGAGGAGACAGCCATCGAGAAGCTTGGCCCTGAGAACATTGAAGTATTCCACGGCTATTACAAACCCACCGAGTTCTTCATTCCTCAGAAGAGCGTGCGTCATTGCTACCTGAAGGCTGTGGCCGAGGTATCTGGGGATCAGAAAATCCTGGGCCTTCACTACATGGGCCCGGTCGCTGGCGAGGTCATTCAGGGCTTCGCTGCTGCTCTGAAGTCCGGTCTGACCGTGAAGACGCTCCTAAACACTGTTGGCATTCACCCCACAACGGCCGAGGAGTTCACCAGACTATCGATTACAAAGCGATCTGGTCGGGATCCAACTCCTGCCTCCTGTTGCAGTTAAATAATGAACGTCTTCTTGAAGATATTATGTTTGTTGAAGTGTGTTGAATGTGTGAAAAAATTAAACATATTTTATATAAAATATCTCAGAGATGTGACCACTCGCCCACTGCAACTGCGATGTCCCTAAGGATGCGTAGGAAAACTATTCAAAATGACAATTTATCACTAAGCGGTGACTAATTGTTTGCCACTTGGCTTTGAAATTCATATTGGAGTTTCGTTGTCTATTGGCAAATGGTTTAGTTCAGTTCAG
Source organism: Drosophila rellima (assembly GCA_035043635.1). Lineage (NCBI taxonomy): Eukaryota > Metazoa > Arthropoda > Insecta > Diptera > Drosophilidae > Drosophila > Drosophila rellima. The sequence goes on along the minus strand of JAWNMV010000806.1, from coordinate 8,635,966 downwards.
TTCGGTTGAGTTCAGTTGCACCATTCTTATGGAACCGAGATTCTCTGCAAAAAGCGAAACACGTTTTGCTGATTTGACGTTTTCATATAAATGACAAAAAGAAAGTCTCGCTGCGTGGCCATTTTTGACATATGAAGTTGTAATTTATGAAGTTCGTCCAACAAAAAAAAACTGCAAGGAAAAGTTTCAGTTTTTCGTTTTCGTATTTGCACAAGTTTTCATACAGTTTTCTTTGGGAACTGTTTTTACTTCCGCTCATTCCCCACCATCTGTAGAGTATCTTTGACCCACAATCACAAGCGTGCAATCTCTTTGCATGGCGCCACAAAGTATGCCACGTTTTTTTTCATTCTATGCCTGCCAGCCGCATACAATAACAACACCAACAAGAACAACACGAATGGCACGCAGAGCAACAACAATAAGAAACAACTGTTGGGGGAGTTGTGCAGGCAAAAAATTTGATTAATGTTTACTTCCGATTTGCATAAATCTTGCTTTAGCATTTTGGGCAATTTTAGTTGCTCGTTCTGGCCGCTTCTTGCTCTCCTCGTCTTTTGCCCATTTTACGGCCGCTTTGTTATAAATTATTTTTTTATTGCTCCGATCTGAGTAGCGTATGCTCCGCGGGGTTAAATTGTTTTGCCTGCAGCCAGAGCCGAATGTTGTTTATATGCGGACGTTTATTTGGATTGACCAGGAAATGGCAAACAAAACGCAGAAGTTGTGAAAATGCAGGTCAAGGCAGTCATTGCAGGTGGGTGCAATGACTCCAACTCTTTACCAAATTAACAATTTCTCAATGTATCTTGGTCCATAGTTCTTCGATTAGCTTCGCCAACTCATTTAACAAATGGCTTGGCTGACAGTAAGAAAATATAACAAATTTCAGTTGGAAGAACGAAAAAGTGCTCTTAGTTTCCATTGCAACACCTTACAATCATAAATTGTGTACCGTCCGTTCCACCAATTCGCCCCTAGCTCCAGCAGAGGTCGTGCAATGAGTGCGCAGTAAAACTTTTGCCCCCGAAAACTTCTGGAGTAAGTTAAAGCCCCCGCGGGTAATTCGATAAAGCGTAAAATTTTGCACTTAAACTATTTTCTTTCTGGCATTTCGAAATTGCACTGACTACTCGTTGTTGGATTGTTGTTGCAGTTGTTATTGTTTTTACTGCTGCTGGTGTGTGCCAAATGTTGTCAGTTGACCTGTGTAAGAGGTTTTGAATTACAAAACAATGCAGTTAGAAATTCGTGGTTGGCATCACAAAAGTTGAACTGATTGCGTGCTTGCCAATCGCTGAGAATATTGAATGGTTTCCGATAGCGGATTCTAATTCAGACAGGATCAATTTATTTAATTACTTTTTAATTATTGTATATTAAATAATGTGAGAGCTCTAATAATCAGAAATAATATTTATAGAACTATTTAATGATCTGCAAGAAATGGAAAATGTTTAAGTATGAAAACCACAAGTCATCTAATGCCGATCGAGGAGCGTGATACCGTAGATTAAATCTAAATTAAATAATTAAAAATTATTAAATTGAATAACTAAAAATTATTAAATTATCAACAAAATCAATTAATATTCAAATAAGCTCTAAACGGTTGCCAATTTGATAATATCTATAGCAAGAAATCCATAATGGGCAAAGCAGCAGGCATATTGCGGTTCGGTCCTTGCAACATATGTACAACATACGTAATAGAAAAATAATTTAAAATTTCTTAAAATGTTAAGGAGTTCCCTACACTTACTCATATGAATTCTCATTAATTATTATTATTTATTTTGAGTAATGAGTGCTCACTAATATATCTGACAGATACAAAACTAAGAGTAGTTAAGCTAAATGCATAATTATTAAGAGATAATAAATCAAAAGAAGAGTGTATTTATATGTAGTCTCCTTCCACATCAATAGATGAAGACTTACATCGACCGAGGTTATCCTATATTGTGGTTTATCTCTTCACAAAACTTTCTGACGTTGAAGAGAAACAGATTTGTGAAATTCAATTATAATTTTTGTCAATTAAACCATTTGTTAACGTCAAACCTTGTTAGCAATCTTGGTGTATCTGTCTGATTGTTGGTTAAATGGGATTGCTTCTCTGGCTTTTCTTGTCTCGACTCTACTCGGCATATCAACCAAGAAGTTTTATCAAAAGTCCGCTCTACCAAACACGGGTAACACTTGCATGTGTAATAACAGCAGTAAATGTAATTAAATAATTACAATAAGCAACTGTAAAGAGAAAGGAAAAACATTTGTTTGCTGCTCTTACACTTGCACAATTGGACGGAATTGGAGCCATAACATGAAATTGCATAAATACCTCAAATAATCAACACATTATCAAGTTTTGTTTAATTACACATGCAGATACAGAAACTGATTCAGATGCAGATGCAGATACAAAATAAGGTTTAGATGCAGATGAAGCTGCGTTACACACATATGTTTCATAATAGAGTTGTGCCATAAACTCTGACTATGAAATCAAACAACAATGGAAAGAGGAAAGCTTTCAAACAATATGACGGGTACAAAAAGGAGTAGATCTGATGTAGAGAGATTTAATAAGGGCGGCAAGTAGAGCGGCGTAGTTTTGTAGTTTGAAATGGATATAAATTTAATAACTAAACAAAATAGAAAGCTGTTGTTGTTATTTTTGTTGCTACACTTGATTGAGTCGGACTGTCTGATAAGGGTATTTGTTTATTTGCTTGGAAATTGAAGATTAAACTATTGAATTATTGAATGACTATTGTCTAAACAGATCCAAAGACAAATTTCTAATCCCGATTTCAGTAAGAGCTAGAGTCCGAATCCGAGTCACAGTCCAATTCGAAGTATACGTTTAATTCCTTGGTAAACAAATCAAATGCTGATTGCAAATTTAATGGGGTTTAAAAATTCTAAATTGCTAAACAAGACTTAAGCCAGTTTGTCCAGACTGCTAGATATATATGTGTAGGTGTGAGTGTGTGTGTAAGTAAGTAAGTAAGTATATATGTCTATGGGTCTGACTGCCACGCCCATCGATGCTAATGTGCGCCAGCCGTGTAACCACAAGCTGATGTGGCTGCGTGCCTAAAGTGGAATTGTTTGTAATGCGCTGATGACGACGACAACGACGACAGCTTCAACAAAAAACGAAGTAGAGCGTATAACTTGCTGAGATGGAAGAGCAGAACGGACACAGGGGATGAGGTAATAGAAGTTACAAGTGGCCACAATGAGGATTAATTTAAATGAGATTTTTAATTTATTTTTGCTCAGTTTTCTATTGACTTCCAACGAGTGGCAAATCGCTGAATTGACTTAAACTTTACGGCGATTACTTTTAAATGAAAATGACTTGAACAGATTTTTATTCTTTAAATTTCAAAAGAATTAAATAATAAAAAATAATTAATTATATTAAAGCCTAATATGATGAATGCAATATAATGTATGCATTTATAAAAAGATATTGTCCCAGACTTTGATATATTTTTTTAATATTGTGGCACCAGACACTATTTTTTGAATCATTCAACTTAGAATAAAAAAACATTTAAAAAAATTTTATTTATTATTGTTCTATTATTATTTATCAAAAAAATGTCTAATTTAAAATCAAATAATTTAAATTACGTACCTTTATAATACATATGTTCTTGTAAGTATAAAACGTAAAAAAAAATGATTAATTTAACTATAGTTTAAGCCAAAAATATTGATTCTGTTTTAGAAAATAAAAAGAAAAACATATTTATTTATCCTTCACGCTATGTTATGCTAAAAAAAAAATAATTAAATTTAATTAACATTATTGCTTGCTCTATCCTTTTCTCCTTTTAATGGTCTTCAAAGTTATTTTAAACATCTTCCGTTTTTATTTACGACAAAAATATAGATTGGGAATGAAATGACCGTCCGAGCCCGCCATTTCAATGCTGATTTCAATTTACCACCTTCAAACGTGCAGCAATTGTCAGTAAGATTAAAAATTATAATTCTTGTAGGGATTTCACAAATACATTTTTAAGGCTTAAAGAGATTTTCTTTTAATTAGCATTAACGGATTGAACCAGCTCAACAACAGTGGAGATGAGACTTCCGCCTTTCAGTTTGAAGGCTTTGCTGTCAAGTGTGCAGTTTTATTGTTGACTGTCCCTTTATAGACAAGCTGTGTCTTTCTTGTACTTAACCTAAGGGAGTGTTTAAATATGTGTGTCGTAATTTAATTTCATAAAAGCAATTGTATTCCTGCCATGTGGCGAATAAGTTCGCTGGGAGCTCTTGTACACCGAGAACCTCGACAAACTTCGCATTCAGTCGCATTTGGCGGAATGACAAAATGACGTTGCCAGAGACTCCAGCAACTGACTGACTGCCTGACGGACTGACTGAGCTGCCAGTGAGAGTGTGTGGTGTATTTATTTTATTTTTTAATGCCAACGCCGAGAGCCAAAACCAACTGCGAGCAGACGACAAGCATTTTCATTGTCTTGTTTGCCAACGGCGGCGTCGACGTCGTCGGCAGTGGCGACGTTGGCATCGGGAGTCGCATATTTGACATTGGACTTGTGTGCTCTGATAGCGTGCCAGCCCAAACATCACAATGGTTGGCAACACTGGCATGCCGGGCGACCGACCGGCACACACACGCACCTCATATAATTGTGCATGTTTACTTTGTATTTTTTTTTGCGTTGCGTTACGTTACGTTGTGACTCTGACAACGCGGCGTATGCGCAACGTGAGGCAAGTACAATGAGAGCTGCTGCTGCCGCCTCACATCTTGTATCTCACATACGAATATTCGAGTCATATCATTTATGCACAAACGTTGCCAACTCTGCTTACAAATGCAACAAAGTCGCAGGCAGCCCTTTTATTTGTCTGCTCTGCTCAGTTTTTTCTCTGTTGTAAGCTGTTTTAGACGGGAGAAACGCAACGGGACGGGAGGGGGTAAGCAAAGCCGCTCCTGTTAGCGAGCTCAGCCTAACCACAAAGAGGAATTTACCCACACACATACACAGACACAGATGTATGCCAAGTGCAATGGTATTCCAAAACAAAAAGCGAAAGAAAGACGCGTTTTAAGCACTTTCAAATTAAATTAAAATTGCAGCCAGCAGTCGAAAACGGCAGCTGTAACTCCACAGATAGCGCAGAGACAGTCAAGACAAAAACGAAGAACGAGAAAAGGGACAATTCACCGCAGTGCAATGCAAAAAGGACAGTGGTTGAGGCTGGGCTAAAGAAAGCCAGCGTTTGAAGTTGCCGGCTGTTTGAATACTTTAAGGTCCTTTGATTGAAATAAAGGCAATTGCCTTTCAGATACTGATGCAGACCGTGTATGCATGATGAAAAGATTTGCATTTTAATGCAAGAAACTTTTTTTTTTTTTGGAACTTTTGGCATTTTGGAGTATGAAAGAATAAAAAGTTTAGTTTTTATTTACTTATCATTAAACTGACTTCAATTATTTTTAGATTTAACAAGACTTTATGAAACCAAGCATCAGCTGGCATTAAGTCAATGTGAATGAAGTATGCAACATTTCATTGTGCCACTTGCACATATGAACACACATGCCCCATCTGCGAAGACAGAAGAGTTGCACGCACAAATACACAGGAAGAAAGACGCAAGTGAAATCACATTGTTGTCAGACAACAATAACAAGAACGCGTGTGCACAGTTGATGCCATACAACAAAATCTCAATCAGCGACAACAAAAGCCAACAAGAGGTAGATGGGGATGCAAGTGGTGTGGAGGTTGGACCGAGCTTAAAACCTGCGACAAGTCAACCAAAATGGCAAACAAATAACATGACTGACAGATTGACAGACAGTCGCACGGGATGGAATGTCCGCCAGGTGGCGCTACATCTATAATTATGTTGATCAATGTAAAACATTTCGCACATTGCCATATTGAAAAGGCGTAAAAACATCAATTTGACCCGCATCATTACCAACAGCTGCTGATCATTATCAAATGGAATTGCAGTGCTTTTCCCTGTTGTTTGTTGTTGGTCTATTTTGACTTTTGTTCACTTTGGTGTCTTTGTTTTGTGGTTGTTGTTGTTAAGTCATCGTTTTGTAGTTTTTTCATGCGGAAAATTGTCATTATTGGTTGCGTTATTAATTAATTTTCTGCGGCCTCATACCTGACACTGTAAGTGTGTGTGCACAACATACAATTATGCAATTGTATGTGTATGTTAATGTGTGTACCTCGTGTTTCTGTGTCTACTCCTATTTGGCCTATGCGCCTCAGTCTGAGTAATAAAATATTTGCACATGAATGAAATTGAATAGTGTGCTGCAGTTCTGCACAATTTGCATTTGCCATGGTATCATTAATTTAATTATGGATCTGTAATTTGAGGAACTATTCGGGGGGCCCCAAAGTAGTAGACTAGCATTTAAACTTGTGCTGCAGCTATTATTATTAGAGTTGAGCCCAACAATAATGATTTACCTGATTTTTGATAATAGATTTAAAATTTAAAGGCAATGTTGTGTTCACAATATACGGATAATCGATAAGTGAAATTGCTTCTGACTTGTGTGGTCTATATGTTATTTTTAAAATACCGCCAAGCTTCCCTAACTCGAATCACCATAATCCAAAAAGAATGTTCGATTTGTGGAGACTTTGACCTACGGAATTGTTTTTTTTTTAAGTAAAATTATCACTTTTGTCACCCGATTTAGTTTGAGTTAGAGAGAGTTTGAGTTACAGACCTTTGATTTATGAAAGTTCTACTGTAGCTCCTAATATGTAATAATATGATTTAATTTCCTTGCTTTTTAGCTAAAGCACTTTTCTAAAATAAAATAAAATGGAAACTGCAGATGACTTTCTAATACCAGACGGTAAAAAAAAAAAAAATATAAACTAGTAATGCCATGCATAATTTAACTATTAATCATTTCCTGCATTAATCATAAATTCCAAAATTTTCCAAAATAATTAATAATGTTGGTCTAAAAAACATTGATTAAAATCAATTAAAATTAAACTGGTATAGCCTTAAATTAACAATTAAAATATTTACATAAAATCTTTTAAATTTCTGATATGGAATAAAGTATGGAGATTTATAAAAATACCTGAAATATTTTAATAACATGCTATCTTTGCAAAGCATCAACGACCCTCATTTTGATTGACTAATTGACTCTACAAAAGAAATCTTGCATTAAATTTCTTGGGTCTGGTGCACATACACATATGTTATGTTGAATTTCAGGAATTTATAAATACCCTTCATTTCATCACAGATGGTATTAACTTATGGATGCTGATGTACAGGGTATTTGCACAGGTAGGGGTATATTGAAAATTGCAATTGAAGGCTCTCTGCAGAGGTTGAGCTGTTCTGTCGTCCTGGCTTATCAAAGTCAGCAGCCTATTAAGTCGCACTCTACCAACAAAGACAACGATGACTGCTGTCGTGTCATCAAACACTGTACAGACAAGCATACACACACAGTTACACTCATACACACACACAGAGAGAGACTCGCAAAGACTATATACACATAAGTATCAGTGTTTGGTTTCCTACTGTTGGCCAGTGTTAGACTTGTTGTTTTTGGCTCGTCTCGATGCGACGCGCAACTTTTAGAAAAAACCACAAAAATATCAGAGCAGTCTAAAAAGTTTTACTCGGCTCTCTGAAACCCAATGACTAAATGTGTCTCGTCAGCCTGTCCGGGATTGTATGTTATGGTTTTTTCTCTAACAAGCCTTTTGTTATATGAGACCTGAAACGGGGCAAGTTTCAAGGAAGGGAGAGGCACGGGCAGAGGCAGAGGCACATGCCTAGGCCCAGACACATGGTAAACATGTCAAATTGACAGTGTGCAGAGTGAAAGCGACGTCGGCCAAATGACAAAGGCAGCAACAAGCAGCATGCCCCCTGCCCCCTGCCCTCTACCCATTCGCCCTGCCCCATGTCCCTTGATCTACGGCCCTCATACACAATTTCCATCGTGCTTTCCTTTTTAACCCATTTTTTCTTCGCCTCGCTTGGCTTTGGGGTGTGAATTATTAAAAGCCACAGCAGCAGCAGCGCAGCAACAGTCAACGTCTAAATTAGCAGAAGCCCAAAAGGAAAGGACAATCAGGACGAGAGCCAGGACCGAGCGACAGCTTTTTCATTGTTTCACTTTCAGCGAATGTAATCATTATTGTTGTCATTATCATTACGAGTATCGTGATTATCATCAGCATCAGCATTGTCGTTGTCTTCCCCGCTGGCCACCTCTCTCAGCTCTCTTCCCCCTCTCTCTTTCCCACTCTTTTCTTCACTTCCCCCGCCTCCCACTGCGCTTGGCACGTCGCCATTGCTGGGTCCACGTCCTTTCGCTTGTCACTCATTCGCATAAACAGTTAATTATGCATAATATGCATTTTGCTGTCATGTTGCGCAATTTTTATCTTCCTCCCTTTCCGCGCCTAGCCTTGCATTTTTATTACAGCTCCTCTTTGTGTCTCGTTCCCCTCGCAAGTCGTCCTTGTGCCCCTTTTGTTGCTGCGTTGCATCGTTCGGCGCGTTAATGTTTTTAAATGCGCTTATTTGTTTCTAGCTGTTTGCGTATGTGTGTGTGTTTGTCAATGCGGGAGAACACATAAATAAATATGTATGTGTGGTATATAAGGTATTGCCGATGCGTGTGTGTGTTTCAGGTAATTGCTTATTTGCGATTTAATAAGATCACAATCGTATTAAAGAAAGCTTAATAAGACTGAGATAGTTTAATTATAATACAATTTTTAATAGTATCTAAAAAGCAACTACGAGGTTAACACTTTTTACTTGAATCATACAACTATTACAGTAGAGCTCGATTGATAATAGTGGAACGATGGAGCCAATGTCAAATAACTTGCTCAAAGCTAGGAATATAAAGGTGGTTTGCTATACAATTGGCCATAATTATAGGAATGTTTCTTTAATAACTCCTTGAAAAATTTTTTAAAGCTCAACCTAAAGTTTGAAAATCAAAATTTAAACTTCATTAAAAAAACAAATTTTTTCTTGTGATTTAATTTTTAAGAACTTAGTTTTAAATAATAAGAACTTTATTATCATAAATAAATGTGTTGAATAAAAAAGACTAGTGCTCTTTTGACAATTGAGTCATATAGAATCAGTTTAAAATACTTGAATATCGATAGTATAAATCATGGATAGCCAAGTGTGGATATTCAATTACATTTCATATGCCAGCACGCCGTAAGCTTTGCAACACTTTTCAGTAAAAAATATCAAAAAATACTTAAAATTCAATTGGACAATCGATTTGCATATGGTAATAGGAAAGAAGAGCTTCGTCCTGCATAAAATTCACTATATCAGTTCCTGCTAGCTGACTATTTTTGCGTGGGCTGCTTTTAAACTACGCAAAGTGCTGCTGACAATTATTACATCCGCAGGACATTCACATAGACAGCATAGCCACACTCTGAAACTCACTCATCCTCTTACATAACATACACACATAGCCAAACATTCAATTCGACTGAAACGGAAGTCAAAGCAGAGAAAAAATAACATGTAAGTCATACATGAGAAGGATGTGGACGTCAAGGACACATCCATGACCAAAAAAAGTGGAAGTTGGAGCGAAATGAAACAAGCAAATTAAAAAGGAAAAGGAAACGCATAAAAAATGCGACGATTGAATTTAAATGCCTGGCCACTTCACTCCAGCTTAGTCGACGACGACGCCGACGACCCCGTTCGACTTCCAGTTTGGATTCCAAGTTAAATGGCCAAAATGTCAAATGCGAGGGTGACGACGAGCACAGCCCATTTCCCATTTGGAACTGCCTTTGACAACGCCTGCCAATGTGCATTTGAGTAAGTCATGAAAGCCAGTTGCTAAGATTCCTCCATCCCATTGGTGTCCTCCCGCCTCAAAAGACAGACCCATAGCATGCTAATGGGCGCTGGGCATTTTCAAAAACCGTTCTGGTCAGTTAAACGCTCGCTGTGGAAAGCGGGAGAGGAGTCCTGAGTTGGTCTGTCATGTCGTGTCTGGTATTATAAAAATAGGTTGTTAATATGCATGACCATATGCCAAGTGGGCCGAACGGAACGAATGCCAAGTTCGTCTCTTTATGCTAAGCTACTTGGCAACTCGAGCCGCTTTGTCTTTTATTGCCTTACAGAGAACCCGAAACGGCAATATGCCCTAAGACATTTTGCTAGTTTTCCAGCAGAAGGAGATGCACGAGGAAGAATTGAATGTACTTGATTGCGAGCTGCTTGGGTTTTTGTAACTTTTGGCCAGTGTTTCCGAGGAGTTGAATAACAAACGACGGCAACTGCTTTGAAACTTTATGCAAAATGTGATAGATGACTAATATGTAAAAGTATGTAGAAATCAATAAAGAAAATTATTATTAAATGACATTCTTGTGTGACATCTATTCTTAAGGTCCAATTAAAAGACTTACTCAATGATAAATTGCAAGCCATCATGACTCATAAGCCGCTTCAGTTAAGGTTTTTAGCTAAGGTTGTTAGCTACATGATAATAAGTCAAACTGAAACAAGTTTGATTATTTTATCGCGTCTGGCTTAGCCAATCCCAATTAGAAGTACGAAGTATGTCAAAGTAAACATGTGCTTGCATATTAAGTATACGCCTCGACTGGCACTTCCACTTTCTAGCAGAACAGCCAATCAAGCAATCCCATAGCACTGCCTCCTCCGGCAATTCATTAAGTGTCGAAAAGTTTTGCTTTTGGTCATTTCTTTGACGCCAACAATTTACATACATCGAGAAGTTGTCTGGGTGGTCCCTTTCACTATTTTGCAGGCATTGAAAGCGCCGAAAACAAGCTATGAAAAGCCAAAGTTAGAGACTGAGACTGAGACTGAGACCGAGACTGATGCTTGAATGGATCTCATAGAAAGTTCCACCTTGGATCCAACCAAATCCAAATGCAGGACAATGTCAGAGCAACGTGTGCCGTTGCCCATTGTATGAATGACTGAAAGGACATTGAATTAAATTCATTTGAAAATGCAGTACACAGTCTGAAACTAAAGTTTTCTCCTCTTTCTCCCTTTCCAAAACGCATGAGACTGTATGTGTTTCGGGCGTGTATGGGTGAGTGCATGTGAATATGTGTGTGATTCGAAAGTAGCAGTGGAAAATTTTAGAGCATTTGCTTTTTGCTGTTCTCCTTGGAGTTGTGTGTGGATGAATTTTGGATATTTTACGCTTCTTTCATTTGTTGTAGTTGATGTTGCACATATTTTTTGTTGTTTTTTTTTGTTGTGCCCACAAAATTAACTTTGGCAATTTTAATTAAATTTTTGGACATTTTGGTTTTAGCTACATAATTGAGCAATTTTAGCCGGACGTTGTAAAAAGTAATGCAAAGTAATTCGCAACATGAAATATTCATTTAAAAGTTAGATATAACTAAATGAAATCAGATAAGAGTGCGTTCTATATCAAAATCTATATTAATGGTTGAAGAAAACAAGGGAAACTATTTATATATATTTGGTGTAAGATCTAAGCTTCACTGTCTTTTCTCAATTATGAATTGCACAGATGCACATATATATTCTTATGCAAATAAGTAGCAGCCAAATGGTAAAAGGAATCGCATTTCGTTTTCATAATCAGTTCAATGGCATCTCAAAGTAAAATACGTAATTTAATTATGCGCGTGGGCAAACCTCAAGGCAAATGCCCTGGCTCTGCAACTTCTCCTTTAATACGCAATAAATATGTACAAAAAAAGGATAGGAAAAGTAGCAGGAAAGGGAGGAAACAAAATGAAGGAGGCAAGAAAGCAGCTCGAAAAACGGAAATAAAATAAAAAATATGTTGCATAATTTTGAGCTTTGTTCCGACTTAGTACCTTTCCACACACTCACACACACAAACACACTCGCATATGCACACAGACAGAGGCAGTCACAAATGCAGGCAGATCCTGAGATCCTTTTGCGTCAACTTAACAGCGTAGAAAATATCCAAGGCAACAATAAGAACAATAGTTCCCTGGGGAGAGTCGCCAGCGCCGAGTGCCGCCGAGTCCCGTCCTGGCAAAAAGGCAAATGGAGGCCCACACATACACACGCATACGCACACAGATACATGCATGCAAATCCTTTTGCTGGCGGCGGATGCTGCCGTCGCTGCTTTTTATTTTAACATTTTTATTTTATTTCCACGGCGCTTTTGTAAGCATCTTTGGCCCGGCTATGTTTCCAGCTTTTCAATTTTTATTTCTCGTTTTCTTCACTCAAACACATACACACAAATACACGTGTGCAATGTGAGAAAGGATAAATTTTTACATATTTTTCTTACCTTTAAAAATAATTTCCAAGCTGCCTTCCCTCCGCCACCTCTTTGAACCCCCACAAGATGTTGTTGGCTTATTTTGTAGCGCAGTTGCCGCCAACTTGAAACGGAATTCAAATGTATATTTAACAGTGTGCGTTTGTGGCTGCAACTTGCATATACAGGTACCAATACAAACACAAACACAGCAAATTCAAACAAAACAAGCAGAACAGTCGAGTGCACTCGGCAGTAAGATTCCCTGTACCTAAGCACGTTGATGATGCTCGGCGTGACGAAGATTTGATGCCCATGCAAAACGCAGCACATTCAATTAAGATATCTCTAGAAAGAGCAACAATTTGCATACTAAGCCTTAACTATCGATTAATCGTTTCTATGGTAGCTACATACATATATGATATAAATAGTTGATTTGTACCAACCTGCACGATTTCATTACAAAATGTATTAAAAGGAAAAAGAAATTAAAATAAATAAATATTTGGCCGTCACATCCAGGACGCGAACCCACTACGAGTTGATACTGGCAAATGTATTATACATAGTACATTCAGGCATACAATTCAAATAAACGGAAAATATTAAAGAATTATAAAATTCTATATCTACCACCCGGGACTTTGCTTTGCTTGCCATCCTCCTATAACTTCGACCTGGCATGCTGGCCAACTGGATATTCATAGATTCTGGCAGAGTAAATATGAAATAAATGAATTAGTCATTCATTCTATTTGCACTGCCAAATAGTGCGTGTCACAAAATATTTAATATCTTCACTATTAATCGCTGAACTGATCCTGCCTGACATTATATTCTGTCTGTTTATTTCATATTTGGTGGTCCTAGCTCTTACCAGCTCAGAGTTCCTTCCGTTTACACGGACAGACGGGCACAAGGATAAGGGTATATCGACTCAGCTGTTGATGCTGATCAAGAATGTATACACTCTTTGTGGTCTGCCACACCTCCTTCTGTCCGCTTCATACTTTTAACTAACTTAATATACTCGCTCAGGGTACAAAAAAACATTTGGGTTGGCTTTCATTTAATATTGTTGTTGCTGCTGCGAGGGGCGAGCCATTGAGCAAGCAGAATGCAACAAACAAAAGAAGGGCAAATCGAGCAACAAGAGGAGACAATCACTAGCGCAACATCTCATTCGTACTCACACACACACCTACACGCACAGATATAAAAAGACAAGCTAACCGCCAGCGCCTTGATGATATTTTTCCCTATGCAAATCGCATGTGGCTCCTGCTCAGGTTCCTGCCCTTGTATCCTGCCTTGCACTAGGCGTGCGTATGAATACATCTATTTATGCATGTATTCATATGGATGTGTGTGCGTGTGGATATCACACACACACACGCACACATATGGCTTTATGTTATGTAAAGCGAATCAAGTAAAAGCAAAACAGCAGCACAACAAATGTCTTGTGTATATTTCTACATACACACATAAGTTTACACATGTGTAGTTGTGTGTGTGAATAAGTAAATACATAAATAAAATTGAAAAATTCCATGAGACACCGTTCCTATACCAGCCTGCAAGTATGCAACGTTTATTATTGAATTCAAAGCATTTACAAGTAGAACTGAGCCGAGTCTCTCCAAACGAATTGGAATTGAAAACCTTCGACATAACTCCTGATGGTCTCAATTTTGACATATTAGTTTCAGAGCTTTAGTTTTGGGCTCTTGAAAATTTTATGTTTACAATAATACAAAATCTTTACAAAGAGTTACATAATGCTAAAATGGAAGTTAGTTTTGGGTTCAATAATATTATTCTTGTTCAATATTGAAGAAATTGGTAGTGAGTTTATTCATAAATGTTTATTCCGTATTGCAAACTAAATTAAATTGCATAACAGCTTGCAATTAGCACTGCTCTCATTCAGTGAACTTATGGTAATTGTACAACTTAACACGTAAGGCATTTGGTTCATTGTCACCAGGCAGAAAGCTGTTAATACCCATAACATCTAAGATCCGGAAATGAAGAGCTCCATCTTTAGTTTCATTATCGCCAGCCAGACTCAGGCTCATTGATAAGTAATGTGCGGAATGAGGCATTTTAAAACAATAGATGAAAATATGTAAATTGCATACAAAATGGAAGCCGACTTGAATTCAAGCAACCCAAAGGCTGACTGACTTGCTGCCTATGTACATTTAGGTATATGTACATAAAAGTCCTCTCTGCTTGAGAGTGTCTATGTGGATGCCGGGTCGTATGTGTAATATGATAATCAGAAGTTCTCTTAGCTGCTTGCTGCATGGTTTCACGAATTTATTGTGTAAGCATTTGCAACTGAAGGACGAGTAGAAGCATAAGCAGACGAAGGCTCTGAGTGACACCCCCAATAGCTCGTTGCATGCTTTGGTTTTCTCTATTTTTATTCGTCCGTCTGCATTATTGATAAAATATTTGTCGGCATTTTCTTGTATTTTCTTTTAATATGTAACGCAGCAGGGAAGATACTCAGCATACACCACACAACACACAGCAGAGTTGCATTCATTTTGTGGTCTGGCAAATGCGTTAAAAGCCTTTATTCAATTCTTTAACGAGTCTCAAGCGAAGTTGGTCCATTTGATGTGGCCACTTACGAATGGATGGACCATGAATTTATGCAACAAGTGAGATATTCATCTTATAAGAGGTAGTTGGAATAAAACGACTTTAGATGATTATTTTAAATTTTAAATATTCATTCAATTGTAAAATAGTTGTGTGACTTTGGCTTAAACTGAAGACAAGTGCTCTTAGTCACAATTATTGTCTCTCTTTTCACTTACCTTTTGGACAATCAATTTCATTGTACATTTAGTTGCAGCATCCAACGAGAGTCCGATAGCCGAACCACACTCGAATTATCGAATAGTCGAATATTGTTCCAGACTTTCGGTCGATTAAATCACTCGGCGTGGCAAAGTGCTAATGGGAATTGTTGATCAGTCTGATGTGATTAGTTTGTAATTGATGCAGGGACTATTAAGTTCCAGTTAGACTTCCATTTGCTTAGAGGGTGATTAGTTATGTTTAGTTAAAGTTTCGATTTGTGCAATTTGCAATTTACTGTGTTTGCCTTGCAAATTATTGAATTTTGGTCAACACTTTGCGCGAGCAAGTGAATGACAAACACACACATTGACGGCAGGCGCTTATAGTTTATTTGTTCGTTCGCTCTGTTTATTTGTTGAAATGTTTGTTTGTAGGTTTATTTGTCTGTTTGCTTGTTAATTTAAATTTTGGATATGTTCACGCATGTACCAACTGCCGCTGTCGGCTATTTGCCAAAGTTTCGCTGTTTAGTTTCAGTTTCAAGAGCTTGCCTTATTTACCCGCGAATTATCAGAGCGGCAAGCGGCAGCTGTCGAGCCAGTGCTCAGTCAAATTTATGGCCTGCCTGCGGGTGCTTATATTATTATTGAAAGTGATGTTTATTAAGTGCGCCGAGCAACACGTACACAAAAGCAGATACTGATACAAATGCAGAATCAAATAGATTCGGATATTGATTTGAGATACACCGAATTATTCACAGCACTACTCAAATGCTGTTGATTTAGTTTACCCGAGCAATATACAATCGTCGCTGTGTGGCTGCTGATCTCAAAGCTTGTCCTTAAATTTTAAATTGGTGTTTTCCATTCTCTTTAAAAATCGAAATTTAATTAAAGGAATTACTGTTTTATATTTTCCCCCCTTTAACTCAAAACCATTCAAAACAAGCATATGCAGCGTTGTGGTCGACTACAGTTTGCAGTGGCATAAATATCAGAAATAGTAATAAGACTTTAATAACGCGAATTTCAAACACACCCAAACACACACACACACAGAGAGACACACACACGAACGAACAAATGGGCATCTAAAAGTAAGTAATTAGTTGGAATGGGAAGCCTAAAATTTAGTTGTGTGATAGCGCCTGTGAAAATTGAGTTTTCTCTCCTAGCGCTGTGTTTGCCAACTTGTTAGGGACGCTGACACTCACACACACACACAGACACACACTTAACACACTCGATGAGTGGTGAGGGGCACTTGAAAACGTTGGACAGTTTTTGGCGCCAAATGGAATAATGTTTTGTCTACTCTCGATATATTGGACAACACAAAATGTTCACTGGCAACAAGCGGCGTATACTTGATGTTCACTACACTTGCAATCGGCCATTTGAACGGCATTTCGAAGCACGTCGTTTGAAAATGTACGCTAAACTGCAGTTAAGTTTTGGCTGCAGCAACAAAAATTAATGCAAAATTGCATACACACGACACGAGAAAGACGACAACGGGAACGACGACGACGACGTCGACGATGCTGACGACGACAACGACAACGACGTCGACGATGTCGATGGCGAAACAGAAGAGCAGCAGCAGCAGCGGCGACAGCAGCTCATTGTTGCGCTTGCCACATTGAATGCGTTGCGTTATGGCGGCGTTAGCCTGATGCGACGATGCGACTACCGGCCGCATTTCAGCATCAGCTCCATCGTCACCGTTGTACGAGTTGTCGTTGCCGACACACACATAAACACACGCACACACTATTGCACAGATACCACACTCGGAGATGAGCAACAGTCGACGCTAGCAGCGACTGCGACTGCGACTGCAACAGAGGCAGAGATGAGATTTTACTTCCGCATGCTCTCGTCGTTGCTCTCAAAACCGAAATTGCCAGCTGTGTTTGGCCGCTTGCCGCACACAATAAAAGTTATGCAAAAGCCAAAATAGCAGCGGACAGATTGTGAATGTAGTATACGCCCGAACAATGCTTTCTCCGACACCAGCGTCGCTGCGAGTAACCTTTAATGAGCAACAACCTTTGTAAGTGTCTTCGTGTGCTGTAACTTGCAGATGAATTTTAGGGGCTGAAAGCTCCCTGAAGAGACTTTATGTTAATCAGAGCAAACTGTTTCCCCTACTGAATTTATAGTAGGAGTATAAGTGTAGGGTAAGAGCTTTAAGCTTTTTTCGAAAGCTCTCCACATTGGTATGTTAAATGACAGTTGAATGGTCTAGAGCTTCACTGATATTTAACATAGCTTGAGTGTTTATTCTATGGTATGAACATTCTGTAAAGCAACAGAGCCAATTTTTGCGCTAACATTACAGCTTTCAAGGAAACTGTTAATCGTCTGCTACACTTTATGTTAGTTTACATTTGTGTTAAGTCTATTCTCCTGCGCGCCTTGCAATATTGTTTAACATTATCTAACTACCCCTGTTGCAACAGGGGTAGCTAAGAACTTGACGAAACTTCTGCAAGCTAACAGAAATGGCAAGTCAATGAGGGGTAGCTAGTGAGAGAGCAGGAGATACCCCGTTTTGAAATTGGGGTAGCAAACGAAAAGCCGCTTTCAATAACATTGACAATGTTGAGGACTGTGAGTTTAGGCGACAGCATAACTGTAAATCTAGCAAAGGAATTTCAATCAGATGCAATTTAATCTGATGACATCTAACAAAAATTGGCTAAAAAATATAAGAATCAGTACTTTTCAAGGCACAAGTATGTATGATCCTTTAAAATAGCATATTAAAATTTGATGAATTTCAATTTGAATGAACTTTTGTAGCTGTTTCCCACATTTAGGCGCCCTGCTGTAAACAGTTTTATGGCACCCGATGCTTTCAGGCTTTTATGGCTCAGCTTTTCGCAAGAAACCGGAGCGGGAATGAGAACGAGAATGAGAGGCAAGTGCAAAGCTTTGGTATGGGTTGATTGCAACTATCATAAAATTGAGTTTATAACAAAGGTTGAACTATAATACGCTACTATAAATAGAGTCTCAGTTAGCAGTGGAGAGTGTAGACACTGAATAACATACTTATGTACGTCCAAGTCGCCTTCAATTTGTTCACCTGTTCCTAAAAACTCGTCATTAGGTCAAATGTTCCTCGTCAGGTTCCCCATTGCATACATTCTGCATGCTTAGCAGTTTTTTGCTCGACTTGCTCAATTGTTGCCTTAATTTTGCAGCTCTTTTCGCCTACTTTTTTTATGATATTCATGAGTCTTTCCATTGCTCTGCCATGTGTGTGTGTGCATCACGTATAAATATTTTACGACGTCCTTCAGTCATTTACTTTTATTGCAATATTTGCTCACTCAACGTTTATGATGATCATTTTAAGCCATTTTTATGGCCAGCTGCTGTGCGAATTGCATGAATCACGGACCCACAACTCGCAGCACCATCAATGTGAGTACCCGAACTCCCACTCGCACTCGTTCCCGTACCCATCCCAGTGCCCCAAGTACCCTTAGGTATTTTTCTGACTCTGTGTTCAGCTCCACCCTCAATGTTACTAAATATTTGGCTACCTTTGGCCACTTTGCTCCTTTTTATATAAATGGCAGCTCATTAAATTGCTGGCACCGTTTTCTCGCCTGAAGTAGGGGTCGTAAATTGGTGAGGCGGGCGGACACCTGGACTTCGGAGTCTGGATTCCTGAGTTCTGAGTCAAGTCTCCAGCTCATTTGTCGTCCCCTTGTCTGCTCGTAATACTCTTGGATACTTTTGTACGCATTTCTAGAGCAAAATTCTAATTTGGTCAACAACTTGTCACATCATTTGAGCTGCTGGCCACGTAATGAGCTGCAGCTCAACCGAAGCCAACTTTAACTGGACAACTCGACCCGAAATCCAACTTCAACTCCAACCCCAACTTTAAGTCCATTTTCACGTGGCATTCGCACGTGCTGGCTGGAAACTATGTCAACTGCAACATTAACGACAACTTAAGCATGGGCAGAGGAGGAGGTGGAGGCGGAGGCGGAGACGGAGATGTTGCCAAAAACTACTAAAACTATGCTAAAGTTTATGCCACTTTCGGCTTAGCACTTAAAGGACACGCTCGATTGCTTTCCGGCCTGTCCTGAACTTTGGCTGTGATGCTCTCAATATTTCAACAAATCTCGTGTGCAGCCGGGCCAAACTGAAAGTCAAAAAGTGCACTTCATTTGATTTAAATTGATTCGATGTCAGTTTGAATTTCATTTGGAAAACGGAAAATGGCATGACTAAAAATTTGCCAACCGCCGGCCACTTGAACGACAGTTCGAGTGGGGCCAGAATGTAGGGGGTAAAAGGCAATGGGTAGACCGACTTATAAGTTATAATGGCCTGACCACAATTTCCCACTTGACAGCGACCAAAAGGCATGCTCAAGTGCTTTGGATGCTTAAGAGCAAATGTATTCATGTGAATTGAAGAAGAGATTTTGAGCTCGAACTGCAGGTTCTCATTGTGAGCTTAAACGAGTACTTCACATTATGGAATTACAGTTGCAAATGGACACTTTAAAGTCAACTTTGGTTTATCAATAAGCGCGCCATTCTCGTATCCCATTGTATCTGTATCTCAGTCTTATCTCGTATCTAACTTGTTTTTGCACGGATAAACTTTTGCCTGCAGCCGACAGCCGAGTTGGCGTCACTTACTTAGGCAGCGCCTGAAAGGCGGCTCTTATTTTGGCCAATTGCTGGTTTTTAGTGCATCAAGCTGTCATTTTGTTTGCGCCGATAAGTGAGTGAGTTTTCGTTTGTCCGAGATTCGAGGAGGCGGTTGTGCTTCAGTGAACTCTGTTGATTTGGCAAGTCACACACGAATGGTGACCGCGAAGGGGGGTATAAGGGAAGCAAGAAGGAGGTCAGGTCAATGGAAGTCAACAAAAGTAGACTACGATAACTCAGTTAAAGTTCTTAACAACTGCTGCAGTAATCCGTGTATAAAAGTCATGCACATTTCATCGATTACCGAATCAATAGAACTCAATGAACCAGTCGCATGTTATTCAATTGAACATTTGCAAAAAATTAAACACAAGTCTGCACAGTGCACAAACAAATGCAAAATGCGCCCCCTTCGCGCCCCACTTGTAAACCCCACACAATAACAAAAACAAAACAAGAGCAATTGCAATTGCAATTGAACCCCCCGAAAGCACAGTCCATTGCACACACATCGACAATGACAAGTACATGGGCATAATAAAGTCTTGGAATTTATTTTTATGTGCATATAATGGAGGGCAGTCGACCCACGGCCCGGCCCATAACACAAATACCCGCCCAATCGTCCGGGCCGCCCCCAGGAGACGCATTTCGTCTGACAATACGGAAAATTTTATGCGCCCGTAAAAAGGCGGGAGAAGCCGAATACGAGTAGCGGGCACAGAATATGCAATGCCTCTACAAATATGAGCACCAACAACAATTGTTACAGACCAAAATAAACAGTTATGGCGACCCCGTCGAGAAGCTCGAACTCGAACTGGAACTCGAACCGAATCCAGAACCAGGCAGCACCAGATGACCAAATGACTTTCTTCGTTGTGTCCAATGCATTGAGCGAAACAGCCACAGCGAATTTTCGAATTTTGCCAATTTTCGACTCGTATTTGCGTAGTCATTCGGAGATTATCCTTATTGAGAATCTCGGCGCAAAGCTGGGGAGTTTGACGGACCTTTAGGGTTGCCCAAGGTTGATGCCATGACGGGGCTGATAGCTGTCGATAAAGCAAGGCAAATAGATAGATAGACTTATGTCTCTCCCCGTGGAGTGGAAGGATACAGAAGATGAAGCATGAAAATGGTGCAATCAAGTCTGGAGTACACGGAGAAAAAATATTGTATGACAAAGACATCTAAAATAGTATGGTGTAAATTATTCAATATATGATAATAAATTTGAGAGGTGTTTAGTTCTTCTTAAAATCGGACTGTAATTTAAAATGTTTCTCTCAGTGTTAAAGCCATAAAATCCACACCAACTTTTCATTATCAAAATAAAAGTAAGTCCTTCAATTCCCGACAAATGAAGAACAAATAAAATACGCCTTGACCACTTTGACCCTCCCTCATGATGATTTCCCTTCCTGTCACAATTCATTAGGAGTTCAACATTCTAAGGAAACGTAAACAGACTTTTTGTTTTAGATTTCGTGACAAATGTACAAAATGTACAATAATGGCAATGCCATCAACTCTCTCTAACCCCCATGAAATTATCACTAGAAACAAAATATTTACACTGGTTCGAATGGTCGGCTGGATGGGACAGGAAGCAAACTGTCGGGCCCGAAAAGGATTACTTATCGCATATTTTGACATAAGTTAAGTTCATCACTGAAATACGAGAGTCAATTGTCCAATGCCAAATTCGGCTTGGGGGTTAAAACCAATGGGCAGACAGACAGACATACAGACAGAGGGAAAGCCATTTGCTTGTGTGATGGGTCAATTGTGATAAGCCGACCGTCTGAACGGCAGACAGACCGACTGACGGACAGACGGAGGGTCCAGTGTCCACCCTGGAATGCTCCTTTGTTTATAGGCCTTCTACGCCTTGTTTATTTGCATTCGTTTGTTTGAATTTGCAGTGAAATCGAGGCAGAAGCCATCGTCCTTCGATTCAGTATTGTAAAATTGGCAAAAATCTGCAGCACAATTGACAGCTTAGGGCTAGGGTTAGGGTTAAGACTGGAACTGGGGCTGGCTGAACAATTGGTGGAAATTCAGGACATATGCAGGAAACTTGGCTTTGATTTCGCGTACTTATTTGGAATGCGAGTGCTAATAATACTAATATTATGGCCTGAACAAGGGACAATATAAAAGGATTTAATTTCAGATTATTTGTATATTTTGTTTTATTTTTAGTCTTTTTACACTTTACATACATATTTAATTTGAAGAATATGGTTCAAAATCGCATGGAGTCCTTGGAAAACTTTACTCAACTCCAGAATTCGAACGATACCCTTTCAAGGATCGTGTCTATTTGCTTGTGTAAATGCACTGTCTCTTTAAGAATGAACTTAAAGCCATGCAAGTTGTTGAAGTATCAACTTTCTCGTATATGCATAGACCCGTAGATACAAACTCGTATGTATCTCATAGCTAGCTGTTAATACTTCGACATTTTGTGCGCGGTGTAGGAGCACTGTCTTCGCAGGCTATACAGAAGCCAAAACGAAACAAAACATCCTAGAAGAGAGAGGTGGGAACAACAAAGGCAACAGCGACAGCTAACCAAGGACTCTGGCTTGAACTGGGAATGAGACTGCTCCGACTCTGACTACTCATCCACAGTCGCGCCTGGTTGTAAAGATATAAAATCAGACAACTGCAACAACAAACAACAAACAACACAAGCTACAAGAGCACAGACAGGACGATGTTGTCCTGGGCCGTCGTCTGGCTGCCGGCCTCTGCTCCGTGCTCTGTGCTCTGTCAGCTGCAGTGGCGATTTGTAGCGCCACAAGGATAATCACACTTTTAATCGTGATTTAAGTTTATGGCGCCGGGCGCTCGTTTAGTTTCTTGTTACCCGGCGCGATGCTTGCAAGGATTTTCAATTTTTTCCATGGCTTCATCAGCATTGGCTGAAGGGATGCCCGAGCCATGAGCAGCCGTCTTGTTAACTTGCCGCTTTCATTTTTATAATTTTTAATGATTTTTATTGCATAACTGCCTGTGTCATGTCTGTCCCTCTCCGTCTTCGTCTTCGTCTCCGTCTGCCATTGTCCTGTGCGGCAATTGCACTTTGCCACATTTTATAGTTTTGCCAGTTTGCCAGCCACTGCGTCAATGATTTGTTGATAATGTTGCACGACAGGATAACGATAGAGCCAACTCTGGCCTCCGCCTCCAATTCCACCATAAAATCGATATAAGATCAGAGAGAAGAAAATCTTTAGCAAGCGAAGAAGTGTAACATCTCGAAAATTATTCAACTCACCTGTGGATGATGAGCATCCACATAAAACTAAGGCACAATTTTCCACACCTTACCCTGTAATTTGTAGTACCTTCTCCTGAAACCAAAACAAACTCTTACTTACCACTACCCCATCCCTTAAAGGACGCTTTGTCCTCTCGCTCTTCTGACTTCTTGCTCTCCATGCTTTAACAAATTATGAACACTCACATAAATTTCACTTATTGCCACCGCTTTGGATGCCAAGTTTTCCAGCCTGGAACTGAGACCAGGACTAAAACTTGAGCTCAGACTGAGCTATGAGCTATGAGCACCTTTCTGTGCTGTAATTAGAAGGCAGAGCCAAGTTAAGTTAAGGAAAGGAATGGAAAGGAAAGCAAAGGCTAGTGGCCAACTTGAGCATTAAGTTAGAGCCAGAAGAGGGAGCTGGGATCGGGATTGGCCACTTGAAATGCAAATTGCGTGCAAATTATGGCAGCCTGGCAGCTTAACAGGAACAGGCAGGTGTGCAAGTTTTTTGATTTGTTGTGCGACCGGAGGCAAAAATTATTCACCAGAGGAAATAGTACTTAAGATCTCGGAAGTTGTTTTTTTTAATTGCTTCAGTTTTTAATTCAATTTGCGTCTAGAAAAGCGTCTCGGATTCATTTCAATGATAAAATTAGAGATCATAATAAAGAAGTTATGTCTGAGCCTCCTTTTCTCAGTGATATAATGGTTTTATCAAAACCTATTCGATATTAATTTAATTTGATATCGCAAATATTATAACAGGACGCAAAAAAAACAAAAAAAAAATATTTGATAGAAAGAACAAGCAGCATTTCATATTTAATTTAAATATAAATCGGCTACTATAATATTTGAACCCTAAATTGACTTTTCATTTAATGACTTTTCGCCTCTCAAGTTTGACAGATTTACTTAGCCCTAGGGGATATTTAGTTGTAGTTTCTACCATTCTCAAATAAATTTTATATTCAATATATTTAAAATTTAAATCTCTTACCCTCTCATCTAACTTTAAGTCCTTTCTGTCAAAATCTACAAATCTTCAACCTGAAATGCAATTGTCGGCGTTCCTGCAACCTATTAACCAATGCTTTCAAGAGTCAAAGCTTAGAGATTTGACGAAAATTTATTAAATATACTTAAATAAATAATCTCTTAACTTAATAATACTGCATAACATATAGAAACCAGTACTAAAATTAACACAAAAAGTTTAAAATGGCAATGAACTTATGGCAGTCGACTTTAGTGACTTCAAAAACAAGATCGAAAAAATTAAACGGTTCGAACTGCTGATATCAAAAGAAATTCTGATCAAAAACTCTGCAGATTTGTAGAACATACCTGATACTGTTTGCTTTATTAAGCGAGATTTATTATAGTGTATCAGAACTCACCGTTATTATGAGCTAGAAACGCATTGTCTGCCTCCGATGATGATGATCCCTGCTGCTCGTTGTTAGCGTTCGACGATGATGATGAGCTTGAGAAGTCGTACGGATGATTCAAGCTGTTGTTGCCACCGACAGCAGCAGTTGCAGCCAGCGCCTTAAAGAGGTGTGCGGTGCGTTGCTGTTGTGACTGTTGTTGTTGTTGTTGTTGTTGTTGCTGTTGTTGCTGTTGTGGATTGTAGGGATTGTTGTAGATGTTGCGTGTGTCAGTCGCCGACTGCAACTGCTGTTGTTGTTGCTGTTGCAGGTTATATTGTTGCTGCTGAAGCGTGTTATTAGCACTCAAACCGTTGACCGTAAAATGGCGTGATTTTGCTATAAAAGAACGCAGAAGTGATAAAATACTCAAGGTTAGCATGCTGTCGAAAAAGTTTCAGCAAAAAATTAAACTTTCTGTCGTGTTGTAACAGTTGGCAGTCAAGTGTTGTTGTCCTCCCCCTCCAAGTCGCCTTCATCCTCCTCACGCCTAATTGCATGCATTGAAATATGCAAATGTGTTCAAAGGGAGGCAGAAGGGCGGATACTGATGGGTGTTGATGCCGGGGAGTGTGGGGTTGTGTGAGCCCCAATTAAAGCATTTTCACTGTCATTCAAGAGGTTTGGGGTTATGTTTTTGCTTCGTTTGCTTTGCCACCTATTGTTGCTTTTCACATATGAATTATGCATGGCAATAACAACAACAATAATGGTAACAACAGTGTGTGTGTTGTTGCTGTTTGCGGAAATGATGTTGACGCGGAAGCTGTAATAATGAAGCTGTGCCAGAGCTGCAAAATGTCGTCTAATGCCTCGATTCCCCTCGCCCCAAAAAGTATGCCAACCCTTTCAATTTTCCAGCTTGGCCAAAAAGTTGTTCCTTTCTCTGGCTGCTGCTACTGTTGTGTTGTTGTTGTTGTTGTTGTTATTGTTGTTGCTTCTTTTGCATATTAATTATGCATGTTTTGTTGGTGTGAAGGCATCAACACATTGTTTGAATTTTAAGCAAGCCATTCTATCGTATTGCCAGGTCTCTTCTCTTTTTTCGCTCATTTACTGGTTGCCATCTGATGTTGTACTTTTACCGCAACTGTGTAAATATTAAGTGTGATAGATAACGAGCTAATAACTTAGTTAACACACACATATAGTGTGTGCGTGTGTGCACGATTATAGACACAATATGAGGATGTCTTTACTCGAATGTGATCGAAACACGCAACGTTCGCTGAGCAATTAGATGGCTAAGTAGTCACATTTAATTACAACAATTTAAATATCTAATTAAAGCAAAACGAAAAACAAATTTAAATCTTAACATAAACTATAATTGGAATAATGTTTCAAATTGAGTTGGGTGCGTGTGAAATTGAAATGCTTTCTCATTTGATTTAATGATGCCAATGGAATTCATGTGGTCTTCAATCGATTCATTGTCCTCGACATTTTATACGCGTGCTGACCTAAAAATACTCCCCTGACATTAAATTACTCAAATTTATAAATTAATAAGCGCATTATTTAAACGAAAATCACGTGAAATGTGCGATCAAAAAGTTGTAAAGTATTCCGCCAACTTTAGGGCCTTCTGAGCTTGAAGCCTGATTTTTAATTGTTAATTGGCAGCACTTTAAACATTGATTGTTAATTGCTAAGCTTGATTTCCTTTGCCGTTGAGTGCAATTTTCAAGGACTTTCGTCTGGCAAAAGTTTGCAATCAATACAATGGAAAATTTACCATTTGCATTTACACAGACATATGTATACACTTGTATATTCAATCAATCTAATTAGTTGGCTAGTCTAAGGCCAATTGCTGTCGTGACCGGCGAATTAGCCACGCTAAGATATATTCCCAGTCCGGGTCTTATCAAGGATTTTTATTTCTCATTTGCCTATATAAAATATGCACCATTTGTCCTTCAAAATGTACCGTTGATAATTTAAAAAGAAAAATGAGAATAATGTCTGCCTATTTCCATTTCGCATTTCCATTTCTATATCCACATCCAGTCTTTGCTTTGTTCCCGGGGCCATTTCTATTTTGTTTTGCTTTTAACAAAATTTGGCAAATTTACACTTCACCAACACACACACACAAACACACACGCATCCACACACACAACTAACAACAATATCAACCGAAATTGAAAAGCATAACAATGGGCAAAAGTGTGATTCATTTTTGGGTCCGTTTATTGGAGGGGGGTACATGCCCCATTTGAGGGGTGGATTCAAAAGAAAGTCACATAAATAAAGCAACATTCAATGCAAATTGGACTATTTACGCAAATTTTATTGCCGAGCATTTTTATATATATTTTGTTGTTTTTGTATTTATTACTGTTGTTGTTGTTAGTTGGTCCTGTCCCTGTCCATGCCACATGTGGCATCCTTGGAGCATGCTTTATGCCATCGTTGCCCCCAAGCGACTACTAAATCAGGCAATTTGAAAGTCGCTTCCTCGACTTTCACTTTGATAAAGTTTCCCTTGTTGTTGTTGTTGTTGGTTAGCCTAACCCTTGGCTAACCTTTTGGGGTTACTCATGGCTCGCCTGTCGCACAAATTATGTGATTTGATGTCATTATTTTGTCGCCAAACGACGCGCGCCTCACTTGGCAATTCAGACATCCTTATACGTGAAGCTTACCCGCCTTTCGGCCAGATTTCCTTGACTGTGGCCAATACTTAAAAAGCGTTTGCAACAAAATGTGCGCTCTTTATTGACATTCAGACGCGCCGCCAATTTCCGCGTCGTCAACGAGTTGAATCGTGCCCCGTAGCCCTGTCATAAAGACGGGCCTCCCTTTGGGGGGATTTACCAATAAATTCGTTCTAGTGAAAATTTATTGACATTGGTTTTTAAACCGCGACGCGTGTTGCCAAACGATTTTACGGCCTCTGATGTGTCGGAAATTGCTATTGTATTGGGCCATAACTGACCTTTAAGGATACGAAAGAGCCCAGCAAAAGTCGATAGGCAAATCGAGCAGATGAAAAGCCAATCAATGGATGAAAACCCCGTATTTTAAACTGTATAATATCAATAAAGAAATTCGCTTCCAAGAAACATCATAAGTTAAATGGTAAATTTTCACCCCATAAAACTATATAACAAAAAAAAACAAGTGATTGATGCTTTGTGTCTCTTTTAAGAAGAGAGTCTACGTATTATATTTTTTTCATACGTTACTCTATATTTTTATATATAAAGAACTTTTGCGATCTTAATAATGAAAAAATAAGTAGGAATGAAAGTGGTATATATGTATACTTTGCTTTGTAGTAGATAGTATTAAAAACAGCCTGCCAATATATGTATATAGCTATCACTTTTTTCAAGTGTAGGATTCATAATGATTCCGTTAAGAATCAATCGAACATTAAATTCAATCATGATGTAAAGGTTAAATTCTCTTTTGCACAAGGTATGTAATCGGCAGAAAGACTCTAAAATATATATTTGTACATTTTAAATTAGAATCATCAGAAAAGTCGATATACAAATTCGCGCCTATTTATCCGTATGAGTAAAAGGATCTTAAGGATGGTAAGAGCTAGAAGCACCTCATGTGATATATAAGCAGGCAGATCCCATTTAATGCATGTCAAGGGTGCTAATGATTACAAGAGCAATTTTATTGCAAAAACGAATAAGGAAATGGACCAAGGTTTCTTTTGGTCGAGTGTTTCCGACTAACGCTTTTTTATTATTACGCAAGTGGTAAGCAGAAACCAATAAAAATATACCGAAACTGATATTTATTTCGGTATAATTTTCTGGTTACACAGAATCTATTTTAATGCTAGTGAAAAGTGTGAAAACAGATTAGGCAACTGTGGAGTTTTTTTTGTAAAATAAATTTAAATGGAACCATTCTAATCAAGTCGTATTTCATTTCACCCGTTTACGTTTTGAATACAACAATTTGCTGGCATATGCTGAAGAGTGTCATCAAGCACGAAGACAAGCTGTTCCGATGGGGGAAGCGCAACCCACAGAAGCCACCGCGGATTCAGCAGCAACACAGAAGAATTTAAGGACATATTGGACTAGCCCGCCGGCCAGCAAATGAGTTACTTATCACACAAAGAGACCGCCGAGTGGAACGGCAGATGAGCTGCTGCCAGGACACTGTTGTTGCTTATCGGCGCGTTATCTTCCTGCTGCCTCCGATGCATGTGCTCAGCAAACCGCGAAATGGAATCCATAGATCAAGCGCGGAGCGAGAGAAAAAAATGACTGAACCAACTTGCATTGATAAATTAAAAGCAGCCCAAATGTTTGCGATTGCTTTGACATGTTTGACAACAATGGTCCATGGTGGCCCGGTGGCCTTGTCTCCTGGTGTCCTTGTTTATAAATGGCAGGGGAGGTTGTGGCAAGCAGTGAGCGGTGAACGGTGCACAGACTTAAGCCGCTGACAAATGCGATTGCCTATAGAAATTGAAAAACCAGAACGAAACAGAACACAACCCTTGAGGGTTTCCCAACTCTCAGCCCAACATTTGCATTGATTTCAATTAATTTGCTTGTTGTTCTCTCGCTGGCCGTTGTCCCTGATTCAACGTGTTTCTTGTACAGATTGCGTGATTGTAATTGATATTTGCCTGACTTCGACTGGGTTGCTTCTGATTCGGATTCTAATTCTGTTTCTGGTTTTCGGTTTGGTTTTCGTTTTGGTTGTTGTTCTGGGTGCTTGGCTCGAGTCAAGTGCTGCCCCGCTTCTCGTCAGGGGAATTATGTAAATGCCGACATGCATTAGAGACGCGACAGACTTTGGCAACTTCTTCTCCTCCCCGGCTCACCTCTAAGCCGTTTGGGGAGCATTGTCGCACTTTGCAGTCGTCGCATTCAACGGCAGGAATTAACAGCGCTCAGCTGTGCGAATTTCTGTCCAGAGGGTGAAAACAACTGACTGTCATTGGCACTCAGTTGGCTTAGATACGAGTACCAGATACTAGCCAAGCAAGGTGAGGTGTTGGGCAACCCGGGAATCCTCTTTGTCTTACCAACTTTTACCCTTGCGGATTTGTCAACAGCGCATCGCTTTTAGTTTTGTGAATTTGAAATGCGAGGACATCTGTTCAAGTATCCCAATGCTAATGCGTTTTATGCGAATTTCTAGTCACTACTCTATGTCCTTGAAAGGAGCTTTCCGTATGACTTTGCCTCTCGCTCAGATACAGGGATCGGAAAACACTCTGAATCTGGTCTGGGCTAGGTTAAGATATTCAAAGAAATATCTCAAGTTTCCCTTAGTCAGCTTCTATTTACAACTAAATGTGAGACATTCTCGATTTCCTTTGCAAATGTTTTGCGTAATTTCAAATACTAATGACTACATTTGCCTGTCCCCCTGTCAAACGACAGGCAAAACGCAACAATGAGTCTTGTACGGGGCGACATTTGACATATTCAACTCATTAAACCAACATTGAGCGATGCCCAACAATGGTGGGCAAAAAGCAGATCGACTGATGTGTTTGCCAGGCTAATAATAAGCAGCAGACAAAAAGCGAATTCAAAGGCAACTGATGAATGCGAGAGTGCGAGAACAATGGCCACAATGCCAATAGGATCAGAAATCAGAAACAAGGACCTGGAGAAGGAAACGTGGAGGGTTCATTAAAACTGCGACGTTCGTTCCATTTGCCGTTTGCCGGGGTGCCAAACTACCCTAAGCCGGGAGAAGAGATCAAAGCAACTGCAACTGCCATTGCCAACATTACCCAACTTATTCTTTTTTTCTATATATTTTTTGAGTAGTCACCGAATGCGCAGCGAGCGAAAGCAAAACTTATTACAAAGTTGACATTGTGTCAAACACGAAATAACGAGCCAAAGGCGAGACGCGACGCACACGCGTCCTGCCAGGACGAGGGACACCTTTCCATGGCACACACACACACACACGCACACACACCTTTTTCTCAATCCCGTCGAGCGCCGTGCGGTTCGCAGTCGCAATTATTGCGTTTGAATTGTCAACACCCCGGTGAGCAATGGCTGTGTGGTCAAAACCGAAACGCCACGGGCAATGCCCCTCCCCCTCTCTATTTCTCTTCCCCTGCCTTTCACTCTGAGTCTCTGCTCTGCTTCGATTTTTCCCTGACAATCATTTCGTGTGTGTTTAACGCGTCGGGTGTCGATTGTTACAATAACATCGCCCACAGCGCAGATTTGCGCCTCTAACGAGACTCCTGATGCTGAGAGATGATGATGACGATGATGTCGTCATGTTATGAGTGGGCTGACTGTCCAGTGAACGACTCGAGCAGCGGACTCAACCCCAATCCAATCCGGAATCAAGCCAAGTCCATCCTTGCCTTTTATGTGCCGATTCCGATTCCGCTGATGACCCAATGGAGATGTGGGAAATGTGTCATTATTTTTAACAATTTTTGTGTGTGTTTTGTGTGGCTTTTAGCACCTTCTGTAATTTATGACTCTTGCTTTCGGCAATTGCTGATGGACTTTGCTGATAATTGGGCAGATGCACAGAGATGGGAGCTAATGGACATGGCTCAAGGGAGAAAAACGAGTACTCGACTCACAGGCTGATGATCAAGAAATACGTTAACTCTTCCGAATGTCAAATCATTGACAGATTCACAAAGATAGTCCCAAATTAGCAACTACAACTATTGCCCTATATACGAGTTAGTCTGCATCCAATTGTAAGCCATTAACATGCCATGAATCGTTCGTAGGCTAAAAATGAATCGAAATTCGAGTACTTCATCAAAACAGACACAAAACTGTCGGGCAGCTTACAGATAAAGAGAGAGAGAGAGAGACTCTGATAGACAGTCAGGCAGTTAGGCAGAGATGATATCTGGCAAGAGGCCAATAATTCAGATTTATTGGCTTTCAAAACAGATTTGCAACGAACTCGTAAAATAGCAAACCACAATTCGAGTAAAATGAAATGAGTGCAGTCTTTCGTTTTTTTTTGCGCCACGGGCAACACGTTTCCATGGCTCTGGAGTGCTCCTTGGACCATATGGCATGATTGGACGATGCAAACTATTCGAAAATCCGTCAGAAGTGCGGCTTGTGCCGTCGCATTGATGACAAAGCGTGAAAGGATTAAGCGCGGCCAGGAACAATAAAAGTTCATCATCGTCAGGATGAAGCGGCGGAGTCTCTGGCAATTTGTCGCTCGTTTAGTTGAGTCGCTCGTTTGGGCGACAAAAATAGAATAAATCGCACAGATAATGAAAAAATGGACAGCTGGAGGGTAGACTGTAGTGTAAACCGCTGGCCAGGACTGCGACCACGTTGACTGTGGACAGTTGGGAAGTGGGCAGTTGGGCAGCTCCTGGTAATCCGACGATTAATTAAAAACGTTGTCTTTTCTGTAAAGGGCTTAAAATTGAAATTGATTGCCGCTGTGAGCGGAGGGCAGGGCGGATCAGTATCAGGGCTTATGCAAAGTTTGTGCAATTTAAGCAAAGTTGTTTATGCTAAATAACATAAATATAAATAATACTCGTCGAGTGCGTTGCCTATGGCGAAACAATCACATTTATTACTGACAAAATACTCCAGGGACCTCAAGTCATCAGTGAACCTCTCATGATTATCAACATCATCATCATTAACATTAACATCATCATCGTTATCGTCGTCACCTGAGTGAAAGTCGCTTAACAAGCTCTCAACTCCCCTGGGCCATATGCCAAAAAATGTGCTACAGAAATAAAAGTAAAACGTCCCAAAAGTTAAGGACATTCCGCGAATGGGGCAGGAAAAAAGAAGAAGGAATTGTGAAAATTCATTTAGGCAAAGTTTACACGAGAAAAAGTTAAAGACAATTGCCATGAAAATGTCAGAGGCGCCAAACAAATTTCTAATGAAGTTTTTCGATTTGCCACCCTCTTTCTCTCCATGAATCTCACCCTCAATGTTGCTCTCTCTCTCTCTAAACTGTTAACCCCTGAATACTTTTTGATTGGATTGGATTTTGGTTTGTTGTTCTTACCATTGCCTTTTGGTTTAATTTTGTGTGCTGTTGATTAGCTGCATAAATATTGATGTTGTGGCATTGGCCGAGAAATAGGTATTGATAAAAAACAGGAACTTCCTGAATCTGAAATATTCTCATGTAAATTAGCGTAGAAAATCACACACACACACCATTATATTTTATATACTGACTACACACACGTGACTCGAGAATGACAAAAAGTGCCGAATCTAGAACTTTGTTTTGGCCTGGTTGCTTATCGGCTTCAAGCAACCCCTGGAACAATAAAAGGCCATGTCACTTTCTCATATCAATTAGTTACAAGCGAGTACACTTGATTCATTAGCGTGATAATTACAACCAGCCGAAGCAGGAGGACGAACAGGACGAGAAGCAGATCCTGATGCTGATGAGAACTTGACATGTTTAGAAAGTTTCCCACGCAACGCGGAAAGAGGAAAGTGGAGCGTGGTGAAAGCAAAGGACAGAAAAACAAAAGTGAAGCCAAAACACTTTGTCATGATGAGGCCGAAAATAATGTCAACAATTTGTGAGGATGGCCTCGGAAAATGAACAGTTCAAGCTTAAAGTCAAAAGCAAAGCGAAAGTGGAATTAGAAGTTCAAATAGAGATGGAAATGGAAGTGGAGTTGAAGTTGGAAGGGAAAATGAAAATAGAGTCAAAGCTAACTGCTGCGACAACAAATTGCTGACCATCGGAGCATGAAACTCAATTCACAGCTCAGGTAGCGCTCCAGAACTAACTACAAAAATGTCGAAGGGACTACAAAGGAACAGGACGAAGGACGAGTTGGAATTGCAATGAATCTTCTTCTAGCGAACCCTTCAGCGCATTTAATTGGACTACAAAGCTGAATGAACTGTGGCTTCTGCTTAAAGCGCAAATTTTGACTGAATATTGCACAACGGGATTTGGGCTGAACTGAGTTCTCTGTTGTCTGTTGCCAAGACAATTGGTAACTCCCAGCTCATCCCTATATGCCCTGTTAGACCCCTTATTTGTCTGTCTAGCCCAGACTCACACACACGCAGATCCACAGAGGGACGGTTTTATTTACTACACCTTCAGATTTCGCCAGCAATTTTCGATTCTGATTTCGCGTCGCATTGCTTTTAATTTGTGTAAAATTACAGATGTCGAACTGGGGAATCGAACCAGAAGCCACCCCTGAACTGATAAACTGATGTTCCTCTTGGAATTTAGTCGTGTTTGCGCTTTGTGTGCGCTAATTGCAGTTTGTCTGTTATACTCGAATGTTGTCTGTTGGTTTCGTCGAGGTTAAGGCCTTTGGGCGTATATTTGCTTACCAGATTTGTTGACTGGCTAAAGGCCTCTGGGATTGATTGGAGAGCTCCAGCTGGCGATGATGATGTGAAGTGATCTAAATTGCAATGTAATTTAGTTGCAACCAGAAATGGGATAATCTACACGGCAAATATCAACTGTTTGCCAGATTGATTAAAGAATTTCTCCCATGGGAAACTGTCTTGTTAATAGTGCGTAACCTTGCTAGTGTCAAATTGTTGACCCACATTATCAATTAATATTCAATTTCTGCCTAGCCAAGATATAAAACAATTATCGCACGACATTTTTCCCTGCAGCTTCACTTCTTCGACCTCCATGCCGTGTTTAATTTCCTTTCAATTTATGCTAGAGATCGAGGTTGTCTATAATAATGCGCCATACACGACGATAGATTCAAAGCCGAGGGCCAAACTGAAAGCCAATTTGCCAGGATGATGATGAAGAGCTATTGATGAGCCGTCACCACATCGCAGCTAAAAGAAAGACGGAGAGAGAGCCGAAGTTGGAGCTGGAGCTGGAGCTGGTGATGAACTCTGTGAGCCATCGTTGACTGGAGTCAAGTCAAGTGGCAGACGCATATCAATGGACGACAGCAAACAGCAAAAAGTAGAGAGCAAAAAATTGTGCTTCAAGTGTCAATCAGTGACAACACACACACACACACACACATCAAGAGAAGACAAACATACACACACTCTTCTACACACACATGTGATGCAGATTGCTGGAAGCTAATCGATTTATGTTGTAATATTCAAAAAGTTTCCCATAAGGACCACGACGACAGCCAGCAACGACCTAATCCAGAGGCACTCCCCCGTGTCCCATCGTTGTTATAATTTGTCCCCAGCCAGCGATGCAGAGCATCAGAGCAGGAGAGGAGCAGCAGAGGCCATGGCCACGTGTTTGGCTCTGATTTGAAGCACCCTGTAACTGGGTATATAGGGCCACGAACCAAACCGTCGCCATCGGCCCATGGGCCAGGGAACTGGGAACTGGGAGCAGGAAGAAAGGAACAGGGTTCAGAGGACATGTGTGTGTGAGTATCAGAGTTGGTTCTGCTGTCGAAGTCGATGTCGGTGTCGGTGTCTGTTTATCTGCCTTCGTTTGTCGCATTAAAATTGAATAAAAAATCAATCTCAATTCTAGCATAATTTGATTCCTGCCTTCGATTATCCGTGTGTGTGTTATGTGTGTGCGTGTGTGTGGTGGGGGTTGGGCAGTGAATTGGGGGCAAATGCAAAAAGTAAATAAATACTTAAATCATAAATTGAATACTCGTCGATGACTAAATTTGGTTGTATTCTGCACTTGTAAAAGTATTGGAAAATATTTGGTCACAATGATTATTGAAAATTAGTCACTTAGTCGGGGAAAATAGTTTTTTATTTTTAGATAACATTCTAATTTACATTTGGCTCTGATAAGTCTAAAATTTAATTCAGTTGTAATACAAATTAAAACATTGTTTTTATACATTTTTTAATCTTTTGTAATTTAGTAAATTATTATAAGAATACAATTCAGTATTATTATATATTTATTCTTCACACTTTAATCCAGTTTGGTGCACAGACGCGACACTCTTTCTATAGCTTAGCACCAAATTCACTTTGCGATATAAGAACTTGCCAAGTTTTTATCCCTGCAGCTTATCCTCACATGTGAGTAAAGAGTGAATCACTTGGAGAAGACAAATAAGAAAAAAATAGGAGTTTGCTCGTTCGTTTCGTTGCGTTTATTCCAATGCATTTAATAAAGTGTTTATTTCTGCTGCAACAAATTTGCCAGCTGAATGCAGCGCGTAGGAAAAACACTCAGGGAAAACCAAACGTATACGACGAAAACAATCCTAGCTGAAACCTGAGTACGACACAAAGGAAAATTGCTTTTCCGTTACGCACACACGCTCGAACAAACTGAGGAAAATACCTAGCACGCTTCGTGGCGGCGGAAATATGTGGCCAACGCATCCGCATTCCCCGCACCCCCGATAACCAGCGATAACTCGAAAACCGGAGACAACGCGCCTTGGCTAACCCATCGAAGTTTGCCCTGATGACGTATGGCCGAGGGGCGGTTCACGGGCCCGGGGGGGGTCGAGGTGTGGGCTGCGAGGGGTATGTGGGCTCATTGCGGGGTGTGTGGCTGCATTCCTCGGCAATTTTGTATTTTTTGGGGGATCTCGGGTTGGCGGCACAACTTTGCACCAACTGCGCGTAGCATAGTTCTATTTCAACTTACTTTTTACTTTTGTTTTCTATTTGTCTTTTGCCCGAGAGGGGAGAGGGACAGGGACAGGGCCAGGGTCTGGGATGAGACAGAGTCTGAGGCTGGCCACGCTTGGCATTCGGCTTGAGTGGCACATTATTTGATGATGCTTTTCGCGATTTTTTCGCACTTGAGTGCCTGATTTTTATTAGTTGAATTCTTTACGGTTTCTCCTGCGAAAGTTTCAGTTTCTTGATGCTGCTTTTTCCTCCATTTCTTTTCTTTTCTTTTCCATTTGCTATTCTTTGGCTTTGCCTTTTTTTAATGCCGCCGCACGTTGAGTTACTTTTTGTTCGACAGAAACTTTTCTTCCCTTGGCTGAGCAAACAAAGATTTTGAAATATGGTAGCAAAAGTATCTGATAGATACTGGTATTACGTGTAATTCCTTGAGCAATAGATCTTCACAGTTTTGGACCAACACAAAAAGTGTAACTGCCAGAATCAATATTTATTTGGTAAGAAATGCAATGAGGTAATTCCTTTTCAGACATCTCTGCCGATTACCAGCTTAGTACCTAGATAATATCATTTTCGCTTCTAGCTTATCGACCAATTGTCAAGTGGGAGTTTTTCATTGCCAGGAATGGGGAAGGTGTGGGCCCATCTTACGAAAAGCGCAAAATCTTGATGAGGAACAACGAGGGAAAAACAAACGAACGAACGGAAATGAAAGTCAATTTGAATACATTACCAATTCTAATTACGATTTTTCAAGTACAATAAAGAAAACGAGAGCAAAGATGGTGCAACAGTGCGAAAAAGACAAATACGTACGATGGCATGAATAAAATAATATTGGCTGGCACCACCAAATCGTAGGGAAAACCGCCATGAAAAAGGCGAGGGGGAAACCACGAAGCATTCAAATTGGAATTTCAAAAAACCGAATAGACAACAAGGCGACAGACATACATACAGGCGGACAGTCAGAGAGGCACTCGTAATAGAGGGAATTGGGAGGTGTCATTGTTGGCTGACCAAAAGATTAGCTGAAATGTGCCGGCATCGGGGAAGGGCGCTAAAAGCTGAGAGTTTTCACAGCCAGTGACAAGAAAATGGCGGCGACTACAAAACCGAATTTGAATAATTTTTTTTGTGGCTGCGTCTGCACAAGTGGCAAATGAATCAAAGAGTGGATGGGTCGAGCCAAACTTCGAGGGATTCGCATTTCATTTTATTAAAAATTCAAATACTCTCGCTTATCGCTTTAGACGCCGGCTTAAGCCACCTGCAAGGAATAACAGAAGCCACCCTGCACACTGTCCCCATTCCACGCCAAGAGAACAACCCAATTCCACTTCCCACTTGACTTTTGGCCACAACAACTTTCGCTATGAGCTTCGCTTATTATGCAGCAATTTTTTCCTTCGACTTGATCCACGTTTCCGTCTATTTCTCTGCCTCTGTCTCTGTTTATCGCCATGGCCAAGGTCTGGTCTGGTAGCAATTTCATATGCCTCATGCCAGGTCGAAAATTAGAAATGAAAATTAAGTAAATATTATAATATGTTGCCGCCAGTCCCCAGCACCTGGCAGCCCCCATCGAAATACATTTCGGTTTCGCCCTGGCAAATAAATGATAAGCATTACATTTGATATTCATTATTTGATAAGGTGTAATAAGAAATAAAAATAAAACTTCGCTAGGAAATGAGAATGTTGACGGCAGTGGGCCGCAGAGCAGGATGGGCAGGACGACCAGGTAGACACTAGACAAGTTGCAGGATTAAATGTTTGCCTAAGTGAAATATGTTAAATGTTATGATATGTGCGGTCTATCTCCTCCCTCCCTAACTGCCTATCTGTCTCGGTCTCGGTCTCGGTCTCTGCTTGTTATTCTGTTGCTCCTTATATTCCCGCCCCAACTTGTTGTTGTCGTTTGATTTATGAGATTAAAGTGCCACATTTGACTATGTGTGTGGTGAAAACATGTGATGAGTTTTTTGCCTACGGCATAAACTTTAGTTAAGGTCTGACTCATTGGTAGTTAAAGGTGAGTCCAAAAAGAATCCATTAACTTACTCCAGAATCATTTCAGGACCATCTACTTTTTAAGACTCTCTTTTTGCGAGTCTGCAATGACATTGCCGCATCCAAAGCCTCAGTCATTCATCACATTAGCTCGACAGACCAATCCATTTAAAAACAGCGAGTTCAAGCATATGGTAGTGTCCATTATTTTTATAGCCATAACATATGCAAGAAATGTTCTGATTTCAAATTTAGCATGGAGTCCATCCCAGGAATGCAGACAATTCTTAGAAAAATCAATTAAAATTCGTACACATGCTGTAAGTATTTTTAAGAACAATTGTAAATTAAAATCAACACTTGAATGCTCTTTTGATTCATCAAGAGTAAGCTAGGAATATTTCCGAGCTGTAGAGCATCAATAAACCCATTCAATAGAGCAGCAAGTCGAAGTTAAATTCACTGGTAATATGACCAAACTGTAGAGCATCAACGAAACCAAACAAAGAATCGTGTGGCATGCAGCGTCAACAAGCCAGAACGATGGCCAAGAGCAGAGTCGAAACAGGGATCAAGACCAGGATGATGAGAAGGCCAACATCAACGACGGCGCACTTAAGTTTATTGGATTTGAAGTGATGTCTTCTCTCTCTGAATCGGAAAACTCAAAGCCAAGAGCAGTGAAAATGTTGGTGAAAATTGCGGCTGCACGCGCACATACACACACATACACTCATACACACCCACACACACAACTGAGTGGGAACACTTCACTTAAAGGCCACGACCGAGTGGCAGGTGAAGGTGCAGCACGGCAAGAGGGGCGCGTGTGTGCGTCGAGCGTGAAATTATGAGCCCTTTAACAGCAACAACAATAACAGCAACAAGAACAACAGCAACAGCAACAACAACAACAACAGCAACAAGATGAACCGTGAGCAACGAGGACGTCAACGACAAGCTTAAGCTGCTTAAAACAAGCCAATGGCAAGGCGTAAGAACGATTGAGCAAACACCTGAGAGAAGGAGGTGGAATGAGATGGTGGGGGGAGGGGGATGGAAAAGCGAAAGTGTCAAGGATGCGGCTGCCGTTTCATAGTCAAATTAAATTGCTCACTAAAACAGCGAGGGAGAAGTCGACGCTAAAGTAAAAGGATAATGTGAGCATAAAAACATTTTTAATGAAATCGAGACGACTACCAACTGGGAAGGCGACGACGTCGACGACGTCTATGGAACTGGGACTTCAACTGGAGCTTACGACGAAATGTCGAAGTCACCGTCTAAAAATGTAACAAGTGAGTTTTAAATTAAACGCTGCTTGGAATGAAAGAAACTTGTGAAGGGGGAATGGGGCGAGTCTCTGGGTGAGGTGCATGTCGAGATGATGGTCCTATTTTGGTGTCTGTGTGTGTAACTTCTTTCGGTTGCACATTATTTTCATATCCCGCTTAAAATTTTAATTAATTTTCAGCTTGATTGCGTTTTAAAGAGGCTGCTTGCTGCTTTACGCCTTGAATTCTGGCAAAGGGTTTCTTCCATGCGGTTGACGACGGGCCTGGGAATTTATAGTTATTGTGGTGAAGTGTGTGTGGGTTACGTTCGGGTTACTGTGGTGCTCTTTGAGCAACAAATTTTGGTTTGTAATAATTTCGACAATTTATATTTAAGTGGGATTTTAATTAATTTTTGATTCGAACTGGTCTTTTCCTAAATAAAGTAAGTAGATGAGCTTTTCGAAGATACCCTCTTAAAGACTTACTTTTATTGGTATGCCTATCCAAGTTTGGATCTTTCAGGCCTAAAATTAAAGAAATGAGAGACCTTATTAATGTTAATACTATTACTTTAAATCTGTTAAGGTTAGGGAATAGCAAGGTTTAACTATTTGAGCACTCTCTACTAAAGAATTCTTACTTCTTTTTTTTAACCCGCCATGAGTTTAGCCATTTATCTCTGTCAGCTCGTAGATATCTAGTCGTCTATGGGAAATTTGTCTGTATAGCCGTCATTTGAACCTTACTGCCTAATGGGAACTATTTTAATCTTAATTAATTGTAACTAATTGCATACTGAAAAGTGGAAAGAGGAACGTGTTTGCTGGAATTCTTTCACCTGCAATTGGAAAACACTTTTCGTGAAAGCATACTGATAAATGGGGCTACAGTCATTTGTCATCCGGTTAAATGCCCTGTGAGAACTGATCTCTGTCAAGAGTCCAACAAATTGTCGCAAGATAAGCACATAAATGGTGGGAAGTAAAAGTCGAACTGGTCGGTGGGATCGAAGGATAAAAAGAAAAGAGAGCGACAGAGGAAAATAAAACAAACAAATCCTTTTGGCATCGAACTCAAGGATTCCTACAGTGCAGTTTTTCCCGTGTTTGTGCAACTTCTAATTAATTTTGCGCAAAAATCTAAGCCCGAACGGAAATGAATTTAAACTTTTAGTGCAGCCGGAAGTGGAAAGTCCCAGCCAGAGTTGCATTTGTTGCAATTGTTTTGTTTCGTTTCGCCTTAGCCCTCTGGCCTTTATCCGTGGAGCTCTTGCTTTGTTTTTGTTATTTTTTCTCTGTTGTGGACTTGGTTGGGCCCCATTTATTGCTATGCCTTTTCAGTGAATGTAAAAAACAGCAAAAACAGCGGAAACAGACGTCAAACGTTGGGGAAAGGCGACAGAGAACCGCAGAGCCGAAGAGCCGTGAAATCAAGCAAGGGGGAGATTGTTGCCTATCGAGTTGATGAGAGGGTGGCCCTTAAAGTTGGCCAAAAGTAGCATGGATCTATCAGTCTGTGATACGACTATTAATAGCCCATGCTAGTCTTTAAGTCTGCGTCTTTGCGGTTTATTTTAATTTAATTCGCGTCTGCGTTTAATTAATTTCCAGTTATCACCACAGAACGAAACGAACAGTCGACAGCTCAGCTCTTTGTGGCCTTTGGCCTGGTCTAAATGGCGTCTAGTCCGACAGAAAAGATTGCAATAAGGAGAGGTCTTATGGGAAATGCTTCCACATACCGCAGACACGACGGGATGACCCCCAAGTCGAGAGCTTAGCACATAAACAGTCAGTCCGATAAGCGAAGGGGAAGAGATAATGCGGTTTAGGTTTAATTGCAGTTAGTTTTAGCTTAGCTCAGACATTGTTTGTCAGGCGTTTATCCGACATCAAAGATCCAGCCGAGGGTCAACGATTGTCTGCACTCACACTCACACTCCAAAACAGAACTCGTATTAAAGTGATCAAATTAACTAAATTTCCGTTAAAGTTTGTCATATTCATTTATCATTTTATTGCTCCAATTACTAACTCCAATAACTTGCCGTATTTGGCCCATGAAACATTTCAGTTCATCTCAACGCAGACTTTTATTAACTTGAGCTGCCCGCAGAGCCATAAAATACCCACTAAAATTGTCGCTGATAAACCAACTCCATAGACCTATAACTCCATGTTCGTGGCATTCCCAGCGAATCGTGCATAATTATGGCCTAGACATCATAAAATCTGATGTTTGCAGCCTTGTAAAGTGTCTCTGATTGGAGCAAGGGGGCGAGTAGTGTAGTTCCACGTCACGTCAGCCAGGGGCGTGTCAAAGGGGGTACAAATGAAGAGAGAGAGAGGGGGCTTAGGCCGTTAAGTAAATTATCACGTCATGCTCGCTGCGAGCTGCATGCAAAGTGCGTTCCTCCTCCATCATCCCATCCCCAACCTCCTCCATCATTCCATTCTCATCCTCGGATTCGAAACATTTTATGTCAGCTACGTGATCATAAATTTCCATGCATTTTTCGCACTGTGCAGTTTTTGTTGAGCAAATAATTTTATTACTCATAGATTTGTAGTGAATTGACACATCTTGTTGGGTGTATAAATGTTTTTGTGAGTCTGTGTGTTTTTATGCCTTTTGCAAGTTGATTAAGTTGCTTGAATAAAGTTGTTGTTCGTTTAATTAGAAAAGTTGCAAATGTTTTTCTTCAACGAGTGGACATTGACCTCAAAAAAGCTAGACAAGGCAGACGGTCTCCAGTCAAAAATCTTTGTGCTGAATCTAGGAGATTTCTTGACTACTTATTAAAGCAAAACGAGAGCTCTCTTCTCCATCTTAAAGAGCATTGGCAACTATTCATCTTTTATGCAATTAATATCCAATTAATGCACTTTATTTTAGCAACTTTTATTCATAATTAATTAAAATTTCCGCCATTCGACTTATGGCAACATATTTTTCTGTCACATCAGCAAATTGCAGTGTCCATAGATATAGCTGAGCCCCTCCTCCGCCCTGGTATTCCGACTGGCCTACGGCGATGCTATGCACACTCATTAACACAACAATAAAATACGCCCCCCTTTGGCCTGACCATGTGGCCCGCCCACTTGGCGCGGACAATTAATGTGACTGACACACATGCAAATTGTGCATTGCCTGCGTTGTCATATTTGATTTACAGTTGCAATTTACACACTTTCGAGGTGGTTGGGTGGTTCACTTGGTGGTTGCGGATGCCCAGATCCCCGAGTCGACAGCTGTCCACGTCAGGGTCCACAGTGTCTGTTTGATGTTGTTAATTGATTTTCAAAGTCAACTTGCTGGGCCGGCAAACCTTTCCCACCCTGATCCCCTATCTTTCCTCTCCCCTGGTTGCAGTTGGCCGAATTTGCTTTCGCTTTTACTTTGCATTGAATCGCTCGGAGATTAGCAGGGCAGTAAAATGCGTCTCCATTGGGGCGCAAGCGACATAAAACCAATCCCCAATCCCCAATCCGCATCCGCATCCGCATGGACGATTTACACATCGAACTGAAGCTGGAATGCGTGTAAGTGCATCGAGGCGCATTTACAGCTGCAATTGCAAGTGGATTTGGACATGGATGTGGATGTGGCTGTGGATGTTCAGGACGTGGCCTGTTTGTTTTATGTGCGGCCATTGTAGTGTCCTACATCCCCTCCCCTATCCCCTGTTGTTATTGTAGTTGTTGTCTGCCCGGCATTGCATGCGGT
Organism: Drosophila rellima; assembly: GCA_035043635.1. Classification (NCBI taxonomy): domain Eukaryota; kingdom Metazoa; phylum Arthropoda; class Insecta; order Diptera; family Drosophilidae; genus Drosophila; species Drosophila rellima. The sequence goes on along the minus strand of JAWNMV010000806.1, from coordinate 8,592,859 downwards.
TCAATCAAAGCGATTTCCAATGTCCACAAAATTGCGCAAAAGGACATTTTGGTAATTTGACAACGACGAACGTACGAGTACAGGACACTCGCTTGTTGTTGGTAATGAGTTTGGTTTTACTGTTTAAATTTAAACACGCATCAGCCCCGGGATTGTAACGGGAATACATGTGTGTAGCTGACTCAGGGATAGGGGCAGGACCAGGGAAAGGGGAGGGTCAGGCCGAGGGATTCTGTGGTTGGCTGCAATTCTAAAGTGTATTTGCATTTAACGCTAAATACGTTTCGTGAGTGAGAGGGGGGACGAGAACATGACAGTTGCATTAATTTTGATTGCGTAAATATTTTAAGTGTGCGGATTGCTGAGAGATCCGCAAAAATGTTTGGTCAAAGCTCGGTGAGCGGATTTAAGTGGCGATGTTGTAATGGAAATATATGCTGATAGACTCCCAAATACATTTTACAATTCAAAGTGCAATCTCCACTTTGCCTTACGCTTGCGTAACTTTCAACCTATAAGAAGAATTCGAAAAAGAAATACATTTTCGAGAATGAAAGAAATATGACTATTTACATTTTATGATAAAAAATTAATTACTTTAATATTCTAGCACAACTAATAGTAAATAATTCTGTTTTTAATTTTTAAAAATTGTATTTGAAATATTCTCATATTCAGTGATCAGAATCGAAATAATAAGAACAGAATTGGTTGAAAGTTGCAACGTTCTCAATACATGTATGATTAAAAAACTCATAGTCCTTATTTTCGTAACGTGGAGTTTTGTCAACCACCCGACTCACTCTCTGGCTGAGCACCCTGTATCCTGAACTCACATTTGAATGTTGTTTCGAGATTTTTAATGAATTCCACTCTCAATACAATATTTTAACTTTGTCGCCGATGTCGCGTTGTCTCTGCGTCGCGACGAGGGCAAACAGAAGGCAACTGAAAGACAAACAATCAAAAAAATCACTTAAAAGTAGAAGCAGAGAAATGCTTTTAAATGCAAAATATATCAAATGTATGTATACTTCTTATACGTATATATATATATTTTGTCTGTTGACATTCGATTGATATTGATGCAACGTAAATCAAAGTGAAAAGGGATCCCTGCTCTAATTTTTCCCTCTCCTCACCACGGGGAGTGACGTTTATTTAATGCAAATTAATGTCGCAATTGAGACAAACTCAGTTGATACTCCAGAAGTTTGATTCGCTTTGAATGGAACGCAGTTTTTATTGGCTCGCAATTGATTCAATATTTGACGGGGACAGATTGTTGTCGCTTATGTATATTAAATATTTATTTAGCATCTTTTATTCAATACGAGTATTTTATGGAAAACACGCTGTGGAGATTTATGGCCATTTGATGTTAAATTGATGGCAACATGCTTCAAAATGTTGACCTTGTTACCAGTTCCGATTGCTCCTTCTGTCTGTCTGTCTTTCTGTCGGACTGTATGCAAAGTTATGTAACAAAAGCAGAGCCTCAGTGCGTATACTTGACATTTGTTGCAATCGCCTCAGGTCTCATTCTCAGTCTCCAGTCTCTCGGCCTGCACGTCTTCAACATGTTTTGCATATTGTTTATATTTTTCTGCAGTCTTCTTGTTTATGCAGTCGGTAGACGGAAGCATCCTCGACTCGATAGCTCTGTTGTCTTGTTGTCTGTTGTCCTGTTGTCCTTTGCACTTTGGCTTCAATATATTGCATATCAGATTTATTTTACAGTTACAATATTTAATTTGCTCTTACGCAAATTGCTGCCGTTTTCCGTTCTGTTTCATGCAAATTTCTCGCACGAGGGTCAATCTCTTCTCTTGAAATATTGATGAACCTTCTGGTTCTTAGTAAATTTATTTCGAATTGAACATTTTAATAAATACCAGTATGTGTAAATTCGTTTATCTAGACGATAAAACTGCCAAGAAATGGTAAACTGATTCACTCCTTTCCATTTCCATTCTCAACTTTAATTTTACTATTTACGATTTTGTTCAAGAAATAGTTGAAACAGTGTCGAACATCTCTTTATTTATGAACTAAGAGGTACAAAAGCGTTCCCCACGACTTCTGAAACATGCGTCATACGCCATGTTGTACACGCAACTATTTGAATGCCTTGAATAAAAGGCAGCTCTATTTACAGAGGCCACGTTCCAGGAAGCAGGTTGTAGGTTGTAGGTATTGTTCTCTTCTTGTTGCTATAATGCCTGCAAAACTATCTACATGATGTGTTGTGTGCCGGTGTCGACTTAATTTCAGCTGGTAGACAGCTGTAAGAAGCCAACTTGAATCTAGTCGAGTCGAGTCGACAAACAGCAACAACAGCAGTAACAACAATCCGGAAACAACGATCAATTGTCGGATAGTTGTCGTTGTTGCTCCTACTCCTGCAGTGGTTATTGTTGTTGTCGGCAGGAAGCGTGTGCGCTTAAAAGTTTAAACAACAGTTATGTGGGCGAAGCCTCCCGTCTCCCTCCCTCTCTCTCTCTCTCTCTCTTTCTCTCTTTGGCATGGCGTACAGCATATTGTGCAGGTGGAAAATTTATAATTTGCAAAATTGCCACGCATGTTGGCAACATGTTAAATGGCCAGGCAGTTAGCTGGGCTCGCAGGCTGCGTCGTTAGAGCCGCTCGGGTGGCAGCTTAAATTATGTTAACCTCAAACGAGACGGCAGCCAGGCAGACAGGCAGGCATGTATGCATTCAGCTACCAACAACTAGCTGGCCTGGCCCTGCTTCTGGCCCAGTCGGGCTTGGCCCGACCCAGAGCAATTCAGAGAGCGACCCAAGCCCTGTACAAAGTTCGATTTAAGGCCTCGTTTATTTAGCCAACCAAGCAGAGTCGAGTCGAGTCGTCTGGTTCGTTGGTCGCATGTTGCAAAAGTTGTTGCTGTTGCACAACCACACATGCCACAACATGCATCCAGTCGATGTGTTGGATGTGGCTTGGTATGGGGCCTGACCTGTATGCCTCTCCAGCTCTGTGCGGCTGTGGGGTGAAGGTGTAAATGTACAGAGGTGTAGTTCTGTTGCCCTGACATGCCCCACTTGGCAATTGCCAAAACTATTTGTTTACATATTTTAGACCATGCGAAAAAGCCAGGCATGTTGTCAAGTCATGTTTACTGTGAAATATGCCCATTTAAATACAGGTGGGCGAGCCATTTGCACGACCACAAATGTGGGCAAAGACAAAGCTGTCAGGTTTCAAAGAATAACATCCTACCTGCATGATAAAGATCTCATATATATATATATATATATATATATATATATATATATATATATATATATATGCATTACATATATATACATCATAGATCATATACATCTAAGACAGAACTTGGCTTACCTTTGTGGTGGTGAATTTTCTTAAGTAAGAAGTGGAAACTAAAACCCGAGTAGATGGTCAGAATAAGTTAATAAGTCTCTCTATAAGCACATTTGACAGAAGAAATGGGAAATTAATTTACAAACTTTGTTGTTATTCTGAATTATTTTGTTTACATTGACAAGCTGTACTTAAGTTTTGATGGTTTAAGAAACAAAACTATTCAATAGCGTAGATATTATTGCTGTTACTTTTCCATATGCCCATTTTGAAAACATGTTCAAATAAAAAATGCAAAAAAGAATTGAAAATTCGACAAATAGTCTAATAATAAAAAACATGCAAAGTTTAAAATATCTTGCTTTATATTTTTCTTTTCTTTAAGTTATGGTAAAAATATATGAAGGGGTTGGATTTCTTGGGGAAGGGGGGTCGGGGGACAAAGGCAAAGTCTAATTAAAATACAAAAAATAAAATAAATTCCACTAAAATTAGATGTTATAAAAAGCAAAGGAGAAGGACTCTAGATAGTCTAAGGCTCACGCCAAATTGCAAGTCCCAAGCTTTATATTTACAGTTTATGGCAAAAATTACCACAATGCACTCTTTCTTATCAGTCAATCGAAACGATTTCTTTTGCATGTACTTAAATAAAGACAAATTTACTGTCCATACTAAAATGATTGTTTTCTATCTTTCATTTAAGATATCGAACATTCATTCCATGAGCTGTTCGACAAAAGTCAAGATCAAAGCTGACTCTTCAGATGTAATTAAGCCATTTGCCGCACGTTTTGCCAATTCAAAAAATATACTTTGACCTCCTGCCCTGTGTGCTCTTATCGCAGCCTCGACGACGAAGGCAGCACGCCCCAAATGAAAAGCTCATTTGAATGGCTGAAGAAAAGAAAAGTATGAATTGTGCCTCGTGCAACTCTTATAACAAGTCAAAACTCCGAGAACATCCCCAGCCGGATTGCGTTTGTGCCCGTCGGGTGCAAAATTCGTAGAAAAATCACGCGCGCTTATCTCGACCTGAACCTGAACCAAACCCCCGCAATTAACGCCCATTGGGCTGTCACTGTGAAAAATGAGGCCGATATTGGAGAGGATGGGGACAGAGTGAGTGAGAGGGGGGAATAGAGCATAATGGGGGAGGAAGTAGTTGCCCTAAAGTCATTCTCATTCTGGGCAATTGCGAAATGATTTGCAAACGATGCGCAAACGAAATCGAATTCAACTCGCTGCTTTCCCCCAATTGTTGCCGACATTTACCAATAGCTACAAATTTTAATTGCCGCTGCGATAGGAACAGGCAGAGCCGTCTGGGTAGGAGGAGACGTTACGGCTGTGCCTTCAGCTTCAGCAAATAAGTAAGTCACATTGATAAGAGAGTCACGTTCCACGGAAGCCAGTTGAAGTGTTCCAGCAACGGGCGAGGAGAAGACGTTCCGCAAAGACAATGTTGCTGGTGTCTTCATTATCAATGACAGCCGAACGGAAACAATGGTTACTCTTTTATTGCCGCAGTCAGGAGCAGCAGCAGCAGGACGAGCTCTGGCAGGAGCAGCTGGTGCCTGTGCCTCTGAGTCAAATTGATAAGATGCTGAAAATGACTTGGAAAACAATAAACGTGGGCATCAAATGAATAAAGGCTCTGCATTTAGCACCAACCTGAATAGAGCTCCACTTCAATGGAACGAACAATTTCGGTGCATAAACAGAACGTTTGCGCATTTTAATGAGGGCATTATTTTTTCTCCTTTTCTTTTCTTTGGGTCGTAGACAACTGATAGGCACCTGCAGTGTTTATGGCCTCATCTAGGGGCGCTCTGTTATGGAAACTTTATTTCGACGGCAGCAGACGCTTAAATTATCTGCGTTCGCTGAAAAGAAGTACCCTTTTTATTCAAGAGTTTATTGATTCACTTCACTATTCTGATAATTTTGATTAATTCATTCTATTCTTTTGAACTCTTAAAACTGACATATTTTGCTAACACTTTAAGAAAGAACACGCTCACGGTCAGCTAAAGTCAAAGCCAAGTTAAGTTGCCGAACTTGGCAGTCATTTAATAAAATTTCATTTGATGAGACAACAAAAGGCAACTCCATACCAAAGAAAGCAACTCATTTTGATGCGTAACAAAATTTTATGAAATACTTGAGAGCAAATTTTATGTGTTAAAGCAACATAAAATTTTAGCGCTAGCAAAAGTGCTCCGGCTGAAGCCGTTGGCGGTTTTCCAGACTCTCGGCCAGCTCGACTCTTCTCTCGCTATCTCTCTCTCATTCTTAGCTGGTGAGGCTAATAATACCAAGCATTTACACCTTTATGGGGCGTACTTAGAGCGTTTATTTATGCTAATGGGTAAGCAGTACAAGCGACTGTTGTTGTATCTCAAAGTTGAGCCACCCAAAGTGGCGCCTGGACGAGCTTTACACTAATACCACCCTGAAGCGCTGTAAAAGCATAAAAGAGTACAAAGACACTAACAACACTAACAACAAACAGAACAGAACAGAGGATTCGAGTAGAGAGCTTAAGATTTGAGCAGGTAAACTTTGGACGAATGTATTTCATCACAGATAAAGACAAAGGTTCGAGTCGCCACCCTCAGTTCTTGACCTCCCATTGTGTAAGGGGGTCAGGTCAAAAGTTGCAGCCAAAGTGGAAGCCAGGCCAGGACTGGGTAAGGGCAGACTCACATCCTTGTCACGAATGTGTTTGTAATTTCCCTAGAGTGTGTTTGACTTTGACGACTTAAGTTGTAAAACTTTAACATTATCATTTTCACTACGAGACGACGTAGCTTCCTTGGAGCTTCTTCTTGGCCTGTTCCTTGAATGGCCTCGGGGTATGTGGCATGTGGCATGTGGTGTGTGGCATGTGGCATGTGCCATGTGTGTGCTGTCCACAAGTTTAGCCAGACGTTTTGATGATGTTGACCTTCGCTACTTTTACTTTTCGCAAAGTTCTTTTGCTTCTTTAAATTTGCTGCAACCTTCCGACACTGTTTACATATCGCATTACACTGCACACAGCGACAAATTGGGAAAGTGGGAATCTCAGCTTGAACTTTTCCAAAGTTAAAGCTACGGGTTAGCTCATTTTACCAATTCCCAAATCGATTTCGATATCGGGCTGATTTTTTGGCACATTTGTCAATTAGTTCAATAAGAGGGGCGAGAACACATCAACCGCATATGTGTTACCAACTTCAACACCACCACCAATATCACCATGCAAAGAACAACACACCCCTTCCGAAGACTGAACAGAAAAAGAGGGGTACATCAAATGCCACTTTTAAGGTTTTCCAATTCGTGCGTGCAGTTTTCCGGAAAATACAAAAACAACACAAATCAGTTCAGTATTCAGTTCTCCAACCAACCCTCCAGAGAATTTCATGCCTCGTCCTGTTTAAAAAATTATATCAATTAGGTTTTCGCATTGTTTTCCACATTCCCTCGAATATTGCAACTCGAAGCACGTTGAGCAACATTGGGTAACAGCTTACTGCTAATACTGCAGACAGTTTTCAATTACTAGGACCATGGGTAATGTTATAAAATTGATTTGACAGCAATATTTCTCATATTTCAATTATTCTGTTTAAAAATAATAAAACAACAATTACAAAAACAAAAAATACCAGAATAAAGACTACACTTCTGTTTAGAATAACAAATCATCTTAGGAATAAAACCTAAACAGTGTTAAGCATATGTTCAAAAATAATAATAGAATACAAAATATAGTATGTATAATAATAAATTCAAAACTAATTCCAAGAATATATTCCAGAGAGGAATGTTCGACTGGCGCCATCTAGGACTCGTTGCTCGGTAAAAGAAATAAAAAAAAAATGTTAAAGATATCTGAGAAATGGGAACATTTATTTCCAATCAGGCTCATTTTTACTGCCCTGATTTTTCATATTTTTACAAAAACCAGTTTTTTTTCTCATGGAAATCAATTTCCGCTTGGAAAATGTTGTTAACCTGATATTTAGCTGGGCGGGCTTATCTCAAATGGTTTGGGTGCAACGTGCGCCGTAAATTAGAATCAAATTGAGAGGAGTCAAGCTGATTTATGCATTTCCCATAGCCAAGGCTGCTTGTAGAACATGAGCTAAGTCCTGAGCTGAGCATAACAACACCCGCCCCAAATGCTTTCCTTCTTCCTGCAGTATTGTACCGTCCGACAGCTCGAGGCCATTGAAAAGCCAAAAGGTAAACAGGCAGTATTCGGCACTCGGGCCACCCTTTGACACGCGACCTGATCCAGATCCCGATCCCGTCCTGATTTTTCTGTCATTCGCCAATCACAAGGATATAATCAGCTCGATTTCGTAAATCTCGACAAGCTGCTTATCTGATGAAATGTGAGCAGCGTTCCGAGCAAGGATCTCGCGCCATATGATAAACATCTCACACGTTCGACGGGCAGACTTCCGGCCGTGGGGCTGTCAAAATGACAGCTTAGGCAATGCGAGGGCGTCAAAGACAAAACGTGGAAAACAATGTACAGTAGAGCCTGGCACGTGTGGCTGTCAGTTGCGTCCTGGCGTCTTCATTTTGCACTCTCTGATTGGCATAGGAAATTCGAGTGTTTTTATTAATTCCAATTGCGCTGTTTCTGCTACAAGTTGGAAGTGCGAAAATTGTATTATATCTCGTCACTTTTGGTCAACTTGGCATCCTCTTGTCCCCCACTTCCACATTTCCTTCTCGATTTCTCCCATTTCCTGTGGCATTATTGAAATTCAATGGTGCGGCTTGCAGATTTGTTGAGCAGCTGATTGACAGTCGAATCCGTCATGCGATTGACGCTTATTGAATTTATAAAGAGAGTCGAAATTGTGAGGAATTGGGAAAATCGCAGCAACAGTTGCATGATTGGCGAAACAATGGAGTGGAAAAGTGAAAAGTAGGCATTCACTTAATAACTTTATAATCATCGAGATACAACTCCAACACCAAATCTAAATTATTTTTTTACGTTTTTTTTTTTTAATTGTGAAAATCTTTTTATTCTATCTAACTTTCAAGTATCCCAGTCATACAAATCAATTAGTTTAGTTGCAAAATGCCTCCCAAGCATCGGGACGTTTCCCCATTCCTGCAATTTCTTCGGGACTTTCTTCTGGGTCGCAAGCATGTGACCAGCCATCGCTACGCCGACACTTTGAGTCCACGCAGTCTTCCGGCACCCACTCCCTCCGAATCTTCCATGAATCGCATCTCAGGCAATCATTATTACCTGAGGGACGCCCGCTCTCAAGTGAAGCCACCCATCGATTTGGTCGAGGAGAAGAAGCGACAGTTGGCGGCAATTGCAGCAGAGGCTGCCAAAGCCGCTGCAGCTGTCGAAGCTGCCAAGAATGCTCCCAAGGACGGCTCTGCTCCTAAGCCTGACCCCAAGGCAGCTCCCAAGCCTGCAATTCCTCCCAAGGTTTGTAAACAAGGTCATGCGAAGAAAGGCAAATCCCAGGCGAGGAAAATGCTGCCCACTCCGGGCCAAATGCACAAATGGGATTAGGCACTTTAGCTTTAAATTGCAAGTTTTAAATTTACGACAAAATGCATGATTTAATTATCAACTTAATCATCTTGTGCTCGCACAAACAACTTGAATATCTGCAGTGTCTTTCAATTGTTTAATCAGTCGAGTATAATTATGACCTTAGGCATTTGACACTGACAATCGAGCCAATGTTCAATGGACAATGCAGAATGTGAGAAGTCATAAAAAGCGGAAATCTAATTAGACGACGGGCGAAAATCATTTATTACACCTGCATGAAAATTTAATTAAGCGCACAATTAACAGGGCTGATGGCATTACAGTGCCTGTTCATACACATTTATTTATATATATGCGCTTAATAACATTTAATGCCATCAAAATTTATTTACAATTTAAAACGAGGCAATTTACCGAACGAATAATGTTGACGTTGAGTGGATTATGCCAATTGTTGATGATGATTGGAGGTCGATTGTTAATTGTCTGTTGCTGAAATTTATGTTAATGACTTTTCACATCGATTTATTGATTGTGCAGTATGAGAGAGAGTTTCACCCAATCAGCCAGGCAGTCAGAGGGCCCATAAAAAACTACCCTAACACTGGCAAAACCATCACTCACATTGCCAACAAGAGAAAAAAGAAGAAAATATAATCAGATTTCGCGTTATGCAAAAATACTTATGAAGGTACATATATTGCAGAGGGCGGAGATTAAAGGGAGACGGTTTCTATATTTTTTGAAATTACCCTTATAAACTAGGCTGGCATTGAGGGTTGACTTTCAGCTTGAAGTGTCAGATTGAAAAAGGGTGTCAATTGCTTGGAAATATTCCAGTTTCTTTCTGTCAAGTCAACATGTTGCCATTGTTGATTCTCATTTTGCAGCTGCCAAAAATATGAAATTCAATACAAAACTGTAGCACACTTTGCTGCGTCTCCATGCGCGCCATGTGCTTCAGACTCGCTTATGTGCTTGGCCTGATTTTTGATGTTCTTCGATTTATTGGACTGCCCATTTCTAAGAAGGTCTGTTTTGGTTGAAGAAATTTATTTATTGAGTTGCTGTGTTGGCTGTGAGAATGACTTGCAACATACTTGTGCCTCATAAATGCTAATTTCCTGCTAACAAGTGTTGTCGACTTTCCTTCGACTAATTTAGCTACACACATTAGGAAAAGTATTAGAGAAACAATAATAGTTTTCTTGAGAAACAAAGGGCTTCTCATGTTTTAAGTGCCTGCATAAGAAATGGCGTAAGGCAAAAAACCACTTTCAAAGAATAAATATTCAAATTTTATGCACACAAAGTAAATACAACCATTAAAAGAATGTATATATATATTATGTGAGAGGAAGACACCCCTTTGGACCCCCTCTCATTGCTAAAGCTGGGCAACCACTTGGAACAACCGAAAATTGCGGACTGACGACAGCTGGGCAGAAATGTCAACGCTTTCCCGCTTTCCTTCGCTCAAATGTTACTCCAATCAGAGTCGCGTAATTAAAATATGTACAAACAAGCCGGGAAGCTGGCAATCTATCGTCGTGTAAGGCGAACGAGTGTAAGCAGCACTGAGAGCCAAAAGTTTGTTTACTTTGCGTGTTTTTCTATAAAACCAAAAACAACAACAGCAGCAGCCACAGCGCAAGCAATAATAACAAGAAAAACATTTGCATAAAGCAACAAACAGCTCACCGGGTTGGAATTGGCGGGAAGGAGAGCGCGGTGGGTGGGGTGGGCGCCCACAAACGGAAGTTAATGAGCGCTGTCATGTGGGGAATAGGGCGTGGGGAACGGTGACGGTTGGGAGGGGGATTGTTCTGGAAAAAATAAGAGGGCTCCGCCCCCTGATCGCTTCGCTCGCGGTGCAACAGTCGAGTATAGTCGACTGTCGTAGACCCCGTACTTACTATGGAAAAGCAAGCCCTGCTTTAAGTTAAATAATATAGATCGCAACAAATATTAAATATAATGTTCTAAATATATTGATGATATATTCACATTAAAGAAATTGAAATGGCCATATCGACTATGGATGCTGATCATGACTATATACACTTTATGGGGTCTGCCACGCTTCCCTCTACGGGATAAGCACATTCTTATTGACAAAGTTAATAGGCCCCTGTACTTTTTTTTAAAGTACGGGGTCTAAAAATCCAAAAATACAAACCCCACGACGAAGGCAAAATCACTTCATTAATGCGTCATTTGTAAGGGAGCATAGTCAGGACATGGCCAGGACATAGCCAAACGCCATATGCGACCCAACTGGGCCAGAGGCAAGTGCTCCAGCCAAAGCGGAAGTTGTCTCCACGCCGGGCACGAAACTTTGCGCGAAACTTGCCACCAGGCTGGAACAACCAACGTGTGACAGTCCTGGAAAAGTTGATTATTTTTAGCACGCAGTGTACAACTAAGTGGGGCGGCTGTGGCTGTAGGGGACTGTAGTCAGTTTCTAGTACACTGAATAATGACTTTTGCCGTCGTTGTCGTCGTCGTTGGCTTCGTTTTAGAGCTGCGATGCCTTCGGGCCAAGTTTACGAGTTTCTTTTTTTTATCAGTCGCCCCCCAAAAATGAGAGACAGACTCTTGCTCTGACTGTGTTGTCGCAAAGTTATGCAGGCTCATTAAGTTGTTATACAGTTTAGAGAGAAAATTGTCAGCTTGCTTAATTTGGTCGACTCCGGGACCGGTGCTGGAACTGGAACTGGGGCAGGGGCGGGGACAGAGAGTGGAGAAAGAGGCCGGAGCATAAACAAAAGATTTCCGGGGCAGGCAGCAACAGACTTGCTTTTGTCTGCTTGTCGTAGCTCATGGAGAATGTTTAATGAAATGAATTTTAAGAGAAAATTTATTATTTGCCTAAAATGAAATGAAAAGTGCGAGCCCTCAAGTCGCCTCATTTATTTCACAATCTGGGTGGTGCATTGTCCGGATGTATATTTTCAGTGTAATTAAACCAGGGCGTCCCATTAAACTGCTTCCCTCAACAGTCATCAGTAACACCCAGAAACAGAGTCAGATGAGGAAAGTGCCAATTATACTCAAATCAAGAAATGGCCAACACGAGTCGCAGTTAGATGATCTTATCTACGGACTTTGCATATAAATGCAACAAGCTAGCACAAATCTGGGGAGAAAGAGCTCCACAGGTTTTGACATTAACTTTGTTTAGCTTCGCGTCTATTTGGAACTTCCAAGCTGCTTAGGATCTGAGCTAATCCAGTCTCATGTCATATACCCAAACATATCGACTTTCATTCACTCCTGCATGACCACATCAACTTTTCTTTCGAGCAATTTCACCTTCAATTAAACTTCAGGTAATTGACGGCGATGGAAAGGAAATCCCGAACAAAGCATTAAACCGCAGCAGTATATAAACACACAGAAAGAAGGCTCTCCCCAAAGATAAATGACGATACCTTAAACTGATTGTGTGGATTAAATTGCCATATTGGCGAAATTGGCAGCGACGGTGTCACAGTGGAGACAACAAGGACTCCGTCGAGTGCTTAACTCCGAGAAGGGAGAAAGTATCGAAAACTTATTTTTGATAAGCGCAATTATAATTGGATTTGGGAGAAGTTGCTCCTCAACTCAACTCAAGGAGAAGGACTATTCGTGCAGCAGGTAGCATCAATGAAGGGGCAAAAGTCGAGCAGGGCAATGATTAATCTACCTCTCGAGTATTTAAAAAGAAAGATGCGCCCTGGGCGGACAGGGACGGAGTAAGCCAAAAGAGAAGTCAAAGGAAAAATTGGAAATTGTTGTGTGTTGGGTGTGATAAAGACGTGTTTCCTCCTCCGTCCCTGCTAGCTGCTTATTTTTGTAAATGTTTGCTGTCAAGATAAGCAGCACACAGCATGTGGTTTCATTTGCTCGACGCGGTGGCAGCCCGTGCAGATAACGGCATGAGTTGGGGATTCCCCAAACGGAGTTTGTCGCAGGACTTAACAAAGACAAATGAAGTTGTTAGCGACTCACTGTCTGGATGAGTCTTTAGTCTGATTGGAGCATGGGTCTTATCGACTGTCGCTTTGATTCTCGTTGCATTGCGACGACTTTGATGTGCAGTTGACTGGTCACTTGCTCATTAATTGAGATTAATTATTGGGGCGTTAATGGGCAGCGATGCGATGCATTCACGGGTGAAGCTTAATAGAGAGATAGGGAAAATGAAACTAAAGAAGTAAACCTCTTACACATATTGCTTACTGCAACACTTTCAGATTTACTTATAAATAGCATCTCATGCTGCCTCCTCTGCCCCTCTGTCGAGAGCCGGGAAGGTCTAGCAAACCACATAACCCGAATGAGAGACATTTATTTGTTCCCATAATTAAAAGCAGACAACGTCGACGCTCAACCGCCCCTTAGTATGTCAAATATATAGGTTGCCTTGACAACAATTTATAAATGCAAATGGGCATCACTCTTCTCTCTTTCCTCACTTTATTCCGAACTAAGTTCTAATGAGCCTACCGCCAAGTCAAGGAATAATTTTGTATATTATTGCTGCGAAGCCGCAAGCGTTGGCCCAGCAAATCATTAGAAACTTGTGGGTGGGATGAAGCCACATGTGCCTTGGAAATACGATTCAAATAAGTTGAGGGCTCTTCGTGATTTCGTGTTTATTTTTGAAAATTGAAAAACAACAATTGCTCAAAATAGACGAGTTTTCCTTAAATATTTTCAAGAGTTTCCTCAACTAAACAATGGCCTGTAATTTGGGGAACTCCATTCAAATTCTAACTCATCTAACCCCCTTCTGTGTGGCCCCGAGCTGAACGACCCTTCTCAACAGTCCTTTGCCACGCCTTTTGTTATGCATGCAAATTAATGATGATAATGATTTGTGCGATGTTGTAGGAAACAGGGCTGGGTGCGGTGAGTTCATTTATTTTCTCAATAAAATGGTGTCTCTAAATTTTAATGAAAACTCTTTTATTGTACGGGAGATATTCCAATAACATCCGAAAGTTTTCGATTCAGCGGAAAATATATCCAATCATTTTGTTATATTATAGTTGGCGGAACTCCTTGAATTTATAAAAGTTTTTTTAAATCTTAAAGCATCCTTAATTGAAACCATGTTCATTAAAATTAATATTTATATACAAAAAGCCTTAGAAAAAAATTATAGGAAACCTGTGTAATGGTTTTTTAATTTCAACAACAATATGAATTATGTCTTATGTAGTTAACATTTTCATTGAAAGCTTACATTATTTTTTTCTACACAATTTAAAAAATAACTAAAATAAAATCAATACATTTTACGTATTTAGCAAATTAAAGATATGTAGAACATGCCGAATAAGAACTAACGAATCCACTAACTGTATATTGAGTTTTAGGTTCTATCTTATCTAGTTTTTGAACTCTTAGCTCTTATTGGTTTAAATAAACGGACAAATAGAAGGAAACAATGAATGCAATACACACGACAGTTATCTACAGATTTTCCTCGCATGGTAGAACTACAGTCGAAAACTAATATTCCTAGCTCTTCATGTTTTGTGCTACGTGTTTAATGACAATTAATATTTCATTCAGATTCATTATTTTCAAGTCTTCGAAACGCAATGCTTTAAAAAAAATTATTGATAGATTAAAAAATCTGAATGGTATATTCATAATTCATAAAATTAATTTTGACTGAATTTGTTTCTAATAATAATAATACTTCTCTTCTAATACTTTCTTGCAATGAATAATTATGTTGAAATTGAAAATAAATTATATGCTCAGAAATCTCTGACATGGATCTAGAGATTTGTTTAACATGCCTGATAAGAATTTTTATCTTTTCAATAGGAGTCAATTTTATAATTCCCAAAGGTTCGCATGCTCCGGGTGAAAACGGATATTTGTCTTCAAGAGTGAAATGGATTAAATAAACTGAAAATGCATTGTACTTCAATTGATTACATATATGTGATACTCGAGCATTTTCTATAGCTGATTAATTCCAAACAGTCTTTATATCAGCAGGTATCCTAAAGTTTTATGTGGAATAAGCAATATATTTATAAATAGTACATATCTCTCATAATTTCTGAATACTCTTTTTTTTATTATAACTTGTAAAGTCTGTTTTAAATTTTCACTAAATGCCAACAAAGTTTGGCCCGCCCATCAATCCCATGAAGGCTACGTCAAAGTTGCACACTGCGCTTTTATGCAGATAAATTGTCGGTTATTTTCCCCCTCACAGCTCCCCCAAATCTCTTTCTCTCTCTCCCTCCCTCTCTCTCACTCTATCTGAATGACGTCGCGTCGTCCTTCCCGCTGGCGTAACGCTTCGTTTGCTTGGTTTGGCAGGCGCCGCGTCAGTTGTTATGGCCAGGCCGAAGGAAGGAAGGATGAATCAAGGAGGAAGGCTTCCAACGGAACTAACCAGAGTGTCGGCTGCTTGCCTGATTGTTTCATGAAAGTTTTGTGCTGCAACCGCCCAACTAACGATTGTTGTTGTTGTTTTGTTGTTGTTGTTGTTGTTGCCGTTGCTGTGATTTCGCAAATTAATTTGCTTATAATTTTTACGCTTAGTTAAACACAATTTTGAGTGATTTTCACACAGAAAATGCTCGGTTCTGAAAACTTTTGCCTTGTCTCGGCAGAAGGCGTCGCACAGTGGAATTGAAATGAGCAGAAAATTAATATAAAAAGACATGATTCCATATTATAAAAAACAAAATCAAAAAGCAATAATTTAATGCGCAAAAAAATCAAGCAATTTAAAGTAATCGCCCTATAGAGCGGTTTCCTGTCTTTTTATACCCTTAAAAAAAAAATTACATTTTCATTTAAAATACATCTACATACTTGCATTATAAATAAGCAGTGTTTAAAGTAAACAATATGCGCTAGTCAAATCGGCTTTAAATGATATTGCTCGGATTCCCAGTGGCAATTCCATTGGCTTCATTTGGCCCCAAACAGGACGCACCGATGCAAATGGGAAAAAACAGCAAAAAAACATGAATTTAAATTTTATTTGCATCGCTCTGCCGTTTGTTACCTCATGCCGCGTTGCGCTGTCCAGCATTTTTGAAGCCTATCGGCGTTTTTCATATTTTTATAAATTGCTATAAATTGAGATATTAATACGATACGGGACAGAAGTCACAGCCGATGCTTGTTGTTTTTGTTTGTTGCTTTTGCTGTTGGTCGGTTCGCTGATTTCAACATGTGGCAAAAACGGTCGAGACATTAAAAAATGTTGCGCAAGTGTTGCGCAAACAAAATGTTCAGTTATTTGTATAAATGGCGACAGGCGACAACTTTTTCGGGGCAACATTTGGCCGGAGTCGCGAACCGATAATGAAGTTGGTGCTTAATGATCGGCCCTGTAAACTTACCGGCCGGTCAGCAGGACTTTAAGCTTAAATTTAAACACTGTACTGCCCACTGCACTGGTGTGGCAGTAAATGTCCTTTGGCAGGACCTCTGTCAGCTTAAATATTCCATGCACACGCAAACACACATTTCGTCAGTCGCTTCAATTGGACTGATTTAATTGAATCAGTTTGCTCGTCTACCGATTTTACTCTCCTCTACACCCAGCCATCTTCTACTCCCTTCTACTCGGCTTTCCTCTTGTCTAGCATTTTTGTCTTCGGTCTTTCAATTTACTACCCCAGCCACAGAGGATGTTGTTGCTGTGTTTTCTGGTGTTGTTGCTGCTGCAGCGTGTCTGTAGTTTCGGGTCTACGTTTTTCGCACACGTTTGCGTGCTATGCATGGCATAAAAATTTGACACAAAAGCCGTTGCATACAATGCTATGGGAGCAACAGTATACCCTGCCTATGGAGTCTGTTTGAGTGTGGCCAGACGAGACATAGGGCAGTGGTGGGTACGACGACGTGTTGAGGTCGTTGTCATGCACTGATTTTGTATGCAGCAGCAACAACCATTTTAATACATGCTTTTTATAGACCGAATGAGCAAGTAGAAGGTTTTGTTGTTGTTGCTGATTTAAAGCAAAACACTTTTCTAAAAAATTGGTTTAAAGGAGAAATGAAGTTGCAAATATGTGCAATAACGGATAACAGCATTCACTTCTTGGCCAGTATACTAGCTCATGAGATCTTACTATAACCCTAAATGCATCAATACCATTAAGAAGTATTCCTTTCTCCGATGTGTTTACTGACCTTTAAGCGATTTGCGCTTTATCGTTGTACGTGTGGGAATCCTAGGCAACAATTTACGCACCCGTCTTATTTATTTGGCTACTTGTAATATTTAATAAAATCGCCTCAATTGGTTCAGGAGACTCACACATACACATACACCAACACTTACATACTCATGTCTCTGCGCCTAAATACAAGCAATCACAATTTTTATTTACGTCGGTTCCTATGCCTCAAGCCTGAACTTCTTCCTCCGGTTCGCTGCACACGTGCGTTGCCCTCTCGACACGAACAACATAAATAAGGGAACGACAAAAGATGCTCTTCTCTTGGCTCCTCACATGCGATTCGTTTTTGGGGGCAGGGGTCCGTCCCCGCACAAACTTTTCCAATTTTCCCCTTTTTATCGTAAATTACGCACAATTCAATATTTGGCCTTTTTACTGTCTCTTGTTTTGCGTCGCGTTGTCTGCCTTTTTTCTGCTTCACTAGCTTCCAAGTATAGTTGGGGCAATGAGCAGGTTGTAGTGGGAGAGGGGAGGGTGCACGAAAGTGGCAGTGGGAGTGAAAGTGGAGCATTTATCTGCAATTTTCTTTTCTTATTTTTGCTATTTTGCCATTTTTTGTGTGTCTCTTTATCGTAAATAAGAAATCTCATACGTGCGTATTCAGCCTAGACATGGTCTATCTATCTATATATATATATCGCTCCTTGGCTCCCTCAAAACGATTCACTGCTCATTTGCTTTATGAACGAGTAAGTAAAAGTTAGTTTTACTTTTGTTTTAGCAATAGAAGTGTGTGGAAGGGTACGGATATCTAATCGAAATTGGCCTGTGGCCCATGTCTAATGATTGTTTTTCTATGCGCCTTAATTTATTTAGCATTATTTATATTGGAATGCAGCCTAGGGAAAAGTTTCGCCAACTTATTGTCATTAGCTGGCTTGGATTGTCCGAGTATTGTGCAAGTATTCTGCTTAATTTTAACAGAATTGGAAAAGTTTTTGAAAGTAAATAATATGGTGGAGCTTGGCACAATTCCTCGAGTGGCTGCCTATGATCAACATTTATCGAAATATGATTGCAATAAGCTATTTACAAAAGATTCTTCAATGAAAGAATTGTTAATCGAGCCATTGAATACACTCATAAAACCGAAGCTGCCTTTCGCCCTTCCGGATCTCTTTCCGACATATCCTATGCATGTTAATTTGAATTTATGCCTTAATTGCAAAGCCCATCCCTGGGCTATTTTGTGAAAAAAGCCTTTTCAGTGCAGCAGCTGCAGCTGGCGAGGCCATTAAAGCGCATTTGGTCAGCCGATTGTCGTTGGCGTTGGCACTTTGCGATAGGCACCCGCCGCAGTCACCACTCCCACCTCCCCACTCCCTACGCCCACTCGCACACCCACGTCCATAAAAACATTTATGTAATTGCTGTTATCGACAAGCGCTCGAAATGGGCTCGTTGTGCCGGCTGTAAGAGGGCCTTTAATACACTTTTGATTGGATTGTCGCACAAGTTAATTGAACGACGCGTTGCGACGCGGCGTTGAGTCCAGGGCTACAGCGAATATTTCGATATAAGCCACTGACCGGATACAAAATGGCGGCAATTATATTCCAAACTAGTTGGCAGCTCCCTAGGCCTATTCAACACAATAGAGGGACCGCGGTAACAAATCGCGGATTCATGCAAGCTCATTAGGCAACGGTTCGTATGTATCGCCAACCCCGGAAAGTTTGCAGCAATTTGTTTCCTGTGCTTCCATTCGACCATTTTTGGATTACAGGATGTATTGGACGTCTGGCATTCTGTGCTATCACTTGCAACTTGTGTATCGTCTTCTGACCAACTTCTTTTTTAATGCTTCAACGCATTTTATCTTTTGTAGTCTTTGAGGCAGTCGTTTGTTAATGCTCTAGCAAATTGTTTGAGAATGACCCGCGTAAATTGTATTTCTACTTGATTTACTGTAAATTGTATTGTATGGAGCACAGAAATCGGTCAGATAAACTGAACTTGCCCCCAGACTGAAGAGAAAATTTTGCCGACGCTTATAAATTGATTGGGGCTTAGGATGGGGACAGCTAATACCGAATAGGTTTTCATTTGCTTTTTGAATTGATGGAAATCGTTCTATGCCATTTGATTTGTATGATTTGTGGGTGACCTGTAGTTTTTCTTTGAATCAATTTGGGGCCCGTCATACTCAGCAAGGTAAATAAATCACCCCAAAGTACTTGGATATACATATATATTGTACATTTGGAGTTAATGTTTAAATGTATGCCTGATACTTACCTTTCTGATAACTCATCATTTCAAATTAGTTGCGGTCATAGACAAATGCAATTTTATTATTGACAGTAGAGTGCACAATGATATCTGAAAAATGAAGAGAATAAGATGAAATATAAATAAACTGAGATGAAGTAACAACTAGAAATATTCATCTAGCATAAAGGAAATACAAAATATTATAAAAACATATCATTACTCATGGTATTTGTTATTGTTCCTAAAGCAAACTAAGACTCTTACATCATCATCACTGTGAGCAGCAATAGGATTATCATCTTGCTGCCCATCTTTTGGTATTTTATCGCTTTCTTTTTCAGCAACTTCAGCGCAAAAACCTCTTGGATCTATTCATTTGCTTAGCTTACAGGTTGAGGGATGAGATGGGGATTTCAATGTGTACTTAAAAGTGAGCCCGCATCAAACTAAGAGCTGAAACTCAAGCTGAACACAGGGAAAGCAAAGGACAAGGGCGTCTAGTGTAAACAATCTCAAGTTCTGTTAGCATTAGTTTTGTAAATTGCAGGTTGCAACATTTTCATTAAATTAAGTCAAATAACAAACAAGAGACTCGCAGTCGGACGAACTACGAGGCGGGCAAACAATCAAGTTGCTCTCAAGAGCTCTGAAAATAACTATGTAACTGAGCATTGCCAAAAGCAGTTGGCATTAACAAATTACTAAAATTACCTGGCTTCGTGAGATAATTTTGAGTCCCTGCAGCAAAATAAGTTGTTATAGTCTCAAAAACATCTCATAATTAAGGGTTTTCAGGTTAAAGATTTTCCTATAGTTATAATACGTTCCAAATCGACTACTTCGGTTAAAGTTTCTATTTCGGCTTTGTCCCTTCGCTTCCGGTATCAATTCGAAATCGGTCAGCAATATCGTATGGGTCACATTGGAATAATCGGGCAAACACATTATATTACATAAGACTTTCAAGATTTCTAGGACGGATTGGCAAGATTTGAGTGAAAACCCGAAAGAATATTGGTTTCAGTTACGGTATCGGTTACGTTTTCATTTCGGTTTTTGGTTAACGGTTACCCAAAATTTGTATATATCGGTTTCTTAACGGTTATCGGACTTTCATATGCTTCGGTTTTAAAAAACCGATATGATTTCGGTTCACAAAAATATATAAAATATGTTAATATATAAACACAAGTTCCATTATTAAGAATACATAATATAAATTAAAGCAAAAACCAATTAACAAGAACATTGAGTTTAATGCTTGATTTAACAATAACCAATTGTAGTACTTGAAGCAGTTATTTCGGTACAATTGAAAAATTTTATTTCGGTTTCAGTTTTGGTTATGCTTTTAATCCCTGCTATATTATATGGATAAAATATTAAAAAAAATTGTAAAATTGTTAATTGTGAAAAATGAATACAAACTAAACGACGAATACTCTAAAATGAACGAATTAAAAAAAGCCGTTTGAAAAATGCTCAAAAACGCGTACCATCAGAACTAATTATAAAATAAAATTTGTTTGGGAAATTTATTATTGAGGCAAACTGATTAGATAACATTAACAAATTTAGTAAATGGGCTATTTGATTTTTGTTTTTAGGCACTTAGATTTAACGTATACAATTTGATTAATTATTATGTTCAATTATTGACTATGTTACATTTTATTTGGTTATTTTCAATGAATCGACATCAAAAGATAATTAATTTGATCAACTTATAATCTCGTCCTTGTGCGTCTGTCTGATAGACAAAAATCTTATCGTTTGTATAAAATAAAAGTGTAAAAGTTTTAAAAAATTGTGTAATACCATTGGTAAGGGCATAAATGTAAGTTGTTTTTGTGAGAGGTCCAAAAGCTGAAGAGTTTATAAAATTAACATCCTCATGACATTGAAGCAGAGCCACCGTTTCGTTGCGTGGCTCATCAAACTACTCCGCCCCCTACCTCCTACCCTAATCCACATTTCACCCCCCATGACCCCTCTTTACCACTTGTCACGCTCCAAAACATCCTTTGAGCTGTCGTTCTGCATTTGTATGCGTTTTGCCTGCCTGATTTATGTGTGACGATGTGAGCGTTTACATCTATGTATGTGTGTGTAATTTTGTTTGTGTGTATGAGTGTTTACGTCTCTGTCGTGTTGGCATTTGTCGTTACAAACTTAATTAATGTTATGCTGCCGCCATCGCCTCTGACGCCTTTCGACAGTGACTGCGCTGGCTGCCCTTGTCCTCCAGGCTCTTGACTTTTGTCAAGCGCCGCAAAAACTGCAGCCGGCTGCCACTGCCACTGTGCCACTTGCCACTGCCACTGCGCCACTGTCAGTTTCAGCTGACGTTTGGTGTTTGTGTTCTGTTCCGTTCTGCATCCTTCGTGCTCGTCCTGCGTGCGTTTTGCATGTGATTAGACGTCGTCGTCTATGTTGGAGTTTTACTTGATGCTGAGGTCGGAGCCCCTCTTGGCCATTCTGTATATATGAACATGACTAAACGAGTATGTATGTGTGTGTGTCCGTGTCTGTATTGGCTTGTGACACAAAAATTGTACTCAGCTTTTGAAAATGTTGTGTTTCGGTTGAGGTTCAGTAAATTGCATTGCAAGCTAAATCCTTATTGGCATAATCAGCACTTGGATTTGGCTCTATTTGTTGTAGAGAGTTGCTTGAGCTTGGTCATAAGCGTGACTTGTTTTAATGTATAATTCAATGATACCTCAGAAAAACATCAGAAGCATAAAGTCAAATTTAAATGTCTTCTCTATGGAATTTTCTGTAAGAGTTGTGAATTGTTTAAATTTTAACATACACGTTCTGCATTTTTCTATTCACCTGACGCGCCGCATTACGTTCACTTCACCCAAGCTGAGAGCATCCACAATTGTGGGCTGGCAAATGGGGCAGAAGGCAGGGGATGCAGACGAATGCCGACTTTGCTTTGTGCAGCAGCGCGTGAATCGGTGTGCAAGGAAAAAGCGCAACGTCTAGGCAGCAGGCGTATATAAAAATTTTAAAGGAGCAGGAACATTTTATTTGTTTACAGCGCAAATGGCGGCACAAAAAGTGCAACGCAGTTGCCGGCTAAAGGGCAGCAAATGCAGTCAAAGAGCAAAACTCTTGCCTCGTCTCGTAGGTGCAACGCTCATTGTCAATACTCCTGTGGGGCGAACAATGTTTGCAAGCATTATGTGTGTGTGTCTATGTATGCAAGTGGTTGTGTGAGTGTGTGTGTCTATTGTCTGTCTGTCGTGTGTTGCTGAAACCGTCGTAATCAGTTTGCCCTGCCGTAAATTGTATAAAAAGTGAAAAGAATTTGTTGCGCATTGTCCTACCTTAAAGTAGAATCATAGCTCTCATAAAATAGAGACACTTTACTTGAAGAAACTTAAATTGTTTAGCTTAAATGTTTTTTCTTTTTAATTGATTTTATACTTTTATACGAGTGTAATGCGATTATGTTACTTTGGTGCTCAATGATCTGAACAGCGTAATGCATCAGCATGATTCAATGTTAACAAATTGTTAAAATATATTTCAAATATTATGTAGACGGAATATTGCAAAATTGAGCTCGACTCCCAATTGCTTCCGTAAATTCATCAAAAGACATCAAATTTGCAATTATTTTTATTTGTTTCACATAAAGATCTTCTAAAATGCCAATACATATTTTAGTGCCGTATAATTTTTTCCAATAACTTTCATTTATAGCTAAAATGGCAGGGTATTCATCCGACTTGTTGATTTTCGGTTATTGGTTGCACGAAATTTTTGTACATTGGTTTCGTAATGGTTACCGTTTATAAGTTTTTTTCGGTTTCGGTTTACCGATATGATTTCGGCTTACCAAAAATTAGTTGAAAAATATTAAATATCTGTTAATACATCTATTCACTAAAATCAAAAAAGATCTTTTTGATGAGATCAACACTAAAATTTCAATAGTAAAACCAAAAGAAATCAATTAAAGTTGACTCTATCGCAGACCCACTTGATTTTAAACATTTGATTTTATTTATTTTCATCTGCTATTCATTTTGTATTTGTTGAACAATTTACACATGAGCCCTTAATAAAACGCCCTTCCAGATGTTTTCCGCAACTCTGTCTCTCTTACCCTACTTACCCTTCTCATGAATCTGAGCAACTGTTTCAGCAGTGGCAAAAGCAACATAATTTAAACTGGCAACTTTAAAATGTTTACCAAGCGCTTCATCCTAGTTGTAACGTAAATTTACGGGCCAGCAGCTAAATAAACAGGCAAATACCAACACACACACACATATACACACACACAAATATATCACGTATACATACACAAAGCTATCATACGTATGCTTGACGTGCGTGTATGCCTGTATGCTCGTCTGTGCTGTCTATGTGCGCTTAATCTGCGGACAGTGGCGCTACAATTTTTTCTTTGCATCTGCAGGCGCGAAAAGATATGAGAAACGAAAGGAGTCTCTTTTCGTTCGGGAAACTTGCTCATTACTGCAACAATTTTTTATGTGTTCTCCGTCGGTTCAGGCCGTGCTATTATACGGGATTTTAATTAAAATTAATTACATTAAGTGCAGCAAACGTACAACAAACATCAGACTAGAGAAAAGTAAAGCACAGCAGGGTTGAGCCAAACAGAATCAGCAATCGGCAGGCCAGATAAAGACTGAATCATTCTAAACACAAAGCTTCCACAATGCACTCTCCACTATTCACTGTCCGCTGTCCACACGCAGCAAGTTGCCGAGCCATTCTGGTTGAGCTTTAACAGCGACTGCTTTTCAAGTGTTCTAGTAATTAGTACAAGTACCCAAAAGGGCGCAAAGCCTTTTGCGTTTTTCACCATGTATGTACGTCCGTCCGCACGAGCTCCTATTTCCAAATGGGTAAAAGTTAGTCCAGAGACCATATTTGACACAATGTCCATTGATCCAAACGTTTGTTGAAAATAAATAAATGATAATAAATAAAGATCAATGAAGAATATTCACATATAGTTATGCATATAGTTATTATAGACTCGGATAAATATTTTTCATGGTTTATTTTTAACTTCTCTATTATTTAATATTATTATTGTTCATTAAATATTTGTAATTTCAAAAATGAACAGAAAAATAAAACGAATACGGGATTTTCTAACTGCGATCAAAAATAAGTTTAGCATTAATCTATTCGCGAGCTTGGTGCTGTAGTGGATATGGCCATCTTCTTTTAACCCTTTTTGTGTACTTATTTTTCGCTTTACTCATAATCGCTTTACTTATAATTGCTTTAAGATCGGATAACTCTTTACAGAAAAGTGTTTCAGTTAAGAGAAACTCCAGCGCCTAAAGATATGCAAAGGATATCTCATAGTCGGTGTCTTGATTTTTCCGCATGATTTTTTATTATTTTCCGCACATGTCAAGGGTCCTGCCACGCGACTGTAATTTTTTTAAACGGCTCTCGGCTTTTACCCGATATATGTAGTTTGAAAGCAAAAACGTTTAGGAAAATGAGTGGCAGCGCATTCTTGAATATGAGCTTAAAGTGAGAACTTTTGAAAATATTTAATTATGTGCTTATATCTTTATTATAGTGTAAAGTTAAATTTCACTCGTATAACTTTCAATTAATGTTCAAAACATGTCGAATTAGCAAAGGTAATGCATTTTAATCCTTTATTAATTTAAGTAAAAAAGTATAAGCAGTAAGGTACACGTAATTAAGTAAAGAGTAACAAAAAGGTGAATGTGCAGTTAAATTCCTGAAAAAATTAATTCTTGAAATGTACAATAGTTTTCTAAAATGAAAAGAATAAGTCTCTACTTTTCATCTGTTTCCTTTCGCCCTAAATAAGTGAGCAAAAGTTTTGAAACTCAACTTCAGTGACAACAAAATATGAAATATTGTTGAAGTGTTCGTCAAACCCTCAAAGTGCAGTCCAAGCTGGGGATACACGGGTGCTGACAACATAGCAAAATACAACAATTGACAATATTTTCACATTTTTTTGTTTGAAAATATATTTTCTGAGCAATTAAATGTTGCCAGTTGGTAAAAAAGTTGCTCATACAAAAGTTTAAGAGCTCGAAGTTAAGCTAAAATTTTTACAAAATTGTCAAGCTGAAATTGGACAGCAAAAAGGAAAATTGGAAAGCCAAATCGAAGGCAACACGCTGCAAATAAAGCCCTGCCAATGTGATACCATCTCTTTGCCTGTGAAACGATATCAACAACTAAAATAGAAATGACAATAAAATGAAGCCGAGGGAAACATTTTGTAATACCAGCATGGAAAATCATAAATAAAACGCATGTAATCCACGATTGAGTGCTTAAGTTGATTTCAAGGGGGGCGTCTCTCTTCTACCTCCGCCATTAGCTCCAGTACGTAGATGCCATCACCGGCACACTTCCCTCCCCCCCCACACACACACATACAGACGGGGGCGAGCAATATTTACATTTGGGCACACGTTGCGGCTGCGGTTGCCACATAAAAATCCGAGTCTATATTGAAAAGTCATCAATCATGAAGCTCGGAAAGTCAGCAGACCACGAAATTTGTCAGCGTGGCAGAACTTAGTCGAAGCCAGGGAACAAATGGTAAGGAAGGGGACGAGAATCGCGAAAATCGTGACATGAAACTTGGTGCGCCTAAAAGTATGGTATGGATTTTTGCCTAGTCTCAATTGAGTCAATTTGCGGACAACTTTAAGCAGCTTTAAGTGCGGCTGTGCGGATCCGTGCAAACACAACAAAGCATAGCGAAGGGCCACAAAAACACTGGCAAATGAATGGTTGAATAGATAGAAATACAAGTTGAAGAGCGACCAAAACCAAGAAATGCACAAAGCACCGGCCCCAAAACCAACTGGCAAAAAGTAGCCAAGGCAAAAGTTTACATAACATTAAACAAAGCGCACAATAGCACTGGAAATGTGAATGGAGAGAGGATTGGGATTGGGAGGGAAGACTTGGGCGCCCCTTTGATGAGTGTGAATGGACAGTGGAAAACTAAGAGGCAATAAAACACAAGTTAAGTGCAAGTCCAGAACGAAGCAAGAGGCACGAGAGACAAGGCTACACCACAGACAAGGGACACAGAATTTGTTTTGAGTTTTTCCAGCCAAGTCAAATAAAACGAGTTGCGCATAATGAAGCAATGCACAAAGCGATTGAGGAAGAGGAACAGGATTTATAAATGTGGCAAGTCGTTAGTCAAGAAGTTGCCAGTTGGAGAACTCTTTTCGCAGGTAAATAAAATCTATGCCAAATTATCAGGAGCCACAAAACTGGAAACTGAAATAGCTGAAATGCCGATTTTCACTTTCTTAGTGCTTGCTTGGTCTGCACTCCCCAAAAAGTTTTCGCCCGTTATAAGAAATTATTTCATTAACAACTTCAATCGCAAGTCGTTTGGTCTAAGTTTCTTCTGCTCTGCTGTGTTGCACTTTCTCATAGTTTCCCTCGTTCGCTCTCTCGTTCATTCGCAAGAAGTAAGTTGTGCGGCATTGGAGTTTTATTTCAGTAAATGCCATAATCGTGTTAGTAACCAAAGTTGTGGATAAATGTTTACCAATGGGTGAGTAAGTGCTTTAGGATGATGTACTTATACACGGCACTAATTGTAAATGAAGTTTACCATTGTGGCAATTAAGAGACGATACCCAAAAAGGGGGCAGTGCGGTCAAATATCCAGCTTACTTTTTCTAATGCGATGCCAAGTTTAAGCTTCCAGCTTTAAACACTTTCCAATCCCAATTTGCATAGCCAACAAACGCAAAGTGTGCCGTTCTCACACACAGATACACTCACACTAACACACTCTCCCTACTAATACTACTACTTAATTCCTCTTTATGACCTCCTAGGCCATAAACTGCGCACTTAAAATGAAACATGCTTAAATGTGATTCAACATCGTCCATAAATAAATTATGAAAAACGCTTAACTACTTTCGACAGCTTATAAACGCCTACAAAATGGCTGCCCCCACAACTATTTCACTGCGAGTGTGTCTGGTGTATGTGTATGTGTGAGGGTGGATGGGTGCTTGTGTGTCAGTTGTGGTGTTGATTTACAGTTGCACATTTCTTAAGCGGGCCCCATCGTCTGGAACTGCGGTGGCAGTAAAGCAATTCATATTCCTTATGCATTTTGTAGCAGCTAGAAGCAACGGTCGACAACCAGGTAGACTCCGGCATACTCGCAGACTTGGCAGACCCGACCCAACCAGAACTCAACCAGACCCGACCCAACCCCCTCGGTATAAAATGGCGCAACGGAAGCGCTTTTCAATGAAATTTATGACGCATGGAAACATTAGACGATCGTTGACGTTTACAAGTCCGCGTCGCGGTCTTTCCCTTCTTCTTTTTTTGTTTGTGCCACCATAACATGGGCAGGGGCGGTACATCGCTTTGGCCTATGCTAATGTCCTGACACCAGCAATTTATGGGCCCCACAAAAGTTGTGTGTGTCTGTTGCTGTCTGTTTTGGCGTATGCTCGCTAATTTTTTCGTTGAGCACCTCAAAAGAATTTCAATTAAATATAATTTATGAGACCCAAAAGTTGTCAAACTGTATTGTAAGACTATGGAATGAGACAGCTCTAAAAAAGCAGTCTACAACTTAGCTTAACTTATTAAATTAAATTACTAGAATTAAAAGACTTATTTCAAGTTAAATACAAGGGTAGATACGGAGCTATTATTACCCTTAAAAATATATATTTTTGAGATTACTCTTAAAATCGAATGACAGTTTTCTACTCAACGCAGTTTACATTTTGTTTTGAAGAGTTTGCTTTTATAGTTTTAATAAAAAATCAATGATCTCGACTTAAATAGTATAAAATTAATCATTCATAACTTCAGGAGAGTTCTTAAGATAGTCTAAGATATAGTGAAGATATATCTAATTTCTCAAGGAAACTTAAATGAAATAAATTAAGTATTATTAAGAAGAAAAAATAGGCTGCACATTTCTCATATTCTTTAAAACAATGTGCCTCATGTGGGCGTTAAAGATTTAACAATTGCTGCCGCTTGCACATTTAACTCCAAAAAGTATGCAATTGCCGCGTCGTTTGTTGCTCATTAGTAGTTTTCAAAAATAAAAAAACAAAAAGCGATGGGAAAGAATCTGGGTTGGCCTTTTTTCTGGTATCTCACTTGTGATTTTTAGCCAAACGCCGTCTCGTGTGGAACGCTTTGTTTCTGCTGTTTTTGCCACCGTTTACCGCCAGGTCCTCCTCTGCCCCTTGACTTCCTTGGCCAAGTACTCATGGTCTCAGAGCAGTCACTGGTCGTGTAAGCAGCCAAGCAGCGGAAATGATTCGTCGTAATTTTCCTTTGTGTAATCAACTCCTTTGTAGGGAATATTTTGTATGTTCATATGCCTTGCCGACAACGACTCCGCGCCGTTCTCGACTCCAACTCCCACTCCAACTGCAACTGCAACTTCTGGCGGTAGTGGCATGTCGGGAAAGCGGCCACTCCTACGCAGAGTTATGTGCATTTAGGCATGGGCAAAAGCTGCTTATTTTATAGTTGTATTTTCCAGAAAATTTAAGTGCCAAAAAATTTTTATTTTTACAAATATTTCACTCTATTATGGCTTCCTTGAGATTCTGAATGTCTTTGGACTTTTATTGCGAGGTCTGCCAGTATTTTAATTAAATTCTTTAAGCTGACAAAATAATTATGCAAATTCACAGGGCCAGGAAGTATTTGCATTCATAAGAGCCAATCTCTCAATTTTCTATTTGCCTTTAAAATGTTCAAGGAACTTTTAGTTAGCTGTCGCTGTCGGCAGGCGACGCATACCCACGTCAAGGCGAGGTCCTTAGTCCTTAGTACTGCGTCCAGGTGTTTATCCCAAGCGCGCGTCAGGACTGACTTATTATCTCGTTATCTGTGTCGACTGTACCTCAATATTGATTATTATGAAGTTCGCCTGTCAACGAGCGAGAAATCCACTCAATTTCTAAAACAGGTCCCGAAACTTCTTCTCCTCCCCTTCGAACTGTCTTATAAATTGCCGGAGGCGAAGTTTTGCGCCATCAATTGATCATTATTCACTGCTTAAATGGCAATTGTTGATGGGCGTGTTTCACGACAACACTACTGGAAGTGTATATTATAAAGGCTCTGTTAATCAACAAATCCTTAAGCGAAGTTATCGATAAGCAATCAAGTTATCCATAATCTACGCGTACAAATTCCATTCCATTTCTTATGGGACTCTTCCACAGGACACGCCGGTTATATTCCTCACAAACAGCTCTCACAGCATATAAAAACCTCTGAGATATGAGATGTGGAAATCGGTGGAAAAAAATGGAAACCAGCTGCACTTTTCAGGTCAGCATACGGACATCAAAGCGTTGTACAAACATTTAAAGATCAAAAAGCCAAAAGCCCATTTGACCCGATGGGCCAAACGGTTAAAAAGGACACACTCACATCTGTATGTACATATGTACAT
Source organism: Drosophila rellima (assembly GCA_035043635.1). NCBI lineage: Eukaryota > Metazoa > Arthropoda > Insecta > Diptera > Drosophilidae > Drosophila > Drosophila rellima. The sequence continues at coordinate 8,563,067 of JAWNMV010000806.1, read as the reverse complement.
TCCGTCCAACAGCTGGCTGCTGGTCATAGAGACAAGAGGCACATGAGAGAAACAGAAGAGGAAAGCAGCACAAGGAGTGAGAGAATCAGCAGAAATATGACTGACCACTCGCTTTTTAAGCCAGCCCTCGAACACTCGCCTCCCTAGCCCTGGTTCTAGCCTGGCTGCATTAATAAAAATTGCTCACCATATTGGTAAATCCATTATGAATATTACGGAAGAGTAAAAGGCAGTTCTGCAGCCGAGTGATGAGCCCGCAGTCCATGTGGGCAGTGAAAGGCAGCAAAGGGGCTGCATTCGTGTTCGTATTGCGGGCTGACTGTAAAAAGATTGAAATTGAAATTTGTGCTGCTTTGAGAGAGAGAAAGAGGAGAGACCTATGCTGCACCTCCTCCTGATCGTCTCATCTTCTCTGGATGCCTGCAGTTGCCGTCGTAATTGTGTGCAAAAAGCAAAGCAAATGTTTACGTAATAAATTTACGTGATTGAAATATGTCGAGTTGGCAACAAAATGGCCACCGAAAGCCCCCTAAGGTTCACTCCACCGGCTATTCGCATCCCCATCCCCATACCCGCGTCTAGGGCTAACGATTTGGCGCAACGTTTGCCCGTCGCTTTGGGCCAGACTTTCTGCTTTCCTCACTGGAAAACATTCCCACAGGCCTCTTCTCCATTGAACGTGGTGTAAATTTTTACACATGTGCAATGCGCTCATTTTTATTAGTTGCCAAAGCTTTTGGCGGCTGTTGATTGTTGTTGTTGTTGTTGTCGATGTTTTTATTGTTGGTGTTGCTGTTGTTGATGCTGCCGGTGTTGCTGAAAAACCGCAATTTGTGCAAAAATTATGAAACGAGACTTTGGGCAAACACAATCAACGCTTGAGTAAGTTTTTATGCATTTAAATTAGTGTGTTGCTTACGTCGGGTGAGAAAGAGGAAACAGGATTTATAAGCGGATAAATGCAACGGATTTGCCCTAATTGAAATGTGTTTTGAAATGTTTGAAAGTGAGTTTCCATTAGATCTATTCCACAATGAATTAAAAGTGGAAGCAACGCAGAAGCAGTTAGATACTTTCAGAGCTCACGTACCTCAACTAAGTATTCTGCCTCTAAAGAATCCCAATAAATGCGAGTGCATTGCTAGGTCTCAATAATCCTGTCACGAATTTTGTAACTTTTTCCAGTTAAAGCTTAGCTTGTATTCTCACCTTGTCAGGGACAAAACACTCATCCGAACTGCTTGACAACAACGTAAGTGAAAGAAAAATCTAACCACGCGCAATTTGTCGTGTGCTCGTGGAAATTGATCCAAGCGATTTGCGAATACAGAAGACTCCCCTCACATAGTCTCTCTCTGCACTCGGTACATGTCTGAAAAGTATTTACGGCATCGTCAGTCATTCAATTTATCGCATTTCTTAGCCCAGACCAAACACCCAAAACGTCAGCGGCTTTGACTTTGGCGTTGGCGATGGCTTTGGCTTTGGACTGTCGACAAGTTCATACGTCTTATGACTTCCCGTTGACGGAAGTGTGTGCCATGTGAGTGTATGTGTGTGTGTGCTTTTGGGTCTTATGTCTGCCTGGGACGTGTAGCTTACAGAAAATCACTTTTATAATTGGCACGCAGCCAGCCAAAAGCAACTTCATGATGTCAAAAAAGTGCAGAAAACAAAAAAAAAAGGTTAAATAAAAATGAAGACATCTTGGCTGTTTACGTGGTCTTCAGTCAACTTATTGCCTGACCCGTCTCGTTGCGTCCTAAGATCTTGCAGAGATGTCTGCAGATACTATTTGTCAGATATGACAATATATAGATTGAAATTACTTTGTTGTGCGGTATCAATGGACGCACTTCGCAAATGCATTAAAGTCAATTAAAGCCATCAAAAATGTTACCAATGGCCCGTCAATTAAATAATAAATTACACGACACAACTGTCCATAGCTGTCCATAGAAAAAACTCGAGCCCTAATTGAATTGGTAAATATTTAAATAAATATAACCGCAAATAATTAAAACAACAAAGCCGAACGTTGCCGCAACCGGTGACAAGTTTCAATGGACGACACGTCTAAATTAAGAGTTCGACAAACATAAATGACTGACAGCAACAACAGCAAAATAAGAACAAATTAAAAAAATTATCCCTGAACAGGTTAAGTGTAAAAGGTATAAATATAGAAGGCTACTCGTTGCACATTCCGACCACAAAAGCAATTAAATTTCCAATTAAATTGCATTCACTTTGCAACATTTCATTACAAACGTTGCTCGATTTATTTAAATTGTTAATTAGGAAAAGCAATTGCATTGCGCCGATGACAAATTAAATAAATGTTTTGAGCAGGATCTGTGTCAACAAAATTCTAACACTGATTAGCTAAGTACTACTTACTTTCCCTGCCATTGTCATACTCAATACAACACCACCTACATATACCACTTTTCGTGAACTGGTAAATTTTGTCTCTTATTCCCGAGATAGCACTTGTGCTCATTCCTCGCATCCTGCCACCGCACTCAATTACAACAAGTGAGGCTCCCAACAGACCTGCCAAACAAAGACACCAGCAATTACAACAGTCCCAAGTACGACAGGAGCAACAGACAAATTACAAAAAAAGCAAACGAAAAAAAGGAGCAAGTCGAGAAGGATAAAAAGGATATAATTTTTCGTAAACGTTTTTATAGTGTTGTCATGTACGATTAATTGCGGCTCATTAAACTTTATACGACTGCAGACTCTTAAACGATTTCCGTACCGAGCCTTCTTTTCCTACATTCATTTAATGTCACGACAACTTCAACGAACCGAGACAACCGACTCAGTCGAGACTTTTGTGATTCAACTGAATGTGGAAATAGGAGCTCTTCCCTAACAGTCTAACAAATATACAAACATCGTACATTGTCCATTCGCTGGCCATTCACTTCGTAATTGCAGGTTGCAGAAAACATCTTACTCGTATAATATCACCAAATTCATAAATAACAATAACACTAGAAACTTTAATTACTTAAACCAATACATATTTTGCAATTACCAATACTAATTGTAAAAATCCATTCGTTTAAAAGGGTTTAGCTTTTAGACAATAAAAAAAAGATTTCATTAAATATGGTGTGGAATACGAGTATACTTATCTAATTTTCTAATTTAGGTGTAGAAAAAGTTTCTGATAATAAACTAAATACTTATTAATTCTTTTACGCGCTGCAATTCACACTTTGTATTTATTTTTTTATATTTTGAATTAGTCAAACAATAAACACGAATGAAATAGACTTCGTTGTAAATTAAAAAAAAAGAGTTGCAAACAAAATATTTTTGAAAACTCGTAAGCTCGAAATTACTCGCATTACAATAATTCAGTTTTTGAAAATATGAAAATATAAAGGATCGTTAAAATGTAGATAGCGGTATTTATATTTGAACCAGAAGCAATGATACTTTGAGCAATTAAACATATCTATACCTACTCATATATATCTGAATATTCAGATAATCGTATCAAGAAGTACCTGGACGTACCGAAATCCATTTTAAAACTCAACCCAAAATTAAAAAAGTACCCAAAAGTTCATATTAAAAAAATTATTTTCTTTTATCAACTCAATTTAAAAAAATTCCATGAACCTAAATAAAAAAGTTTTTAGTTTTTTTCGATATTAAGATATACTGATCAAAAGTTTATATCATAAAACTTTTAATAAAATCAAAAAAAAACCTTCTCCATAAATTGCTATAACCCAAACGGAAAAACTCAAAAATTGATATATGTCTCATACTTTATCCAAATTAACATAGTGCGTTGTATAAATGCGCGTATATGCAGGGCTAGTATAGTATCAACTAAGCTGCAATAAAATAAGTTCTTGGATCTGAAGAACATTGTTGTACATACATATATCTGAAATATTTAAAAATATAAAAAATATTTTCATTTTACTATACCTCCATAGACATAAGTAATTTTTAACTTTATAATCTTTTTGACCTTTTTCAATGGGCACAGGGTATAAAAACATTTCTTTGTTAAGCGATACTTAAAACACTCGAATTGTTGCTTAAAATAAGTAGCAACATATTTAACAATTTATTTACTTACAAGGGCAGCTCTACTAAATTCCCCATTCACTTTCACAATTACTTTCGGAAATTAGAACAGGTCGAGCAAATCTGACAAGCGATATTGGTAAGAGTCGTCGGCTTTGAGGTATGCCCACATAAAAATAACTTAAAAATATAATAAATAATTTCAAATTTGTCTTATTATGAAACATTGTTTCTAAAACATTGGAGAGTTTAATAAATATTTTATTTTCAGTCCGAATTCGATCTTACTAGCCTAATGTCAAGTGAATTCATTTCGTAAAATCTTGCCGAAAGTGAAAACCGGAACAGCTGATGGAATTCATTTCCGCAGGACCGGAACAGGCCAATATCTTTAATATCTTGTATATCTTTTAATTTTTGACTCAATCGGAATTAAATATATTGTGTACATTAAGGTGCGCAACAAGCACATACAGAAAAAAATATCCCTTTATATCGAAAACAATAATCTCTTTTACTATACGAGTATAAAAGTAAATTATAACAATTAAGCTGAATTGAATCGATATAACTTACTTTTTGGTACTTTTCAAATAATTAATCATTATTTATGATTTTTATTTTTTTCGCTCAAAATAAAGCTCACATTTATTTATACTTTTTTCCCGATACTTTAGCATATCCTTATAAAATGAATTCAGAAGAACCATCGAATCTACAAAACAAAAAATCATCATCGAATTAATTCACTCGATTAATCATCATAATAAAAATATATATAATAATTTAAAGTTATCTTTTGTGGTGTTACCATCGATTCTTTTTTTAATATATTATGAAAATTGAAAAATCCTCACACAAAGCCAAAAACTAAAGAACGTTTTATTTTTGGAACAGATTCGAAATTTTGTATAATAAGTATTTTTGAGTTTTATTTATTTCGGTCAAATGTAATTTTTATATTTCGATTTTTAAATGGTTGTTTAAAGTTCATCATTATCATTAAAGAAAATCTTTATAATCATTATATAATAATTAGTATGTTAATTATATAAAATAACTTGTAATGATTACGCTCCATGTTTTATTTAAATATATATATATTTAATATTAAACTAAATTCCAATAATTATTCTCTGACTGAAAAGTGTACGAGAACTAGCTTAAAGTTTTTCAATTCTGAACTGCAATGCATTCCGAAATTACAAAGCACAGTCTTCAAATTAAAACATCAAGTGACGAACAAGCTGTAATTTTTTGTTGCGTATAGCGAAAAAAAAAATCTTTCAATGGGATAAAAAAGGCATAAAATGTCTACCCGAATTGTAATTGCTGAGCCTGCAGGCGTTGTTTATTTGTTGGAGTTTGAGGCAATGTTGCAAGCATTCAAAACTGAAAAAATTCATTTTCGTTGATTTTTTCGAAATGTTTTCAAATCAAATATCGACAACTGCGGCTGGACTGAGCTGCAGAGGGACAGACTTTGATTGCCTTTGACTGAATATTTATTTGTATAGTCGGGCATCTGCCCGTTGTCGTAGTTGCTTTTGTCATGTTGTTGCATGTTGTGCGATTTTCATTTTATTCACTATTGAGCTGTATGTATTTTTACGCTTTTTGTCAACATTTTGCCGTCCCTTTTGTTTTTTTGTTGCTCGTTGGACTGGTTCGACTCCTTCCAACGTTGATTTTAATGAAATGTTTTGATTATTTCCTCATGTCACTTCTGCGAAATTCTTAAACTAAATATATATTCAAGATTTGTTTATGTGGTACTACACTTTTTTCATCGAATTATGTATTCAGCACAATAATCAAACGGATACTTAACTACACTCGAAATTAGTTGCATTACTTTGAGAATTATTTAATTCGGCATTCAAATGATTTCTAATGAAAGCCCCTTAAAGCTGTAAGCTTTGTCTGCTTCTTTAGGCCCATCAATTGATTTAATGACGCAGCAAAGTACGCTACATAATATGACAAGGGAAATGCATCTCATTCAGTCTGGAATTTATCCGTTTCACTCGAAATCACTTGAACAGCTTGCACATTTATGCAATTCATTTCACACAGACAGCCGCACGTAAATGAAAACTCACAAATACATACATTCACATCAACAGTCCGACAACGATTAAGGCAGATCAATGCAAAAATCACTTACATGGCCTGGAAAATTGTCTCACTTACATTTTGAATGGAGGATGCTGTGGATGCAGTGCAGTCAGCTTTGAAATTGCTGAGATGGGCGTATGTTTAGCAACTGTCACAAGGCAGCAAAACTTGCTGATTGGCACTTAAGAGAGACAACAATTTTGTCAAAATTTTAATTGAAACTGAAGTGTCAAAGAGGCTGCCACAATATCAATAACACTAAGAGAACCGCGAATCAGCTGCCGAATTTTTGTATTTTGCAGAACCGGCCATATTTTTATTAAGAGCCGAAATATGGTAGACAAGAAACTGGTATAAAATTGTATAACTTAACTCCTTTTTTCAAAGCTATAATATTAATTTAAAAAAAATACATTTACTTTTGAAGTAAGGATATTATTAATATGAATTAGTAAATTTTAAGCCATTTAAAGAACTTACCATTCAGCACATTATTCAGGTTTATTTGCGTCTCTGATTCAAATCATGATTTAAATAAATACTTTTTCACTTGATTCGCACTTAAAATTTAATATGTAAGATTTCGACTTATTTTATGGGAGCATGTTTAAATTTGTATTTCTAGCACACATGATATTACCAAGACCCTACTTTTTCAACTTGTGCAAAATTACTTTAGTTCCTAGATTTATTTCAATATTGATATGAAAATATTTTTTATGCAGCTGTATATAAACAACGTGTAATAACATACATTCACATCTACTTTTTAAGTTCTAAAAAGAGTACTGATCTACAAGCTAGATCTACTTAAATTAATAAGGGAAGCGTAACTGATTATTTGATAGGTGCAGAAATTGTAGCTTTTGATTTCGTTTAGTGTCCACTTTTCTTATACCTTTTTTATTGTTTCACAACCATTTATATTTAAGCGAGCGATTCAGAATTTTTGCTTTATTTCAAATTGCATCTGCGAAGAGTTCGAGAACAGTTTGGGTTCTCTTGATAATTTTTAATATAATTATTTTATTGTTAAAATGCAAATGATATGGTACTTTAAAGTAATAATTGGCGTAAGTCTATTAGGTTTTCTAATTTCGATTATAGCCTATGTCTTATTTTAAAGTATTCAAGATGCTTCGTTTATCTTCAATGATATTTTTTAATTAACGCTAAGTTCTTCAAAACGATCAAGCCAGTCTCTCAGTGTGATTTCAATATTTTTATCTCTTTAATTATTATTATCCGCACAAAACTTTACTCTCTGTAAATATCTTGTCCAAAAACGCCTAAAAATATGCAAATTTTCTTAATTCGATTTAGTATTGTCCTGCAGGTCCTTGCATTTTATGATTTACATAGGTCAGTTACATTGTCAGGACCGTTCTAAGTGCCTTGTCATAGGTCAGTTTTCAAAATTTTTGTTGTCAGCTTCCTGCTAGCTTTTCAAAATTCTGATAAATAAATGGTATACAATGTTGTAATAGTTGCCCGCAAGTATACAATAGAAAGTTTTAAAAAACGCGAAGCACCAAGAAACACTACACACACACACTCTCACTAGAACACTGATAAAGACAGGAAAATGTTTGCTTAGACGTTTGCCGGCTCTTTGTCGTTAGCAACCTTTCGTAACCGTATTTCGCGCAAAACTGATCCTTAACGCATTCCGAAAAAATCTGCTGCTTGGCATCTCCTGTCGAATGTGCAACGAACACGAACCTTACACAATGCACGAGCCATGGCAAAGCGAGGCGCGTGGCACGAGGCAGCCGAAACAAAGGCACGACGAAGAGGATGTCGGCACACGAGGCACAACAACGAACCGTTGCCGGCAAATGAACGACAGCACTGTTTAACGGGGCAGCAGACAACGACTTTTGTTACCAACAACTCCGGACTTGTCCTTACTATTTTTGGCCAAGTGCAAATCTCGGCAAATAACGACGAGCTAACGACTCGACGATTGCAACCGGACGACGTCACCTGGACCAATAATGAAGATGTGTTGCATTCACACACGCAACATGTAACACCAGACTCCCAATACAATTCAGTTCGCCCTGGACAAATTTTTTTGGGCCTTAAATAAAATGTGGAAAGTAAATTTATCCATATTTGAATAATCTTATCACTCGCTTTGACAGATTAAGGTTTTTACAACGCTTATATGCATTAGATTGTCCCTGTGTGTCCTGAAAGAGACAAGTTCGAACATGTTGCCTGTTGAAATTCGCCGTAAATACCAGCACCTATTCAGTAACGGCAACAAGTACAAACATCCATACACAACTTTCTCTAAGTCCACAGTAGCCTATCAGCATTTTGCTTAAAAGCTTTGATTGTGCCGTATTTACTACACTGAAATTATTTAAAAGCTAATAAAATATTTATATCGCAAGGAAATTAACTAAAACTTAAGTTCAAGTTTTTCTGTCAACAAGACAATTATTTAAAAAAAAGGGAAGATTTCCTAACTAGAAATACACCGATTTAATATTGTTTGATTTGTTGTTTCCTTTATCTCTTAAAAAGGCAACTCAATTATTGTTTAATTCTTAACATTCTTAAATTTAAACCTTTTTGACTTCTCTAGCAAATATTCACAGTGCACAAAAGCTCTCGAAGTCAACATCAGTTGGTGGAGACCTTTCGTAGTAACTTTAAGAGAGAGTCTTCACAGATTGAGAGCGAGATAGAAAAGTCTACACAAGAGCAAAGCCCGAGAGAATTTCAGGGGTTGAACCTCAAATATAAACATGAATGCTACGAATAAAGTAACTTAAATTGAAAAAAAACGCCTCTTTGTAAATAAAACTAATTTCGGTTATTAATTATTGACTTGATAAAACTACACAATAGACTTAAGAAAAATACAAAAATAATTATATTCTTTGTAAACATCGTGAAGACGGACTTAAAATTGAATTTGATACATGAGCCACACAAGTAAAGTTAAGAGTTTGTCCTATTGATACAAATTGAAATGACATATATGTCAACATTTGAAAAGGAAATGCAAACACAGACACCTGCATAACTGAGTACAGTAACATTCCAGTGCAATTAGTGCACACACACACACACACACATACAACACACTCTCATCCACATACGAGGACTGTAATAAAACCACCACCTCTTTAGCGAGCACCGATTCCCCAACCATTTTTCACCACGCGCTAAGCTTTAATCACCGACAGACACACACAAATGCACATTCACACGCACGCATACCCTCGCATACACACACACAGGCACAGAGACATTCAGCCAGCCAGACAACGGGTGCAAATAGTCAAAAAAGAGGGCAAACAAAGTGTTGTACCATAACGTAGGGCGCCTGTAAAAGAGCTCCTACTATTTGCTGAGCAAATCACAACCGCTCTCTCTCCCTCTCTCGCTCTCTCTGTCTCTCCGCAGCTCTCTCTCCGCATGCGCATTGGAAGCTGCCCTTAAGCTTGGATTGGCCAATCAAAAATAGCTTTGCAAACTTTATGAGCACGTGTTGCGCCCGCCAATCACAGCTTTGCACATTTCCAGTCAGCCGAAAGCAGCTCTGCAGTATTGCCCCTACAATTGCACAGAATGTGTCGGTGGAGCCGTGGTAGGGAGCTGGAAGAGCGCGCAATCGCAGCGTGGAAATATTGCAACTGTTTGCCTCAGTGGGCGCCGCCCAAGTGTCGATTACAACAGCAACAACCTGCAATCGTTGCATATCTGTAGGCTCAATTACACGTACACAATCACACACACGCTCAGACGTACAGAAAAGAAGACACACATACAAACAGGAGGTATTTGCTCAGTGCCATTCGCTTTGTTGCCTGCTCAGGCTAGGTGACAAATTTTCATGCCAACGCCTGTAAATATGCAGTGATTTTTTCCTGCAGCCATTTTCCCATTTCAAAACGAGGGTAATTGAGGTCGACATTGTCATCCTCATTCTCGTCCTCATCGTCAACGTCTTCGTTGTTGTCGTCTTTGCTGTGTTGATTTTTCGCATTGCATATTTTAAGGCAGCTGCTGCGCCTGCCTTTGATTGCGAACCAGCTGCTTTTGTCGCCTCCTGCGACAAACTCTGGGCAACACTCTCGGGGAATTATGATGATGTCTTCCTTGGCGCGCACGAGTGCTCCGACTGGCTGGGATTGCATTCCTCTTGTTTATTTTGGGGTCAGCATGTTTGCCAGCAAAATATTTCTCCATTGCCAGAGCCAAGTGTGAAAACGTTTTCCTCCGTTGCACTTTTGATTGCTGTTTAAATTGGAGTGCCACAAAAAGTGACAAAGCCGAGCACAAAAAATATTGCAATCCATAGAAATTGCTATCTAAAGTATTCTGTGTAAATCAAAAATGTGGTCAAAATTGTTGACTAAGCATTTTATTTTCCAGTCAAGGAAGCAATCAGTTGATGAATGTCACAATTCGCATTCAAGAGTGGTCCAAAAACGTATGAGCATTTCTGAGTTATGCTTTCTATACTTAAAAAGTCTTTACATCTTCAATATAAAGTTGAGGTCTTGGCAACTTTTGCTTTGAATACTCATATACTCTGTTTATTTGGAGTCTGAATCATTGAAAACCGACATTTCAACTTAAATCATGTTATTAGAGCAGAAGGCTTACAACTTTGACACTCTATAGACTCACATGCATATATGCATGTGTGCTCCAACCCATATATTTCCAGTTTCAGGAAACAAAAGTCAGAGATGTCGAGACTTTAGCTAGATGATGGTCACAGACTTCGGTTGAGGCTGAAAACTGCAACCTGTGTGCCTATTTACACAACACACACAACGGGAGGAGCACGTAAATGCATCTGCAAATATATATGTATTAGGAAAAACAAGACACACGTGCATACCCTAGTAAGTACCTGGCGAACTGACAGCTGCAAAGTCGAAAGGGAATTGAGTTAGGAGCTAAGAGCTTTAAATCAAAAGTCAGCCAGCCAGGCAGACAGTCAGCCACCAGGCCTATGTAAATAAATGCAATTCACAAGCACATAGTCAGAGTGAAAGCAAAACAGAGACAGTAAAAAAGCCAGGAAGCCAGGAAAGACTTTTTTGGTCAGATTGAGAACGAGACAACAGCCGGCAACGTGAACGTTGAGGTCGGCTTCAATGTCGGTGCAACTGCGAGTACAATTGAAAATTGCGCCTTAGTTTTACAGGACCGATTCTGATTAAGGGCAGAGGTCGCTTGTCATTCGAGAGACGGTCGGACTAACTGTCTCTCTGTCAGACCGCCTGTCTCTGTGACCATTAGACTACCGCAACCGCAGAAGAGAATAAAAAAGGAACGAAACAAATACAACGGCGTCCTCCGAGCATTGTTGCAATGTTACGGCGTAAGCAGAATTACGTGCAATTGTTCTCCGCAGTGCAGTTCGTGTACATAAATACGAGATGCGGCGTCCACGTTCTGCGCTGAGTAAACAAAGACACATTGACTGCATTTCGAATGAGCGATGCGGGCCAAGTCAGCCAGTTTTGTGCAAATAAATGTTGCGTATTGGCAGGCGCGTGTTACTTCAATGCTGCGATTAGGTTGGTCGGAGAATTAAAGTAGTCGACTCACAAAAAACAATTGCTTTACTACATGTTAAAGCATTTATAAACCTAATAATCTAAATGAATGAAGCTAAGTTAACCATGGTGAGCAACAACTGTATTTCTAGTCACATTTCATAAATAAAATTCATAGATTTTTGAGAAAAATATGAACTATCAAATTTTTTGTGATTAAAACTACACGTAGCTACGTTGAGAATCTAGATTCTTTAAATAACGGATGGTGTTTTTATATATTCCTATTATACAGGAAATAAAATCAAAGCCGAACCGTAACTTTTAACCAGTATAAACCAATTGAAATTCATAAGCGTAACTAAAACTGTAACCTATACCAAACTTTTTTACAATACCAAAATTATAACTCTTCGAAGCGAAATAACCATTTTGTAACCAATTTACTTATATGGTTAATTTCAATTCAATCAAGCATTTAATTTTTACACTTTCAACATTATTACCACTATATATATTGTGAAAATAAATAATGTCGGTATTTCAAATCCAAAAGATAAGTTAGATCGTTATCTGCGCTGAGATCCGAATCTAGAATTTTGATATTATTTTGATAACTAAGTTGGATTGACTTGAATTAGCTGGGTAGAAAGTGAATTTAAATTTTTCTAAGCGAAAATGTATCTTTCAGATATATGGACCGATCATTTAAATCATACAATATCCATCCCAATGGATAAGAATCAGTTGTGCTTACAGATTAGACTTAATTGGGTGCTAATAGCCAAAATTTGTATGGAAATCCAAAAACCGTAGTTATTCCAACTGAAATAACCGTTGAGATTCATACATATCGGTTACTTTTAGTTCAGTCAAGCATTAAATTTAATTATGTTGTTAAGGTGTAATCATCGTTATTTAAAACAAAATTTTAGTTGTTGCTCTAATCTATTGATATCGATAAAAGACCCTAGTTGCTTTAATTTTTGAATATTTGTTTTTAAATATATCTTTAACTTTTTTTAAATTTGAAAAACACAAATAACTGGTAGCCGTTACGTAACCGATATATACAAATTTTGAGTAACCAATAACCGAAAACCTAAATGCAACCATAACCGAAACCGTAACTCAAACCGATATTCGTTTCGGTTTGATTCCCTGCTGAAAATCCTTATTATCCTTAAAACTATATGAATTTAAGCCGTGGTATGAAATCTATTACTGCCTTAGTTACAATAATTAACAAGTCAAAATGCTATGGTGGAGACCCCGATTTTAATATACCCGTTACATAAATATATACATTAATATTATCTATGCAATTTAATCTTAATCGGTATAAACTTATGAAACACTTAGTAATAGGCGCTAGTGTTGCTTATAAATTTAAAACAGGCATTATATTTATGAAATCTTAATGCTGAAAATCATATCATGAAATCTTAACTGTAATATATTGCCATTTTTAGGGATAAAAGGAAGCTTGTCTCTGAGATATTTGAATGTATCTATGAAAGATGTACGTGGCTATATTTCGAATCTTTAGGGTCGGAGGTGAATCCTTCTTTCTGTTAGATACAGTCCAAGGAATTTTTAAAATTTTGTTTTGTTTAAGAACTTTATTTATAAATAAATGTTGGGACTATTACGCGAGTCTTACAATGAATACACAATTCATAAACATACTTTCGGAATTCCTCTTGAAGCGTCCATAAAAGCCATTCAGTTGAATGCGATAATCGCCTGAGAACATGAATCCGGGTATTAAATCATCATCCAATACCCAATCTTTTAGATAATAATAACCAGGCAGAACAGGACACCTATCCGAAAAGTTTCCATATTTCAGAATACTGTGAAACCACTTCTTGTAAATACTGCTTCGTAGTGACAAAAGGGCTCTGCATATGTCCATATTATAAGTGAACACATTGTTAAACTTTTTTGCATTTTGTAAGCGCAGCTCAATATTAATATAGATCTTAAATCCCTGAATTATCTTTGATCGGGTGCCCATCTCCGCATAAACTCTGTTGTCTAGTACCGAAAGATTGAATATATCAAAATGCTTTGGATTGTGATGGCACTCATCGCTTAGCAAGTCCATGTTTTTCTGGAACAAAATGACCATGATAATTGTAAATGAATCTATAAACTAGCAAAATTCGAATGTGTGCTTACTGCGAATATCTCGTGAATTTCGAGAAAATGTATTATAATTATAATTACAATAGCATGTTTTAGATTGTGTTCAATGTACATTTTTTATTGCGACTAGTTTTTGAGATACTGATTTCAACAACAATTGAAATCGACCAAAAAGGCCATCGTACACATATAAAATATAAATCATTTTATTTCACTGAGCAGCCTAAGTACCTTTATGGTTTATTGAACATTTGAGTTAATTTTAATCTCACATTTATTGCCGCGCTGAACCGATCAAATATATTGGTAAAACGTTAGGTTTTTTAGGTTACAAATACTAATCAAATTCAGAAAATTGGTACTTACTATAACTTTTTTTCCTGACGCACTCTTAAGGCAGATGTTCACAAGGGAACGATTGAGCAATAACATTTGTCGCTGTCGAAACTCTTAGTAACATTATATTTAAGTACCTAGATACAGACTACACAAAGCCTTCTAAAAGACAAATAGATCTAAATAAATAAAAAGTTTGCGTGTAAATAAGAATGTAATCGAGTGAGATTTCTATACATATATATTTTTTTTTCAATAGTCTTTTTTCGAAAAATAACTCGGGACTGTCATCTAATTATTTTATTATTTTTTTGACAAATTATGATGGAAAGAGTAACATATTGTGTGAATCATAGAACTTGATATACCGCAAATGCCATTACAATGCCGATGAAGGTACAGAAGGAAATGCTTTACTGTTATGCATGTTAATATAATTGGTAGAATACGCCTAGATCTCAGAGACTAAAAGAGCTAGGGCTCTATTACAAGCAGATCAAGTTTGTTTTAGATTTTGGCCACGCCCACTTTAACGCCCACAAACTAGAAATATCTTAATTTGAAAGACAATTAAAAGGATACCGCAACTAATCTAACAGAATATGTGTATAGGATGGTCCTATACATTCTGACCAAGATTGGTTGAAATCGGTCTGCTATATCATATAGCTGCCATAGGAGCAATCAGTCGAAAATCAAGCTTTAGTACGAACAACTTTTTTGTTTTATTTCGTTGAAATCGGTCTACTATATTATAAAGCTGCAATAAGAACGATTGGTCGAAAACGTATACTGAGTATGCAAATTTTTGTTGTTCCTGGAGATACCACAATCAGACTCGCAGATTGGGAATTTTCTATTGTCTTACACCTCCTGATACAATGTTTTATATATATATGTACAGGTTTATATTATTTTCTTTTAATCAGCAGTTGCTTTTCCATAGTAACAGTAACATAGTAACTCTAGCACTCGAGTATGCTAGACTGTAGCACCGCCCCCTAGTTAAGTTTTGGAATTTGAAACTCTGGGAAAATTTTGTGTTATTTATAAAAGTTAAATGAATGCTAAGAATATACATATATCCACAAAGTATTGTGAATGTCAATTAAAACTAGATTAGGCAGGTTTGATTCAAATCTGACAGTTCCATGAGCAAGCAATAAAATAGCTAACTTCACTTCTATGTAATCCATAACATGAAAATGTTCATATTTTATAACATCTCTTGCTGCCTGAATATAATGGCGATATTTTGCATCTATGAGCTATCAGTAACTGAAGCTGTAAGTCTTTGGTGCTAGTCCATGGATTTCAAATTTATAATTCAGAGCATAGTCTAGTTTTCTTTTTCAATCAGGTGAAAGTAAGTACAGCCCCAAATTCTTCGACAACTTTACCATTGACATCATCAACAATACACTCAACCTGGATATGATAATTATAAAGCCTTTTACCCGAGGATTCAAGGTGCACCTTGACTTCTCCATCAGCCTAGGCAAAACGAAGCACTATCAAAGCGTCTTCTCCCATATTGTGGACACTTGTCGTATTGTGACAGCGGTCAAGAGTAATATATTCAAATCCTGGTTTCAATCTATGCTAAGTCACGGCAACTTTAAGTACACCTGCCCTGTGGTTGAGGGTCATTATTTTCTGCATAACTGGAAGTTGGATTCCCAGTTGGTTCCTCATTACTTGTATGCGGGAGATTATCGTATCACTGGGCACTTTTTTTTTGGAAAACTCAAATCAAAACAGGAAGATTTTGTATTGGACATGACTGTCTTTGCACTTTTGAAAAGGAATTAGATTTTAAATGCATGTACGGTACCTTGGTAAAATTTTGAACACAGCTAAATTAAATAAAATCTATTTACCAATTGTATAACAACATTTTAATTCTTCTGATATGGTATTAAAGTAAATAATTAAAGTATTCTAAATGTTTGATGTGTTTCTATATTTTATGGTGAATCACATATTGATATCTATATCGATATTTCCCTCGACTGTTGAATGTAAACAATGAATGAGGCTTAAAACGTAATTGTTAAATAATTTGCCTAACGCATCGATGAATATGAAAAATAATTAACTGAATTGAATTATATTATTGAAAATAAATTTTAAATTGTTATATCTGTTTACCAATATACTCCGTCCAAATAGCACTCGAAATGTTTTCCAAAATCATTAAAATAATTATAACATTTGCATTACTGAGAATCACAGAAAATGTTTTGGTATGTCTTCAGTGTAGCTTTCGAACTAATGCATAATTTAATATTCTCTATTATATTATCAGGCAAGTAAAATGATATTCAAAAACGGAGATTGCAGTTTCAACCGAGAAGTATTTTCAAACTTTACTCTTCAAATCGCCGATGGCAAGCTTGAAATGGACATGATTCTTATAAGAGCTCTAGTTAATGGCCTTAAGGGCCATGTAAGCTTCGAATTTCGCATGGCTAAAACCAAATCGTACCAGAGCGTCTTTCAGCACGATATAAACTATTGTGGCTTACTCAGGGGTAACCAGGAAACACTCTATCGTCGCTGGTACCTCAGCATGTTAAAGATGGGAAACTTTGCTAGGAGTTGTCCCATTCAACCGGGCTACTACTACTTAAAGGGCTGGAATTTTAATGGAAACTTGGTTCCCTCATTTCTATACATGGGTGACTATCGCATTGGCGGCAGCTTTTACTATGGGAAATTCAAGAAAAAAAACGAAAAGCCTTTGGTAGAGTGTATAATTGAAGCAATTCTATTGAATTAGCTGAAAACATTGCAGTCGAGTGGGCTGGGTTGAGAGATATCCGTTTTTAATATCTTAACAGCCACGAATCAAGCAATCGCAACAAACGATTTGAATGAAACCAAATAAAAATATACCGAATTTAACCTAAGTATTGTTCTGAATATATATATGACAAAAACAATTCGAAATACACATCAACAATCTATTTTGTGATCGCCAAATATTGAAAAATTAATCAAATGAAAGTCTTGCATAATACTGCTAAGTGTATTTCGTTCTGTGCATTTCTTTGAACGTAAATGTGTCTCTATTAATTCGCCTGTTAGCTTTGCTTTACTTATTGCTGGTGATATTGTTTTCGTTAGTGGCTTATGTCCAGGGATCTAGAGATCGAATATGGGAATCAATTCACAAATAAATCCAGTGTTTTTGCTTTCAAATTTTTAAATTTATATATGAGTTATGATTTAAATTTGATCAATTATATCGACCTTTGAATGAATCAACATTTTCCAATTATTTCTGAAATAGTTAACGATTTTGTGTCGAATAATTAGATTGATCGTCAGGGCTCACTGCAATATTTATTTAATGTAATCGCGATGACTTATGAAAATTATAATTATTTATGACCAATTGCTAGTCATAATATTAAATTATAGAGTTCCAAGATAACCCCTACTTGAGGGGTGCTCGACCGAACTTTCAGTTTTAATTGACCAACTCTAAAACTCTTCATATTATCTTCTTCACGACCATGGATCTGTAAATGTAAATTGTAAATGTCTATTATATCCAATGCAGGCACAGGGACAGAGACGAGGTCTTCATAATGAGCTGCAGTGTTGATTCGATAAACTATTGAAGCATTACCACTGAGAAATAGAGAGATGAATTATGTGATTATAACGGTGACTTAAGCCACGTGTGTCTAATTGATTTAGGCATTACTGAAAATTGCAGATAATAAGCACATAAATTTGAAAACATTTCAAAATTAGATCATTATAATTCAGCCACTTACGAGCAGCATTTGAAAATGGTTCAATTTCGCACTTTCTGGTGTTCAATAATTTTTTCCTGTGAATTAATGATATTACTAGTGTATCCTAGTCAAGGGGTAATTATGGTACAGGTTCTGATTACCCTCACAATAAATGATTTCCGTTGTAGGAACGGCGCGTCGAATTTGTAAATACAAACTATACGTTCAGCCCGATATATTTCAAGAATTTTTCGGTTTCAATTGTGAACAAAACCATTGACATGGATATGGAATTGTTGAAGCCAATTACTCGAGGACTTAAGGTCCATATTGACTACCAACTACGAATGGCCAATGCCAAGAACTATCAATCGATCTTCAGCCGCCATGTCGATGTCTGTGCCATGGTGGGAACTGTCAAAGATGGTCTACTCAAGAGTTGGTTCAAGAGCATGACTAAGTACAGCAACTTCATGCATAATTGTCCAGTGGAGGTGGGTCATTATTACCTGCACAACTGGAAAATGGGATCCTCCATGACACACCAGTTTCTACATCCCGGCGAGTATCGCAGCAAAGTCAACTTCTTTTATGGCAAGTACCAGACAAAGACAGAAGACCGAATGCTCTCTATAATAATGGAGTCTGTTATACATAACTAAGCAAGTGACTCCTCTCAGCACATGCTCCACAAAATCTACTAGGTTGCACCCAGGTACCTTTGTAAACTTAATAAAGGTTTATATCTGCAACAGCTTCAGTTATGGCTTAAACATAATCGATGCGATGATGTTGACATTTCCTTCAAGTGCATATTCATTATAGCTCATTTTTTAGCCAAGTTGCAGCAGGGCAAACAGTGTGTCCTAGCACCGTCTGCGGCGGATGAAGCCGGCAGCTTCATAAGAAATAATAATATCCTGTACACGGCTGCAACATGTGGCATGATGCGGTGTTGATTATCGATGGGACATATTCTGCACATTCTGGGCTGCAGTCAAGAGAAAAGCGAACAATCAAATCGAAAATGGAACATTCAATTTTGCTACAATGTCCTCGATGTCATCATCCGATCCTCCGTGTCCCTACGCTTGGCAGCTGTCGCCTGCAGTAAGCAGCAAAAAGCGCTGCTGCTAACGATTTCTTTAACTGCATTTGACTTGTCACCGTCGTCGCCTTCGTTGTCGTCTCTGCTTCCGCCATCCGATTTGTCTCAGTTGCGTATGTACCTTTAACTTTATCGTTTCCTAATTGCCGCCCTCACAGTCTCACAGCCTTTCAACTGCCTTTATCACGCCATCCCGGGAGGTCTGTTCCGAGTCATGGCATAATTTTCACACATTTTTCCATTGGTTTTTCCCTAGCCGCTGTGTTCGAATGTATGTGGTTGCATGTGCTCGCCAATTTGCCACGATTCCCGCTGGTATAATTATAGCTTTTGCGAGGATGGCCTCATCAGTGTCGTCCTGTGTCTGGCAGCGCCTACGGCCATTTCAACTGCCCGCTTGACTTCTACTAATGAGTGAAAGACAGGTAAGCTTTGATTAATTAGTTCAAAGCCTACTGAGGCATTTAATTGCCGTGTGCCTGCTTCTTGTCAGAGGCATATGAATCAAAATTTGAGTTATTTACACCTTTACTTAGAGATAGACGATTATTGCATTCAATTGAAAAATGTAATCAATAAAAAACATATCATTTTTGTATTGCCAATACCTATTCTACAAATAGTGTAATACCGATTCAATAAGCAATTATAGTAATGCTAAAAATATGGGACTTACCTGAATCTATATTGATTTCGGGTTAGTTCCCTGATTCAGATCATTCTTATCTTAGCGTATTTATTATTTATTTATTTATTTTTTATTTATGGTCGAGGAAAACAAAGAATAAATCAGGCCTTTTCAGTTATATTTCAATGCTAAGTGGATATCTATCTCAAAGTTTGTTTGTACAGAAACACAAGAAGTAGTTAGTTCTTGACTTGAGAAACTAAAGCACTTGGTTTTCTTATTGTAAATCAATTTCACGCCAAACAAACGTTAAACGTTATTTAACACAAAGCACGACAACTATAATGATGGCAATTTCCTGGAGTACACGTTGCCACAGCCCCTCCATTATTGTCTCTCAAAGACGATCCCGAAAGCACCGTAATGCACTGCATTTGTTTTCAATGACTCTGCTCTGCTCGTTGTCTTCTCCTTCGCTTGTCGATGGCGACAAAATACAAGAAATTGTGCTTTGGCTCTGCCTTGATTTGAGCGGAAGTGCAATGATAGCAATAGGAAAGGAGACGAAAGGCAATGAAAAGCAAAGAACGTGTCGAGTGCAGGGTGGTGCAAACTTGTCGAGTTGTCGAGGGAAATACTTTGGCCAACTGTTATTGTCAGTGTTTAAATTATTTTGCGCTTAGTTTGCCACTCGCATAAATCGCAGCCAACAGCACAGCTGCACTTTTCCGTTGTTGCGTGTCCATGTCCTTGTCCGTGTCCGTGTCTGTGTTCGTGTCCAGTCCGTGTTCACGTCCACGTCCACGTTCGTTCCGTAGTCTTCACAATATCCCTATCCAGTTTAGCCGCGCGTGTCGCGTGTGGAACAAATCCAGCCATTGCCAGGTTGCCAGTTGGTGGCTCATTAATTTATTTATGCGAAGTGCACGTGCCACGGTTTACTCAATTGGAAGTGAAAAATTGTGTTGGCGATCAGATTTATATGGATATCTGTGTGCTTAGAATGATTCAATAATTTATTTGATACAAATTGGGCTGATATATGCAGATTTACTTCACTTCAATACCTAAACCCTTTAAGATATTCGTTAGCATATCATTGTCCGAGTGCTTTAAATAAAACAGGACAACATTCTGTTCTGCGATGATCTTTCCATTGATTGATTTTTAAGAACATTGATATTTTGAAAGCTTGTATTGAAAATCAATTCTCTTCAAAATCTCTTGACAATTGTAGAGTGGCGTATATGTAATATGAAAAAAATGTTTGAACACAAAGCGAAGAAGAAAAACCCTAGGTAAAAAACTAAAAATTGCTTCAATAATTGGGCTAAGAAGTCTGCGTGGGCGGAAGGGCGTGCAAGATATAGGATATAGAGGGGCATATGTACATACATACAAAGTTTAGTCTTCAGACTATATGTACCTCTTCTAATGGTCTAAGTCTTTGGGTCGACGAAATCTCTGTGCTTATCCTGCCCTCGCCCTTGCGTACTTATTATCGAGTATACGTAAATATCTAATAGAACTTAACGGGATGCTGCTGCTCCATTATCAAGCTGCGCTCTTTCGCATGACTGCGCTGTTTCCAATAATTCGCCACGCGTTTTGCGCTCAATGAAGAAAGAGCAAACGTTTTAATTCGATCCGATCAGTTAATTTATTCACTTACCAGAATATTGAAGTGATCGCACGATTCACAAAGTGCATCAAAATATTCACACCATCGCATTTCCTGCTATTCTATTTCTCTATTTCAATTAATTACGATTCTAATATTTTGCGGTTCTAATATTCCCTAGTGCAATTGAAAAAGGTCGAATGTGCAAGAAGTTGACAGCAACAGAGATGCCACAAAATTTGTATATCTAACATGCAAATGCCTGTCGAGACTGCAATCACTAGAGCTGGGTCGACCATTCACGATAGTATCGATACATCGACTTTTTTCATTTGTACACTATCGATCGACATTTTGCTTCACTGTTTTTGGCATAAGTGCAAAATTAGTTGGTGCTACTTACAAAATTGAATATAACTGCTTTATTCCTCGTCACTTTGATAATAATTTTGTATGCATCCCGCCTCTTCAGGTAAGTATCTATCAGTGTAATTAAATTGCAGCTCTTCAGTTTACCCAGCAGATTGTTCATCCAGCCACATTTGCTGGAGACCTTCGCTGGAAATATGATAAATTGCCGCTTTTAGAGGCAGATGCAGTACTAGGGCAACCAGGATAGTCGCAGTGGCAGTGGCAGTCGGGCACCATTTGCCGGCACATAAATTCAAAAAGAGCCGCTATTGCTGCTAACCAAATCTTAATTATAAATCTAAGGAAGCACTTGAAAAAAATTACCGCAAGCGCAGTGCGCTATCCTGGGTCTTCGGTTACAGGAGGAAGGAAGAAGAAGTAAAGAATAAAAAAAAAGAACACAAAATGAAATGATGATTTAATAGAATGGTCTGCGGGCACCACCAGCTGGTTGGCTGAGTCGAATGAATGGGAAAGACGGGGCAACGGAAATGACTCCATAAGCTGCTGCAACCATAAACCGGAAGTTAACAGACTTTCGCTGATGTGGCAGTTTTCGTGTTGCTGCCTCTACAGGATGAGGTGGAACTGTGCAACTTGCTACTAGAGTTGCAGAACGACCCGTCCAGACATGGACAGGGGATCGGACATGGACACGGACACGCTCGGCGGGCAGTCTACGAAATTGTGACATCGCATGGCCGCAGGATAATCAAATAATTTTTTTCTCATCGTCGTCGTCTTGCTGCCTTTCACACAATTGCAGGCATCCTTTTTTGTGGCTTCGTCCAGCCCCTGAATGCTCCTGCTGCGCGTCCCAGACTGGCTCGTTAAATTATTGTGCAACATTGCCACAAAATGCTAATTGCCGCACGATACGATCGAGGTACTGCACAGCCACCTTCGCTTTTTTTCCACTTTATGGACCAAAACTTTTCAAATTGCAGCTGTCAATGAATTTTGCTTACTTTTGACAGGTTAATTTTCCACTTCTTCCAGATTTCTAACGCTTATCGTAATGACAATGTGTCAAACTATGAAAAATTTCATTTGCAATATCACTATAAATCATAAAATTCAACCCAAAGTTTTTTCTGCTGCAGCCTGCAATTATCGTCGTCCCAATGTTGCGACTACGAGTTCATTCAATAAATCCATCTCACACTCAAATCCAATTCAAATGTATTTCATTATTATGCATAGATTCTGCTTAAATTTCACGGCTATTAAAATGTTAACGCTATTTTTACTGTGAATAAACGCACAATTGTTCGCTCAATTTCATTCGAAATTTGTACACTCGAAAGAATATAAATGGAATATATATTAATATATTATTGGAAGTTATATTAAGTTTGTGGAAATTTTAAAGTTATTATGTGGCGTATCAGAAAATTCCACGGCCCCCGCTCAAATATCTAAAAAAAACGATGAACAAAATCAATTTTAAAGCAAGAGCCTAAATTTAACCAAGAACTTTTTTTTCGCAAAAAAAGAATTTTCCCCCAATTTATTTATTGGGCTTACATGCATGTGTATTATGTACGTGAGTGCATATATTCTTGTTAGGGTATTTAAGGGTCAGGGAATCTCGTAGTTGCTCAACTACTTTACTTGTTTTTAATTGTTTGAAAATAAAACTTTAAGGCATAATTTGTAATAAAATTGTGTTTATATTTAAGTAAGAAAATATATATTTTAGCTAATTCAGATTTATTTATCATTTCTAGCTAATTTGCTAATATGTAACTGGTGGCAGCTGGGAACCTTCAATTAAATTGCTACAACACAAAATTGGGCAAATAGTACTCTGTCAAGTGAAGAACTGAAAGAACTCATTTTTCCAGACTTGTGCATATTTGTTGTCACCAACTGACGCCAGGCAAGTTAATGAGGAACAAGAGCAACATTGGTTTCACAGGCGGACTGAGGAAAAGTTTTGCTCAAGTGGCGTTTTTTTCATTTTCCACATGCAGGCGACGCATTTCAACTCGCAATTTGCTGTTGGAATAATGACGATGATTTCGTTGATTTGAATTGTGATTAAAATGCAGCGTATAATTTTTTGGCACGCCTTGGCAGGCAGTCTGAGACTGAGACTGAGACTGAGACAGTGACTGAGTCTGGGTCTGGGTCTGGCAGCATGTGCGTCCCAAGAACTTTTTGCCTCGTTTCACACTTTTTGTCTGACAGTGCTAAAAATGCGGGGCGAGGATAGGGAGTGGTGAGTGTGAACTGTGGAGTGAGGAGTGAGGAGAGAGGACAGAGACAAGGGAAACTGAAGAAAAATTGCAAGCCGCAACTCGTGTCGACTTGCCGCTCCAGCTCGACTTGATGTTAGAATAATGAAGAGGCAAAACTTTTGCGCAAGGCATGTAATTTTTCGCTGTGACAGCCGGCCGTGGTTCCCCTCCACCTTCCCCCTTGCCGTGCCGGAAGCGGAAGTTGTCATTCGTTTTGTGCATTTGTTAAAAGTTACAGCCGAAAGTAAGAAACAAACCCACAACTGCATAAAAACTTCTGTTAAACAAGCATCTAAGGCGACATGCACTCTTTTTATTACAAGTCTTCTCAGTCAGTTAGGCCTAGTACACAGACTTGCAACGCAATACAATGCCACAGCCCTCTCAGAGCCTCCAATCCGCCCACAACAGCGCATAAATCACAGCAGGCCCGAGCGGAGGCCGCGTTATAAATGCGAACAATGACACAATTGATTGGCCAATTACGTGCGCTTCGGGGTGATTATGACGTTACGTCCCGTTAGCCAGCCCACTGAATGTGCAACTGAATCTGAATCTGAACTCATGGCCAGGGATGTAAGAGTGGGAACTGCCCACTGGGGTGACCAGCCGGCGTGCATGTCATGCCTGGCTAAATTTACACAATTAAATGCGTGAAATTCGTTTGAATAATTGAGCAATTTTTCTGAATATGGGAAAGGGCGCAATTCAAGCAATGTGCCCAATAGTCGGTAACTTGTTTATGTTAAAGGTGCAATCGAAATTTAAAAACCAAAAACGTATAAATAGAAAAAACGATATCGGTAGCATCGCTTTAAATACCTTTTAAGGGCATAAATCAAAATTAAGATCCCACTGATGATATCCTTAAGCTATTCAACAAATTATGCTTATGGATAAAAGACAACAGAGTCTTTTCAGCAATGAAGCCATTAAATATGCAGTCAAGGGCTGAGCAATCCCTTCGCATGTTAACCAAATAAAGTTGCGTTAAAGTTCAGTCAACGACTGAATGGATGGGTAAAAAAAAGACATTCGACCAACTTTACGGGCAATGGCCGTGCACAGGCAAAGCCGCAGCTAATTTATTTGCAGGCTCGACCATCTATGCGACACGATACAGAGAAGGACATCGTCCAGGCCAGCAGAGCACAGCACTTCATTGTGCAGTGGCTCGTTTAAAACGCTGATTCAGTTTCATCATTAACCAGATTAATATGGCCCGGCGCTACTACTGACAGCCACAATATGGCAGGCCCTCCCAGGCCATGCCGTCCCAAGCCGCATCCGCAGCCCATTCTCGAAATGGTAATCGATGTTCATGCCGGGCATGTTCTAGACATTGTCATTGCCGTTGCCCCTCAAATAGCTGTCCTTGCCAATGGCCATGTGGTCATCCTGGCCGTCATTATCATCATCATCATCGTTATGCTAGTAATCGTCATTGCAGACACTTCAAGTTTATCACATTGCAGTTTGTCGACCGTCACACGGCGTATACGCAATTTTTGGCCAATGACTTTTTATGCGCCCCGTGAGCTTGGTGTACTGAGTTCTGGGAGCTTGGGCTAATTATGCATTGCACTGCTTGCTAATGGACACTCGTTAAGTGCTTAGCATTAATCCAAATCAAGCATATCAAAATGTACCGATTTTATATTGATACGAAAACACAGCAATAGTTGAACCCCTTTACATATCATCCCTTCGTTCAAGTTAAATGCAATCTTCTCCTACTTAGCACTTGTCTCTTGGTTTATTTAGTATCTCTGGCAGAAGCCATATGGAACTGTGATAATATTTGCCCGGAAAAGTATTTACATTTTACTCAAAGTTCTTTTTACTCCTTGTCGTTATCCTCATTCTCCGCCGCCTGAAAAGAGGCTGTGCCTTCTACGCAATCACAGTTTTCGACATTTTACGAAATTGTATCGGCGTCGAAGTTTTTCTTTGCTTATTTGTTTGACTACTGTTGTTATTTTTACTCCTTTTTCGCTGCACGCGAAATAAGAAAAGTTTTTTTATTTAAACAAATTTTTCGAATCAAGTACGAGTGGCATTTTCTTTAAAGTTTTTATTTCTTGTATTTGGAATACTTCAACTTCCCAATTGCAATTGAGGCAGCTTGATCTCAAATTTATAAGTATATAAATGTTCTATCCTTATTAGCGCACTTATCCTTTCTATCATTTATCCTTTCTCTAAAAATTCGACCAAATTTTGGAGCCCATTCGATAAAACGCCCTTTCAAGTAGTCTAATACGAATATGCTCATCGCCTTTAAATTTAGCTCGTTTGCCGCAAAAATATGATCTAATAAGCAGGCAGTCAAAAGGTACAAAGGTCTCCCGGCTTAAGCCTCATCCTCTTCATCTGCTCAGCCAGCTAGACAGACAGACAGACAGGCACACAGACAGTCAACACTGTCAGTCAGATACATTTGGCTCAAGCCGACCAATTAAATTTCACTCGCATCAATAATCATGAAAGCAAAAATTGCCAAAGCGACTGCAAGCCTAGAAGTAATGAGAGCACGGGTATTTCCGAGGCGGGATGCCGACAAAATGCCACATAAAATGAAAGCGCGAAATTAAATGGCACATGGTACACGACGAAGGTGGCGCCACGACAGGAGACTTGGAGTCGACAAGCGTGTAAATGATATAAATTCAATTTAATAAAATTGTTAAAATCGCAACGAGCGAACTGTGGAAATGCTTTGCGCGCAGGTGAGCTGAAAATATCTCAGGAGTTTCCCCGACAGACGACCAGGCTTACTGCGAGCCGAACTGAAGATAGAGACTGTTAGTGGGAAAGCGGAACGGGAAATACGCGTGAAAATTCCTAGCAATTATTTCACACAAAGTGGGTAAAATTGCTCTCGTCTATCGTCTGCGTCCGTTGTCCTCGACCTGTATTGTTGTTGTCCTTCCGTCTTACTATGATGTCTCTTTGGGCTGGCTCCCAGACGAAGCACTCGACCGAAGCACTGCACCTTTGATAACATTTTAAGCGGCTTCTGTGGATTTTATTCTCTCGCCTTAATATCAAGATAATCGCATAATTTCAAGGGCCTGTGGACAGCATCGTCTTCTAGGGTTAAGAGGGTTGTGCCTATTAGGAACAACGGTTATGGGGTTGAACTCACACTGTCTTGTCTTATTGCATATTATTTTTGTCATATTATTTTTATATTGTTATAGCGCTCGTGACATTGGTTTAAAATTGCGAGAGTATCTCATCTGTTGTTTTTATAATGGTGACTTGAAAATTGAGTTTGAATTGAAATTCCGCTCAAGTGTTGTCATTGATTAAGCACGCTAATCAGGAGATAGTCTGAGGTATATTGACTATAAGTACCAGTTGTATCTGAGCGTATTCCATTATTGTGCTCTTATCATTGCTTCAGCTAAAACTATAACTATGCACTCGAAACCAGACACAAGTCCAACTTATTCGGGAAGTGGTTGGCCCACCATTTCCATGCAACTGCCCCTTCCATTCCTCTGCTGTGGCTCTGCCTGTGGCTGCGGTTGCTTTCATGTCTAATTTAGCGACATTTTATTGTACTTTTCGCCGCAATCGCTTTCCATTGTTGTAATACAATTTTCTTGTCGCATTTCAGTCAAGTTATTTTATTTTATTGTTGCTGGCCGCAAAATGTGTTCGCTTGGGCAATGCTCTCCGCCCAAAAACAGGCGACATGCATAGACACCGACACACACATGCACACATACATAGATACAATCGTTCTGAGGCCAGTGGCAATGTTTTGTGTCGTTTGCACATTTTGGCAAATTTTGTGTGTACTTTGCGGACTCACCCGAACACACACTTGTCCCACTTCACTATGGTCCCGATGACCATTTTTTTGAAATAAATTAATAACTCACGAACGAAACACAATATTTAAGTCTAGTTTTTTGCATTTCACTCATAATATCGATTTGAATCGGTGCTGTATAAAGTGGGCGTGTCATGCCTTTTTTCTTAATTTAATCAATTGATGTATTCTTTTGATATTTGTCAAAAAATTATTGAAATCGGATAACCATATCATATAGATCCTATAGGAATATTCGGGTATATAAGTAAATATTAGCAACTTTTTTGTTTAGCAAGATTTCTTAGCCGAACTCATAATATATCTGGAATATAATGGAAAATATTATTAGCCAAAAATTATAAAGATCGGACTATTGCTTATATCTATCATAGGAACAATCAGTTCCCAGACGTGTTTTGTATGGAATAATAAATTGTTGTTGTATTTTTATACCCAGCGCCCATTGAAGACGGGCAAAAGAATGGTATAATGGTTTTTTGACATATACATATGTAACAGGTAGAAAAAGGCGTGGCCATGCCTGCCTGCTTGGCCATGTTCTTGAACTATACGAGATAGACACTTAGAATTTGATAAGTAAGTTTCAGGAACGCCCCATCGAAAATCAAGCTATATTATGAAAAACATATCTGACATTATATGCAATTGACTTTGACTAAATTTAGTTCTAGTCGGTAAAATATATCATATCATATCATAACATATATTAAATGTCACTGACAGACTTCAGCTGTGATTAGGAGCATAGCTCGTTGAACTGGCAAAGAAAATTCCCCCATTGTGTCGGTGGTGTTATTAGACTTAACTTGTAAAGTTATTTAGGTTTTATTTTCTTTTAAAATTCTTATATTTTTGTAATATCTATTGTAATTAATAATATTAATATCTACCGAATATATTGTATTTGTGAATTAATTAGAAGCAGCAATGTTTGCTTTTTGAAATAAATAAATAAAATTGAAACAACTTTAAAAATTGACTTTCTTCAACATAAAAATGGCCAACGGCACCATAGTGCACTTGGAGAATGAGCTCATGCATGTGGATTTCTGTGAGTGTGTGTGTGTAGGAGTGGGTGTGGTAAGGCCCCCTCTGCTTTCCTCCTGCGCATTACTCAGGCACATTGGCTACGACTGCGAATGCGACTGCGGCTTTGTCTGCACTTCTTTCATGAGGTTTCTTAAGATAGTGCAAGAATTATGGGCAAATAATGCGGTGCCTGGGAATGTGTTCTGTACGTCCTTGTCTTCGGTCCTTTGCGAGTGTCGCATATGTTTTATTTAAATGAGCTCACATTTCGCTTTCAATTTACAGACAATTTTCAGGATTTTGTATAGGCAGATGCCTATGTTTGCAACTTTCAGTTCTTTGTTTGGCCATTTTTGTATTTATTGTTCTTTTTGTTATTAGGCCACAGCTTCATTACGAATGCGTTAACTTGAAACAAAGGTAATGGCATATGTTAGTGGCTTATGTGCGCGTAATAGGAAAGAGTATCATTCTTCCAGAAAACATTCAGGTGTAAGATCCAGGAAATGGCTAATGCATAATTAAACTCAACTAAAAGCGAACAGTCTTCTACATATATACATAACTTACGCTTCTTTCAACTCTAATTACAACTTCATGGAGCAATTAATCGAATAAAACTGCAATTGCTGCAGATTTGATTCAAATTGTTCGAAACCTCTGAAGCTATGCAAAATAAATTAGAAAAGTAAAATGTTGCCTCAACGAGCAGTTCATTAATATTTATAACAGAGCGTCAAAATCAAAAGAAAATACCGTGTGTGTGTGTGTGTGTGGGGATTGGTTTGTGTGTAACTGGCTGTGTGTGCACCAGTATGTGGCAGTAAAGAACAAAGCGACCAAATTAATTTAACGCCATCACCGCCGCCCCCGCCGCTTCCACTACTGTCTGTTGCAACTAACAACAGAAAAACTATGGGGAAAGGAAATCAACTGAAGCCAGAGATAAAGAAACAAATCAAAAAAAAAATCCGAAAAAAAACTTTTCTTTTAATTTCAACAGCTAGACAAAATGGCGTTGAGCATACCAATGGCATAGGCCAACCCTCGTTGTCGTATCTAAAACCGGGCACAGTCCGGAATAGTGCACATTGGCACACTTGATTGATTTCGTTTTATATACGCTGCGATTTTCCAATTACAGAAGCGCTAAAATCAGCAGAAAATCAACGACTGCACAGTGGATCAGAAGGGACACTGACTAGCTCAAATATGTCGGTTTGTGTAACGTTACTTTCCCAAATCCCGCATAACACCTGAAAAAAGAGAATGTCGACATAATATTGTAGTAATAGAATTTAAGGTACAAAATGAAAAAGGCAGACACTGTAAATTCCAAAACCGCAAAAACCAAGACGATGCAAATTAAATCTACGAAATAAAATAAGAAACATTTATGTTTGCATTTTGCATTGGCCTTACTCGGAGATTTCTCTTGTTAAAATATTGTGAAATATCCATTTTGAATTATGATATTGTAATTGTTAGTTATTAAATAAGTATTCCACATTCCCATGTGTGCTTTACTGAGAACAAATTACGAAGAACTCTTTCAGAGAAACCACTTTCAGTGCCTTTAATTTCATTAGTATTCACAATTTTTACAAATTGCTATCCACTGTGTGCCATTTCGAAGGACGGCAATAACATCTATAGTGGAACACTGAATAAACTTAGGTTAGGCGTTCCCTGTGCTTCTGAGCTCGATTTTCAGAAAGCACAAAACAACGAGCCTAATTGCGGAAGCAATGCGCTGGAGAATCAGTTTTCTATAGCTAGCCACAAAAGCGCGGTGCGCGGCGGGGGGAGGGGACTTATACGTATTACAGAAACTTTAACTTTCATTTAATTCTTGCTTTGCTCCTTTCAGATTCAACTTCGCAAGAACTATAAAATGCCATGAAAATGGCAATTAGCGTGGGAGTTAAGTCTGTAAGTGGGAGTGGGGTGTGAGAGAGGTTGGGTCAAGGCTGTATTAATGAATTAACATGGCCAAATGAGTTTAGGCAGCAATACAAATGGTCTTGGACTTAGCTCTGGACTTATGCTTTGCGCCAGTCCGAGCTAAGCTAAGTGCAAAACTTTTGCAATAAAACGCCAAAGAAGTTCCACGTGTTTGGCATTGAGAGTGGTGCAATTAGTCCTGCTTCACATTGTGCTGCACTTCTCAAATGCATCCACGCAATTTGCCGAATCAGAAGCCGTTAAATTGTACAGCGCATAACAAATTGGTTTTTTGGCAGCTCCAACATGTGCTTCAGACAATTCACGGCATACGCAGACAAGCCTTCTATTTCCACACACCCACAACCAAACCCAACCAATCCCCATAAACAGTAACAACTCCCTTCTCCTCCCTCCAACATTATTCTGTAAAACTGTCAAGCCAGTCGCGACCATCGTTGTTTGTTGCCTGTTGTTGTTGCTGATGCCTCTGCCAGAATTGTTAATGTCATTTAAGGTTGTGCTCCTGTTCCTGTGTCGGAGTCGGTAGCAGTGTCTGCTTGATATATTGTTATCATTTTAACAATGGAAATTATTTCATTACATTGTTTTTAGAGCCCTTTTATCGTGTTAGACACGGTTTGGGGCAAGAGCAGGAATGGAGTGTGGAAAGTTCCTAGTCTGTGACTCTTTGAGATGCGAAGACAAACGAGATGATTACTTAGTCCCAAGGCTGCATACCTACAGATTCTTAGAGAATGTTCGGTTCGATGGTTGTAATTGTCGAGCAGGTTCGGCAAGCTAAGTGATTTCAGAAACATCTAAGAACTTGGTTTAATTTTCTAAAAAGTTAAATTTTTATTTACTCAGTTGTTTTTTTTATAAAATTATTCATAAAAAGTTTTCTAGCATTTAAAATAATTTAACCTGAGATAATGAGTTATTACTAAAATTAAGCAAAAAAAATATTATAAATATTACGACTCTTAAAATCCATGCTTGATTTAAGTACAAATTAATTAAAATGAGCCTATTTATTCTTTAACCATGTCTTTAAAAACATCTCAGTTCACTTCATAGAAATGTTGCAATAGTTATTTTTTGTTAAGTAATCCTTAACTTGTTTTATCCTGTGGCTCTAAAGCGTATAATTTATATGGAAATCATCTATGTATACGTCTTCAATTCTTTTGAGAGAAAAAAACCTATAACTGTAAGCAAATAATTAACTTAATTTAGACCAGATTTAGTCATGTTAAACTGGTTTGATTTACTCTGCTATTTTCAGCTATTAAAAACTTTCACTGACTAAACAAATCGCAAGCGAACTGCTGACGAATTTAATAAATCCCACAAATGGGCTTTGAAGTTTTACTTATTTTGCAGTCGAAGAGATACTTGTGAATGCGCATTTACTTCATTTGCATTTAAAATGAAATGAAAATCAGACCAGCATAAAAATACAAATATAAAAGAAATTGAAAGCCGATATGATAAAATGTTTAGTGAAGTTGGATATTTGGACATCATTAAAAATGCCACATTTGAATGAGTGTGGAACAGGCCAGAGGGAATTGCGTGCTTCCCTCCTCGATGGAGACAGTGAAGTATCGCCTTTTTGCTTGATATGCATAAATGTTAAAGTGATTACAATGCAGGCAGAGCTCGTCCGCAATGTGTTCATCGTTTTGTCACATGCCTCACTGCATTCGACGCCAGCGTTCGGCCCAAAAAAGGACACGACGAGCTGCGAGCTGCTAGTAAATGCTCAGAGCTGTGAGCTGTGAGTTGTGAGTGTGACAACGCCCATTCATTCGCTTACTCGTTGCTTACACGCCCATCGAGCACGACAAGGCGGCAAGACAAAATGACGACAGGACAAATCTGAAGCAGGACCATCGTCTTGCTGTACGCAGGTGCGCTTATTGCCGCTCGGCTGCACTTCGTTTGAGGGCGAGCCGAAAATCTCGACATCAGATCAAAGCCAAGTTCCTGTACCAGCTTCAGTTACCGTCCCACTTATAGATTCCCTTCCCGGCCCGCCCAAGCATCCTGCAATAGCTGCTCAAGCTGTCTTCGCCTTCGCATGGATTTTCGAGAGTGCTTGGACACAAATGAAAAGCAACGTTTTAATAATTTTGCCCTCGAAATCCTTTTTGAGCGCATTTCATGCCAAGCAATTTCCGGTCACATTTGCGTAACAAGTGTCACCACTGGTGACATCCTGGGATTCAGAGATTTGTCAGCTTTGTGGTGGTTTTGAGTATAAACTAAGTCTCTTAATGTGCTGCGATTAGATTTGATTTCAACTTCTTTTGTAGTTTAACTCTAGTTGGCACCGCTTCTTTAAATAAATGTAAAGCTTAGACCTATCTTTTCATGACACAAACTTCAGTTCATCAACATTTCATTTGACACTTTAAAGCCCTTCAGTTTGGAGTTTGGAACGCATCTTGCTGCCTTTACTCGAATGCGCCTAAAGGTATGCAATTGCAAATTTTCAAAGCTGGTGGAAAAAACAGAGTTGGCAGCTCACCATTTCCATAGACAACGCACAAAGCACAGCACAGCACAGCACAGTTCTGTACTGTGTCTGAAAACACTTTGAACTTTTTAAATTTTTAATGAATCAAAAATGTTTTCACACTTTGGCTAACCTTTTTTTCAGCAGTAAACACCCTATTCTTCACGCATATGTGTGAATGTGTGTTGTCTGATTTTCCTGTTCTGTGTGAGTTTATTCCCATTTGCTGCAAAAAGCGGCAACAGCAGCTCTTCAACTCGGCAGTTTAGCCCCTGACTGTGACTCGAACAAGACCCCACAAAATGTAATTGAACTTAATTCGATTTGAAGCGAGACAAGTTTTTTGACAGCTGTACAAGTTCTCAAAGGCCTTGTGCTCATGCTATGCTTAAAGTGCATTCAGTTCTGACTTAAAGACTCGGATTACTGCTTAAAAGAAAGGAATATCAGTACAGAAATAATCATTTCACCGACCAATTACGGTTCTCCCATATCCAATAACTCATATTTTTATTCGACTTTCCAACACCCCTTCCCTTCTAGTTTCAGCTTTACTTCTGATGTAGGAGCGCGTGGCAGCAATCTAAAGCATCTTCGCAATAAACTAGTTGGAGCACCTAACCAGTCAAGTGCCTCCGGCTGAGAGTCCAAGTCGTGGTCAATATTTTCGCATATGTTGCGATGAAGTGAACTCAAGTGCAGTAGCCATACACACACAACCATACACAATGGCAATACAAATTTTCCATTTGCCATGAAATGCACTTGAGAAGTCAGTATTAAAAAAAAAAAACATTTAACTGCAACACAAAGCAAGTTGTGTGTTGCTAGTTGTTGTGTGGTCTCTACAAGTTTATTTTTTTGCCAGTCAGCCACACAACTGCCACATGCCACTGAGGAGGGGAATTATATAGATTCTCCTCTGTGATTTGAAAATAATTTCAGTTTGATTACACTGCCTGAGAATATAATTTAATTGGTTGAGTAATAAGAAATCGGGATAACAAATCCAATGTCTATATTTATTACTTTCGTTGTAATCATTTCTGGCACACAGATCAATTCTAACTGCAAATACTCGTATCCGTATTTTCCAATTCATCGAGGACACAGCATAACCATAAATCTTGGGGCTGCACTTTCGTCGAGTAACTTGAGCCAAAGTGCATATAATTTTCATTTAAATACCTTCAGAATTTGTAGCTGCCTGCCTGCTCCTTTACGATTCTCTCAGTCTGGAGCCGTCCAAAAAATAGAGAAAAGTAGCTGAAAAGTGTCCGCGCCGGCAACGACAACGTGACTAGCTGAAAGCCCGAGCAATATTTTTGCATTTTGCAATATTTTCGAGAGCGTTGTTAATTTCATGGGTGAATGGTTAGTGTTTTCATAGCAGCAATTTCTTTTCTTGAAAGGTGCCATAGCAGTTGCCTTACGAGTAATAAAATGATGTGGATATACTTGTATAAGTATATCTGGAAATTCGCGTATTTTTGTAATTTTTCTGCTACTCGAATTCAAACAACAAATGCAATTAAATTTGTGTATAACTTTGCATTTCTAATCGGCTAGCAGAACTTTTTAATCACTTCCACACCTATTCGAAGTTATGCCGAGTGCTGATAATAAGCTCTGCTTAAATTAAAAACTTTTCACCCTCCGAAAACTTATCATTTTTTTTATTTTTCAGATGGTCTCCACTTGCGGCTGCAATTTCCCAGCGCTAATTGCAATAAATTTGCGTTAATAAACTGAAACTGAGGCAAATTGCCAGCAGCATTGGACAAATGGAGCAATCCTGGACCAGGCCATGCCTGCCCGGCTGTTTGAAAGTTTTGGCAAAAACCATTTCTGGTCTTAATTAAAAATATATTAAAAACTTGGATTTTGCTGAGTTACACATATAATTGCCAATTTTTAAATTTGCTAATGAAGAGCCAGAAAATGTTATACCCATAACTGATTGCAACTAAATAAACCTAAATTTGTTTAAATTGTATTTCTGCTTAAGCTAAATTGATTTTTTCGTGTATGTTATACCTTGCCCCAGAAGAAGAGAAGACTATGTGAGAAAACGTCATCTCCCAATTTTTCTAATTGTGCCTCTTGAGGTCTTCAGCTTCGACCACGCCCACAGCAATTAGCATGAACAACTAGCGATGAGCGATTAGTTGACTTTTTCATCGATGCTTTCAGAGTGATTAAAATCGCACAATGGACAGCCTTTCACAAGATGACCAGCGTGATGGCTGTG
This sequence comes from Drosophila rellima, assembly GCA_035043635.1. Taxonomy (NCBI): domain Eukaryota; kingdom Metazoa; phylum Arthropoda; class Insecta; order Diptera; family Drosophilidae; genus Drosophila; species Drosophila rellima. The sequence continues at coordinate 8,527,511 of JAWNMV010000806.1, read as the reverse complement.
CTCCTTCCACAGCTTCTTTTGTTTCCGTCTCCTTCCGGCAAAAGTAAAACCACACAATGCCTCACATTTGCATACACTTTGAACTATTCAAACATCTGCACATCGACAAGGATGAGAATAGGGACGAGGGATGGGATACCCGTTGACTCGACAATTTTGCGAAATTAACCTCAGACTCGAGTTCGAGTCAGCGGCCTCAGGTCACGTTGCAATTTACCAGCCAGCGCTTCACGTAAGCCCCTTGGGTCAACGTCAGACCACTGTACCCCATCCACCTTCCCCTGACCCCTTGCCACTGGCAGTGGCAATACCACTTCCACCTCCATTTTCATGTATCCTCGGCCGGCTTCCTCGTCAACTGGTGAGGCTGCTGACATGCGGCGTTGGCATAAATTTAAAGAGACTCGGCTGGCTCGAGATGAGGACAGAGACACTGACGGCAACTGTAGCGATGTCAGCTAACTAATGATGCCCTAAATTGAATCTAATCATCATTAACAATTACACAGCAGCGGCGCTGGCTCGTGTGATTACCCCCAGTCGGAGTCACAGTAGCTCACTCGACCATTAAGTCTAATCATATGCAAATAATTAAGCGCACTGACACGACTAGCATAGACTGGGAACTGAACAGACAGACAGACAGACGGACGGACTGACGGTCAGCCGTTGAAATATTTCCCTTAGGTCCCATCGTGCAATTGTCGCCTATACTTTTGTCTATCTCTATGAAATGCCTTCAATGTGCGTGCAAGATAGACTGAATGGAGTCTGAGTCTCCTCCCTTCTACACGCCCTCTTTCCACAACACATGCAAAGTCATCAGCAGCAGCGTACAGTGCCTGCTGATAATGCACACACTCGGTTCATAGGTGGCTAATAAATTTGAATATTAATTGTCAGTGTCTGCGCCTGGACCTGGACCTGGACCTGGAACTGGCCCTGTTCCTGTGCCTGTGGTTGCACTCTCAGATTAAAATGCGCCAATGCAGGGTAAGTAAGTAATATGCCATGGCCAAGTCTGTGGCTAAGTTCTCTTCCCTCCACATTTGGGACAGGTTCATTTCCAAGTGTTGTAATTGCCTTGCCAGCAATGTAATGCTTTCGAATGTGATCATTGACCTAAAATCGGCATTCTGCAGCCTTTATTAAAGCATTTTCATTTATGGTGAGAAAAAATGAACAAAAATTCTGAGCTGACAACAAAGCTTTTTTATCTTCGAGTATTATTCGGAAGTCATCAAAGTCCCCAAAAGGTGGAAAAAGTGAAGATCTGTCAATTCTAATTTTTGTTAATTTCAACAACTTAGACTAAGTGGGAAAAATTGACAGTGCAAGGCTGAATGTGTGCAAGCAAAACAATTTGAATATACATTATAAGCAACTAAAAGATAATTGATTTAACGATAAAAAAAACAGTAATTTTTAATAATTTACTTTACTTATCTGTTGATAAAATTGCTGTCAGGATATGTACAGGTATGCTCGATTTTTATTCAAAGTGTTAAATGATTGATTGATACGCTCGCTGGGTGAATTGTTTCAAATATTCGGTAAATGATTCCGTTAGAGTAACACAAAATATTTACAAAATAAACCAAGATAACTATTACAACCCATATCTTAAAACGATGTTGCTTGTGTTTGTTTTTTTACTTAAGCTGCACACAATATTTTAAACTAGATGATTAAGTTCAAAAATTATTGCCAACTCAAACCAAATATATGTTATTTGAATATTTTATATTTAAAGAATATATATTCTTTTTAAATATTCATTGAAACTTCGAAATTATGCGAATTAATTAATTGGCCATTAAAAATCTCCCAATGGAAGCTGATTACTCTTTGTTTTTGGCCAAGATTAATGTCTGCTTTGGTAAATATTTTAAATTTTTGATGTTACCCAGAGGAGCAAGAAAGCCGAGGAAAATAAAAGATGGAAAAAGAGTAAAAATTGGACGAAACCAATAAAACGCTCATATGAAAGACCAAAAAACCAAAACAAAAAAATGTGCAAAGAGTTCAGTCTGCTCTGGTCGCATCAGGCAGTTGGGCTGCTGCCACGATTAATTTAACGCTCCACTGTGTCAAGCTGTTGTTGGCTACAGTGGGTACACTGGCCGAAATAAGCCGGCCAAAATTTGCATTTAAGTCCTTTGAATTGTCGGCTCTTGGTTTTTGGCCGCAGTGCACTCGTAGCCCGACCAATGGAACATTTTCCGTTTCCGTTGCGTTGCAAAAATGTTGCCACAGATAAATGGCCACCGCAAGGGGCAAGAATGCGTTGCTTCTACACGTGTGAAAAGGGGGGTGCAATCTGTGGGAACAGACCAGAAGGCAGGCCTAGGTATTCGAATTTCCACGTTCCTACCAAAAATAAAAATACGATTTAATAGCTAAATTAAGCCTTACTATGTGTGCGTTTATGTGTGTTCTTGTGTGTGTATGAACATTTCTGCTGCGTTAGGCAACTTTGTGAATCCCGCGAGCTCGTCCATTGAATAAGCCTGCTGCCTGTTCCTGCTGTGCGCCACCTTTCAGCCAAACGCGCTTGGCTGATTGCATTGTATCACAGAGTGAGTGTGTACTTGTGGGTGCTTATGTGTGCATGTAAGTGTGAGACAGGAATCTGCTCACACAGCAGAGTTTTAAGCTCCGTGGCCACTGTCGACTGACCCAACGCTTTTGACTTTTAATTGCATTAAATAAAAGTCATATAATAATTGCATGATTGAATTCAGCCAATCCGCTGCGGGTAAAAATTTGCTGCGTGGTTGCACATTATTGTTGCAAATAATAACATTAATGAGGCAACAATTTTTGATCATCAATTGAAGAGAGGCCAATTCAGATCCAACAGTTTTATCTGCTAAAAAAAACTTCGCCTAGTTCGGCGTAAGGAGATACCCTATTTCCAACCCTGCATAAATACACTACTTCTCCTAAGCTTTACAATTCTCTTAGGAAAGCTGTCATAACATCGTCTTGACTACAAGATCTAGGAATGCTTAATTTCGCACATTAGTGAATTTTTCTATTTTTTTTTGGCATAAAGTCTAGTTTTTCACATTTCGGTTGTGCAAAATTGATTTAATTTATGGAATCTAGATTCACAAATAGATACATAAAAAAAATTTTGAATTAACTCTACGAGCTCAGCACGTAATAAAAGTTAACGGATTGAGTGATCTTAAATTCATAATCGAAAGTTGCAAAATTGCTTGTGAACTTTGTGAGCCTATTCTGATTGCAATTTTTCAACGAAAATAAATCGCGAAAATGGAAAACATTCGTGCAGGTATATTGAATAAGTGTTTTGTGTTAGTTTGTCAAAGCTATAACCAATGATTGTTTAATGTTTTGTTTACGTGTTCTGGCAGTAAAATCTTACATACGCTTTTGAGTTGCGTGGAATATTAATTGGTATTTAGAAAGACCAGTTTGTCCATTTTTCACCCTTTTCTTGAAAAAAATACATGTTGCAGGTTTGCATTTATTCCAATAAAAATCGGACTTTTCCCTGAGTCAGATGGGGGGTGTAAAGCCATGTCAATTTAAAAAGCGCAAGAAATAGTCTAGTATGTAAACATGCAATGTTTAAAATATCTTGATTCATATTAAATATTATAACAAAAAATTTAACTTTTTCCCTGAGTCGTGGAGAAAGGGCGGGGATGCAGTGCTATCTTTTCATTTAATTCTGAATACCTTCTATGTTTATTTTGTATCAGTCTAAAAGTACAAAACTAAAATTTTTTATTCTACTTCCTTTGAGAGAAATTATTATTTGGAGCAAAATTAAAATTTGTGTTATGTGTTTTTTATAAATTTTTTAGCTATGACTCAGACAAAGCTTCAAATATTCATTGTTTTTTAAAATTAATGTATAATGACATATATTTAGCGGAGCTTAACGTCGAAAAGGATTTCAGTCAAAAATTCACGTTACGGCCTCTGGGCCAAAAAAAAATTAAATTAATTTTACAAATACCAAACGAAAAAATCTAAATTGTTTTATCATGGCATCGCCCTATTACAGAGGTGTTGTTGATTTTAAAATAAAATAAAAAAAATGCTTAATCTTTGACTCTCCATAAATGTATTTCTATAAACTTGCGGATTGTATATTAAGTTTGTCAAAACAAATTTTAATACACAATATTGTCATAATTCTAAATTTTATAATTTTCGGGAAACAGTTTAAGAAAAAGTTTAAGCGTAAAAACGAAAAAAAATATTGAGCTTCATGGTTTCATATGGTTCATTGGGTTTAAGAACTTCAAAACATAAAATACAACACACCCATTTAATTTGCCATTTAATATATTTAATATCAATTCTTCATCAAATGGAAAATTACATTTCTCTCTGGTTTTTAAATTGTGTCATCTTAATTTGGATCAGTGAAGTGGGGTTTCACCCTTGCTTAAAGCTGATAAAGTCTGTTTCGCTTGGAATAAAGATACTCCTACTTACTCTTATGGAATCATGGCAAATTTGTTCAAACATTGTCGTGTCATTTTAAGGGGTAGTAAATTGCATATTGCTATTCTCCGTTATCGCAGCTCCAAAACAAGCGCGTCATTTTTTTCCATCTAAGCCAAAACGAAAAACAATCTGCAGAACACTTGTAAAACTTGACAGGCGTGCAGCGGACAAGTTTTACGGGCAAACCGGCTCGTTGGTGCGTCACAAATTTACAACGGAACAGCTGCCGCCCCACCGCAGACCCCTCTTTGGGGCCAGCCTCCATTCTGCCATCCAGCGTTTCACAAACATTTACAATTTATTGCACATTTGCCTACAAAATATCGCCCAATTCAGGGCAGCGCACATTTAATGGAGTAAGTATGTGGATGGGTCCACCGAGCAGTTCGTGCCCCAGGGGGGTACAGTGGGGTGTAGAAGGGTGGTGTTGTGGGTGTGACATTACAGCATGTTCCATTGCACATTTGATGAATTTATTGCAGTTTAGAATTTTTTGCCCAATGTGCAGCAGTTGCAATTTACCCAAAGACCCGAGACGGAGCTCGGAGCTCGGAAAAATTTCAACTACGTTACGGCGCTAAAAAGGGAGAAAAAAATGAGAGCTTGTGGGTAGACTGTATTTTTTGTGCTCGTTTTGTGTAGATGAAACTGTCAAAATGAACGTTTAGAAACTTATTTATAGTTTGGCGTATACAATTTTCGAAGTGGGTGCCAAAAACTTGGCGCATGAAGCTTGATAAGCGTGAAGGCATGAAATGAAGTTGCAGCGATATCGGCAGAACGAATTTGTCCAGGAGTATGAGTGGTCGGGGTCTTGATTGTCAGCTCAACTTTGACGATGGGCTGAGAGCAATTGATAGACGAAAGCTCAGCTCTAGGCATCCATTTGAATCAACTCGATGCAGGAAGATAGGTAACGCTTAGTGATTAAATTACCTAGCACAAATTAAGCAATTTCAAGGTACCATGCTTTGGGCCACCTGCACGCTCCAGCACGCCGTTGTCTGGTTAATTACCCACTGATTACAGCCAGTCCAAGAGCAGCTGCCTGCTTGCCACTTGCTTTATAGCCGACTAAGTGGTATTTACGTTTTAATTTAACGCTTCTTTTTGGACTCCGCGATGGGCGATGGGAACTGGGAAGCATGGCCAATGCGCTTTCGGTTTCAAGAACATTGCAATACAAAGACAAAAAGCAAAAGCCAAAAAAGCAAACCGGATGCCAAGGCTAAAAAGCTTTAAGCAGAAGGCAAAGACGTTCCCCGGCCGCAGTCTACGGTTTAAGGGGCTGGACATTACCGTCTGTAATTGCTGCGGCTGCGGCAAGTCCCTTAATGCCAGGACCCGGATAGGACTGTCGGCAACTGGTGACTGGCGAGTGTTGCCTTTGCCGTTTTCCTTGTTGAATCCTTCGTCGTTGTCGTTGTCATTGTTACTAGCGCCCATTCAAGTGGTTTTTGATGACAAAATGAAAGGTAATTTTAGCGAAATTCTCGCTGTGATTTCGCCACTGCAGGGTGTCCTGGACAAATGACAAGTTATGCCAGCACCAGACCAAGTAGTGTGGGCCGTCAAATAGGCTTTGTGTGGATCGTTAATGCAAAGAAAAAAAAGAAATTGGCTTGCTGACAATTGCTTAGCAAAAGGACGTTAAAAATGTGCAAAATTATAATGAAAGCTTTTTCGGTTACCGGAAATTGTGGTTGCATGAGAGATAAGTGCTTCGTAGGAATAGAATTGCTTAAATCTGATAGAGATAAAGATACAAAACAGCAATCATCATCATGTGTTTCTCTTGAAAAAGAATCCTCAATAACTAAGTTTTATCCAACTGAACATCAATGTCGAATGAATTTTCCTACTTTAATCCAGCACCTTTAAAAAGAAATAAAACGAAGCAAAACAAAGCGAAGACTCACTGTACAAGTTGTACTGCTAACTGGGCATATAAACGACAACGCGAAATTGTGTCTGTATCTGTAGTTGAAGCTGTATCTGCCTGTGTGTCTGCGTGTGGCGGTAAATCTTTATAAGCGCGAATAATTGGTTTCCTCATTTAATGCGAATGGTTGGCCAGAAGAGAGTTTGATGGAAAGGACTGGAATGGGAAGGGAGGGGGCCAAGAGCAGTGCAATCGTTGCGCCGCCATCATAGAATATGCTTCACAATAAACATCAACATTTTTTTTGCGATGCCCCCCAGCTGGCCCTGTTGACTGTCAGAGCAAACAGCAGGAGTCATAATATTGCAACAGCATCGGGATCGCAGTCAAAGTTAGAAATAGAGATGGAGTCGGTGTCCGTGTCGGAGTCAGCTTTGACTTGGGGGAACGAAAAGAAATTGCTGGAAAAAATTAATTGCATTTTCATTATGTTGACTGGCAGAGTCAGAGGGGAATCTGCAGGCAGTAGCAGACAGACAAATGACATGGATATAGGCGTCTTTTTCCGTAATTCGAGGGGTTGGCTCGACTAAACGACTACATTGTCGTAAGGATAGATTAATTTTATCACAATAACAATAAGAAATGAGTTCGGGCTAGAAGGTGTGCACAATAATAATATGTAATAATATTGTAGTTCTTTCTAAAATCATATTCTTACATAACCAGCCAACTTTTAAAGCAGATACTAAAAATTCTATATCAAATAATCTTCAAAATGAAATACTTTAAAACACGCGCGGAAAAAGTGGATCCCCTTATCTAAGACTTATAAATTGATCAATAAAAAAAAAAAGCCGCTAGAGCGTTTCTTATCTTCAAGGCTGCGTCGGGTAATTGATTTCACAAGCAGGTTTATATAAACTTGTTTATGTGTTGTCAAACCCAAATCGTGGGATTGATAAGATCAGTAATATTCCTTCTAGGTAATGTTAGTGATAATGGAATTGGCCGAGTCAGGAAAATGAAGATATCAAATGCAGTTATAGTATCTTGTTTAATCATAACTTATGGTCGAGTAATGAAATTTAAATCGGACAAACAGCCAACCCTTTTTTGCATTCCAGTCATGCCCATCAAAATTGTTATCGTATAAAAAGTGAATGAGCCGCACACTATTTGACTGATATGAAACGAACACAACGGGAAGATAAATATATTTAAGTATATTTACATAAGATATTCGAACCAAGTGGAATATAGACCAAAGATCAAAGCTATTGTCAATGCAAGTTTTTGTTAACTTACTTTTGTTTAATCTGAGTTTGTTTCTGATCGAAGCAGGCTGGTGCTTGTCGAAAGTAGAATAGAAGAATCTCACACTTAGTCAAATTGAACGTGTGATAAGCCTGCTATTCTACTTGCCAATACACACCACGGAACAGATTTTGAATACCCCAAAGCAGACATAAATCTGGGGAATTACTATATACACATAGCTCACTAGCAATTACACTTGTTCCACACAGCGTCAGCTCAGTTCACAACACTTTAATCCGACACTCAGTTGAACCAATTGAAGATTTAAATCTATTTATACATAGATTGCTTTCTATGACATCTAGTAACGGAAAACGGATCGAAATACACAGCACAGAGAGAACTGAATACTTCGGAGTTCAATAACGAAATAATGACATATTTTCATAGATATCGCTTTTTATATGATATGCCTTATCTGACGACCGTTTGTTATTTACTTTACCTTTTACTCAGGCAGTATCTTTCCAACAATGCGCGAGTGTGTGTGCGGAGTAGATAACTGGATTTGGATTGGGCACTCTTATCGATAGTGGCAAACGTTGACTGTGACAAGTCACATACTTTTATAGATATGACGGCCTCATGACGAATGTGCCATGGATAAAAAGCGCCAAGTGAAAACGGTTCGATATATGTAGATATGACGAATCCAGCCAACAGGTTAAGCTTTTAGTTGTTTTTCCCCATAACTATATTAAGTACTTCATACGTAGCAGTTCAAAGGATTGTACTAATTTCTCAACTTACTACAACTGGTAGCCCTTTTCACTGACTTGTCTTATCAGCATGTACTGAGTGTCCAGTTTAACTTACATACATACACATATATACAATAACATCGAGCACTACCTGCGATTCAGACTGACTTGACTGTGAGTTTCTCGCCGTCACTGAACAAACAACGGGCGAGTAGCAAACAGAAATTGTGTAAAAGGTCGTCAAACGTGTCGACTCGTTGTTGTTGATAAGAAACCCCAAAATCAAACTACATTTAAATTCATATATACGCAAGCACATACTCGTACTCGTATGTACCTCACCCATACACATACATATGTCCATATATACTGTAGCTTTTTTTTTGAAAATAATATCAATACTTGCTTCTACTGCGGCAGTTACCAGTAAACTCTGACAGATAAGATACAGGCATTGCCTTTGATAAATACCAATCGGGTAAAGAACTCAAGAAGGTAGCAACAAAAATTAAAAAATTCAGCCCATGGGATAATCAAATATTGTAAATTCAAAGCATAGATTATAAAAAGAGTTTTTATCAAATAAAAAAAGGTCTTTCGAATAGAAATAATTATCTTTTAGATCAATCAAAGCGATAACTCGTTTCAACAAATAGCTCAAGTACGAGCACTAAACACTCAAATCGAAGGTGCTGCTCCAGGTGATTCGCCACAGTAAAGCACACTTACTCACAATTAGAATTCATATGTAATCCGCACATCAACATAAGCATACATATATGTATGTATCAGTCAGAAACACACAGAAATATTTTTCAACCTGACCCTCTTAAGTCGTTGCGCAAATTTAATAATATTAAACAAATCAAAAAAATCTGCAAGCCCGCTACACTTAAAAAATGTAGGTTCAATATTATGCATTTCGCTTACTTGTATCAATTCGTTTTTTTTTAAAAACATTTTAAATGGATGCTGAAGATAAATAAGATAAATACTCAAAAACAGAATCTCAAAAACATTAAACGATCACTAGATCATTCATTTTTTAACGTATTAAAAAAGTACTCTTATAAAGTGTGTTTGGTTTACTGACAATTTATTGTGAAAGTATAAATTATGTATGCACGATACGAAGTTTTACGTTTTGCTAATGCCGAAACATGATTGATAGACAAAATTTCGAAATTATCAAATCATCTTATTATGTATCCGGGATTGTTAAGAGAAGGAAAAGTAGGACCAATTTTTGGTGAACCTAAATACTTTCTTCAAATGAACTATAAACTATATTCTGCTGCTGTTGAATTGTTATTTATTATTTTTCGTAGGTATTCAGTGTTGCGCTATGTATTAAAAACATTATTCATATGCGTTCAGAATGACACAACTCACACCTATTTCAACACGGCCCTTAGAAACACTAACCCAAATCCCTTGTCTAATCAATTTTATGCTTGGCTATTTCCGCTAGCACCACCAACTAAGTAAACTAACATTTTTGATTGCATAAGCCAACTTTACCGGCTCTACCTCATGGTTATTATTCTTCGTATTCGATAATTGGGTACACGAAAAGAATGTGGCATATCTTATCTTATACCAAGGCGAAATATTGATATGAACTTTTTTTTTAAGTTTCATATTATTCCAACTTTATAGTCATCGTGTATTAAGTTGTCTATGAATTATTGGCGAAATTTGCGTTTGTCCTTTTAATCACCCTAGCTTCAATAACTCTGGAAAACCATTATTGATTTATGAAGACCAAGAAATTAATAAAAAGATTGGATACACTTTTAATTAAATGCTATATTTTTGTAGTATATGAGCCACTTACTAATAGTTACATGTGTGTTTTATATCAAAGAGCCCCATTGTTTGTTTAAATTTGATTTTAATTCAGGTATATTTCTGTGGAAAAAAGTATATGATAGACTCAAAATAATCTTTATATGACTGGTCGACATTACATCCGTGTTAAGTTTTTCACAACATTCAAAAAATGGCGCCAAGTTAAGTGATTCAGCCGACTATTGATAATTTATCAAGTGGAATAACAAGTGTTTTATTTGCTTTTTATGTTTTTATATGTCCATTCATTTCAGGCACCTGCCCACCGGCACTACTCTTTACCATAATTTATATAGATGATCGATTTGAGATGATATTAGATTGTTTCATAAAACACTGAATACAGGTTTATCAAATCGAAATAAAATATATCAAGGATTTTGAAGCGTAAGAGCTTCAGCTCTGAGTGCTAGGTTAAATTTTGACATGTAAAATTCACAAACGGACTGAAGTGCTTGTAAATACAATATCAAATTTAATTTACTTTTTATTCGGGTAATAAGTCAGCAACTTATACAGGAATACAATGTGAAAGTGAGGGATCAACAGAGGACTGTTCGAAGCTGGGTAGAGGGGACTTCCTTATCGATCATTCTTTGGACCACAATAAACTAACCTTTCCAGTTTAGTGGACCATCAAATTAATTTCGAATGGTCAATACATAATGCTTTTCATTAACAATTCTTAGAATTTAATTGAATTCCACAAATGACAGACCATCGATTTGATTGTCCGTTCCGAGCACATTTTGGGAATATTCGCACGTAAAACTGATTAAAAAGTACGTGTTGTGATTGCATAATCATCGTCAATGCACAAATGTCTCTGCAAGCATTGGGGAGCTCCGATTTAACTTGGACAATGCAGCAACTTTTATAATGGGCTAAAATTTGGAGGGAGGAGTGAGGAAGATGAAGCCAAGCTAACAATTCATAAAAAACTTGGCCTGTCAAAATTGGTTGCGAACTGGTGAAGGTGAGGGACCGCGTGAAAATTCATTGATAAAGAAATAATAATTTCCGCCCTTGTCGCCCACCAGTGCACACAGGTAAAGATGAATTTCAATTTCCGGACTCATTCACTGCAAAGAAATGGAAAAATATTAAATTACAGCGCTTTAAAGTCTAATAGTTGGTTGGTCGCTGGGCCAAGAGGTCGAGGACCGGCAAAAGTCAAACCACCAAACAGTCAAACAGAGTGGCGTCACATCGACCTAAGCCTGTGCAGATTTCACCTGCGGCAGCTTGCTATGAAAAATCGTTTAATGACACCATTCACACACGCGGGGGCCATTTTCCGTCGTTTCGAGTGTCTGCCTGTTGCAGATTGAATGTGGGGAAGTCGTGGGGACGCTGTAGCTGCAGGCAACAACATTTTCCAGCCGCCATCGGAATGGAAGCTACCTGTAAATGTTCTTTGTCCCATGTCCTTTGTGCAAAGCAGTCATATTCCCAACATCATTTGTCAAGCTCTATGGCAATTAGATTTGCCTTATGACTGTTTCTATTTCAATTTTTTATCACCATGTGAAGGGTGAATAAACTGCACATATGCAACCTATAGGTCAACGAGGTGTTCCTAATCTACATATACAGTCATATATATATATATATCTACATATACAGTATGTGTTAAAAACCTTTCTCTATGCGTAAATCTTATGCAACCTACAAGATCTTGCCCTTATCTATAGAATTTCTCCCATCAATCAGAGAACATTCATAATTGATCTTTATGATAAGGACTTTATCAGATGGCAGGTGCACCTTTCGGCAATATATCAATTTACTTTCGTCAATCAACTTTATCCGTTTTCTCAGGGATATATTCTAGAACGTCCAGGAAATCGGACTCAGAAACAGTCGCTTAAAAGATTTCTAGAACTCTTTTTATTCACCTTTACTGTATTGAAAGCCTTTGCTCACTAGCTGGGACTGTACACAGTTCTTTCTTTCGAGTTGACGGCCCACATTTATATTAAAATTTAGAGCCATTTATAGCCCTGATAAGATATAACGAACTTCGAGTAAGTATATAAAAGTACAATGTTGTCGCCGGACATATTCGTGTTTGCCTGTGCCACTTTTAAACAAGTGATTTCGATTTATGATTAGAAATTTGAACATAGGTAAACAGCTTATGCAGTAGAGATAAGAACCACCTCGTAAACGTAGAATCAATGGATTTCGTTCTAGAGTTTATTAAATGATGGGGTAAATTCAAGTGTGTTGCAAGAAATGTCTATGCAAGTTGCAATAAGTTGCACAAATGCAATGGCTAATTATCGATGCAACTCATGTCATTCTAACACATTGAGCAAAACCCAAATGCCACAATTTTAATCAATACTCAAAGCCACACCAAAGTCAACCACTCCCACTGCAGCTAATAGACCACGCCCCCAACTCTCTCTGAAACGCCCCCAGGGCAACTGGCCACTGTCAGGAACACTTTCGCATGCCGCAGCACGTAGAGCTCGTTAGATATTTTCTTAAGCTAATATTTTCACAGCCCACGGAGGACACGGACACGGACACGAACACGAGCATCGACATGGACATGGAGTCCGACTCTGACTCAAAACTGGTTGTGATGCCAGGAGGAGATTATTCAAATGATTGGAAATTATCATGTCTTTGCATCCATTTTTGGCTGCCAGTCGCTGGCCGTTGCCATTGCCTATTGCCATTTTACAGTGCAGGTCCAGTGTGCAAACAACAAATTGCATTTGTCATCTGCTGCATAAATAACGAGATAATACCGTAACATAATAACTGTCAGTGGGGGGACTAAGGCGCGCCGAGAACTCCTCCATAGGTAATCCACCTTTCGGCTGGCGTGGGTTGCACGTGTCTCCCCTTCGTGAATGTGTATACGTGCATGTCTATGTATGCGTGAGTGTGGGTGTATGGTGGGTATGTGGCAATTGCGAATTTGTATCGTCGATTTGCATATTTAATCAAAATTAACATGACCGATAAAATCAATTACACACACAAGCCCTCAGAGAGAGAGAGAGAGAGAGATAGAGAGAGACTCTGAGCGACTGAGAGGTGCAGCAGCATCTGCAAGATACAAACTCACACACACAGACACACACGCAGACTCTCGCAACTAGGCGAATAACAATTGCATTAGAAAATGCCGCCATTCTCATTGTCATCCTGCCTCGTCGTCGTCATCGTGTACAATTTTCGGTTCGTTTGCTCCTGAAATCCTTTTTGCAGAATCTACGACCATGTCGTTTTCAAACTGTGTAAACTGCAGTGCCATCCACATGTGTGTGTGCGTGTATGTGTGTGTGTGAGTGCATTACTGCATTGTTACAGACACTAATACGCCCAACGGATTATCCTGTCCAACGTGCTTAAATTGTTTCTTCCTGTCACACTGATTTTCTCTACTCGATTTATTTCGTTTCGACTTTTCCATTGTTGTTTCTGCTCGTTGCTCTTTGATATCGAAATGCATTTATACTCGAACGCCATGAACAACAATTGCACTGCAAGCTTTAAAATCCAAATAAATATCAGATTGCACCACTCTGATATATGTAAGTGCAAATATATTTAATTGCATTTTCATTTACATAATATTGCACTACTTGTATGTTCAGAGACAATTGCATTCATATTTACTTTGCACACACGATACTCGTACGCAGGACGGTTGTAAACAAAACTTAAAAGATTTAAAGAAGTAGTCAAAAATGCATTTTATGATCCTATTGATATAAACATATATATTGGGAACCTTGGGAATTACCTTGGCAACTAAACCAGAGGTGGACTGAATCCATGGCTAAATGATCAAAGTATTTATTTAACAATAGTTCGATTAACTTTACTTAAAATATATGTTGTACACTTAATATATTATTATTTTTTGTGTGTGTTATTTACTTTTAATACCTTCATAAACACAAAGACATGGAATTAAAGTAAATTATGAAACACTCCTCCCAACAAATGGAAGGAAGTTAAGCCAGATGTAACTAACAGAATCTATAATGAATATTATACTGATTTAACTCTTGGGTCTTAGGGTCAGAAAAACCTTGACAGACATATTCTGTGGATGTCTTCTCAAAATTGATTGAAGGAGACCTATATAAACTGGTCTTATCAATGTGGGAAAAACAAGTTGCTATATGCATATAATAAGGCACCCTAAAAACATTTCCCACCCATTGAACTCTTTATCCCGATGAAATTCCTTAAATTTAATTACGTTTTCATTGCCTTTATCTAGCCCAGTTCCTTTTGTAAGGGAATACAGATATTTCCATTGAATTGAAGCTAGAGGTAAAGTTGATTTTTCCATTTAATATTTTCTCGCAGACAAATTAACACCAATTGCAAAGAGCTTTAGAGGACCGACAAACTGCTTAACTGCGATGGCATCGGACGGGATGGACGAAGGGACTGTGGGGGAAAGAAAGGGTAAATGGAGTCCATAAATTCGCATTGATTGCGTTCAATTAAAATTCAGTTATGCTCCGGCGGCGTTTGGCAGAAACAGGAATATTTTAATTAATTTTCACGCGCTCAGCACAAAATTTTCGTTAGCTCTCAAAGTAAATTTTGTTCAGGTCTCGTCATCGTTGTGGTTGTTGTTGTTGTTGTTGTTCGATATTTCCATTTGACATTTCTGCCCATTTAAACTGCATAAACTGCAAAAATACTATCCACATCTCATTTCAATTATTTTTTTGAGTCACAAAAACTTTAATTATTATACTTTTAGCACAGTCAGCAAAACTTGACAACAGTAAATACTATTTAATTATTTATAATGTACATTCAATAGACGATAGAGAAATGGAATCCTCGAGTGCAGAAGCTTAGCCTTAAACCCTTCCTTAGATTTATTGTAATCTACATTCAACTTTTATATTGTTGTCCAAGTCGATTTAAACTGAATGAAATTTATTGCGCAAAGCGTTGGCTCAAATGCATCCACAGTATATGTAAATGTTTTCTATAGTGTGTCTCGATGGATAAACTCTCGAAAAATACGAATGATACGGATGGTAATGTTCTTTGTATTTACTGAATTGAAATCAATTTAAACTTTCACCCAAATAAAAAGAATATGTTGTGGGACTTCAAAAGCGCAACGTGTCACCTTAAAGCCGAAAAATAAAGCAGTTCGAACCCATCAATTTAGATGTAGTCTATGTCTACTCCGTTCATCTATCTCCACCCAGACATCAACGTCATCATCATGAATGTATATAGATACTTTGTCTAGCATTTCAATTGGCAAACATACTTCAGCATAGAAGCTACAAGCAGGGGTTTAAACTAAAAAAGCCGCACACGCTGCGATAAATAAACAACAAGCAAACGGATTCCCATCCCCTCAACCCGATTCCTGAACCTTGTCTACACTCCGGTCTACGCACTGGCAATGTCGAAAGCCTTTCATCTACTTCAGTGCTCAAGTAGCAACAGCAAAATACACAAACATCCAAACCGACCAACTACAGGCAGTAAGGGCAACGACAACAAGCAGCTAAGTGTGATTTTCGAAAATGGCAAAAGTATGTTTTCCAAATCTGACTTTTGCGTCATTTTCAAGGCCAACAACAACAGCAATATCAACTCGGGACAGCAGCATAAACTTTGGCGCAATTTGCAGTCTGCTTTTTGGCGCAAATTGTCGTCTTGAGGCGGATCGACGCATCGCTTGAATGTCAGTGTTGATTTTTCAAATTATTTGCCAAGGCTTCCAAATGATGATAGCCCTTACCGAAACCTGTTCCTAAACCTAAACCATTAGACATCAGACCAAGAGGCGCTGATAACTTTGCTCTGTTTGCCTGCAAAATGTGCAATACAAAAGACGCTGTCTCTTTTTTGTAAACATCTGTCCTTTACCTACAGCTGTGGCCATACAAATAGAACAAAATTGATATTAATATATTTCTTAAAATGTTCATCAACGATTTTCACAATTTTTAACACAAGTAATTGAAGCCAATTGATCAAAGATGTTAAGAGGCACAATTGATAAAAGATTAAAATTGCGCACTTTTTTAATGTCCTATTGGAGTGGACATTTCTGCACTTCTAAACTTTACCATTGAAACTTACAATTTTAGTTGCTTTAACTTCACGGTTTCATATGGCACACAACTAATAGGTTTTCTTTGCTAAGATTTAGTTATACTTATTGTTTTTTGTTGTTGTTGCTGCTGTTGATTTCTTTACTCTTGTTGTCTTCGGAAATTTACTTGGCCTTCTTGTTCAGCTTCTTCGTGAGCCTCGTCGGGAAACTTCAATAGTTTGGCTCATCAATCTGTTAAAACTTGAAATTCGGACGAAAACTTAAGACCGAGACTTTAATTTTAAGATGTCTGTATGAGTAAGCGTAAGTTATTTATTGTATAGATTTACTTATATACTGCTAGATATTAATTATTAGCATAAACACGGTGGAAACTCTGCTGCTAATTAAAATAGCCCCTAAAGAATTAATAGAATGCGACAGTGGGACAACTTTTTCATGCCGTAACTAAACTTTGCGAAGTTGGCTTCCAACTGCAGTTGGAAACGAACCACATAAAAAATGTTATGAAATTCATTTAAAGTTGAAGTCAAAAAGTCGCGGACAAAAAAGGACAAAGGAACACAAAAGTTTGGCTCTCGTAACGAAGCTGGTAGCCAAAGTTGTCCGTTGATGAACTGCGACATGGACAGAGGACATGGACATGGACGTGGTCACATGTGGCACTAGATCCGTCGTCCTTACGGCTCGAACCCAGTCAATTTAAGCGGCTTAGAAGCCGCCCTTTACCCCTTTTAATATAGAGACTGTGAATACGCCTCGTATGCGTAATATTTATGCACACATTTTTGTTTTTACTCATAAGCAAATTTACATATTTGGGCCACTGAAATTAATTATAATGCCACCATACATACACAAAAATCGCATTTAAAGATAAAGACAGAGATAAAGGGAGAGTGTTGGAGTGATTGAGAGAGAGAATGCTATGAATACAAAATGCGGTGCAGCATTTGGCTTTGGCTTTGGCTTTGCCGGCTCAGAGGCGGCAGCTTTTTCTCTATTGAATGTGTTGGTAATTTCATTTGACCAGCATCCTTTACTCCCATCACACACGTCTCTCTCACACGCACACACATTGCAAAACTCATTTCACGGGTCACAAGGTACAATCATCTGAGAGGGCAGCAAGCAAGCAGCAAACCGAGCAACAGACCAACAGAAACAGAAACAGAAAAAACACAGCCAAAAATTGATTATGGCGGCGGCTGTAACGCCAGAGGGTCGAAGAAGAAGGCAAACCAGGGCAACTATCATCAAAATCCTATTAGTTTGCCCATACAATGCCACGCCCAACCAGAATCCAGCTTTGTCCTTGTCCAGTTGCCTGCATTTTGTCAGCGTTTATTTGCCAAATTAATTCCCAAAAAGGTAAGCCAAACTTGCGATTTGAAACAATCAGTGTTGGCAAGGTTAGACCGCCCTTCCCTTTCCCTTTGCCCTACAACACAATTCACCCTATCCCTTAGTCAAAGGGACAGAGCTTTTGCCCTTTTTTGTTCTTCTTCTGCTGCTGCAGCTGTTGTTTGCCCAGCGGGCAGTTGCCGCCACCTCAGCCAGCACACAATTTGTGACAATTCCTTTTTGCGGATTAATATTTGCTCTGCTTCTGTCCCTGTCCCTGTCCTTCTCAAATGTCCCTGACCGGTTGCGCTTTTATTTGCCTCGTTGCCTGCCTGTCGTCCTTTTGTTTGTTCTGTTTGCCTCCGCACTTTATTTAAATTAACATGCGCATATTTTTAAATAGTCTCCGTGTGTCGTGTGGCTAGCAGTTCGAAGATCTGACTTGAGAATCTCTCGAAAAAGGTGTGTGGACAAAGGGTTTCCCTTGTGATCAGAAGTCCAAGATAATTATTTTTAATGCTGTGTTCATTGTTTTAGAACTTAATAATGTCTTAGGACTCTCAGCCCCCTGTGGGTCATCTTTTGTTTGCTTCGCTTGCCAAATTATTATTCCGATAAGCCAAATTGGTTAAGTTTCATTAAGCTTACCCAAAAATGTACGTAAAAGTGTTGGGTCTCCAATTGTTTCAAAGTCGAGAACATTTTCGAGAAACCAAATCTAGTGCATCTAAATCTTATATTTTACTTCCTTCGAAAATAGAATAAATATAAGTTTAAAATTGTAATTCTCTCTGCGTATGATTCGCTGATTTTGTGTTTTCAATTTTGTATCTCTCAATTATCGTTGTTTCTTGACACCAAGACATTTAACGTGCTATTAAATTAAACTTAGGAATGTTACGATGAAATGGAATCCAACTTATGACTTTTCAACGTAACTTTCCAGCAATTGAAATTGAAAATTTAACTGAGTGGATTTCGAATAAACCTGCATTACATCTATAGTTACTTTTAATGCAAATTGATTAATATCATATTTATTGTGCAATGATACTAGTGATTCCATTCAAAAAGTCACTTTGGCAAATTATTTAATTTTAGTAATTGCCCCCAAAATAAATGTGCACTTAACTTTGCAGTAATTGAAAAGTGCGCTTAACAGGCAACGCAATAAGAAATACTTAAGCAGGCCGGGTGTGGGCGGTAGCATAAATCCATTGAAAAGTACACAAGAAACAGCCATGCAGTCAACGATAAGAGATACCAAAAGTTTTCCTTAACAGAGTACATAGACTGGACACCAAAAGCCCCAACCCACTGGCACTAGAAGGACTTATTGTGAAAAACTACATACGTTGGTTTTTGTAGTCGTGTACACGTAAGGAGCGTTCGAAAAATGACTTTTCTTAGTGGTGGAAATAGAACTGCCGCTGATTTGGCATCGTCCAGGGGGCATGACATCTATCCTGATATATGGCTGGGCATGCATGAAACTCGTTTTTGTTGCATGTTGCACTAGGTCTGACTAAGTTGTCGTCGTTTGTTTTGGAGTCCCCTGTGCTCTTCTGGTCAGTTTTCTTAACGTAGGCACTAAGAAGCCACTTGAAGGACACTAATGCGCCCACTGGACAGCAGGAGAATTCATGACTTGAGATGTTGCACTTCCTTTTTGCTTAGATCTAAATGTCTCTTTTATTTATTATAAGATGTTTTATGAATTGCTTTAGTTTGACTTTGACTAAGCTCCCAACATAAAACTCGAAACCGGTTTATTTGCAAATTATCAAAACAGAAGTTTTTGATCGATTTGATTATACTAAATATATATATTTTTTTTGTATGATGAGAAGTCCAAGGAACTTAAGAATCGAACCCAGATTGCTTCAGACTGGAAGTTCTGTGACAGGTCGGCGACTCTTACCAGCGAGTTACCGGTGGTCCGGTAATTCATAAGCTAATTTAATTCATATTTATGTATTTCGAAAGTAAATTGTACTTCATATTTCTGAGTTTGCGTTTTCAAATTTATTCATAAATACTTTTATGACGTGTAACTTAATATAAATATTTATAAAATTTATCTTGAATATCTTTACACACCCAAATATGTAATTAAATTTATCAAGTTTAAGCCGAATTAGAATTACAACTGGATAAGGTTTGTTTTTAAATTTTAGTACTTTCTTTTGGTTTTCATTGACATTTTTAGTAAATATCATTAGGCTGCGCCCAAGTATTGCGGCACATCAAGTTCAAGCCCAGTCATCTGAAAAGTCAAATCGCTGATCAACTTATTTATGTGCTGGGATCGGTTTTAAAACCGATCGCAAAATCAAAATTTCTTGATCCCGATGTCGCAATCTGAACGCTTGTCAAGTGTCAACACTTTGCGTACACTTGCGAATTTTATTGGCATCAATTTATTTCCCCACAAAAATACAAGAAAACCGACAAACAGCAAACGACAAGTAGTCGATGATGAAATGGTATCGCCGACTGCATCTGTTCTCTCACAGCTCTCACAGCTCAGCTCACAGCTCAGTGGTCCACTGACCAGCTGTTCGGCTGTGGCGCCTGCGCAATCACCTCAGCAAGCGGCTCTGGCAGTAGCTGAAGTTGCGAAATCTTTGAGCTGCTCTCAAATCAAGTTTTCCGCCAGCGGCTTCATTGAAAGTGAAGTCCAAAATATGAAAATTGTAAAATGTTTTCCGCGCGTGTCATTCAGTTTTCATTCGCAGCTTGTTTGAGCTAGACGTACAGTCGGTTGGGAAAACTAAACCAGTGATCAATCATAGAGTTCACAGATACTGGCTAAGATGTGGGTGCTTTTTGGGCGTGTTGTTATTCTGGCATTAGCCATTCGTTTAGCTCGAGGCGACGATGCATTCTTGACGGAGCCTCGTAAGTGTCAAGTGAATTGTGATGCAATCGCACCTAATTATCAAGTTTGTCTGGTTAAAGCTCAGGTGAAGACAATTGTGTAATTGAGCAATGAGTGCTGGCCTTGTTGGTATGGATGTGGTCCGATCCCTAGATAATATAATGTAATTAAGGGATTCTTTTAAACGATGCTTTTAATAATAATAACTATTTTAAAAATCTTAACAAAACCCACACTCCTTACTGACTAAACGGCCAATAGAATCCAAACTTGGATGGCCGGCATACAACTGTGACTAACCCACTTAATGCTTTTTGACAAATATTGCACCACTAAACCGGATTTGTTTCTCTGCATTTATGTGTGTCTTTTTATCTTGAAATTCAACTCAATTGAACTCAAATAAAACTGAACCTCAATTCTAATCGAACCGCAGCAGATTACATTAAACAATGTAAAATAGCCGATAAGAATTTCGTCAACTGCTCCACCCAGAGCATACAGCAGCTCTTCGATAAACTGAACGACGGTGAGTCGCACACTGTCCCAATGGAGGTCAGCTAACGGTAATCATACATCCATACATCCACACACACCCACACACTGTGTGTTACAGGCATACCGGGTCTCACAAGTATCAAAAGCTTCGATCCATTCCACTTGAATCGCATCAGAATATCCCAGGGCAACAGCAATGCGATTAATCTAAAAGTCGAGCTGGCCAATGTGAAAATCATTGGATTTGGTCACACCCATGTTATGGAGAGTCTGTAAGTGAGACTGGCGCAATTAGTAGGACCACTGAGCGAATTCAAATTAATTGCATTGCCTCTAACTGACAGTGTTTTCAAAAAGGATTACAGCTGGAAGACAACATTCACGTTGCCGGTGATGAAGCTCCAAGGTGATTACAGTTTATTTGGGCGCATTCTGCTCATTCCGCTGAATGGGCGTGGCCAGGTGTTTCTGGATGCAGGTAAGCCTTATCTTACATTACAGCCAATTGTGTGTAGAGAAAATCTAATCGGTTCGCCAAATACACACACAAAGACAACATGACTGTTATCATGCACACAAAGACTCGGTTGTACGAGAAGGGCGGCTTCACCTTTTACAATGTGACCAGCTGTCGTGTGGACTTCAAAATAGACGGCCTTAAGTCCTATTTCTCCAATTTGTTCAACGGCAACAAGCAACTAGGTAAGTAGCTCGACTGCCTGGCTCCACTCGCCAATTTTTGACCTTTGCAGAGGACAGCACCAACAAGTTCTTCAACGATAACTGGCGCATGCTGGCCGATGCTCTCTACACGGTGATCACACAGACCATCGAGGATATTCTGCTCGACGTTCTGAAAAAGATTTTCCACTTCATTCCGGCGAACTACTTTGTCAGCGATATTCCTACACCGGAGCAACTTTATGGCAAAACGAAGGCAAAGCCGAAACCAAAATAATAATCTTTTAAAAATTCAAAACTTCCGATTCATTTATTGATTTCGGCTGCATTTAATTTAGCTTACAGACTTTTTACTATAGTTATTAAAGGATAGTATATATTTTACGGATCAATGTCTAGAAGAATTTGTTGATAAGTAACTTACTAACAACTTTATTATATAAATGATTTGTACTTCATTAAACACGGCTTGGTAGACCCTATAAAGTATATATGTATATATCATTGATCAGGACGACGGAATGAGATGATTTGGCGATGTCCGTCTGCTTTTATGCGAATTAGTATATCAGTTTTGAACCGGATGAATCAGAGCACTTTATCATACAGCTGCAATATAAGACACATACATAAATAACTCTGTTTATATATACGTAGATGCTATTTATTTCATATGTATATTTTGGCATTTGTAAAGTGGCTGCAGTTGAGGAAATCGAGTCGTAAATATCAAAAAAACCAACCCAGGAGCAGAGGAAGAAGGAGGGGTCGGTGGGTCGCTAGGGTTAACCGCAAATACGGCAAAGCTAAAGCTGTGTATTTAAATTAATTGCCGCAAACAGACTCAAACCCCAAATTAATTTATATTTTTTTGGCGCATTGGCTTTTTGAAGTCTGCCAATAATTTGTAATTGCAGCGGCTGCTGGTACAGTTTCTGTTGTTGTTATTATTGCAGTTTTTAAATTGCCCTTACCGCAATTAAAACATTTGGCGCAGTGGCAACTATTACAAATGTCCAGCAATTAGTTTAAATTTAATGCGTAGCGTGTTTTTAAATTGTCCTTTCCCAAATCGTACCTTTTACATACATAGTTACTATATATTGCGGTTACCGTTCGCCGTTTTTTAGGATCTGAATACCAAAGCGACAAATTCTGTGCGTGATTGCAATAAATTCGGAGACTTACAGCAAGCCAGGCTAACAAAATGCAGTCGCACACAAGGTAAACAACGAGATGCAAAATGACAGACAGTGGAAATGTTGGTCGCACAAAAACCAAAGACAAACAAGCCGGAAAACATTGCATCATCACACATATTGTTAAATACTCTTTTCTAGGGTGCTAACAGACAAGATAGCATTGAATAAAAAATGTACGTTAAGGATTTCTTTAATCATTAATTTCAAAAGTGTGTTATTTTTTTCAAACTTTGATTAAAGCATCTATTGTGCTTTCTTTTTGACACGACATTTAAGAGTTTCCAAAATCACCAGGTAGTTGTAATAGCCCATGCACATGTATACCATAGTGCACTTCATGACGTATGTGATGTTTCTCAGGAACCCGTCAGATTGTGTATGTGTGTCGGGTACCACATTTCTGCGGAGGAAATTCAGAGTATTTCAATATTCGCAGCCAATGTTGCTCAATATTTGTTGAGCCAGCATCCCATCCCCTTTTCTTCTGGCCAACGTCCATCCAAAAAGTATGCAAAAATCTTTAATAGACACAGATTAATAGTTTGCAATTCTTTTTTTAGAGGTACCGCCAAAATGTATGCCTTAACTTTAATTCGGAAAGCAACTTTGTGGGCCTTGGCCGAGCATGTCGCCAAACGACTTTGACATAGGAATAGATACAAAACCCCTAAAAAGCAAAAAAAAAGTGTTTTGCGTTGGTGCTGACAATTAGTTTACACTGCTGGCAGCTATGCGGAAGAGAATAGCCTTGTGCAGAGTGCACAAACTGTGTCTACAAGCTGGCATGTAATTTAACTCAACGAAAGAACATAATAACTGAACGAAGAACGAATAAAACGAGCAATACAACTGCACGAACAACGATTCGTTGGTTCAATAAAAACTTAACGACTTACCTTAAACGAACTATGATGGACTGCTTATAACACTTTCTCCTTCTTCGATTCGAATTAGAGTGAAATTAGAAATCGATGAAAATTCCCGTTGAATGCTGCCCATCTGGGTCTACTTTATTAGAAGGATTGTAAGAGCCTTTTGCTGTCTTAAAATGCAGGCAGTGGTAAACATTTTGTTACACTCGACACCAGCTGTTGGTGCGATAGAATTTTGGTACATTTTTAGAAATCGCAGCTTTCAACTATGCTACTATGTTTTAAAATAGGCATCCCACAAACACGACCAACCCTAATTAGATCAGCGCGAATTCAACGCATGCCCATAAATTAAATATTTAATTATTATGTCCACTCAGCGTAGTTGGCCAATTAATTATAAAATAATTTCAAATTAAATGATGTCATTGCAAATTTAATGCTCATTTTTGTGGATTAAAAGTACATGCAAACAATTGCATGTTAAAAATGTGCCATAAAAGTACATGAACTTTAAAGCCCAAATAATAAAAATTTATGGCCAAATAATTGCAATCTCATTAGGATACCCCTACATGGCAACCGCACTCACAGCTATCCCGGCAATTTGGCAGAGTCAGTGCCATTTGGGGAATGCGTAAATAAAAATATCCGCATTTTGTGAAATATTTAACAATAATTGAGCGTAAAATAATCGCACGAAACGTTCCAGGCATCGATAAAGTCCTTTCATGGATAGCAACATCCAGCTATCTGCCCTATGTCCTCCAGTTACTCCCAGTTGCAATGTGCGTTAATTGCAGCGATTCTGTTGGCGCTTTTCCCATTGCATCGCAGCGCATACGGACACGGATTGCGGCGACAATTGTAATTAAATAGACACCACACATGGCCGCTGCTCCGGTCCTCTGGATACATAACAGTGAACGCCAGTGGGGAGAGGGTAAGAGGAGAAGCTTCCATGGAGCTCAATGAGATACTTATGCAATCTTGTTGCTCTACTGCCTATGCACAGTGTACAGACTAAATGTAACCATAACCAAAAATAAATTACAAATAACCAAATAATAATTGCTAGTTTGTTTATTTAATTATTATTAATGCCAAATTATTTAATTAAATCTATTTGTTATATCAATCGAAAGTTTGTTATTTTGTAGCTCTTACGAAAAAAATTTAAGAAAGCAGAGTGGCGCAGTGGAAGCGTGCTGGGCCCATAACCCAGAGGTCCGAGGATCGAAACCTTGCTCTGCTAATTAATAGTTGAACAATTTAATTTAGCTTTTTGAAAATTTAATTCTTGAGTGAATATCAACTATTTCATTAGTATTACAATAATTATTTAGTAAAAACTTTTTCTTTTATCAATTTTTTACTGTTTTACAAATTTACAAAAAATGCAAAAGAAAATAATATACAAGTGGCTCCTAAAAGAATGCAACACAAATTAAACATTTTATTTAATACAAAAACCATCTTGGCAAACACAAATAAATTTCTTAAGACTTATTGTTATAATATAAATCTGGCCTTTATTTAAGAAACAAATAATTTTTTTAGAAAAACAATAAAGATTTAAATTAAATACATATTTAACACAAATTATTTTCGGGAAGAGTCTCGAAATTAAGGTACACCAACTTTTCAGTTGCAGTTAAGTTTAGCATTTTGCCAATCTGCGAACAAGCAGCAGAGTGGCGCAGTGGAAGCGCGCTGGGCCCATAACCCAGAGGTCCGGGGATCGAAACCTTGCTCTGCTATTTCGAGTTGCTTCTGTAATTTTTTTTTTAACTAGGTGAAACTTTTTTAAATATTTTTGCCATTGTACCAATTACTTTGTGAACTTTATTTCGTTAAAAATACAAGTTTTGTTAATTTATTTGAAATAATGGAGTTGCAGATTTACATATTATTTGCATACATGTGATTTTTTGGTGTTATTTTAGCAGGCATTTAGTGGTTGGGTTCGATTAAACCATAATCAGAGAACTCTTCTACCCCAACCATAACATCGTTAAAATAAACAACATTTCGTTTTAATCGACGTGTTGTTGCTGTTGTATTTGGGCAATGTACCGTATCGTTAAACGGTTTATTGCGTGTGGAAAACATTTGCATTTATCTGGTAGGAAATATAATAACAAACCATTCCTTAAAATTTCAACGATTATGACAATTGTAAAAGATTTTCGTAATTTGCGCACAATAAGACTAGCAACAAGAATACACATTGATTTTAAGAGTATGAAGAAAGACAAACAATCAGCGATGGCCATGAAAAAACCCCATCGTAATAAAAATTTTACCGACTTCCGCTCAATGCCAACTAAGCTAAGGATGTCCGCCAACGGCAATGGCAACGGCAAAAGCAAGGGCAGAGGCAACGGCGTCGTTTTACAAGATTTTATTTACACCTACTGTGAAAATGTTTACACTTCAACAGACAGTGGCAATAAGCGGAGCATGAAGCTGCAGATGAAGTTGAATCTGCAGCTCCCGCTGAAATGAGCAATATGTAAGCCTCCAGGACGCCAAAGGCAGTACCCCAAACAATTGAAAGTGGATTTCCGGCTTAAAAAATTGCTCAAAAGGTAGAAAAGACTGGAGACGAAATGCTAAAACTCATAAAATGAACAAGGGGGTATTGTAAAAATGCTAGCGGCCTGCATAATAAGATGATATGGAGAGGACGAAGTAGGGCCAGATCACGCTAGAACTAGGACGGTGAAAGGGGCTTGTCATGGCGCAAATTTATGTTAAAATTCGTAGCAATTGGACGCCCAGAAGCAACTTTCTTTAGAAGTTTGGGCAATTTCTGTGCAGAATAAAAAAACCTGCGATTCTAAAAACATTTTTATGCGCATTTCAACTATACTCAGAAGAAGAGGGAATGCTTTGAGCTACGACAGGTTATGATATCTTTAATTTTAGCTCTTGCATTGCTTCTTACAACTCGGGTGGTTTTCAGGGTAAAATGAAAATTTGTTATTGTGCAGTGAAATACAATTCAAATTGCTTAAATACGATCATATTTTAAATGCAAAATGACATTAAAAACTTAACGAAATTCTGATAACAGTTTTTCCACAAGTATTTACCAAGCACTCTTTGAGTCTGATTGTAAGTCTCTTGGCAGTGCCAAGCCAATAATGTACAAAACGTCTTAAGGAATATACTTATACAGAGAAAGATGCAATCAACCATCAACCCCATACCAACCCTTTGGCCCCAAGGAAATGACTGTCAAAATTAGCTCTCAACTGGCAACGCCTCAAAGTGCAAATATTGAGCCAACTGAAGGAAAACTGCCTGAGCCTGAGTCTCAGCCTCAGCCTCAACCTCAGACCTCGTCTTTTGACTCACCAGCTCTTGATTCTAGGACTTCTCAAGCAGTTGGCAGACAACATTTCATTTCATCAAAATTTCTACTCGCTTATATTTTTCTCATTGCCGACTGTTATTTTTGGCAATTTGTTTGTTTGCCAATTGTCTGCCGGTTATGCTTATCCTTTTTTGTTAGTCAGGCCCAGGCTGATTTAATAAGATTTCATTTCTCTGACTGTCTTTTCATGGCAATTAACATAATTTTTGTAAGTGGATTTTCATAGTTGAGCGAATTGCGAATTAAAAACTTTAAATTCGACTGTGCTTAAGAGAAACTTTGAAATGGCCATTGAACTCGCATTGGCAATTTAATCAAAATTCGTGAGATTCGTGATATTCATAGACGCGGCGATACGACATCTATGAAGACCAAGTTTGACTATAAACCGAGCTATCACCCTTTCGCCTTTCTTTTTGCTCTGCCGCCCCGAGACATTTGCATTTGTCAGCACTTCAATTGTGTGACAAAAATTATTATGCCAACTTCATATGCCGAGAGATTGCGATTGCCACGGCCAATGCGATTGCGATTTCGACAGACTGCGACAAAAAAAAAAGACAAAAAACTTGAGGAGTATGCAAATTTAAACTCTCAGAGCTGTCCTAACCCACAGAAGCATACGAATTTTGTCAAGTTTTCGAGGTTAAGGGGTTGAATCGACCAGAATCGCAACTTATTCAAATGTGGGGGCTGTCGTCTAAACTAATGTGAATCGATTGCCATGTTTTGGGCAACTTCGTTCAAATTATGATATAATCATAGAAAATTACCAATTCAGAGTTTTTCTATATTAATTAATAGTTCAAGGAACTCATCATAACGGGCCGTTGCACATATAACTGCTAAGCTCTCTACATCTTGATTTCTGCTATCGATCCCTCATCCAGTCACGTGCAGTCAGGCTGTCAAATTTCTCATCCCACTCAAATACGCAAAATTAGCATTTCGTCCCCACGTCATTTTTTGACAGTTTCTTATTCAATTGTTTAGAAATCGATTTTAAAACGATCTCGATCCGGATGCTTGAAATGCTTCACATTACTATAATTTCATTTTGCCTTTGCTTTTATTTTATAACACATAATATATACTTGGGATTTCCCAGTGGATTGTGTTTATTCACCATTTATAGACGGATTTAAGTTTTTATACCCTTACAATTTACGTACTCGTATGTTCCACGATCTATTCATTAAAAAAAACGAGTTAATTTCCAGAAACTGAGACAAAATATCCATGTTTATTCTTAAGCAACTAGCCATCCCAAGTTATGCAACTAACTTACCTGATATGGGAGATCTTTATCTTTGTATAAATTCGTCAACCCCATTGAGTTTTTTAAGGTTTCTTTTATGTTTATGATAAATGAAGAAGAGTGTAGAGTCTTCGTTAGCCAAAATAAAGAAAAATTTCTTTTTTTTTTCTAAGTTGAGTCATTTAATAGAGGCAAGCCGTCAATTCGTATGTGAGAAGAATTTAAAGATTATCGGAGAACAAACTGCTCCACTTTTGAAGCTGACTTGAAGTAATTTTTATTCACTTCGCCTTGTATACCATTTTATAGAAATTATAAATATAATAAATCAAGGCTACTAATCAGTTTTGAATCGACCGGTACGGGCCGGGTTCATTATCATGAACCGGACCCTTAAAATTTTCAGAACCACTCCAATACAAAGAATAAGGCTCAGTTTGATAAAATAATAATTTATATTCGAAATATTTAAAAATTTAAATTTATTTCGTAACAGTGAAAAAATTATCAATCAATATTTAGATTTTGTGTCATTCAAATATTCGCTACGTGCTGTAAATATTTTTTATATTCATGAAAAATATAAGAATAAATTATAGGTTTTTATTGAAACAACCGAAACTTTGGTTTCAGGGGTTCCTAACCTGGAATCTTGCTTTGGTTCAAATCTCTTAACCGAATCTTTTTAAACTTTTCCAGCTTGCAGTTTTGTTATAAATTTAGTATTCACTTTATAACCGTACAACATCGAAGATGTCGGTAAAAAATTGCCGAGCTTTTCGGTTTATAAATTAAATTCGATACGCCAAATAAATTCAATTAAAATCATCGCAATGCCAATAATTGAAATGCAAAACGTAAGAAATAAACGAAGAACGAAAAAATTAACATTTTTATGTAGCAAATTTGATTTGGACAAGTCAAGCGAGACACAAATGGCATAAATTAAGCTGACCAGTCATTGACGGAAGGACATTGCAACAGGTGTAAAAAGCTGACAATTGAAATAAGACAAATTAAATCACCTTTATTGACCATAAAAATGTGAAATTTGAGAATGTTAAAACATTATTGAGACCCAGAAAAGTAGGTAAGAATAGATCCTATGAATAAAAATTAATATATACGCATTACATAACATAATTGAGATACAATTATTAGTTCTAACTCATTTAACATGGGATCATTGTAATCAGATATATTGAAATTATAAATAATTGGGACTTGATTGAATAGTGTTAGTATCGGTGAACGTTTTAAAAATATAAACCTAAATCGCTCGCAAACGTGTAAGATCTTGTGCTATATATCTTACACACAAGTACAAGTTCCCAAGCTTATTTAATTGCAGTAAGGTATGAAACATTCCCAAATTTATTTAACTGCAGTAAGGCGTTTGCGTGATTTTATTGCCGCCTTTTTATAAAGAGTTCACTTAGACAATATTTATATGTGGGTTGGAGTATATTTTTTTACTGGCTCTGACGGCTGCTGAGTCACAAGATTCAACGAGGCATTACTACTGTCAACGACTTTTAGCTTAAACGATGTGCAGTGCATCCTTAATTAATGAAAGTCGGAGAGAGGAAAACCGAGACTAGAGACCCTTCTATACCCCATGAACACTTTCCGCTGGTTTGTTGCTTGTTTTCTGGAATAAACTCTGGAATTGCAAAGAGAGAATAGAGACTCAACTATTTGCAAGTTTTTATTGTTTTTGAAAAGATGTCGGTTAACTTTGTGCATATCTATCTGTTGTACAAAAGTATATCTAGTTTGTAGGCTTCATTACGTGGCTCTTGTTTTGACACGTTCTGCATGAGTAATGAGCTTTTGAAAGATCAGTTTCTTGTAATGTGCATCAATGAGTTATGCTGGCATTATTTAATGGGAAGCCTCCTCTGTGTTATCTAGTTGCGTCAACAGTAGTCGGACTCGTCCTCGAGCAAACCGTTCTCCAAGAATCCTTAATTTATGCCTCCAACGATATCAGTCCAATCAACATACGAGTGCTTCAAACCTCCAAACACATGCCAGGCGGCAACAGTCTCTAAATCATTGTCGTCTGTTTCTCATCGGAGTACATAAACGTCTTGGCCTCCATTCACCTCCCCCTCTGCCTTTCTCTCTCTCTCTATCTATCTGTGCGTTTGTCTTCGCCATCACCTCCTCCGGTCGTCGGTCGCCCGTTGCCATTATCAGCGTCATCAATTCGCTGCCTGCAGACAGCTTGTCACCGTCGGGTAAACATGCGAATTTCGCAGTCGAGCAGGCAAACACGTGACGTTGACGTCGACGGAGACTCTACCTGTGTCTCTACCTCTACAAGTGCCTATGGCTCTGGCTATAGGTCGACTGATGAGCAGGCAGGAGAGGACGACGCGTCCGACTATCCGATGACGATGACGCCTCATAGCCGACAATGATGTCAATTGTGCGACAAAAGGCATTTTGCATACTAAAATCAAGCAAACAGAACAGGAGACATAACTGAAGAGCTACTGAAGACAGTATCCAAAATATTGCACGATGACTATAATTTAGATTGAAGACTCTGAAGTGCTGACAAATTTATAACATTTTAGACACCAGTATTGAACATTAAAAACAAAATCAAACTGAATAAATAGGTAGTGTTTTGACCTCTGCTCAGCCTAAACTGAACATTTTAAGATTGTTGAAACCCTTGGATTTATCGATGCGTCCAAAGATCACGCCTTGAAAGATCTGCTCACTTTTGGGCTTGCTCAGACGCATGCTAAACTTGAAATTGGTCTCTGGCAGAAAGCTAGGCAGCAGTTCTTCATCCACTCGGTAATCCTGCAATGTGTAAATGCCTTTCTGAATGGGACACTCCTTAAACCACTTGCCATGTTTTAACAGATCCTGATATATGAGGCTTGTCAACGGATCCACGCTGCGTTCTTTCAACATCTTGCAAAAGTTCACGTTTTTAGTTAGGAAGTTCGTATAGTTGCCCTGCTCCGTTTGCAGGGCAATGCTAGCGGACATATCGACGTCATTCAAGCTTTCAAGAACATTGATAGCAACATTAAGAGAGCTGATCTCACTATTATTCTGAACTTGAATTTTCACATCCACAAGCTTGACATTCGCTTTGTAGTCGAACTGCGTGAAGATAACCTTGAAAGAGCGCTGAAGTTGGCAGACATCATTGAACAAAATAAAAAAATTAAAATATTAAGATTCCAACAGAAAACTTGGCTGTCTATAAACTTACCCAGGCTGATGTAGTAGGACACCTAAGGAGAAGAACCAGTTCTAGGACATAAAAACTTTGGAATAGTACTGCACGCATCTTCGCTCAATTATCTTCTGATATTTTTTCAATTAAGTAGCAGTTATATTATAAGCATTATGGGCGATTATCTGCAGGTCAAGGATTAATAAACCATTAATTATTTTAGGCATTAGAAAATCTGATTAGATAAGAATCATGCAAGGTCATGGAACATTTGCTCAACTAAATGTTATTTTGACTTTAAAGTCATTTCGAAATCATTCAGGCATATTAAAATTAGTCAGTTTCCGATATCATCGAATCTAAATTACTTTGTCCATTTGAGTTGAAGCTCCACACCGCTATAAATAGCCTGGGTTTATCGACAACAGTCAGACAACAGCGAGTTCATCATGTTGTTGAACGTTCTCGTTTTGTTGCAAATCCTTTTGGCTCTTTGCCATGGCACCTTGGCCGAAGTGAGTAATCAACATTATCCTAATAAGTTCCAATATCTGATCAAATTGCGTTTGGCAGAAAATGTTGCGGCCTAAATTCAAGGAAATTAAGATCTGGAGCGAAGAAAAGTTTGTCAGCCACAAAGTCACATATGACCACGCGGATCCACATTTGAACTTCTCCATGGAAGTGCACCAAGAGTTGCAAGACGTCGATATACACTTGGAGGTGCGCATAACCAACAAACTGGATGCAACTTATTCAACCACTCTGAACACTACCCTGAATGTCTGTCGCATCCTGAACTTTGCCAACCAATCACCGGTTGGTAGATTTATACATGGCTTCATACGGGAGTATGGAAACATCATCGATACCTGTCCGATTCCCAAGGTTAGTTCTCGTTCCCCGTAGACCTGTTCATTCAACACTCAAAATTCTAGGGTAAATACAAATTCCATCACTTACGCTTTAAACGAAAATTGCAGGGATCATACTTCATCAATAAGTTCTGGTGGCCGGAGGATCCAACTACGGCTATCTTGCCTGAAATCGAGTTCGAAATTCGCTACGCAGCCAATCTTCTGGATGCCAGCAAGAAGCGTACACTCATTATGAATGATCACTTCACTGGCGAGTTCACTGTTCAGGATGTCAATAATTTGAAGCCTGGTATCTTCGCTATGCTGCCTAAGACCATTTAGTGCGAAATAGTTTTTCAAGCGATTTTCTCCTAGTTTCTATTCTTATCCAGCACTATCAATGTTTCAATGGTATTCTATTAATTTGTCTATCTTTTTCCTGTCATGTATCAATGAGCAATATAGTTGCCAATAAGCGCAGTCAAAATTACTTTAATTTTACTTCTTGCAATCTCTTGATTTTCAGCACACATATATACATATATGACAAGATATTTAAATAATTTCTCGTTGGATACATGTTAGTCTGAAGGGGATACATGTTGTTTTCGAAATTCATGTCGGCTCACTGAAGTAGGTTCACATAAATATTCAATTGAAAAGCATATTAAAATCAAATGTTATTATACATAAGGAGTCCTATATCTGTCTTTTATTTGCAAAGATATTCAGTAATCGATTCCACTGCCTCTCTTTAGCCCCCAGAAATAATACTTAAACGTAAAATGCCTTCACATTATCTAAAGCTGTTATTCTAGGAATATCAATCAATGTCATTTGACATTAAATTGTTCATATTTCCCCGTACGAGATATTTGCATATTTTTGCACAAATTGCACAAATTGAATTAAAATGGGCCATCAGAATAGACGACGAAAATACGAGAAATTAATATTCAATATATTTGCAATGAAATGTTTGTGACTTGTGTCGTGTTTATTGTGTTCCCAGTGACAGTTTGCGAATTTTAAAAGCGCTTTAGGCTATTTTTTTTGCTGCGAGGTGGCAATCGCTTTGATTTCGTGAGTATTTTGTATGATTTATGTGAGTGTCGATGGGTTTAGCTATGAGTTTTGGGTGATTTCAGTTTTTAACAATCGACTGTTTGTTATTGGCGGTGTTTAGCTTATTGAGGAAGCTATAAACGACAAAAACAATCGGCCAATGCTAAAAAATGTCTGTCCAAATAGACAGTTTGAATGACACCAAATCAAAACGTAATTTCATTTGTTAAATCAACATATATTCCTTACAGCCTGTAGACCTACAACTTTTGTAAATTTTGATTTAAAAAAAAAACTGAATAAGATTCATTATCGAAAAATAGTATAAGTTCAGCATTTAGCTGCCTTGAGGTCGAGATAAATGGTAACAATTTTGTAATCTTGTAGTTATCTAACAAAATACTGTACTACATTTCTCTTGACTTGGCCTTAATTAAACTAATCTTTAATCCGAATATTCCCAATGTTAGACTCTCTTAGACAAACTTTTGTAATGCGTCTTTCAATAGCTTTTAAAAATGTTTGCTTTATCTCGGAAATGTAATAATGACCATTTCATTTTACTTTTTCCATAAACTCTTCATAGAGTTGGTGATTAATAGCTTCAAGTAGCTTCTTAAAAGTTTTTTTGTGTGACTCTGCATGAGTGCAGATAATTTATATATCCAATATCCAATGAGTATGGATATTCTAGATTAACATAAAAATTGAACCAATATGTAGCATTGTTGACCCGATGAAATTTAAATTCTTTATCTTCATCATTATTCTGTTTATTATTCTATTCAACCGAGCTAGTCAATTTCAGAGGATTAAAAAAGGATAAGGCACTAAAATCGATATACGTTTTGATTTCTATACTTGTACGCAAAAATTCTATTTTTAATGTAATGATATGATAACCTTTCATTCTGGTTAATGGATAATGTGTGAATGATGATCTATTCCCTATCAAAAAATTAGAAAAGTTTGTTCTACAACTGTGAGCGCACTGCACGAATTCTGTACACTTTTCTGTGCAAAATTTGCCACTGGATCATTCACATTTC
Source organism: Drosophila rellima (assembly GCA_035043635.1). NCBI lineage: Eukaryota > Metazoa > Arthropoda > Insecta > Diptera > Drosophilidae > Drosophila > Drosophila rellima. Next base: position 8,492,899 of record JAWNMV010000806.1, on the reverse strand, counting down.
ATGTAGTATATTTTCGTTTGTTTTATTTAATGGTATTTTTCAGTATTTGCAAGCAGTGAAAATATTAAAATATGAATCTATGAATGATATATATACTTTTTTAATGTATACATATGTCAATATTCCAATGTTATTTTTTAGAGAATCAAAAAACTATTGATTAAAGGCAATTCACTTAAGTGTTAGATTACCATATTTTTATTGGAAAAGCCAGAGTCTGACGATTATAACAGAAACTAATTCCATCCCCACCTCCTCCTCTTTGATCATGAACCTTATAAGCCCTTATCGTTCACAACTATTTGGATTTCTATAGTTGTACGCAATAATTATATATTTAAATGGTTTGATATGGTAACATTTTTCGGTGGATAAATAATTATTTCCTCCTGAATACTTAAATAATTATTTTTTTTTATTCTAAACAGATTTTAGTAGTGAAAATGTAAACCTCATTCATATTTCATTTAGTACCTTTTTGTTTCTTTCAGTTAATAGATCAGAGTATCTGAAAACAGTAATAAGCATTAAAACATGAATCTATCAATACTACTTATACTTTTTGAACTTATATGTCAATGTGCCAATGTGGTAAAAGTAATTTCTTATAAAAACTTAAAATAATTCATTAAAAGCATTCCAATTGTTGGCTAGATTACCAAGTTCGTGGTGGAAAAGCCGGCAGTCTGTGACGACTATAACCGGAACTATCTCGCTAACTTCTCATTAAAAATGAAAAATTCCGAAATGAATTTTGATATGGATTTAATCAGGCCACTAGTCTCTGATGTACGTATAAATATGACTTTCTTTTCTCGCAACCCAAATTCGAAAACCTACCGAAGCTTCTATCAATACTCGTGTGACATGTGTACTGCGATGAGCCAACCCAGGAAAACTATGTTCAAGAGGTGGTTCTCAACAATCTTTCCTTATGGGAATTTAAGGACGCACTGTCCCGTCCCAGCAAATCATTACTATGTTAGAAAATATAATATTAATAATCTTGTCCTCCCCACATTTCTGTTTACTGGTTTTTATCGCATAAAATTCAACATATTTCAAAATAAAATTCAGGATAGAAATATGGATAATATAGTTTCCTGTTCAGTAGAAGTAGAAATTAAATAAAATAAATAAATGATTGATTTACTTTAATTTTGTGTTCTTTTATCACCCAAATATGGACTGACTCCCAAAAAGGTTATTGTGGCCAAAAGCTTAAAATTTATTAAATTAAAGTATATAAAATTCATCGAATAAGGCTCAGCTGGGGTTGGTTTAGACCCGGTTTGCAGCCTTGCTGAAATCAAATAAAACTGAACTTTATTTTTGGTGATGGAAAATGCAAATACTTCGAATATAAAATACTGCGTATTAATTATTATGATTGCTTGAGTAAACAGACGATATAACAATACTTAAAAGTATATAATAGATTTAATGCATATTTGTTGATGTCGATCCAAATTATATACGATTTTCATTTAAAATATTTTCCGAATCGCGTCGTTAAGTATCGTAGGCAAATGAGCTGAACTCGGATATCAGTACAACACGGTTGATGCAACTGTTGAAACTGGCTACTGAAAAGATATTTAAAATGTTTTTAAATTTCTTAAGATTGATTATCACAATATCTCTATTGGGATCATTAGATATTATTCTGGTATGTTTTTTGATCAATTAAACATCTAACTATTAAAAATATTTTCAATAGGGAAAAAGAGTGATGTTCAACAACGGATGTTGTAATTACAATCGTGAAGTATTTTCAAACTTTACTCTTCAAATACCAAAAGGAATTATTCATTTGGACATGTTGCTTGTAAGACCTTTATTAAATGGTCTAAAAGGACATCTGAGCTTCGAATTTCGTACTTCAAAAACGCAAACATATCAGACTGTATTTGAGTACGATCTTGACTATTGTAGTGTTCTTAGTGGGAATAAGAACACGCTCACCCGTCGCTGGTTCCTTAGTATGCTAAAGAGAAGCAACTATTCCACAACTTGCCCCATAAAACCTGGTTATTACTACATGTATGGATGGAAAGTCGATGGAAATCTGGTACCTTCATTTCTGGCGATAGGTAATTATCGCATTACAGGTACCTTTTACTACGGAAAGTTTAAAAAAGATAATGATAAACCTATATTAAGATGCACAGTTGAAGCAAATTTAGTTGAAAAATAAAAATGCTTTATTTTAAAAACATGAGATAGGTCGTCATAGATTGATGGATTGATTGGATAAGCCTTGGCATTAAATGTTTTTTATGCAATGTCTTAAATAAATTTCTTTCAGAAGGCAGAAGGTATCGGATAACGATAAGCTTTATCACAGAGGAAACGAAAACTGCGAAATCAATTCAGGTGATGGATAAAAATATATGTATATACATTGCAGACTTCACTTATTTTCGGCTAAAATTGTATCTCCAAAAAAAAGGTACCAATAAAGTCTAATAACTAAATTATTTGTGTGTATAACGATAAAAATATAATTATATCAAACACGATTAGAGCGTGTCTAATTGATGCTAGTGTAATTGCAGATCACAGTAAAAAAGTATTTCCATTGTATAATTCTCTAAGTAATTTCTAAAAATGTTTCACTTCTCTAATTACTCAAATTCGATTCATAATGTACTCGGCAGATTTCCGTGAAAGTGTCTAAAGTGACTTTACTTTCGAAATCAGAATACCATATGTACCCTCTGGTCTCAGTGGCATCTTACTTACCGCTTGCATTCCGCATTCGAATTGTAAATCTTGAAAAATTGCCATTCAAGGCAAAGATTTTAAAAACATTTATCAATAAGTTAGCTAGAAGTCATTGGTATTATTGGTAACTCGTACGTCCAAACAATGAAAATTTTATAATTTGACGTTAAAGTTGCTACACTCCAAGAATTTTGCAGCACAGTGGCACTGAGACCGATGACCTCTTCTAATACTTACCAATTCATCCAGAAAGCCATTCCTCCGAAAGCTAAGGAATACTATTATTTATAGGTGGAATATTGCGTAAAATTCACAAATTAATCAATTTCCTATAAAGTACAAGTCGTTAAGATATTTTCAAAACTAAAAATTGTATTCAATTTCTTTCAGTGGCTTGAAATGCAACATATTGCACAGAGCTGGGCCGATTCGGAGCAGCTTCAACCTTCACATATGGCACAGCCTTAAAGGCTGGCAGCCACATAGCCAGTCAGCCAGTCAGCCAGTCAAATCTGTCCATTTGGCTAATAAATCCTTGAGCAGCTTATTGAGCAACGTCTGCGCATAAATATTATGGCTGGCAACTGGCCGAGAACAAGGACATAGAACGACTGTCGCCTGGCACTACACGATGCCTCCTCCATTCACTTTTCACTTCAATACTTTGAACTGCCACCCATTTCCTAACCCCCTTGCCCCTGCGGCATTAAAGCTTCGTATTCTGTGACCGCCTCGTACGTGTTAAATAAAATTCAACGCCTTTTTTCTGGCTTTTTTCAGCCCTCTGTCTTCCTTTCTCAGAAATTGTTGAGCTGACATTGGATTTCGGTTGACTGTCGTGTTGGTATGCCAGCCCAGGATTTTTATAGATGTTGTTGTTGGAGCTGGTGCTTCTTAAGTACGCTCGCTGCACTAAAAGGATATGCAAATTGTTTGAATAGCAAACGACATGCTTAACAATTTTTGCTCTGGGCTCACTATGAGGAAAGAAGTCCAACGTTAGTATGTTTTGGAACTAGTTTTGGTCAAACAATTTTTCTTCTGGCCATCGCATTGTTGTTTGTTTTTGCGCATTAAGTTGTTGCTACATGGATACGAGGCATGTCCTCCACCTCGCAGCAATGTACAGGAAATGTTTTGTTACATTTCACACTCGTTGGATATAAATCACAATGTCCCCTGTTATTTAGCCCACACTCCCTCCCAATTTTCCAAACTTAAACAGTTGCCCCATCCCACCTTTCTCTGTATCTCTCTCTCTCTCTATATATCTCTCTCTCACTCCACCTTTTCCTATCTCCAGTTGGATTATTGAATTAGTTGATTTTATTGGAGTAGGAGAAGCCTGCAGCTTTTCTATTTGTGTTTTGTGCAGGGCAATAAATCTTTTGTTTCCAGTGCCGTTTTACACATTTCAAATCTCATTTAAATTCGTAACAAGCCCAATTTCATGTTGTGGTATGTAGAGACAATTGAAACTGTTTTTGATAATGCCCTCTCTTTTAATTCCTTCTGAACTTGATGGCAGCATCGTGGTGCTCTATTAACTGAAAATCTATTCTGTTAGTTTCCATCGTATACGCTCACCTTAAGACTTAGTTACCTCCACAATTAATGCACAGTGGTAAATCACATGATGTTTTTTTTAGATATGTCATGTTTATTTTCAATTAAGGATTGTAACTCTTTGCGTTCTCACATCGTTAATATATTAAAAGTACGGCAAAATGTTGTTTGGATCAAAGTTTTATTTGTGCTATGCAAAAGTTAAATGTTAATTTTGCACTGCCAAAGTTAATCCCACTTCGAAAATTCAGTTTAATGCGCCATCAAGCACAAAAATTGCGCAAACTCCGCAACTCTGAAGACATATGCAAGAGTTATGGATGCTGGTAAACTGATAAAGTAGACAAATCCGAGGGCAGGAAAAAGAAAATATCCTCTTTGATACTGGTATTTAGAGTTAACATTGATGGCAGATTACGACAGTCTACGTGAAGACAATTGGACAACAGGACGACCAACAAGCCAGCAGGACAAGAAAATAAATATAACAACAATAAGGTTTTATTGTGCCCATCTCCTCACTCACCTTTGGGAACTTTTCCGAATAGCTGAAGGCAATTTTACTGAACGGTCTGCAATTGAAGTTTCTGGAAAATGCAATTTTGTAGCAAGTAAATCTGATAAAGCAATTGTAAGTGGATTGCATTAGGCTGAAAATCAGTTTAACGAGGCCAAAAACGAGTGGGTGAACTTTTGAGAGGGAGGTTGCTACACAACGAACAATTAGAAGGCACAAAGGTATCCTTAGGTCCCTCAATTTACAGTTTATAATACCACAGTATCTAGAGTAAATCACTTAACCCTAATCCTAAGTCCCAGCTATTCATACCCATTTTTCAATTCGCTCCACAATCAAAAAACCAAAAAGAATAAAGAAATGAAAGCCAACAGTGGGAAGGATACAATTTTTATATTGATTCACTGTATATGTTCACCCCCTCTTTTTTACTTTTTGTTATTTTTGCCTTACTACGAGGATATTGACGTTGTCGTCGTCCTCGGCTGGATGATGATAAAGTGCCGCACCAAACCGCATTTCTATATGATAGATGCCTGGGAAATCTATGTGGCAGTTGGCGGTTGGCAGTCGGCGGGTGCATATTTATGCACAGTTCAAAGATCAAAATGAATATTTTATTTGATTTGATTCCTGCTTGGCTGGGCTGCTACAAGAAAAGCATTTTTAAGCGCGCCAGAAACGCGCAATCCTTGGCATAATAAAGTCCTTGGAGAGCCACCAGCGGGCCAATTGTCTGCTAACGGATTTGAATACTCTCAGCGTATTAGCAACGAGTATGAGTGAGTGTTTGTATGTGTGCTATACATGTGACTGCACAAGGTTGTGGATTGTGCTTATTCTCTGTGTTAACTCTGCTTAATGCCCTGTTAAAGTGTTAAAAGGAATGCGAGCAATCCAAAATTGATTTGATGGAACCAAATATAACATAAAGTCACAGATACCAAAGAAATTTCTTTCGGTTATAATCCCTCAAAAAAAAAGGTATAATTTTGTTACGAATAACATTTTTTTTGCGAATTACATATAATTTATTGTATAGTGATTTTTATTCAAAGTTTCAATTAAGATATTTATATAGATTTATATATTTAATGAGCAAAAATATAGAAAAATTGAATTTATTTCAAATAAATAAAAATCTTATATACATTTTTGGAAGAAAATTTTCCAAGATTTGAATTTTTGATTAATTTAATGTTTTTGTCCGCGGTTGACATCTCTGTGGAATTGCCCATATGACATTAACAAACCCAAATTCAATATTGGGTGGCTCTAAAGCTTAAAGTTCTAGTTTGACAAGAAATGTTTATACTTCATAGAATCAGTAGAAAAGGTAAACATGTTATATTAAAATAATATAGCACAAAATAGTCGATAGTTATTCCATTTTAAATTCCCATTAGAAAAGAGAAATACCTTGATAATAAAATCGAGAATTACAACAATGACGGTAATACCTAGAAGTCTCAATTACTTTTATCAAGACTTTATGACGACGACTGAGGCTATCGCAATATTATAGCTTGCAATTTGAGACCAGACTTGCATCAGGGTCACATTCGTGAAAAGCAGGTCAAGCAGGCAGAAGGTGCAAGATAAAAAACAGAGCAAGTTCAGACCAACATTTACAAATAGTGTAAGCTAGAAAAGTGGCAGATAAAGAAGCGATACACTTTTAAGTTTGTACGCTCTTATGTTTATGCATATACGAAATTACTAAATATGCCACAAATACACAGTAAAGGGTGTGAAGTAGAAAGTTCCTCGGGTGTGTGCATAGTTTGTGGTGGTGTCCTGGTCACCGATTCGGCTCGCTGCGTTCTCATTTTGTGCTGCAAATCCATCAAAGCATGGCAGCTCCAAGGCTGCAGCGAATTTCACACGCTTCGCTGGAGTTCTGTAACTCGAAATGGTAGACAGAAGAGGGGACAACTAGGAGAGCCAGGACAACAGAGGACAACACAGGAAGCTTGCTCCAACCGAGGCGGCGTCGGGTAAACTTTTTTGCCAACGCTGCTGGGCAAAACTTTCGGCGGCGTCGCTGAGCCTGCACAAAATGTGTGTCCAAAAAATGATTTGGTTGCTTAAATAGCAGTTGGGCTTTAAAAATGTTTTGACTTGCCATATTGCTCATGCATATAAACTCGTAACGCCTTTTCACCTAACAGCCCAACACTGCCTCCTAAATGCGCCTAAATGAATTTTTGCTAGTTGGCTGGCAAAAGTTTTGCCTGCACCTTTGAGCAAACTTTCTTCGTATGCCTCAAGTTTTTGGCCAAACATTGCCAAAGGCAGAACTCCATGCTCAACTTTTATAATTATTTGATTTGCTACACAATCACTCGTCTGCCTCCGTGTGTGTGTGTGAGGTCTTTGTGAAGGATGTGGCCTTTCTTGGCCCGACGATGACAATATTATTGCAACTTTTTGTCGAGAAGTTTAGTGAATATTGAAATACGCAATATTGATATATGTATTATCAAATGCAAAGTACGCTTTTGAATAACAGTCACATCAACTATCTAAACTCTTTTGAAGTTTCATATGAATTGCTATACATACACCTTTTGGTTAGACAACTCAACAAATATCAAAACATCTGTTGCCTAAACAAGAAAAAAGAATAAACACTGTCTTTTGTCTCAGTGATAAAACGAAGATAATCATTCTATGGTGAGAAGATAAAAAAAATTCTTATGAGAGACAACATTTCGCTCTTTCTCATCATGTCAAGCTACAACAGTTGGTTCCAGACACTTGCCCCATAAATTACGGAAATGTTGTGTGTCTGGATGATACTCTTTGGCCTTGGGTGCTACCGACCTTGTATTTCGGTATCCAGCACTTCTCCTGCATATAAAGTAACCCAGGAGAATCCAAAGAGTTTAGTTAGTCGATCGTCTGCAATGGTTAAGCGTCTACCTGGAGAAGCTTTAAGTAGAAATACGAAGCTTATGGGACTTTCCAGCCTAACCCTTATCTCCACTCATTTGGTGAACACGACAGCTCAAGATTTTGTAAAAGAAGAACATATTTCATGGAATCTGAAAAGTGTGACTTGTATTCAAAATATTTGGATAGTGTTCTTTACGATATATATAAGTTATTTGGTTTATATTTTATTTTAATAACCTTTATTAAAATTTAAATTTTGAAATACAAATTATTGGGACGCACATATTTTACTTTTTTCGAAGCTCTTGTATAATTTATAGATGATGGCAATATTTGCGATTAACAATTTTGTATTTTGAAGTACAGTCGAGCTTCGAGACTCGAGCTTCTATAATTAAAATTTTCTCCAACTCTAACATTTACGCCATTCCAAGTATTGAAGAAATACGAGTGATTAATTTTATAGCTGTAATACATCGCAATATCGTGTTAAGGAGCTTCGATTGGGCCATATACCCCCATGTAAGCTTCTACTGTCGAGTATTGCACTAACTGTTCCAATAACTGGAGGTTTTTAAGATTATGATGTCATCAGCGAGCTGGTGGAAAAATGTTGTTTGTTTGTTTGTTGCCATTCTTCATGATATCGGACTGAAATTTCTCGTGTTCAATTACAATCAACTTTTGCCCCACGAATTTTTTATTATTATAAAAAGCTAACTTAGCAAGATAACGTTAAAAGCCTTAAAAATTGACACCCCCACAGTTTCCAAACTACGAAAGCCACAGACATGTTCAAGGTATCGTTGAAAAGCTATTTTGAAGAGATCTTAGGGTAACCTTCAAACAATGATTATTATGAATGTTTGTAAAATGCAACAGGTGAAACGATTTTCCATTAAAATTTGAAATGTGTTTTAGAGTCACAGAAGCAGTAACTTTTTCCGCAATGTGCGCTTTTTTACAGAACAGTCCGATAAAACTTGGAAATCTCTCTCTTTTCGCTCTTAATGGTCGTAGGTGCAATATTCGCATTTTATTCATGCTTAGGTCATAAAACAATTTATGGTTCAGTTTCTTCAAAGAGCACCTGTCCATTATGTCTTTCGGAAAGCTGTGTGAGGCTTGCACCAAAATACGTTCAATTATGCTCAGAAAATAAAATTGTAAAATGTTGCAAATTTATCAATAATATTTAAAACCTGCATAAATTAGTTGCCTAAGTGCTACTGCTAATTCGTATGGGCGACGCAATTTACCCAGTTAATTAATTAATTGAAATTGGGGTCAACGGTCAGCATTTTGTATAATATATTAAATTCCCCAAGTATATGTAAATGCTTTCCACTTGAGCTGTCAGCTTTTTAGCATATTTGAAGCATTTCTCGGTGAATGTCTTCACACAACCTCCATTTGAATCGGGCGTTCAACGAGGCGAACATGTGTTACCCATATGCTAAGTATTCTAGCCTCAGACCCCTGGCGGGGACCCTGTTGGCTGTTGCTTTCGTCAACTGCAACATAATTTATGACGCTTTCATTAAAAGCGACAAGCGAGACAAACGCCCACACACAATCACGGCTGGCAACAAATGTCTGTCTCCAACAACAGTAACAACAACTCCAACTGCCACATTGAGTCCGAAATTTGTGTGTGTTTAAAATTTGTTTGTACCGTGCCGTGCCGTGGCATTCTGTGCTGTTCCCTTACGAGAAGACAGCGACGAGGACGTCAACGACGACGCCAACTCCAACTCGGTTACGTGTGCCAGACAGTTGTCAGGTGGAGCGAAGTAGATGTCGGCAACATTTCACCCCAAACGGTGTCAATTTTTTAATGTCAAACGGTTAACTGGCATGCCGCTGCACATACTCGTAGTCAAGGATCAAGCGATCCTGAATCCAGGAGCAATGAACAGAGGGCGGTCGTCCACGTTCCAGTCGCCGTCGCACTCTGACATAATTAAAGGCCATTAATCACGTGTGCTGATTCAACAACGCCCACTCGCAAGGACTCGAGTTGACCTCTCGTATCGTGGGGTTAATCAAGCCACTTGGGGCGCGGGTCTAGGCTGAATTTAAAATTGTCCAGCCAAGATGGAGCACAATACCAGACCGGGCTGGATACTGCTCCGGTATCGTTTCTCGTATAGCCTGTTACACAATGTGTCCAACTGGACAAATTCTTTTTACACATGCTTCGTTTTTTTTTTTGTTTATTTCGACCGATTTTTCCAACCATTTCTCTTTTTTATATTCTCTTGATTTGCTTTGTTTTTTAACCTTTTCTGCAGCAGCATTTTGGCGTCAATTAACGTTCTTTGTTGTGGCGTTACATTGGACACTTTTTCAGCCCGGACACACACAGCCACAGTCATAGCCAAATCCATAGCTCCACGTAAATTGGACGTTACACTTCAATACGCCTCAATGAAGCTGCTTTCGGCGAGTGAGACTGCAAATGGCGCTACAATTGGGATCGAGAAAATAATTAAAGTGTTAGCAAGAAAACAGAAACAACAAAGAAATTATTGAATGAATAAACATAGCACGAAGATTAATAGGGTAAATTTTAAAATATATTAAGGTCCAAGCTATATAAGCTAAAGTTATTCATTTACTCAACGTCAACTAAAAGCAGTCGACAAAAATCAATTAAATTAAAATCAAAATTAGATAAATAATTTAAAATTATTAATTAAAGTAAACAATAAAATATTTGAAATTTAATTTGAATTTAATGGCCATGGACATATAAAGCGCATAGTTCAGTAAAAAAGAGAAAAGCGCAACGATATGACAAAACAAACTCACAAATATTCACTACAGTAGCACACACCTACACCCAAACACACACAGACATCATGCAGGCATGACACATGTCACACAAACACACACACACACACACACACATAAAGGCACACATAGATACGATACCGATACCGAAACCGAAAGATATCGGGATACATTGATGCTACGCCGGTGGCGCTTATATGGACTTATAGTCTCTCATATTGACCGCGACGGGGCAGAGTCCGCGACACCTTCGCTACAACACGCTGAACCTCCCGATTGCCCAATCCCCAATCCTCCATTCTGACTGCCCATTCCATGGGTGGGCGGATAGGACACTTGGGGATTGATTTTTAACGAGCGACAACGCGACGGTGGAGGCTAGTGAAACCGTCGAAGCGCTATGAATGTTTTGCTCGCTTGAATGTTGTGGAAAAAATTATGGAAAAACAATTTTTAATGGACTTAAACTGCTGAAAATGTTCGCCATGTGTCTGCATTAAAGGGTTAAAAGTGCATAAAAATGAAGGAAATATTTTGTTCAAATTGCTGCATGGGCTTTTGGCTTTGAAGTGGCCAATTTAACGAGTAAAGTTTTTATATAACCCTAGGATTTGCTTGATTTGTATGCGAAGCTTTCATCGACTTTTTACTGATTTGCAAGCTAACGATAGTAATGGCAATTAACAGATCGAGGGATATATTGTATGTAGATGCAAGTCAATAATTAATAACTGTCCAATTGATTTATGCCTTCTATTAATACAGCTATCATACTCTTAGTCCAGCATTTTCAATGCCAAATTAGTGTGGGGAGGTAGCTGCTCGACTGACCAAACAGACAAGCGGCCGGAGCATGGTTAGAACAAGGACCAGGCCAAAATCAACATGACTGTGGCCCAACCAATCAAATCTTAAAATAATACACAAAACAAGAGCCAACCACAGACCCTGACTTGGAGACTGAAACAGAAACAGAATCTGAAGAAGGTAAGAGGGCGACTAAGCCAGGGTAACATTTAAATTTCTACAACCAAAAGCTACTTTGTGGCTTTAAGCAACAGCAAGAACAACAACAGCAGTAACAACAACAATGGCTAAGTACCAAAGTAAACATGGCATAGATGTCACCGAATGCAGGGCAAGGGGCGTCCAAACTTTGACCACATAAAAGGCAGCGGCAACGGCTACGGCGACGACGAAGGCGACGGCGACAGCGGCGTCGACCCGGCGAAACTTTATGCAAAATGCCCGCGGGCAATGCACACATGAAGCAGGCGAGAAGGCGAGAAGGCAGGAAGGGTGTAGGGGTGTTTGGCACGCTCTATGTGTTAATTTGGTTGGACGTAATTGTAACTTGGCATGCGAGGGCGCAAACTGGAAAAGTGTTTTAATTGAATTATTTTCATTGTCGCCCCAACCGAAATCCTATTCCTGGGCTCTGCCTCTATTTCTGCTCACGCCCCTGCCGTGCTCCTACCGATGCCTGCCTTCTGGCATTATTAACTTTTTCTTGTTGCTACAATTTATGCAAACTTTCTCTAAAAAAAAAAATAAAACTCACACAAAATTAAAGAACGCACCACCCATCGCAACAAAAAGTTAAATGAGTTAAACGAGCAATTTTATGAGCATGTCGAAAGTTTCACAAATGCCCCACAATAAAACAAGGCGACCAATTGTGTGTGGGATGCTCCAAACCGTTGCAAGTTACCAGTTGCCGTTACCAGTTGGCAGTTGGCAGTTACCAGTTGCCACTTGCCAGTTACCTTTACCTTTGTTAACCCGCGGGCTTTGCACCCCTCGACTCAAATTTGAACGTGAGTTTTACTTGTCTAATTGTTTGTAAATGCAATTTGTATTGCAAAAGCAGGGCGAGAATAGCATGTGAAATCAATGGATTTCCATCCCCTCTTTCTCCATCTTTCTCTCGTTCATTACTTATCTCTTTCTCTTTGCCTCTCCCTTACCAAAGTTTTGGAAGTAAAGTTTCGGAAAATTGCATTGCGGCTGTTTAACAAGTATTTGTTGATAGTTGTTGAAATTAAAAATCTTATAAAATGTACAAACTATCAATCGCATCTCTCGTGGATGGCGAAATCGACGTTTTATTTGGTTGCTATCAAATCAAATTTTATCAGGTTTTTGAAGATTTATGGATCACAACTAAAAGTTGTTCATTTCTTCTATTGATTGAAATTATAAAAGAAACATATTTCCAAACAATTTGTTGTTTTGTTACAATTATTATTTCCCCCTTTAAATACGACGTCAATTTGTCCGAGTGCTACGCTTCTCTTAAAATTTATATTTTTTAATATTTACAATTATAAATTTCATCTCAAACAGGAGCAATTAAAAAAAATTTTAATTTGACTTACAAATGTACAGAATTTTGAGTTTTCAATTTATCAATGCAAAGCATTATTGAAAGAAATGTGAGGAAAATATTTCTAAATAAATATGAAATAGCAAATCAATCGCTATGATCTTAAGAAAGCTTAGAGTTTAGTATAATAACTTTAATGAATATATAAATATTAATTTTAATAAATATAAAATATTATAAAATAAAAGAAAATTTGTAAATTGCTTATTGCTTAAGCGTCGTTTATCAAGTGAAAGCTCTACATCAAAATCCAATTACAGGAACCTACATAGTCGCAATTATTTGACCCATAACTTTGCAAGCTATAACAAAGTTATGACACACACACAATCGCACTCACACTCGCACACTATAATCCCCTGCACATTCTTATCGCATCAGCCAAAAACATTTTCAATTTCAATAGGCTAACGAGTTGTTATTTTTTCTTCTTTCATTTCTATGAGCAAAAGAGCAAAGCGTGTAAAAATTGTACGCCAAAAAGGCCAAATGCAAATGGAAAATGCCAAAAAGCGGCCAAAAGAGCAGCATCAGGAACAACAACAACAACAACAACTGAAACAGCAGCAACGGAATAAGCCATTCACACTTTCGGATGGGTCGCCTGACTGACTACTTTTATGTATGAGTGTATGTGTGTGTGTGTATATATGTGAGTATATGTGTGTATGTGAATTCTAATTCAAAGGCCAAACAGCAGCCACAATGGCAACACGTCGCCCCGTCCAAGGCAACCCAATCAAAAAATGGCAACTGGTTGGCAGGTGCAGGGCTGGTGGTAACGGGGCTTCGACCTAGCGGGAGGTGTAGGGGTAGGGATTTGGGGTATTGCAAAGCGCAGGACGATGTGCAAAATGTTCTTAATTCTCAATTCATATGCAAATTTATTTTATCGCCAGCTCTGCTGCTGCTGTTGCCTGCAACAACAATGAAGGATTGTGGCTGCCTGCCTGACTGACTCACTGGGCAGAGTGGAAATCATCCATGCACACACAAACACACATACACACACCCACACACACACAAATGGAGCTTGACTTTTGCGGTTCAGTTTGGTTTGACTGTGGGGATGACTGCAGGTCGACTTTTGTGGAAAACTGCGGGTAAGCAATCTGAGGGGCTGGAGGGCTGCCAACTCGTTATTGCTTGTAACTGTGCATTTCATAGCCCATTTTGGATTTTGAATGGCGTCCCCTTTCAGCTTTGTAATTGATCGCACACATTACAAATTGAAATCCATTGGAGAAGTGCTTAAATGCCAGCATTTAAGTAGGCAACAATAATTGCAGTCACTGTTTCTCTCTCTCTCTCTCTCTTCCTCACTCTCAATATCACTTTTTGACTAAGCCATTTAGTGCATCACTTAGTTAGTTATGAGCCGCATTGTCAGCAGCATTAGACAGTCGCTTAACTGTCGCCATCATCAACACTTGGCCATAATTAAAAGCTCACGCAACATTTGCTGCCACTTCTTGGCTTGTCACTAATTGCTGGCCCAGCCCTGTTCATGATGCAAGTAATGATTATGGCCAGGATCTGGCTTCTGGCTTCTGACTTCTGACATCTGATTGCCAGCCATTCGGTCGAGCACAAAGCTGGCAACGCCAAGTGCCAATTAGCAAGCAAAATAGATTGTAAATTTTAATGACATACACGGCCCGGTTCAAGTGCTTGTTCCGGCTGTTCTTAGTCTGTGCTGATTTTTTCTTCCCTGTTTTGAAAAGGAACTCCTTTAGCAAGGAGTCAAAGACGTTGACCGCTTGCTGCATCATTGAATATAAAATACACTAACAGAGTGTATCTGTGTCCTCCACTATGTGTGTGTCCACTTCAATTAAAAAGACTTTCACCCGCTACAAAAAAGGGGCTAAGAGACTTGAAAAACACTTCCGCCTTACTTTGCTTTCCTCTCCTACTTTAGTTTTGTATTCGACTTGGTAAACGTTTGCAATTGCTTTGAAATTGCGCAGACGTGCCGTGTCGATTCGTAGACAGGGACAGAGACAGAGACAGAGTCGGAGGAAGAAAAAAACTGTCTACCTTCTGGATGACAGTCCAGCAGTCCAAGCGGCGGCCATTGCAGCACAACATGACTTCCGCTTCCGCTTCGTGTATGCTTGTGTGTGCTTATGTCTGTGTATATGTGTGTGATGGAGCGAGCAAGAATCCCACATACAGTAAAGTAAAATCAATTCAAAGCCTTCCACGAGTAGAAACTGCTGCTCAATTGCCCTTTTTTGTCATCAACATCAACGCTTCCTCATCGTCATCATTGCCACTGCCATTGCCACTGTCATTGCGTTTTCCATTCTCATTCTCACTTCCATTCTCATTCCCATTCCCACTCTCATCATCTCTCAATTTTCGTCCCTTTGCTTGTCCAGCCAAGCCAGTTGGAAAAATGTCGCCAATGTCTTCCTCAATTGAAATTGCCAAACGACAAACCCTTTTTTCTGGGCCTGCCTGAGTAGTCAGCGTCTTAAGGCCTTGGCCATTAAACGGGTCCCATTGAAACTTTTCCTTGTGAAATAAGTTTCATTCTCACTAAAAAGAGTTCATTCATAAAATCAAATATATGATATGCTCGAAACATAATGGCTTTGGATGCAGTTGCACTTATAGGAATGTGATTATTTGGACCTGCTTCGATATACATATCAATTTTAGAAATATCAAATCTAAATTAGAACAACTTTACGCATATATTAACGAATCTAACCGATAATTGAGCTCAGACTTTTTCAGACTTCTACCTCTTCCCGTTTGGAGTTTGCGGTATTTTCCAACGCAATTACTTTTGCTACTCAAGACAAAAAGTTTAACGGATAGAGTATTTAATTTTATTTAAGTACATCTTTGATTATCTAAATAAAAAGTATTGCAATTTGACACAATTATTTGTATTGTTTTTTACACTTTTTACAAAATTTGACTAAGTTTAATCGAAATGCAAGTGAAATCTTGTGAAGAGTGCACTTTAAGTTGAATTCCTAGCGTCAAGCACATAACAGCAATCACAATTGTTAGGCGGAAACAATGTACATACAATTATGTATGCTTATTGTGGCACATCCTGCAGGAAACAACAAGCCCCAAAATCCGTATAAGGCTCATTAGAAAAGTTTTTTGGTCATGGAGGCAGAACCCCAAAATTGACCATAAAATAAATTGAAGTCGGCAACAAAAACAAGAAACGAATTCGAGTGAAACAGGTGGAACAAAAAGCATAGCAACTGCAGCGTGACAAACAATGGGACAGTTGAAATGGGTTCAGGGATGCCATGTAATGCTCCTGTTCTACTAGTCATGTGTCAATGTAGCGAACGACGACGTCGACGTCGACTCCAACTCCAGCTGCGGCTCCCCTGAGTGGCAGAGAGGCGATAAGAACAACGAACGGCGATAGTGTCACAAAACAAATAAGTTGCCTAAAAACCGCAAAAACCAAAAGCAACAAACTGGACACGACACGGCAGCAACAAGACAACAACAACAATGACCACTAATGTTCGACCACACACAAATAAAGAGATAGAGACCATATATATACATAGCATATAGGACTATATAGAGGGAGTGAGGGATATCAAGTGTCACGCGGTTGCAATTGCAGTAACAAACCTTTACAGGCACAGGAAAAATGTTTGGCTTTTTCTTTAAAATTTAAACTATTGAGTTTACTCAAACAAAATATAATAAAATCTAATTCTTAAGTTAGTATTTTTCATAAGTGATGAATTTATTTATGAAACATCTTTTTCAATGATTCAAACGAATGTAGCAACCCTTCTCCCAAATTTAGAGTGCTTATATTAAAACCACACAAAGGAGAATTATATAAAGTTTCATTTGCAGTGTTCGTTCTTGCCACAAACAGCTTCGGTTCAGACTATTATTACAAATTGTATTGTATTGTATTGAAGACATTTTCTTAGATTATTTAAAAGCATAATAGTGTAACAGGTTAATTGGTGATCCTAAAAACTGTCCTTCGAGTCGTCCTAAGCCCATTCAGGCCAAACATTTGGCGTTGGAAGCTTTGCTCCATAGTTCTATGACAGAAGTTCTTGTGTTTTGTTTGGTATAGGCTTGGATAAGTATTTTTTATCATCAAAAATCCTCAATGGGGCTCAGATCTGACTGAACAGGCACTTGACGGACACATGTGTATATATGTGTATTTTGATCTAGGTCCGATTTCAGAGAGTTCGAGTGTAGCAGAGCAAATTTTATTCTTTGGAGCTAAAAGCATTGAGAAATTGTATCTTCTAAAATCCAAGTTTTAATAAGACTTTTCTTGATAAAAAAAATAATTTCCTTTGCCCATCCCAACAATATTTTTTTTTTTTGATTATGTTAGAATGTAATGCTTGAAGAGTCGAGTCTTTATTACCTTTCTTAAATATATAAAGCTGTTACCAACAATAGCAATCGATGTCAATTTTGTTGAAATTTTGAAAATTGTCAGCTATGTTCAGAACGGTGAAACAAATGGCTTTCTTAGAGAGAAATCTTCTAAAAGAGATAAAGAATAATTTGTGCTTATTTTTTCACAAGAGCTATAAGAGAATTATATTTTTTTTTTTTTTTTTTTCAAAACACATTCCTGATGACTATGTCTGGGTCAAAGGAGGAACAGTATCAAAGGAGAAACATTTAAAGTGCCAAGTGGTTTCAATTTGAATGTTAAAGATTTTCCGAGACATAGAAAATGTTTTCCTTAAAGTTTTAAACTGTCGAGTTGTTGGTGGCGAGTAACGAGTAATTGCACTTTAATGCCGTTGCCTACTTTGATTCGCACACAATTTTTGAAGTGCTCTGTAAATATTTTCTAATAAATTGTGCACTCCCATTAGGGGCCGATCCGACCCGCAAACGCCTGCCTAAGATTTCATTACGCTGCACTCGAGTGTTTCCGTGTCTGTCTGCCTGGTTTTTCCCCAGCTGCCCGGTTGGCTCCGCCCACGTAATGAAAATTCTTGCTACGTAATTAGCAATGCAGCCGCCCGTCGCTCGGTCGAGTAGTAGGTGAAGTGATGAAGGAGGGGGAAGGAAGGGGACGTGGGGCTTTGAGGAGCATTGGCGGCGGCATTGCCGGCGTTTCGAGTATTTGAGTGTGTTTTTAATACGCATCAACAAAGTGGGCAATGCCACTAGCAGTTGAAGGAAGCTGTCGAGGGGCAGGGGGCCAGTCGTCCTGGTAGAAGGCAGGGTAGACAGCGGAGGTGTCGTCGTTGGCACTGCGAGCAGCTCCATTCACACTTGACATATGCAAATGTGCACTTTAAATGGATTTATATTGTACGTGGCCTGCCATTAGCCTCAATGTGCTTTCTTTTGTGGGTCGACTTGGCCAACTTGGTCGACTAATTAAAGGCTTCGAACATGATAGAGTCGGGATTTAAACATCGGACGTAGTGATTGAAATAGCTAATGGGTCACAAGTATGGAAAATGGAAAGGAATGCAGCACACTCAAAAGGTTGAAAGGCTATCGCAATGCAGATGCGGCACTTGCCAAAATCAAAATCAACATCAACATCAACATCATAAGGACCAATTCAGCTCATTGTCTGCATTCAAATTATTTACACATTATCTGCAGAAGGCAGCCAAAGGATGGCGGATGGCCACAGGCTCCGAGATCCCCCAAGGGCATGTCACACCCAGACACTTGTAGAAAGAGAGACGAAGCATTGTTATTTTAATAGTTTAAGTAACCATAATATGTTGAGTACTTTTTAATAAACTTGAAACATGAGCAAATGTTTTGTTCTGTTGTGCGCGTGCGGCACAAGGACACCAGGGACTGTCAAGAACTGGCAATGGGCAAAGGGCAACTGGCAACTCTGCTGCTCGGTAAAGTAGCAAGTACGAGTATCTACAGCACGGCCCAAGATTTATGCAAACCAAAATGTTGCCAAAAATTACAATTTAATGGAGTAGACATTCTGTGTTCCTTGCTGTTGCTGTTTGTTGTGTGTGCATGTTTAAGTGTGTTGGTGTGTGTGTGTGTGTGTGGCACATAATGAGCAGCGACCAACTTGTAACAAAACTTGCAGCCAACAGCACAAAGACACAACCCAAAAGAGCAAGGACTTGGCTGGGAAAATGGGGAGAAGCGTCGAGTGGCCAACTGGAAATGTAAGCAAAAGTAACTTCTCTAATTTTGTAGGAAATATGAAGCCATTAAAGCTGCAACAGACATGGAAAATGGCAACATCTTGACTGCGCCAAAGTCTCTAATGCAGCATGCAACATGCCCCAAGCAGGCCATGTGGCGCCCTGTGAAAGTTGTCCTCGAGAGTGTGAAAATAAATTGTGGAAAAAGGTGGAGATGCCAACTGGTTTGCATGTTTCGCCTTTCCCCTTCCCCAATGCCCCCGTCTCCTGCTTCGCTTTCAACTCCAGTATAAACATCTGTTGCATTTTTTCTATTGCAGCAATTTATATGCACAAAAGGATAAAAAAAAGACAAACAACAACAACTAGTGTACACTTATACATATATTTAATTGCCAACTTTCAAGTGACAGGCAGCGAGAAAAATGACCATGGCCTGGGGTCGAGAGACCCGTCCAACTAGAAGTCCCTTTCCTGCCGCCATCACACATTCTAGCCAAACGCTCGAAAGGCTTGCACTTAATCACTGCTGCCACCAGCTGTGCAGAGTTCGCCCTGTGGTTGCAGTCTCGACAGTGACTGTAACTGTCCTTTTTTATAACACAATTCTATTGAAATTTATCGGTTCGAAAATGAGACACCTGCGTGGTTCTAGCGAACTACAATTGCAATTTTGTCTGCACATTCAAACCGGCCTCATGTGAACAGACTATTACCATTGCAAAGGCTGTATTGAGTAACGCGGCGTATGAATAATATCAGATCGTTTATAATTCTTATTTGTGGTAAAATGTAATATTATAAGTTATTTGTTTGTTTATTCAATAATTTGTTAGCTAAGAATAAATCTTAAGTTTTACAATATTACAATTACAATAAGTAACAAGTCCATTTTGATTACATCCATTTTAATTAATTACATGTTTTGTTAACATTATGATAAAAATAAGTTGTTAGCAGAGATTTTAAGTATTGATGTTTTACTGTGCAAATGTCAAATGAGTTGCTAATGTGTATTTTTCGTTTCAAACCAAAAGCCAGCAAATATGCTCGAGTATTACTTTTGTTTAGTGACGAGTATTGGCAAAGTTCAGTTAAAAGGATATTAAGAAAACCATCCAGACCGCGGTGTTAATAATCATTTATACCCATTATTGCCCCATTCCCTTTCAAAAAAAAAATAATTGTAGGTGTGCATTTTCCTTTTCCCAGAATCAGATAGGTGAAGCCAAGGTCAAATTAAAAAAAATAAAATAAATATATATGTATATTCTACTTTAGTCTAAGTAAAGTGCATGTCCAATTTCATGTCTGTTGCTTTACATATTATATAAATATACTTATTGTACTATTTAGTTCTACAGCAATCTAAATCGATACCTTTTTTGCGTCTATGCCAAAATATGTCGTTCGCAATAAAATGATTTATTAAAAAGAAAAGAATACGTATGCATTTATATATATATATGTATGTGTGTACATATGAGCGATGATTAATCTATAATAATAATACTACTACAATATTTGTAGACGTGTACTCAATACAATTCCGAGAGCGAAACCAAATTCCCATGCAGAATCTTTGTTCAAAATTAACTGAGCTTCTCTTACTTAGAATATACAAAAACATAGTATGAATATTGAGGAAGATGATTACACTTTCGAAAAGAAATCAAATTATTTTCATTGGAAGGCAAAACTGCATTGGATATCTCACTGGTACCATTTGCGATTGGAATTGAAGTAAGAAAATGGTTGTTAAAATGCTTTCACCGCAATGACGGCTGCAAGAAATTAACTTAATTTTAATTTCCGTTGATTAATTGCATTGTCAGCCAAATGCGAGATGAAATGTCGTCCAGTGCGACGACACATGGTCGAGAATTGAGAACTTTTTGCCCCCGAATGTAGCCCGATGGAAACCGCATGCCAAGTGTTAAATGTCAGCCACGTTTTTAATGCAATTGAGCAGCGGCATGTGTGAATGCCATTTAATTATAAATTAAAATAATATAAAAATATATTTACATACTTTGAGTCTACCAAATGTCATTTTAATTGGACTGCAATATAGTCGAGGTCTACTCAAAAAGATAATCAAAACTATTGGGGGTGCTCGAGTTTCAGCATCTGAACAGATCTGAACTTTACGTCGTCAGTTTGAATTGTTTTTCAAATTGCTTTTTAAGCACCGCGCAAATTTCATTGAAATTCCGTTTGCACATCGCCAATAATGTCGTACATTAAGTTGGCTTTTTGTTGTATTTTTTGTATAATATATTTTGGTTAACTTTTTTATTCGTTGTCCCGAAAAACGGAAAACATGTTGTTCTATTTGGATGTGGCTGGCTATCTTGTGCAATGGATATTTATTTTAATGGTCTTGGGTGTTCCGAATTTGAGAATTAAATGAAACGTAAAAAGCTAACTGCTTCAAAAGTTGCCACCGATTTGCATAAATGCCCAATACCCGATGGCGGCAACAAATAAACAGGTGTTCAACAGGATATTAAATGTTTTTTCCTTTGTTTTTATCTTATTATTATTATTTTTTCAAACTATTGCGTAGAACCCTCTTAACTGTGCCCATTAGCATGCCGAGCACAAGCTCTTGTTTCTACTCCTTTTAATTTTTTTTTTATTTAGTTCGCCAACGATTTTGCCATTTGCATTAAGGACGTGATAATTAGGCATGTGTTTTGGATAAATCATAAAGTGGTTGAGATAAATAAAATTGCGTAATGATAAAGCTGCTGTGTGACCGAATTTTGAATCCCTACTCGAAAAGTGTGCAGAGATCTCTAGGATTCAGGCATTGATTTGGAGGTGCTAAGTTCTCCAAGCACACCAATAACTTGGTCATAGGGCTCTTCAAATGATTATTTATTCATCGCGTCGACGCTTTCTAATTTCGAATTATGTATATACACAGCTACCTGTTCAGAATAGATGGAAAGAAGATATTAAACCAGTAAACGGATTTTGATTTATGCATAATTACAAAAAGCACAGAAATTCATTACACGCATGCGAAATTAATTGCGTAAGCTTCAGAATTTCCAAACTGTTATATGACATCATAGTTTGACATCAATATCAAAACAGAAAATTTTACTTGATCCAGTTCTCAGTGAGAAGTTTAATTCTTTCAGAAGGAAAAGATAATCAAAAATGCATTTAATAGGGCAAAAAGAAGAAAATTTAGAGAATTGTCACTGCGCTATAAGAAGGTGCAGTACCACGTTGCGTATGATTAATGCATTTGGAAATTGCAGCTAGCAAAAAGCCGGCCCAAAGGAGCTTCCAACAGGCGACAGCCGTCGAGGCGGAGTCTGAGACTGAGCCAGGGCTCAATTAATGATGAAATGCACGTCGTGGTATAGAGTCTACATTGAGGGGGAAACGAAAGCAATAATTGACTTTTAAAAGGAAACAGGTGGCGCCCAATGAAGACGTCAGCAGCACAACTGACGTCAGTCGTTGGTCGGATGATTCAGACAAGTTGACTTCGCGTATAACTGCAATTACATTATGCTGCATATCAGGATGAATCACCACAGTCTTCCATGCAGGCTTCCTCTTCCGACGTGGACCTCAGATTGCCTGACCATCTCCCATCCCATCTTATTTATGCACTGCATGCCTTTGGACATTATTTTAACTCTCTGGGCGGCTCACTTTTATCAACGGCGATAAGCCGCACACGCACCCATAAACCTCGTTTCCACTTGCCATGTCTACAAAATGACCTTAAATTGAATTGAGCCATTTTATTGTTATGGTCAACATGCGTGCATTATTTATTTACCAAATATAAAAATAGAATGAACTAGCGCAATTCCCTGAAATAATAAAAGGAGGAGGAAGTCTTTAACTGTATTTCTGACTCCGTATAACGATGTTTAAAATTGGTCATATTAGGCTGATCGGATTAACCATAACGAGATTCATAATGTGATCGAAACGATCTCCACACTTCTACACTTGACTCGCAATTCAATAATGCAAATTCAGTTAATGCTATCCAGTTAATAATCCAATCGTCGCTGTTAGCAACTGGTAACTGGTAACTGACAATGGGCATCGGACAGTTCGCACGTTCGGACAACTCGAGTCGGTTCCAGGGAGAACCTTCAGCGCATACTAAGCAGGGTAGCTGAGGCCCCACTTTGGGTATATCCGAGTTTTAGCAACAATGCTCATTATGCTCGTTTTGTACGATTTTTGCCAATCTGCTTTCGTATATAAATCTAACGCGATTCGTTGGACAGTCATCACTTCTTTGGTGGAAACTTCAGTGTCAAGTTTAGCTCCTGTTGTGATCAGATCAGTGCGCGAATCTAATAAGCTTAATTCAATATCACAATTTGCCATCCATCTCGCGAGGATTTAAACAGAGAAATACCCTAAGCATCAGTCAATCAACATGAAGTTCAGTGCTGCGTTTGCTTTGTTAGTGATCGTCGGGTTTGTGGCCAGCGGCGATGCATTGCCAGCCAGAAAAAGTGAGTTAACAAAGTGACGGCATTTCTGATTGGATTGGAATTCCTTTCATCACTTGCGCTATTCATGAATCTCATTCATTTCCACTTTCATATTCACATTCGCTCTCACATTCAATTCCACTGCATTTACTGAAGATCGGCAATACCTTGTTCCAGGAATGGTGTACTACCAGCAGCCCGCTGCAGCTGAATGGTACGGCGCCGGTCCCCAGCAGAGGATCATGTACATGCAGTATGTTCAGCCAGGACGCACTCATGCCCGCTCCACTCAGGCGGCCAGCGCACTTGTGGCTGGCGAGACTGTTGCCACTGGCACATATCTGAAGGGTAAGCAACAGGAGTCATCCACACTAACAATCCCAACTAACCCAAAACTCCCTCCGATTGTCTAACAAAGATTGCGATCACGCAGAGTCCGATGTGGCACTCAGTGTCGATGAAATCAGCGCGGAGAGCGCCCAGGCCGATGATGCTCTGAGCGCTGCCGGTGCTCATGGTGCCACCTCTGTGGCCGAGGCTTATCCCGAAGAGGCGCCAGTTGTGCAGATTGCCGTCGCTACCAACAACGGTGCTGAGGACGAAGCTCCTGTCGAGAGCGACGATGCCGCTAAGGTGCCCCGTGATTACAACTTTGCTGCTGAGGAAGAAGCCGCTCCAGTGCCAGCTGTTGAGCAAGTCGCTGTCGTTGAGGATGAGCTGCCCGCTCCAGCTCCCATTGCACCAGTTGCCGCCGTTGTGCCCGCCAAGCGTTACCTGCCCGCCAAGAAGAAGGTTATCGTTGAGCTGGACCAGTCTGCCGAGGATGCCGAGGAGGCTCATGTGGCTGCTATTGAGGATGAAGAGGCCGAGAACGCCGACGATGTTGAGGAGGATGACGAGGAGCTCGCCGAGCCCGTGGTCAAGCACCCTGTTCGCATTCCCAACGCTCGCCGTCCCGCTGCCAAGAAGCCTGTCGCCCCCGCCGGCAAGCCAGTAAAGAAGCCCGCTCCCCTGCCCGCTGGCACATTCTTCCCCATTGACTTCGGTGGCACCAATGGTGGCGCTATTGCCATTGCCAACTCCTTCAGCACGGGCGAGGGTGGTGCTGCTACTTCCCATGCCATTGCTTACGGCTCCCCAGACGCTGCACGCGCTCGCGTCCGTCCCAATCCCAGCAAGCGTCGCCATTAAGCGGCCAACAAGCTCCATGACTGATGCTCGTTCCCATTACAACATTTTAAGATTTACCACCAATTCTTGCTAATGCATCGCCAGGTGCAACGATTCCTTCATCTCGAAGTCTGTAAACAAAGAGTTTTGTAATTATTAGTCGAATTGTAAACTTTTTTGAATGCAATAAACACAATAAAAGTTCTTTCTGTTTTTAAATACATACCTGTGATTATTTAAAATCGGAAATATTCTAGACCTGCTTATCATATCAAATAATATACCCAATTACCTTTAGCAATGCGTAATCGGATTTATTTCATACTCTTCAGTTTCATAATAATTTCAAACACAATAACGCAGATCAAACTTAATACAGTATACGAAACCAATGATTCAATAGAATTAACAAAAGAATACAACTTAGCAAAGTAAATGCCTTAAATAAATGTAATTAAAAACGAAATTTCATACAAAAAAAAACGTCAGCCATCAGATTTGACTTAAGAGCTAATGGTTGTTCCTCGATAGTGATATCATGTGTATAATTTTCTGGTTTGTTATGCTTCTGCATTCAATGCGCTAATTTTACAATATTTCAGTGAATATGAATTCAGAAAAGACACTACGCTTAACTTGGTTGCTTTCTTGGTTTCATATTATACAATAATGTTGGAATTTGATCCTTTAATTCAACGCTACCTGGCTTTCGGCTTGGAATTGTTTATAACCTTTTTGCACATGTGCTTAATTAGAGTGAGACTAATATGTATAAAAATCATTAAAATTAACTCGGCATCTGCTGCCACTGCTGCTGCCCACTATCAGTAGCCATATTTGTCTTGTAGCGACGACATGACATCGTTGGCCAGGTTGCTCAGCCTGCCGGCAACTTTGTGAACGCCTTGGCGAACGCTCTCCTTGACATCATCTAGATCTGGTGCATTAAAGTTGACCGCAGTCGAGTATCCACCTGTGCCTGCAAATAAACAAAGTGTGTAAATTACAATAGTTAGGCAAATAGTATAGAATTTTTATTACTGCTGCGATTGCTCATGCCACCTCCTGACGAGCCATCTCCAAAGTAGTCTGACGAGGATATGGCACGCGAGCCCTGGAATCGATTAAGATTAGCGCTGATATCGGCCGATGATTGTTCGCTCGCAAAGAACTGGTCCGAGCCAAAGCCCTTGGCATTGCCAAACTTCTGCTGTGCAGCGACGGGATCAAGGCTGGAGTTGTTACTTCTGCTTTTGCTCTTGCTGGAAAATGATCCGCTCCCACTGCTGCCGCTGGTCGCCTTGGGCTTATCATAGTCACTGCTGGCAGCAAACATTGAGGTAATGTTACTATGCGTTCCGCCAATCGGCTCAATGGTCTCATAGCCCAGCGCATCCAATTCGAATTTGTCCAGCTTGCTGGAGCTGCTGGTGCTGCTCTCCTTCTTATCGCCACCGCCGCCGTACAAGTTCAGAGAATGATCGTTAAAAAAGTTATCATTCTCTAGCGCTGCCAATTTGCTCTGTGTGCTGGTCTTGGGGGCAGCGGACTGTTGTAGTGTCTCCATATCGCTTAATGCCGAGTGCGCCACATCAGAGCCTCTCAAATTAAAACCCATTCCCAGACGCTCCATTTGCTTGGCCTTGGCGGGATCAATGCTCTTGAGCTTGGCCTCTTCGCGCGTCTTTTGAAGCGACAGATCTTGATAGGCCAACCGCATGCTGGCCACAGTCTCCATCTCCTCCTCGGCTGTTTGTGGCTTGTCTATAGGTCCCGCAGCAGCTGCTGCCGATTTGCTCTCATTCGCCGCATTGGCGCGCGCTTCAATGTCCGCAAAATTGGTCTTAACCTTGGTAGCGCCTAGACCGCCTACTTTGCGTGCTCCTAGCTGGAATGTAAATGATGAGATTTAGATCCAGCTTGGTTTATATGTTTGTAGTTCACTTACTGCTCCCTTCTTAGGCTGAATCTTGCGAACGCCGATGGATGAGGGCACCGCTGCCAGCGCCACAGAGGAATTCAACAAATCTACGCTGGGCGCACCGACACCGCTACTCGTATCTGCTCCCGTGGGCGCAGGCGTGGATTTGATCTCCAACTGGAAGAAAAAGCGTCATAGATTAATTGAGTGCTAGAATTGGCCAATACACGTGCAAAAGAAATCAATGTCAACTTTAAATCCAACTGCAAAGGCGTGTAAATATTGTGTTATTACCTTCACATTGGTGGATGCCAGACTGATGTTGTTGTTCTCCAGCAACGCGTTGGCATTGTCATTGTCGCATTGCGCAAAAAAGTCCTCCTCCTCCAGCTTGGCAGCATCGTTTCCCTCGCTCTTGTCCGCCGTCGGCTCCAAGTGCAGCTGTGTGCGCGTGTGTGTGTGTGTGTGTGTGTGTGTGTGTGTATCGGAACGAAAGACCAGACAGGAGAAAGGGGCAAGCAATAACGGCAAATGTGTTAGCGAGTTTTAGTACTCAGTAATTCAACCAGAAAAAAACAAAACACAACAGCGTAATTCCACGATAAAATTATAAGATGACGTATTCACTCCCCCTCGAGGTTTACATTTTTCTCACCACATTGAGAGCATTTTAATGTGAGCATTTTAGCTGAGTCGACTATTTTACCGCCAGCTCTGGAGTTTTACAAATGACAATCGCGCGAAAGCTAAATTAATTTTTCACAACTCTACTGACAACATCGCCAAATATTATAATTTAGCATCACTTTTAGCGAATTACAAAAAAACAATAATGCTTCCAACATCTTTAATAAAAGGAATAAATGAACCTACAGGCCAAATTTGGTGTCTCCAGATTTGTATAGACTCTGGGAAAAATACATACGATGTTTCCTCTTTATGACCATTTCACCCATTTTAAATGGGCAAGTGGTGTACAAATAATCTACTATCAGTTTTAGATTCGGGAGTGGAACTCTATGTGGGCATGCCTTTAAAATTAGACTGTCTGTGCTTGTCAGCAACTTCACCTTTGTCGACCCCAAACACTTTAAAAAAATGTAGGCACATCGTTGAAACGACGTCTCCTCCTTGACAATAACATCAATAAATGCCTATTTGTCTGACCAACACGAAGTTTCTCAAAATAAGAGTACAAAAAGCAGTGGGGAGTGAGTACGTCAACTTGTTATAATATCACAAGCAAAGGCGTGCATCGATAGCTACTCACCTTGGTGCCGTGCACCTGCATCGCCTGCTGGGCCTGTGCAGCCAGCTTATCGCGGTACAGCTGAGCAGCCCTGGAATTGTATTTGACCTGGGCGTCGCTGCTGTTGCAGTTGTGAGCGCGAAAGTATTGGGCGGCATTGGCATTGCCGCCGAGCTGCATCTGACGCAGCTGCAACCAGGTCCAGTTGGTATCCAGGTTGGTGCTCCGCACAAAGGTCAGGTGAACGCCCAAATTGCGATGCACCGCGGAGCAGTCGATGCATATAAAGATGCCATACGTAACAGAGGACCAGGTGGGCGCCTTTGTTGCGCAATCGAAGCAGGACTACAAGCAATACAACCAGAAAATTAGCACGATAATTGGAATTTGGAGTTGGGAACTTGCTGACCTTGTTAGCAGGTTGCGCACGCAGTCGACTGAACACGGCTTCGATTTCCTGTTTTGTGGGACCCGCTGCACTGTTCGACATGATGTTAGTGACGCTGCACCTCTTTCTCTCTTGGATTACGAATTGTCAACCGATTTCTGTTTTCGTGGCTGCCTCCGTCTCTATCTCTGTTTCAGCCTGTGCCTAAAGATTTCGTGAAGTGGACTTGCAGTCACCAGGAATGTTGTGGGGCAGTTGCTACTAAGCGTCGGCTGCTTGTACGTAAAATCTTAAGGCAAACCTTTCAAATTTTGGATAAAGTGCATTTGGAAACACTTTAAATGCTTGTCTTTGATATTCGTTTCAAGAATTTTTGACGTGTGTTTTTCGTTCCAGTCTCTTCCACGTAGAGTTGTGTCGTTTCGTTCAGAAAAGGCTCAAAAGAACGGGTCATTAAGATGAACGATGGAACTTATTCAGCAAATTGAACAATAATCCCAAATTTACTTCCACGTTCACGTTAGAGATGTGCTCTTTACGCGGCTAAGTGCTATTTATCGCGAGTATTTTACAGACAACAAAATATATCGTTCGTGTCCGTCCGGCCACTATCATTTGTCAACAGTTTGGAGCTAAAAATGGTTAGGCGCGCAATTTAAAATTTTGTAATTAATTTTTAAGCAACAGCTTTATTTTGCAATACAAATATTTAAAATTTTACTGTTTAAATTATAAATTAGATAAAGTAATGGAAATCATTTTTATTGAGTATAATAAAAAAATCATAATTACGTCAGGTAATATTTGGCTTTTAAAGAAATCCAATCACAGCTGAAGTCACAACAGAATGTAACCAAACATTATGTGTGGCCAGCGCGAAATTTAAATATGCAATTATTTTTAGTTCATTTATCAATAAAAAGCCATAAAATATAATTTAATACAACCAAATAAACAATAAATTATATATAATAACGGAGATCATTTTTTATTAATGTTGGACGCTTGTGATCCTTCGGATAGTGAAGTTGGTAATTAATTCAAAATGAAAAATTCCAAATTCGACAAAAATATATCAATTACTCCTGTGAAAGTTTAAAAATTCTAGCTTCAAATTGAACAAACATACAAAAAAATATCCTTTATCAAAAAAGAGTTAAATATCAACATCGTCCTATTTCTGTGGATTTATGGCTGCCACTGAGTTTTGGGAACCAATGCTGCCACACCGATTTCTAGATCTAACTCCTGTAAATACTATTTTAAAAATACACTTGCCTCTTAAACTGAGGAATACAGAAGAGAATTCATGAAGGAACAAAAAGATAATAAGCCGAGTGCCTTCATATTATTTGTGCAAGAATGGCGTAAACTCAGGAGCACAAGTCTGCAATGGGAATTATGCATTCGTCTTGCAGGTCCCGCTTGGGAGGTTGGTTGAAACTAAACGAAGATGTCTGCATTAAAAAGAGACAATTTAAATTCTGTTGCTTTCTGTAGAGCATGCCATTACAGGACCGACAGCCATACATCCATAAAGCGCATCAACTGAGCACGAACGCTACTGGGAATGAGATAAGCATTGCAGAAGTGCCGATTGATATCGGCCCAGAGCTGAAGATCCGCCATATGCAACAGCAAATTGAAAAGTTAGTGAGAAACAGCGTCGAACGGAAAGAATTTGAGACCCGCAACTATTACTTTGTGATGGTTAATTACTTTGCAACGGACATATGCACTCCCGCAGAACTGGCCAGTGCGCGGTTCTCTCTGCAAGCAGGTGTCCAGTATGTCTATCACACCCTAATCAATCCTGGTATTAATACTCATGCACTTTCAACTACTCGCTTACATGTCTAACCAGAATTTATGTTTCCTCGTAGGCTCTGCCGTCGACGGCTCGCTGCTCGAGGCTCAGGAACATGCGAGTGCCACACATCAGTTACCTCTGCCCCCAAATGCCCTGGGCAACGAAGATTTTGAAGCCGTTTACGCCGATTTAGTCGACTTTGTGCGGACAGAGCCTGTGTTCACGCTGCAGGATCAACTGCCTATTGTCAGCAGTGCTCTTAAGTTTCTTAACGGCGGCGTGTCCAGCCAGCTGAATGTTTACCCTATAGAATATCTGTTCTACATAATGAAGCAAACTGCTTGTCGGGCTGCCACGCTGCCGCTTCCAGAGTCAATGCATATAACAAATTCACAATTTAAACTGGATCCACATGAATTGCTACCGAATATCAGTTGTGAGTTTCATGAGCAACATGGTCTTGCAAAGCAATGTGCTAAATCTCTCGTCACTCGTTGGGGGTACAAATTTGCCGAGAATTTGTGCTCTGACTTGGATATTGTCATGCTTTTAAATCATCACATGCCAGGCAATTCCCATCCAGGCGTGAAGAGTCAAATAAGTGATTTAAAGGAAGAAGCATTGTTCGAGCCACCCATAAAAGTAGAATCCCTGATTGACCCGGATGTATTCGATACTCTTAACAGTCTTGATTTGGATAATATTTTTGATGAATTAGATTTCTTGGAATTTGACACAAGTATTTGCAATAACGTGAAAGAGGAAATTGCCAAGGATTGTAATGAAGCTGAGGATGGAGAGATAACGTCGGATGTAGAGATCGATATAATTCCAGCACCGCCGACGCCTCCATGTATTGCTGAAGAGTTCATATTTACCAGACAAACTGGTCATCGGTCTCATAGCAATAAAAATATTGAAAGCAAATCTGATGAAATCGGAAATAATGACGACATGAAGTCTGTAGAAAAATTTCGAAATATTATCAAATCAATAGAACTTGTAAATCAAAAAAGGAACATCTCTCCTAAAAGAAATTTTACAAGGAAAAAAATCGAATCACCCAATGAACCTAAAAGACACAATGAGTTAGAGAGTCCTGAAAAAATAAATCGTTCAAGAAACGGATCACTTAGCTTTGTAAGGAAAAATATTTGGCGCTCAAGATCACGCTCACAAAGTCGTGATAGCCGATGCTCTAGAAGTTTTTCGCGCAAAACACACATTGGAGAACATAGTATATCCAGATCAAACAATCGGAATATTTACCCAAGTCATATATTCCGATTTCAAAAAGTCTCACTCGACAGAAGTATTTCACCCAACAGTACGCGTAGAGATCATACTAGATTGCGTCGCAGTCCCTCGTGTAGTCCAATCAGAAGATCGAGAGAGCGAGGTTCACGAGTGAATCCTTCACGACTGAAGATACGTTCCCCAAACGCAGTCGTTTCACCCAAAAGAACGCGTATAGATCATACCAGATTGTGTCACAGTCCCTCATATATTCCAATTAGAAGAACGAGAGAGCGAGGGTCTCGCGTGAGTCCTTCAAGTCCGACTAGATCTAAAAGAACGCGTGGAGACCATACGAGACTGTGTCGCAGTCCCTCAAAGAGTCCAATCAGAAGAACGAGAGAGCGAGAGTCACGCGTGCATCCTTCAAGTCGAACGGAACGTTCAGCAAACGAACGCGATTCATCCAGAAGAACGCGTCGAGTTCATTCCAGATTGTGTCGAAATCCCTCAAAAAGTCCAATCAGAAGAACGAGGGAGCGAGAGTCACGCGTGAATCCTTCAAGTCCGACCAGACGTTCCCCCTGCCAATATTTCCAAAGCAGCAATCGCAACTTTGAACGAAAGTCAAATTCACCACAGCTATCACATAGAAGTAATGGAAATCATCTCACGAGAAAAAACAGTTCTCGAGATCGTTCTTCATCGGATAGCACAATGGAAACGAATAAAACGAATTTGATGTCAATGCCAAATATCATTTTACCCAATGATAATCTTCCAAAATCGTATCCACAATTAATTGGAAATCAAAAATCTATTTCAACAATTACTTCGCAATCTTCGGCTCGTGTTAACAAATTTGAAGAAAACTCGCATGAGAGACCGGCTTCAATACAAACATTAATCAGTCAAACTACACACCATTATGAGTCAATCAAAACCTATAAGTATGGCTATCAACCAATAGCTTACTATGAACAGAATGGACAACAACACTCCTTTTTAGAGCCCCATGACTTGCGCCACCAATTGGGAATGGCAAGATCAAATTATTTCTCGCCAACTGACTTAAGTCATCGCATACAAGAACCACAGTTATTTTCGTACCAAAGTCAAATGGGTAGTTATTCGCAGGAACAATTCCTTGACTATGGGATCAATCGACCTGCTTGGGAAAGTTACCAATTGTCGCAATGGCACAATGGATACGCGAACTTTTTACCCAACACCTACTATTAAATTTAAGAATTGACCCTATAGAATTATAAGATATATTTTGTGTATCCATTTTGAATTATTTTTGTTGGCTGGAATACATGTAGAATGTTAGTATTATCACATTATGTCAATTCTGTTATTACAGATTATTCAATATTTCTTTTGTGGCGAACTAATTAATTTACTTTGAGCTTGCACTTCGAACCTCATGAAATTATAATTTTGAAACATAAATATATGTATATAAAGTCGTTAATATTACGAGTTTCAATAGAACTTTGTAGTATCTATAAAGAGTTGATCCACATGAAAGGAGAAATAAATCGGAAGCGAATTTTATTTAACTTAAAATCCCCTTAAACCGTGTGATCGAATTCTGTAAAATTAGTTAAAAAAGGATATATCTTTTTTTCAAATAGATCTTAGGAAATAGATATAGATCTTGTGAATTACCCGTAACATACTTTAAGGTGAGTGTGTTGCTGAAAAACTTAACAGCCACCACTGACGTTCTGTTTACCCGATCTTATTAAAATTCCCAAAAACAAATTCCTCTTATTTCTCACCATTGTTAGTTCTCATTTTTAAATATATGAATGCATGTGGTTGACACATATTTGATCAACGTTTTTTGCTCGGTACTGATCTGTATATGTAAACTAGCAACATTTTTATTCATGAGTAAGGAAACGTAAATATTCTTAGACAGTATTTGACACATTATTAGATAACAATGTCGTGCATAATTCGATTCAAATATATGATTTATTTTATCTCTTAACATATAATACATGTAATTTATAAAATGAACATGCTGTGTACTTTATAACGATTCCGATTGCAATCTCTGCAGAGTTGGTGTCAATGCAGCCAGCTCGTTGATCAAATCGGGATCCTTGATGATTTTATTTTCGATATTCCGTAAAAGTTGTTCGAATTCCTTGATGAATATGTCATCATTTGATTTGGCATTCTTGTTTTTAGTGCTGTCATCCATTGTAAGTTGATGGGAAACGGGTTTCCAGACTGGGAAAGAATTTTCCTTGTTTTTCACACATTGCCTCACATGTCTATTTCGCATGCTCAACAATCTAAATGAACGGGAGCATCTTGGGCAATCATATTGCTGGACCTCGCATCTATCGCTATGCTTCGCAAACTGTAACTCGGAAATAAATTTTCGGTTGCATTTGTCGCAGTTGTAGTTCTTTTCCATGTGGTGATTTTGATAATGGCGACGCACGAACTCTAGACGATTCCCGAAGTACTCGCAATTGTCAACAGGGCATCTGTAGGACCGCCACATGTCCTCCTGCCGGGCAACGCCGTGAATCCTGTGAAGGTGCATCTCGTAGGGAATCCGGTTCTTGAACACCTTGCCGCAGTCGAGCTCGCAACGGTACTCCCGAGTTGGCAACAGCTCAAAAATTTCTGGAATGTAATCTTCGCGCTTTCTACTCATCTTTGACATTTTAGGCCGCTCACAAACTGAACGCAACTAAACAAACAATAACATTAAATGTTAAAATGGCGGTGTGTGCGAAAGTTTTGTCTATATGTATGTATGTAAGTAATGTGTGACTGCATTTACACTTGTGTGTTTGTATGTATACGAGGAATTAAATAGTGCCACCACTAATGCTATTTAGCTTTTCATTCAACAATTTACTTAAACACAAATAACCTTTTTTATTATTTTAAAAAATAATAATAATATTGAATATACTTTTCAAGCATATGTTATTTAAACTCAACTTTCCATTGTTCAGTGCTGTAAAATGCGTTGTTTCATAATTGCCATCTTTTTCAAATTGCCATTCATATTTACGAATGTATGTAAGAACATACAGTTAGTTGAGAAACTGCTTTGACAACTTAAAAAAAAATAAACATTCGTATGTACATATTACTATACAGTAAGCCAATGGGCAAAAAGTGTATTATGGTTTGGATATAAATATAAATTAGTGTAATGAATGTACATACATATGTATGTGTGTACAGTGACGAGCTAAATTATTAGCAGAGCAAGCAAGTTCAACTTAGAATCCACGTCGAAATACACCTCGATCATCCCAATCTGACAACTGGTATATTTGATAGTTAAATTTTAAATTTTTGAGAACTTTCCTCCGATATATTCTTTGGTCATGATGTAAGAGACAGTCCCAAACATACAATTTATGAGTTTGGTTAAGATAACTTAAGAAACAAGTAAGCTTTCCATAGTAAAGGTTAATTTCATCCGATCGTTCCTATCGCAGCTATATGATATTGTAATCCGTCTTTGACAAAATTTGGTCAGGATATAGCAGGCAGTCCTCTATATACAATCTGTAAGTTTGGTTAAGATATCATAATTCCGCGATCTTTGACCCCGAACTTAACTCACTTAAAGAAAATTGTCTCAGCTATGTTTTGTGAAAATTTCAGGTTTCTATCTTTAGCGGTTTGGGCTACACGTTGATTGTATGTCAGTCAGTGAGTCAGGACGAAGAGTTTTATATATATAGATTGATCCTAACGTTTTAAAACACATCACTTAAAAGTATATCATCGCCAAAAAAGTATCTACCGATTATATTATATGAACGGACCTAGTCACAGACTACTTTCTAGTCGGGCTCTATCGACGAGAGCAGTGTTGTTACCTTTAACAAACTAAGTCAACCGAGATATCATTATTTATTTTTTAGCTTGTTCTTAGAAGTTATCTCATTAATATTACACTACATTAATATGAATGAGTTTTTTACTCCATTAAGCCTATCACATTTATACAATTTCCTCATTAAACTCAATAAAAATGTATTACCATCTTTGGTCAAAATTTATTTTTTCAACTCATACAGTTCTTATTATTACATTTTTTCATTGAAAATGTAAATGAAAATGCAATTTAAACAAAATTATAATTATAAGAGCTATTCATCTTCTTTTTTCTTAAGAGCGTTTCTTATTTATATAAAACTTTATTCATTTTGTAATTTAATGATACATGTCGAATGAACTTTCTATCTCATTGACACTTCTCTTTGAGGCAGCTACGTTCCAGTCATTTTTAGGCTCTTGTGAATTGAGATGGTTAGATAAAGGCTGGCGACTAACCCTAGATTTGCGTCCGTTCAGAGAAGGGAAATCGTCAGTATTATCGACCGAGGCTGAAAATGCGGTATGATCAGTCGGTACAAACCGATGTTCCTGCTTCAATTCGGATTGGAAGGTAGAAAATGATGCAAATGAAGTATTTCTGCTGGAGTCATCAAGATTGGGGTTGACCACTTTGAATTTGCTTGCCTGCTTGGGTGGCAAGTGCTTGCCAGGCAATGGTTTGATTGCGAGATCTCCGCACATATAGTCGCTAAAAACGTAGGACCATCTTGCGACCATAGATTGTGTGCAGTATTTAGAGCGGTCGCGATCTTCGTGGTACTATAAAGAGAACACATAGAAATTAGTGTCTGTGGACGCTGTGGTAGATTATGTTAACTGACCTGGCACGAGATGCCCGAATGGTACTCAAAGAAGTCGTTGGAAAATAGCGTATCTGTAATACTTTTATTGATATTATGAGATGGCAGATCGGCTATTTCCATGACTTCTATTTTCAGCACATAAAAAAGATACTGTATGTCGTAGACGTGAATCTTCTGCTCATCCTCGTCTTCCATGTCACAAGCCAGATATCGGAAACACCCCTTTACTACAGGCATTAAATCGGAGCTGGTGAAGACCACCAAAGGCTCATTGGGATTATCACTGATCTGGCAGCTGCGCAAGTAATCAAGAATATTGGAATAGAGTCTGCCCATATCCGAATCCCCCATCGCATTCGGTGGCAGCGGCAACTGATGTGTGGTCTCTGCGTGCTGCTGCGACTCGCTGCTTTGTCCAAATATCAAATGCCCTGCATGAGCACAAATTGATCATTAGGTTAGTCCGTTTAAGTAATCTGGCAGCTCACTCACCTGGATTGATAAGTGAACTATAGATCGAGGTTTTGCCCGACTTTAATGAAAACAGGCAAGCAGCAAATTCGGCGGGTAAGTAAATGCTTGAGTTAGTCTTAGCAAAATAATTGAAGGCAGCAAAAACGAACTTTGTGTTCTCCAGATCTGTGGAATAAAAATAAGTATTTAAAAGTATAGCGGTACTTAATAGGAATTCAGAATATTTTCTTAAGAATTAATAAAAGATAAATGAACTGAGAAAGAAAATTAGGGAATCCAAAATAAGAAAACAATAATAAAGAATAAAGTGGGAAATAGAACTGAGAAGAAAATGTCAGAGTACAAAAGATATATTATGATTTTTTTTAAAATGAACACAATTTTAAATAAAAAGCTTGATACAATATTATTTTGGCTAATTTCTGAAACTTAAGCATCATATCAAACAGTAAAAAGTACAAAAATCTAAAATATTTAATAAAAATTCCGCGATTACTTGGAACTTCTAAAATATTAGCTTTCAATTATTTTCAAATACTTTGAATATTTTTTTTCTTATTTTAAATTCTTCTGATTAATATTTTTCGAAATTCTTATTGGAAATCAGGTTAACGGTAGTGAAAACAGAAAGTTAAGTTAAAGAAAGTTAAATATCCATACCATGCTGTGCCTTGGCCCTTAGCACAATACG
Organism: Drosophila rellima; assembly: GCA_035043635.1. Taxonomy (NCBI): domain Eukaryota; kingdom Metazoa; phylum Arthropoda; class Insecta; order Diptera; family Drosophilidae; genus Drosophila; species Drosophila rellima. Next base: position 8,455,767 of record JAWNMV010000806.1, on the reverse strand, counting down.
CTCAATGTCGCGTTTCATCTGCATCTGCAGTTCAGCCTCCGTGCGCTCCTCTTGCTCCACGGCTGAGATGGCCTGTCCACAACTGTTCATGGGCTCCTTCTTGGCTCGAGCTAAAACGTCAGCGTTTTTAGCGTGAGAATTGTAGGGGCCACGCTGCTGCGCACTCATATTCTGCACACATTAAATTCAAATTATAATGATTCAATGATTGAACATTTTTACACTGTGTTTTGTACTCACTTTCCATATCTCGCCACAGTGTGCGACAGCTTGGGGAGTCGTCATTTTGCGTCCCTCCGCATTGTTCTTGCGCCATTGTTGGACGAACATCATAAAAGCGTTATGCTTCTTAGGCGGCATGGCAGTATAATTGGAAACCTATTGGGAATGAAGAAATAAATACATATGTATGTACACAAAAAAAAGATCTGCGTATTTTAAAATTATCTCATTTAACTTATTTCCTAACTTGTTTCAAAAATCACTAGCAACTATAATAAAATATGAAAGTGAATACCCAAGAAAAGGTTATTTTCACCACAAATGAATAAAGTAAACATATTTTCTTGGTAAAACAATTACTTGACATACAGTTAATGCGTACATCTCTTTTTGCAAATTTGCATGTACACGTTAAATTTGATTTATGCTTCAACATTAATGTCTTATTTCTTCTGTAGCTGCGTCAGCCACTTTACAAGCCAGGACAGCGCAGTTCTAAAAGAAACGCATATGAGCTAAACATACATATATATAACTAATTTTTCTACAGTGGGATTAAAATTTAAAATAATCTGTGCTAATATCCATAAGAGTTAACTGTTTAAATATCACAAAGTGGACAAATATAACTTACGCAAAATCAGCCTCTAAGGAATTTAAATTTCAATTGGAGCTCGGTCGAGAGTTGTGCACGCCGCTAAAGTTTGGAAGCGAATGCAGCGCAAACGAATAACAGACTGGAAGCAGACATTCACGCTCAAGCATGCGTGTATTTCAACAAATTATTTACTTTACAGCACTGTTTAATTAGAAATTGGAGTTCAATTGAACGCTTAATTCAAATAATTGCTGCTTAAGCGATTTATATTACCTTACAAAGAAGATAGACGAAAGAAGATTTATTGATAAGAAATTATTAAGCTATATATTTGAATTAAACTTCTGTTGTTTTTAAGTGCGTGAACAAAAAAGAACTACTTCCGACGTAGTTGTTCTTGCTCACTTGTTCTTTTTTACTCAGCTGTTCAATTTGACTTTTTTGCGCACTTTGCCAGCGCAATTTAAATGTGGTTTTGCATTTAGTTGACTTAGCAATAATTTAACAATAAAGTAGAATTTAATAAAACCAAATAAATTATAAATTAAACAAAATAAAGGAGATCCTTTTAACTAATATTGTGTGTTCATGAGCCCTCAGGGGCTTAAGTTGGTATAATTTATTCTAAATCACAAAATTCGAAATTCGATTAAAATATAACAAAAATTCGTAATATATTTTAAAAATTTTAGCTTCAAAATTATAAAGTGTACCAAAAAAGGATCCTTTTTAAAAAATATTTAAATATGAACATAGTATTTTTTTTTGTTTATTGGCGCCTACGTCTTAATAGTTGGCAATGCGACTTTCGTAAGCTGGCAACGTTGGCAAGCGCTTGTCACATTTCTGAGTCATAGTTCGATAGCCATTCAAAGGAACCAGTCTTTTACATTTAGTTAACAGTTTACTGAGCTTCTGTTGTTAGATTAGTGACTCTTTTTTGCGCCACGGTTCTCTTTCTGCGTTAACAGTAACGAACTTTCTCTTAAAAACGGCGCAATCTGTTAATGTTATGTATATTTAACATAAGATAAACATTTATTTTAGAAGCATAAACAACACCGTACGGGTCGGACGTGTGTCGCGCAATTTGAAAGCTTAAGTTATTTTTGTCAGTGAAATGCTGTTTTTGAAAGCAACTTTTGATATTCTTAGCATCAACGACGTACAGTAACAGAAATGCAAAAATAAAGGTGGGCCACATAGGTACATATTCATATGTATAAGCCCTATTTTTGTCAGTTAAAATCCGAAAAAAGCTCGACTTACATTCATCTATTATCTATGTACATACGAATGTAGCTTGCCGGGCTGTATAAGTGTTCTTCTGTATTAATTGTGTTACCGGTATTATTTCCAACTTAAAAAAAAGAAAAATTAAAAAATGCCACGGCCTTTAAATTCTCTGAGACGATGCTGAAAATGCAAGTGCAAAAAATATCCGTGAAAAAGTATGAACTGTAAGAAAAATACATATACATACACACTCGCATACATGACGATCATTCATTATTGCTGCTTCTTCTTCTTGCGCGACGTGTTCCGCTTAAGCTTACCTGGCTGTGTGCGTGTGTGAGAAAACGCGAGAGTGTGAGTGCGAGTGCCTCGCAGTGTGTCTAAGTGCGAAGCCGAGCTTTCAAGTTAAAGTTCTTTAGCTTGCGTCGGCGTAGCGTTGGCAGCAGCAACAGGTTAGACCCGTATACAGGTTGGTTGGCATTTTTCGTTTGTCTCTCTTTTGTTTACTTTTGTATGCATTTGCATGTGATTTGTTAATCGTTCATATTGAATATTGAATTTGTTTTAAGAACTCGCTACGAATGCCGAATAAATTTCTGCTGAGCTTTTCATTTCAACATATGACTCTTCTCTTCTCGCTGACTCTCTTATTACCTGCCTCATTTAATTCACTTATCCCTCCTCCCATGATAAGTACTTATCAGATGACTCAGCGGACACGTTCTCAGATCTCTTGTGTTTCCACTGATACTCTAAATGTCGTTGGGACATTCCACTCTAGCAATGTTTGCTAAAAAGCCCAGATTTCAATCTTCCCAAACTTATCATGCGGGAATTATACGTGACGGAGATGCTGATATCGGGTATCATATAATAATATACATGGATGTAGATTCATACGATATGAGCACATTTTTGTGGAATCTGGAATATAGATGTGCACATTTATTTTTCTCTCACCGTATGCATAAAAAAGTGTTCCAAAAATAGTATTGGGCCCAACCTCATTTTATGTTTTATTGCCAAATTGGCACTGCTTGTGTGTGTATGTGTGTGTGAGTGAGAGAGCGCTTTCCAGGACTTGACGTTAGCAAGCGCCAATTCCATAGTTTTCGACCCTAAGGTACTATTTATTTTACTGAGCGATATAAAGATAGAGGATGAGCGAGATCAAAGATGAAGCAAATTTATTTTTATTAATAATAATTTTTTTTACTTCTGATTATCGTGATTATATTATCCATAATATGGTCAAAAAAGAAATAAAAAATTAAATAACCAAGACTTTTAATTAAATACTTAATTTTTTTAAATGTAAGTAGAGTTTAAAAAAATAGTTTACATTTACTATTAAGGGTACTTGTAAAGTATTGAAATCTTTGCCCTTTTTTCATTTCCTTACTACTAACATAATTTTTCTTAAGCTTATTGTTAAAAACTCAAAAAAGTTGCTGGGCTTAAATTTATTCGGCCATTCCAATAATTTGTTGTATCTTGAAAGAGCTTTTGACTCAAAGTGGAAGAATCAGTAAAATGGATTGTCTCTTTGGCGTAGCCAAACCTCAAGTGCTCCCATTTGAGTTGCTTTATAGGTCATTCGATTGGATAGGTCGTCATATGATGGCGTTGGCGTGCTGCACCCATTTGGCCAGAATGTGAGTTGGTAATTAGCTTTTAGGTCAGTATCTAAATGCGACCTTTTATTAACGAAACAACACAAAAATAAAATGAAATTCCCTTGCGTGTCTGACTAAGATCAGGGGCATAGAAGGAAGTTCTCGTTTGCTAAATTATAGCCAAAGTTACGAGACTTTTGGCCAAGGTTAGCTTACAGTGACAATGTGGCGTTTGGTCAGCTCGGCACACCCACAACCGGAGTTGGAGTTCCTACATGACGTCAGTGTTTAGTGTTCACATTTAATGTTATGTGTGGTTTTCTTTTTCATTTTATTTTTGGTCTTTTCTCTTTTTTTGGCCTCATTTAATTTGTGCAGATTGCAAACCTGTGCTTCATTTAAATTCAAATTTGCAATTGCCACCGCACTGCGACATTTACCGACAACAGCAACAACGATAACAAATCTTAAGTTTTCTAATTGCTTTGCCATTTGCTAATTAAGTTTTACAGTTGAAAAACTTAAAGCCCTTATCACAGTGCGAATTTTCGCAGTCGCTGAAAAGTTTGCATTTTTAACCGCGCAAACTCTTCCCCCGCAGCTGTTCACTTTTGTATTGTTGTTGTCGTTGTTGTTAGTGCACTTGTTACCTGCCGTGACTGAAAGTCATTTAAAGCGTTTTTGTTGTTGCCCGGCGCTCTACAATATAATTATTTATATATGTACAATGTTTCTTCCAGCCGCTTTCCCAGTTCCAAACTGGCAAACTGGCAACTGAAAAACGGGGCTAACTAACTATGCAAATTTCAAGCAATTCTTCGACCCGAAAGTAAAGGAGTTACCCCTGTAATATTATTTTCGAAGTTAAGCGAGGCCCCTGATAAGACGTTGAGTTATGTACGAAAGGTGGTCGAGAGTTGCAAACTTTTTTAAAAGGCTATGTACATAAGTTCATATATCTCACTATTGCAATTTGATTCAACTATGTTTCCTCTAATTTTACACCAAAGGTGTTTCTTGTTGATTAAATCCTCCGTAAACAATATTGATTTCATTTAATTGTTGTTCGATTTTGAATACAAATTCGTTTCATATTTTAATTGATTTTTTTGTTATTAAACTAAATAAAAACTGAATTTAGCTTAAACACGTTTAATATTAGAATCAAACATTTATAAATTTAAATAAGTACTATTCAAGTCGTATTACAATCTCTGTGGTGTAAAAAACGATACAAACTATCTGCGTAGATGCTAAAGGCTTTCGGATAGTGTAAGTAATGACGGAAATTATCCTGCTAATTAGAGTCTCAAATCTTTTGTGCCCCTCGAACTAATCGACATTAAGGCAGGTTTTAAAAGTTTACGGCTGGGATTTCCAGTTGTGTATCTTTGCTGTTTACTTTGTAAATTATTTAAATGTAATTTTTTTTTAAATTTTCTCTGCTAATAAAAAAAGAGAGAAGCGTTTCAACAACTTGAATACCTATAATAATAGGCATTCGAATTATCAGTGTATTGATATAAGCCATCGTCTAAATGTAGTTCAAGATTTGTATTTCACAAAACTTGTTGGCTGAATAAATTTGATACTTTGGCCGTGGCACGCGCTGTTCCGTTGACAAATATTTTGAGTTTTCCATTTTCTGGGCGACAGAAAATTTGGTTATGGACACGTTTGAGTGTCTTATCGGCCAAGTTACTGAACATGTCTCAAAGTTGTACACAATAATGGGTAAAATATGCAAATGCAGCATATTTTACAGCTAGGAGAAGCTTCGGACCATAGAGTATAATATTTTCAAAGAACTTGTAATACTTGAACTACACATGGAAGTTATCTTGTTGAGCTTTATCGATGACGGTATCTGTAGAGAGTTTCATCTCCCGAAAGATGCTCCCAGAATAGGGTCATCTGTAGCATGCTAACTTGGCCAAATCACAATGGGGAATCGATTAACTTTAACTTCAGCCTTAATTCAAAAATCATTTCGTTTTCAATGCACAAATTGTTGGAACCGGTTTAACAGTTAACAGCAGACACACTCATACATTGAGGTATTTTATTTACCAAAAAAAATGAGTAAAAAGTAGGTGACGTTAAGCTCCGTTAGCCCTGCAACAGCCACAACAACAATGGATACCAAACTGGTTGTTGTTGTTTTTAATTCTCTCTTTTTGTTTGCTGCGCTTCCACCAAAAAATAAAACAACAACAAAATCGTCGAGCCCCGGAAAAAAAACGAAATTTGTCTGCACACAGTAAAAGAATTTATCAAGTCTACCACGCCCACACCCTTTCAACTATCTGAACACATATGTATACATAAATGCACACATATTTACATAACCTGTGGGAGAGAGATAGAGATAGGGAGACAAGAAGGTTAAAAAGCTTTGGTTGACTGGCCAAATACCAGTAACAGCAAGAAAAACAATAATATAAACAAAACACGTCACAGTTGCTTGGCCAGCTTTTGTGCAAATGTAGAGAAGCGAAGAAGAGCGAGAAGAAGAGAGCGGCACGCATGCCTGGGAAGCTTTTGGGCGTCAGCTTCATGGCCATTTGAAGCGAGCAGCGAGAGCAACTTGTTGAATGCAAATTTTTGCATTCCCTCTCACGATCCAGCTCGTTCTCTCTCACGGTTGTGTTTGTGCTCTCTCTCTCGCTCTTATGCTTGCGCAAGCTGCGTAATTAAGTGACCGGTAATTGAGTTTTAAAACATCAGGCTTTATGTGGCCTCTCTATGGATCGGTCACTATCTCTGAGCCTATTTTGCTTTGTTTGCTGCATTCGCTGCCTTTTAATTGATATTTATGCAGCTAGTTAAATTCGCAGCTAAGGCGAGCGAGATAGAGCGAGTGGGAGTTGGAGTGAGAGTAATGGAGCGATGCAATGAGAAGGCTGCGGTCCAGTGATTCTTTTCTCATGTTTCATTCCTGTTTTGGTTTTGGTTTATGTGCCATTCTCTGGTGCTTTGCTTTGTTCTTATTGAGGAAGGTAGAAAGCTTGTTGCATTGATTTCATTCTGAAACTGCAACAAATAACTTAAAATTAATTGTAGACAGGAAATTAGTTTGTTAGTTCATAAAATATAATGGATATTGAATTGCATTGCCTTTTAAGCAGAAGCACTTAAATAGCACTAACATAAGCTCAGTGAACGTTTTGTTAAAGCGGCATGGATGTCGAAATGCTATTATACAAATATTTTAAATATTCATTAAGAATACAAAGTACTTGTAAATGCTTGATGTAAAACAGTTTCGTCATATATAAAAAAAAACGTATTATAATTAATATGACATTCATTACATATCTTAGAAAACAAATATCTAAATTCACATGCTTGGAACTCGAATTTTGTATGGTACTTCCCTTAATTAAATGATACACATCTGTCACATCTTGGCCATGACCATAATTACGTTCGTTCTTATCAACTCATATCATGCTTTGACGGAGCTAAGCGCAAAGTAAATTACAAATAAACGGAGAAACAGAAACAATGAAATTGCATGGCAATTACCCAGAGACCCACGTGGATATCTAAACTACCGTTGACTGCTTCTAAACCAGCCACAAAAAATGCAAATGACAAGATTGCCTGACTATAAGATACTCTCTAGAGAATTGCAAAGTAATTACAAAAGCTAATCGCTATTCAAGGTGATAATAAAATTTGATAAGTAAGCGTATTCATTTTTATTTGTTTTTATTATTAATCCGAGCTTACCACAAAAGGCTTTCATTACTATTACAGGGTATATGTATTTCACAATTAACAACGGCAATTTGTATGCAATTCACAAAAATATCATTGCTGTGATCATGAGGATTGGGGTTAAGAGCGGAATCGGTAGGGCGCTAGCGTCATAAAATTGGAAACTCTAGAAATTGCGTGAATCACGATAGACAGTCCCCAAAAGAGCGTGACAGAGGTAATCGAATGGGCGGGGGGAGTGTGTGTTGTGTGGGCGGAAATCCGAAAAAAGCACTTGGAATCAAACTAAAACAATTAAGTTGACAACTGATTGGGTTAGAGTTACTTTTATTGGCTTTCGAAATACTTTCAAATTGTCGAACTCTAAACTAAACTCTCTAGAAAAAGAAAGACAATATAATATAAATAACCAACAACTGCGATGGGACTAAGCCACAACCCACTAACCTATACAATGGGCCATCGACAAAGCTTATGAAAAGTATAAATTAATTGTACAATTGACCCCATTACGAAACGAGAAGTAGCCTAAACTGTGTGCACATTTTTAATGCCATTTGAATGCTTCGAATACTCGAATATAAATTCGAGCACCAATTTGCTTAGTTTGCACAAATACAAGTTCGACTATGTTTACTTTTCTGTTTGTTTGCGCAAGCTCCGCGACTTCTTGTGACCTTTCCAAGCATTTTTTCAGCGGGTCTCTGTGAAGATTACGTTGATTGTGCGTTTAACTAATGGTCTTGGATCTATGACCCTTCTATGAATAACTCATACATACTTGTAACCTCTTCGATGACATGTGTTGTAATCAAAGTTGCGTAAGGGAAAATAAAAACATTTTGAATGAACCTATACAACACTTTCAATAAATTTCGATGGCTACATAAATTAATAAAAAAGAATTGCTCTACATCACTATAACTTTATTAAAGTCCAATTATTATATGCATAATATAATATAATATATGTATATAATATATTAGGAAGGACGCAAAATCTTCATATTATGTTTGAAGTTACTAAATGGCTTTACCCTTTTATTTTATATTGTCCTTTTTGGAACATTAGTTAATGTTGAAATGTCAGCCCTCTCAAATTACAAGACACAATTTATTTTGCGTTGTATTGTAAGAGGTCATTTTTGTGGTTCTTGTTGATTTAGGGTCTTCTTTTATGGTTATTTTTAACAAAAAACCATTTTTGCCAGCGGCATCTTTCTTACATTTATGAAATACAAAATTCTCACTCTTCTCAGATATTCGCGGTCAAGGTTATTAACCTAAACCGCGCCTCAGTTATTTTTGAGCATTTGTTATGCTCGCGACTTGAGAAGGGAAACACAATAAGCGAAACACATCATAATACGATATTATGTATACGCTGCGTAAGCCAGACGAAAGAGAAGAGCGAAAATTAAAATTACTTCGAGTGTAAATATGTATGTATCAATGAAAGATATGCCAAAAGCACGTTGTGGACAAATGACAATATCAACCAGTTCAATAACTGACAACTGAAAGATATAAATTGAAGTACATTAAAAGGGCAGCGGCCAGATGATGTTGTTGTTGTAGTCGTTCAGCTGAGTCAACCTCGTAATATTCAATGGGTACTTAATGAGCTAAAATTATTAAACCAATAATAAGATCATAATTTTTGCATATATGTATACATATATCAAATTCTTGCTGTCTCATTAGAAATTTATTTACTTCTGTCTTACTGACCTTTTCTTCCCCCGAATGAAAATGCTGTTTTTTTGATGGGATAATAATAATAGGAAGCTTATGGGCGTTTATATGTTTACCTCCGTAGAGAAAATTTTAATGATTGATGCTCAATGAATATTCAAAGTACCTATTTAAAATGGGTATAAAAGGTTATTTACACTTTTGGCAATTTAAAATTATATTGTGTGGGAGTCTAACCGGCAATTTCTTCACATGTCGAAGTATTTTCTTCTTTTTATTAGACAACCTGTAAATAATTTTAGACGATAAACTTGAACAAAGTGTAATGTTTATGCATGACTTTTGTATTTATTGTTAATGAAAATATATAAATAGTGTTTTTGTTGCAAAACATGTTAAGCTTTATTAAATTTTTAAATTTGGATCTTCACAAATAAAAATGAAAGCCTTAATTTACACACAATAAAAGTAAATATTCCTTTTAAAGAAATGTGTAAACAAAGCCAACTGTGAAAGCTTTATCAAATTATAAGCCTCTCGCCCTTTGACCTCCAGCTTCACACGTTGCCAGGGATTCACCTGCTCATCATGGCATGGCAATCTCTGCTTCGTATCCGAATCTTCTCCTCCCATGGCTGTCGTGCGGTCTTGTATGCTGTGTCAGCTGATGAACTGAAAGATATTTGCGATTTCACACCCATAAATAAATAGGCATTCAAATAGATAAACTGATAAACTCAGTGGCAATTAGGCATCGACAAGAGTTTTATCGATGCAGTCGATAGGACACGTTGTGTTTATTAAAACCTAACAATCTTAAAAACTGTTTAAACAATTGTTATGAATATTTTATTAAATCGGCGAATGAATGCTTTAATATTTTTGAAATTATTTTCCACTTTGAATTTACAAAAATTGGTTCTAATTTTGTTTTATTTTTTTTTTTTACCAATTTTACACTTAATTTTTTCAATATTTTATTATCATTGTGGGAGTACTAGAGTATTAGAGAGTTTTTCAACGGCTTCATCAAAATGTTAATAGTGCTATTATATTCTTATAATATTGAATTTGAAGGTGACATTCTCGCACAACTCTAAAATATCTATTTAATAAAGTGGTTGTAAAGTGTCTTTCTTTTCTCATATATGAAATACAAATGTTGTGATTGGTTATATTCATTCATTTGAATTGTAAAATACTCTTAAAGGAAATGATATCGTAAATAGTCGAAATCTTTTAATTCCCAGCCACGAGTTAGCTGTTAAGTGGCGAAATGGCAACAACTTCCGCTTAATACGAAGAGAATCAAAATAAATCTGAGAGATGAAGTCGAGCTTTAGTCTCTTCCTGTCCCAGCATGTAATAAGTTGAGTTTACATGTGAACATAGGTTCTCAAGCTGCATACAAGCTAACCTCACGACAGATACAATTTGTGGCTTGTAGATGGGAATCGAGTCTTAGGTAGCAGCTATAACAACAAAGTCATGGAAGTAGGTCATCACACAGTTTTTCTAAGGGGGATTTGCCTGGTCTCTCTGAACTATGGTCGGTGGTTGTCTATTCCAAGTTGAGTGCAGACGTTGTCATCACTGTCGGTTATGTTGTATATTATAATTGTTGCTGTTCTTGTTTGATTTGTAGTTACCACATTTCTTGGTTTCGTTACGGAAGCTGTTGACGTCTGGCTATTAGACTACCAGACTCTTTGGCTCTTTTCTTTTCTAATTTTCACGTTCGAGTGCATCGTGAAAAACTTTTACTTTGTGACGTCTTCAACTCCATGGATTTGTTTTTCTTTTCGGTTTTTATTTTTGGTGAAAGTTTTTCTTAACTGCTTTTTAGGGTTTCAATTAACACAGCTGCAAAAGTGACTTCTCCCCCACATTCTCCACTCTTTCTCTTTGGCATCTGCTTCATAAACTGTCAGCTGGTTGTCTAAACTTTTTGTTGCAAGTATTTATCTTTCATTATGACAACTTGGACAAAAAATATGCAAGTTGCGCAAACAATCAACCTGCCAACACCCCGTGCTGGACTATATGCATAGGTACATTGACAGGCCCCGCACTATCAACCTAACTACCTTCGTTCCTGCCCCATATGTGTGTCGTCGACATTGTCATTAACGCTTTTGAGTTTTCTTGCCTCGTTTCTATCACGCTTCCAACTGCTCGACTCTTGGTGACAATAGCTTTTGTGGCTGTCAAATAGTGTCCGCTCCACACGGCAACACTCTTTTTCTTTTATTCTGTCTCTGTCTCCCTCTTGGACTCCTTTGTACTTAGCATGCTTAGCATTTGACTTAAAACAGGTTTCATACTCTCCTGGCCAGGCCAAGCAATTAACTTTAATTATGATGCCAAGTTCCCGAAGAATATTCTTCAACTATATTTTGCAGTTTAGATTTAAATTTATTTAATTTCTACTACCGAAACCATAAAACTTAATCTGTCATGAAGCATATTTTGAAATGTGAATGATAAACTCTTTTTACGTAAAGCTTGAAGTATTTCCGATTGGGCAAAAGACTAAAGTTAAATTCCACACATCTTAAACAAGTTAAATTTAAGAAACATATTAGTAAAAAAAGATAGTAAAAACACTCTTTTGCTATCTTGTTGGGAATACAAATTTTCATATTCGAGTGTAAGGAGAGAAAATGTTCACTAAAATATAAAAACAATTTCTAATATTCTTACCTACCCCTATTTTTCATTATTATTTACTTATTTTTTATATTTACTATTAATCGCTTAACTAGCCCAACTGTATATTTCATCGATTAATCTCCTCTAGAATTTAGATTATCTGCATTAAATTCTCGTTCTTGCATGTATTAAGATAATACTATTAACCCAATTTATGTCATTGTAAACACCCAAAGCGTTTTACTTGGCCCCCTGACTGATATTAATGATGCTAATGATGATGAGAGAGATGACGACGATGAAAGCCCGTTGTCTATTCATTTAATTTGTCCGCGCTAATTTGACGCTTGATAGGCAAAAGTCACACAAAGAGTCAAGAGACAAAGATGCGAAACGCTCGGCCTCGGCCTCGGCTCGGTCGATTCAATAAAGTCATTAGCTAAAGTAGCCACTGCATTGGGGACGCATAAGAGTATAGCTTCAGCTCCGAGCGGCATTCGGTTCACTGGCTTGGCAAATGGAAAGTGCATCGAGCCAACAGCAAGAGGTGACTCTCAGTTCTTGCCCAGCTTTTGTTTGTAGCCTTTACAACTCAACACAACACACACAACACACAGACACACTCATACACTTTCTGGGACTCTGGGCTCGACTGTCGGAATCAGCAGAACGTGTCCATGTCGATAGCTACCTAATACTAATCAGGCCAATGACCGATGAGCAGAAATCTGGTCATAATTCTGTGTGCTTTTTAACGCCTCAGGCATTGGTAACAGGCGAGTGAACAGTTAACTAGAGCTGTCTGAAAACTTGGTACAGATGCTAGATCCGATAGAAATGGCGATGGAGATACAGATGGACAGATATTGGTCCGCTAGTAGACTAAGGCTATGCGACGTTGTCAAAAAGGATCTACTTAAAAAATAAAAATATATGTGTTACTAGGGGGCTCCACCCTTGCTCGTTTCGCTCGTCAACCATCAGCTCGCATCGCTCGTAGAATTAAAAGGCTGGTCTTTAGTTGTCAGGTTAATTTGCATCCGATTCTTCCTATGGCAGCTATATGAGATAGTAAGCCGACTTTGACCAAATTTGGTCAGGATGTAGGAGACAGTCCTAAATATACAGTTTGGTTGCGAGTTGATATATCTTAATAAACCAAAAAGTTTTTCAGACTAAGCAATTCCTGAACTTTGACCCACTTGCAGGTCAAATTTCGCAAAACGCCTTATTGCACAATAAAATTGTCTCAGCGATGTTGTGTGAAAATTTCAGCTTTCTATTTTCAACCGTTTGGCCTATATTGAAAAGTGAGTGATCCTTAGGTACTAAAGCTAGACAAAGCTCAAAGATATGTAAATTCCATTTACAAGCTGGCTGTTGTGCCACTGACGAGTGACTGATTCTAAAACATAAAGTTTCACAAGGCTCGAAGATATGAAAATTCAATTAACAAGCTGTCTGCTGTGTCGCTCGATGTAGGCAATTTCGGCAAGCAGCTGCTGCTTTAAGCGCTTTGCCGAACAACCGCAGGTAAATTGCATTTTCCAGTGTTCCCAATTTAATAAATTTTCCAAGGTAAAAGCTAAACACAACTTGACTACCGTTGCTGAAGTTGTTGCTGTTGTTGCCGCGTTGCTGTCGTTCTTGTTTGGTGTTGTGGCCTAAAAAAGTTTGCGCACCTTAACCATGGCAACAAGTGCAAGCAGGCCTGTCAGCCAGGCAAGCAGGTAGGCATAAACAATGGCCAAGTCGCGTTGCCAACTGAACGCCAACAATAAACCGAACACGATTCTGTCGAAAATCAATAAATAGCTTCGGCTTCAGACTTTAGTCTATAACCGGGCGGGGTTCAACGTCAGGGGAGAACTCCAGGTTAGACAGTGGGACCAATTTGAATGGTGGGCGAGTAATAACCCCATGTCCGAGTCCAAAAGCGAGTCTCGCGACCGGGACCGCGTCGCGACACGTTTTGCCATTTGATTCCCAGGCAACCCCACAAGTTGAGGTAAATTTCCTGTTTTCCTGCCTTTTTCTCTATTTGCTGACCCAATTTCCGCGGAAAAGCGACTTTTCATTAGTCCAAGTCGCCTTTTATAAAGGTTTTGACTTTCAGGTTTCGGGTTGCTTTGCCCAGCAGATTTGGCGCATTTGATTAAGTGTCGACCGTTTTGCTTGATTTCCAACTCTTTAGGGTTGTTAGCCTTCTGGGCCCTATGGGACACGGGAGATCATTGTGGTCAACGCGAAATTTCTTCATTAAGACCTGGCTCCATATAAATGTTAAGTGATTACGTGTTAAAACTGCTAATGGCTTTTGGTCTTAATTTGTGTAAAAGGCTTGGTTGACGAACTTTAGAGAGTCCTTTCGATAATGTTTTTATAGAACAAAACTGTAAACTGCAAAAAATGTAATAAAGTGGAAGGGGTACTGTAGTATCTCTTGTACTTATGTACTTGCATTAAAGTAGGCTTTGATTTATGGGGTAACTGAAAACTGTTCCTGACACGACACCAGAAAACTACACGATGTGTCTTCCAAGTAGCCGACGGCCCGCTGACAATTACTTGGCCGAAACGGTTGAAAATGTGTTGGCTACTTAATAGGCACAACCTACTTCATCTACGAGGAGTCTTAACTCCAGCGTATAACGTGTAAATCATATAAGTTGATAAACATAGATATACCTCTGAATCACGCACAGATTAACAATAGAAATCAAATGGCCAAGAGCGCTATAAACTTCGCTCGTTTTCCTTACAGTGGCCGTTGTAAGGGGAAAGAGAATTTTGCTTTGTTTTTAAATTTATGCAAGTTGAAAATCGTGATACAATTGAGGAAAGTTCAGTTGTTGACTTTGACTTGACTTCGACGGGAACTTGAGTCCCTGCGACGAGTGGGATATTGTGAGGGAAAAGTGGGGGGAGAGTAGGGAAGATTCGCTGTGGAGTAGGGTCTTTGATCTTTTGATCTAGACTCTAGAGTTGAATCAGGCCGTGGGCCAACTTATCATATGTTTATGTGCCACACACACAAATTTCGATTGTGTGAAAGAACCTTTCGAAATTCGACAACCTGTTGCCTGCCCTCAACTAAGTAGAACGCCACACAGTTATGATAGCTGATGGTTCCACTCAAGCGACTGGAGACGGGCCTCCCAACCGCTTGCTAACCAAGAAGCAGAACCAACGACGCGTCTTTTGCCTGGTAATTTAAGAAGCTCGCCTGACTTTTTGCATTCACTTTATTGCTGCTGTTGCCGGTTGTTGCCAGTTGCTGCTAGTTGTTGCCAGTTGTTGTTGGTTGTCTGGCGTTGTGTCTATTTACCGCTAAAAGCAACAAACAGCGAACGCCGGCTTGAAGTTGGACACCCGCCCGGTTACCAAGACGCGTTCAGCTTCAGTTTCTTGGTACTCTTTCGTTAGCTGTTTGTTTTGGCGCTGTCTCTATTGCCGTATCGGCTTTGTCATCTTAAGTTTCGGACTAGTTTCTCGTTTTGATCCCCTCCTTGTTGTCTCACTGTAAGTCTGAGAACTCAGCCGAGACTTTTGTTTATTGCATCTACAGGTTACAAACTAATCGAAGGAATCTAATTAATGCTTTTAGATTTTATAATAGATTTAGCCATTTATATCTACTTAATTTGATTCCAATCTAAGGTAGATTTTGGTTACAAGCAATTGAGAGTTTCTTAAATATTATTACACAATTTAATTAGTAATATTTATTTTACATTAGTTAATATACATTTCACTTGCGTTAAAAACAGATGAAAAACGATGATTATTAAATTTTAAATATAATTTCTAAGTAGGGTGGGTTTGTCTTGCTGAAATCAGCTAAATAAACTATCAGTTCTTAAAATCAAATTATAAATTATTTCATACATTTCCCTGTCATTGGGATTTGCAATGAAATTAATTTAATTTTAATTAAACGGAATAGTTGAATTTCCAAGTCTGAATAATAATTTTAAATAAAGTTCAAATAAAGCCATAAATATGAGTTTATATAATCTCAACATACAATCTTAAGTCGGCCCTTTCTCACATATTAGAGCGAATTATTCATAATAGCTGAAATACCCGATATTCTGATATATTTGACTTTGTAAATATTGGTGAGTTGGAAAATTGTATTACAGCTCTGAACTGTTGGGTCATTACCGATATAAGTTTAATTAAAAGCACACATTCGCTCCATATTTCAAATAGCTTCAGGTAATGTTTAAAAGCCTTTCAATTAGCACTAAGTTGTTAAAAAACTGTTTAAATATCTCAGACATATTCGTGTTGCTATAAATATATTGACAAATACAGATGTAGATACTGATATTTATGAGTTGGCAAATGCTTGTAATTGGCGATTAATTACAGGAAATCGGCTTATTATAAAATCGGTTTATTTCAGAGCACAAATATTTGCGAGGCATTTGAATTGTCAGACAGTTGAGACAACTGTGCCATTCTCTGTCAGTTTAAGTACAAGTACACATTTGCAAAAACACACTTATGTATGTGTTTGTGTGTGTGTGTGTGTGTGTGTGTGTGTTTGGAGGCATCTCCATATCGCACAATGAGCCAACGTGCCACTTCTGCGAAAGCTTTTCCGCATTTCAAGGTCAGCGGCAAGTACAGCTCTTTATGTATGAATGAGATCCAATTGTTCAGCATGACGATGATGACCGACTACTCATGGGCTTTGTGATACTTACAAGTATCTGAGCCAAGCCGTCTTCCACTTATGTAATCACAATGCCAAATATTGGATTACTCGTACATTCGTTGGGCACCCACAGTAAGCGAAGAAATAACGAAAGGTGATCGGGCTAAGTGGCCAAATGAGCCAAATGGGCCAAGTGGCTAACTGGCTTACTTACTGAGCGGGTGAGTGGCTGAGTGGGTGAGCTGGGTGGTAAGACAACATATAGTTTCTCATTCGCATAAGAATGTGCTTGACACTCATCCACAACCCACGCAAAATTGACATTCCATAAATGAGAGACTGCTTAATTGACGAGGCCCCAAGCCAGCAAGAATTTTGTTTGCTATAGAAATATTTTATGCCAGCTGAAAAGCAAATACATATTTAATCAATTGGTATTAATCATTGTCTAAATTTCTTGTACTTGTTTAGGAACAACTTTGGTACCCTGGATCTCAGTATTAGTCGTCCCCATCGTTATGCTGTACAGTAAAACATGGCAACGTCGACACTTTATGTTGCTGGGGTGACCTGTTTGGGTTTCGTGTGCTTTGCTTTGGCATCTGTCGCCATTGGCATACCCATTTGGGGTTATTACGATAGTCCATCAGGTGAGTACTCGCTAAGTTCTATACGTTATTTTGACTTCTCTAATGTGTTCACCCTTTTACATACTCTACAGGTGGCTACGACTACGATCGCGGATATTTTGGGCCTTTCAAAGTGTGCAAGCAATTGACTTACAATCGTGAGAAATGCGGCAACGATGTCTCCAAGTTCCGACTGAGCAGTAAGTTCCAAGATAATTAAAATTCCTCCAAAGCCCATTAAAAGTGGCTCATGTCTTGTAATTTAGCAAAAGTTTCACTCTCAGTTTAATTAGTTGTAAGGCGGGAATTCTTAATATAAATGCATATTATTAAGAAGTTATGTCTTCTTGATGGCATTCATTATAAACTTTATGAATTCGTTTCTCCTTTCCTAGAATGTACTATTAGCTGGTAAACTGACTTTTTAGTAATAAGAAACTTTGAACTGTTCTCTTGGCTTCTCTTTTACATATTTGTGTTTTCTTTCTTTAGAATTACCTCTCATTACCTCATTAATAGCTCGTTTATCTCTAATTTTAATTTATAAGACTTATTCCACAAAGACGAATTTTCTGAATTTATTATTCTGTATAGATCATGACATATGTATATCTCTGATTGTTACTCAAATTCTATTATTTTTCATCAGATGTTCATTATTACATAATATTTGTATGGAGTCTTAGTTAGTAAAAGTTTTAAAGTTTTCATAACACATATATTTTTATCCATTTTAATGAAATCATAAAATAACTAAAAAAAATTATTGCCGTATTGTAATTTAGTATCGTAATTTAAAGCTACAATACTATAAATAAATAAATTATATTATATCTAAGGTTAGACGCAAAAAGGTTCATACTTAGTATTACTCTAAATGAATTTACCTTACGAATTTGATTCTTTTGCTAACATATTATTTATAATCTTTCATTTGTAGATGCAGTATTCGTCAGCGGCCTTTTAGCTGTTGGCAGCTCAGCACTGCTGGGCATCTTTTGCATATTGTCGGTCATCCAACACGCGATGATATCGTCACGGGAGAAGGTTGTCATGTCCTACACATCACTGGTCATTGTCAAACTCATACTAGCTCTTTTGGGTGGTAAGTATTTCTGCAGTTGCATCTATGAGTAATAACGGTCTAACAATAACTTATGTGGCTTGTAGGTTTGCTGGCCATTATAGCCACAGTGCTGTTTGCTTTGCAAATTGATGAACAGGAGCGCTTCGGATTTAAAATATCACGTGGCATTTCGTTCTATATACAGGTGAGTCAGTTTATGATTCTTGACTTTGATAAGCTGTTCGAACTACAAATATTTTCTTATTGATCCACAGATAGTTGTGATTGTCTTATCTATTGCTCTGTTCGTAGCCGCCCTCTATGATGTCATTTTCTCACGCAGCTCTGGAGGCGATCCTACAATGGCGCTGGACGCTTCTTCGCCGGCGAGTGCCACCACGTTTAATAATCCAGGCTTTAAGGAACCTCGTAGTCGAAACGGCGTCTCGGTCACAGACGCCTCTGGCAAGCCATACAGTGGCATACGGAATGGAGCTGGAACTGCCGGAAGTGTGGCATCGATGAGTACCACTGTGACCAGTGTCTCGAATGGATCCACCTTGGATTCGGTGACACGTTCCCCGCTGCGTTCCAGTCTAAAGAAACCACGACCCAGGCCCGATCCAACGCTGGGTATTCAAAATCCTGGCTATTCCGGCTCGGGCAGTTCTCCACCAATGCGTCGCAGTGGAAGTGTGAAGAAGGTGCGAATTCAAACGCACAGCACGGAGGTTTAGACGGGATTTAGATTTATCCGATTATCGAAAAGAGCATCAATACGAATTAAGACGAACGACGACAAAAACAATTACAAAGACTGTGTATAGTAGCAACAACACAAAAAGACATTTGAAAAAATACAAAATCAATGAACAAGTTTCAAGATTTCATTAACAAACAGGAAGTAAATTAATATTGACATAAACAAATTATTTTCATTTGTCTTCCAAATATGTCGCAATGTTAATTTGTATCTAGACAAAGTGAGAATTTAATTTTGATTAAATGGTTTTCGACAATTTTGTAAGCAACGGTTTCCGTCCAAGGGCAGAGTCAATGTAGTTTATTTAATTTCCATTTGACATTTTGATTGATATATATATATATATATATTTATGTGGGTATATATATTTATATATTATTTACCATCCCTCAAGTGTCCTTAAGACCCACGCCCAGTCCCTCCACAAGCTACAAATCAAATAGAAAATATCTTTCAAACTTTGTAACGATTTAGGTTTAGATTTAGATTCCATTAATTTGCAATGTAAAATATAAACAATTGTTGCTAAGTTAACCATATAAATATACATACGAATATTAAGCTTGTTTGTTTAAAAATACGTTTAATGTTTTTCGCTGTAAGTTACAAATATAATAAATTAAATGCAAATTAAAATTAATTACGTAATAAAGAAACTTTTAGTTTTTTTCGGGCCGTCGAAAACAAGATAAATTTTGTCCAGACCCAGCTTTTAAAGGATCCCAATAGCAATTTGAAATTTTCTGGGTATTTTTTGTTAATATTCTGTAAATGTATTCTCCAAAACGTAAATTGAAGGTGCTTGATATACAACGTTTAAAAATCATATACACATGTGGGCATTGAAAACTATTCAGTTCCTAAATGCATTTGAGTTTATTGAGCTTTTTTTGAATAGCTATGAATGATGACATTCAAAATTATTTTGGAGGTGTTAATTTAAAACAAAAATTTTGAATTCCGCTTATTTTCGCTTTCACATGCATTTAAATTAGAAATTAAAATAGGTGAGTCTTCTATAAAACTTAAAATCGTCAAATTGGTTAAGGAATTACACTCAAATTAGTTTGTAAATAGGTAAGCCAACATAAGTTGAAAATAAAATCAAATTTACTTAATTTAGAATCAAATTGGATAGATGAAGGTAGTGAAGAAAAATTTGATTTAGATGAACGGTCTAACTAAAACTCCGTGTCGCCAACAGACGAACTGTGCAACTAATGTTAATTTATTGCTTTAAAGTTTTTACTGAAATTAAAAATTGTACGCCAACAATACAAAACAATGCAAATGTTAACGAACGCGATGTTTTATCTGCAAGCAGTTTGTTAACAGACAAGCAGTGTAAATACCAAACTCTTATACGGTATACAGTATAAGACGCAGTATACCTCAAGCAGTGCAACTTACACACAAGCAGTTTACACATAGCAAGCAGTTCAAAACGCTCAAGCATTTGGCGCAATTTCTTGAATTATTAAATAAATTAAACTAAAATGGTATACAATTGTGACCGTTTATTCAAGTCTAGTTTAATATAAAATAACAGATATTTGCGTCAAAATATCATTTCAGTACGGATTAGGGATCTACTAGATACGGTGAAATTAAATGTGGCTTTTATAATCCAGATTATCTTAAGATTATGGTGATTATCATAAAATAGAGTAAATCATATTCAATTTTTTAAGGCAATAGCTCGGAAAGCTATCTGAGAGTGATTTAGATGGGTTTAATTAAAAATGGATTTAAATATATGAATGAACAAATAAATACATTTATATATATTTGAAATCTATAAATATATTTATATAAATACAGTTTAATAATGGATTCTTTAATTATTTTATTCTAATTTCAGTTAAGTTTATTCTTCATCGCTCCCTTGCACAATTGCATTAAGATGGTCTGTCGACCTCAAAAGCGCAGCTGAAGCCACAGAGCGTTTTCTTTGTTTCATTCTGTTGTGCTTTGCTCTCTATCAGCAACAGGCGAGCGTATACTCTATTTGATACAGACACAATCAGTTGCTGGGCTTTGTTTACAATTTGAGCAGACAATCTCTGCTCAGAATACATACTTATTTCAATATATTAGTAATTCATTCAAGCCTAATTTTGCGATAAGCTGAAATTTCTAAATCAGCCTCGTCAGGTGAAATAATTCTGATTGAGAGAGTCGCAGAGAAAGAGCGCCAGAAAAAGAGAAGGAGATAAATAGTAAGCGGAATCTGTCTCCTACTTAAACTAAAAATTGCGCTTGTGCTTTCTCAGTTAAAGTCGCTCAAGCCTCCGGCAGTTCGAACTCGGATCGCGTTGTTTCAAGACGTCGCTTGATAATCACGAGTAGCATTATTTCCTTCTTATATAGAGACGCGTGCAGCATCTAGTATATAAAACAAAGACGACGCTTTCATTAGTTGTTGTACTTAGCGCTTTGTTTATATTCTATAAAAATAAATTATGAAATCAAAAACA
Organism: Drosophila rellima; assembly: GCA_035043635.1. Classification (NCBI taxonomy): domain Eukaryota; kingdom Metazoa; phylum Arthropoda; class Insecta; order Diptera; family Drosophilidae; genus Drosophila; species Drosophila rellima. The sequence goes on along the minus strand of JAWNMV010000806.1, from coordinate 8,434,425 downwards.
TTGCACAAGTTTCTGGCGTTGTCGGCGCTGCTGCTTATGCTGTTCGCTTGCTTATGTGTCCGGAGCCAGCCCTGTAAGTGGATTAGATTCCGAGAAAATGCAGCTATGAATCACTCCTCCTTCACTCTTCAACATTATAGTGTCGCCTCCGGATGACGCTTTCAGTCAGCGACCTATTCTATTTATCGAAAACAATGCGAGCCCTGAGGATGCAAAGAATTATCAGATTACTATTGAAAAAGATGCCAAGCCCGGCGAGCCCTGCCTGACCATTAGTTGGAAAACCAACCCGGATGGCAGTGGACCAGCTGACCCCAAAATTTATATGGTCAACGGTTACTTTAAGATCATGCCATTCCCGATGCCCAAGATATAACGTGTATTTATTATTTTACTTCACATTAAAAAAATAATTGTTAAATTGGGAATCCGTCTTATACGTCACGCACCAATCTCGTAATCCGGTCATCTGCACGTGGGTAAATATGGACGTAGAATAGAACATATGTAGAAGGGGAAAGTTTAATTTTTATATTAATTGCGATTTGTCATTCTAAGAACTTTTATAATAATCAATTTGCTGGTATTTTACCCATGAATGAGAAAAGTAAACGTAGTGTGACTTTCGAAACATTTGAATGATTAATTAAATCGCCATACAAAACTTTTGACCACATTCAATTCGGTTTTTTGTATAATTTCGCGATTTACCCAGATGGCTCGAGTATTAAAGTTTTAATTGACAAAGTTTTCAAAAACTTCCTGCTTAAGTTTGGGTCTTTGGTAGTGTAGTGGGTCTAATAGTGCTGTATCACAATGAAATTATGATACATTATATGGAAAAGTTAAGGGGTAGAATCGCTTTGTTGCCAATTAGCTGTTTCTCACAGTTTTACGCTAATCTTATGTTGAAAAATATACTTTTAATCATTTGGAATTTTGCTTGCTTGCACAATTGCTGTAAGTGGAACTCGTAAAACTTTCTTGATTGTTGCCATTTAGATGGCTTTGAGTGTGAAGTCTAGCATCTCATAGAATCCCGAAACAGGTTGGAACCCTGGCCTCGCATTCTTCATTTAATTCTTAATGCTGCTGTTCACAAAATTCCCTGGAAGTGCGAGTCGAGTGCCTTTCATTTTCATTTTAATTAACCAACTTTGGGCATTTATTTTCATTTGCAAACTTTTCTGCTGCAACTCGTTGCCAACTTTCTACCGGGTGCTGAAACATATAAAATATTTCATCGAAAAAGAGAAAGAGTTGACTTTGTGGCCGTATAATTAAATATATATGCGAGTGTATATAAACAGCAAATCTAGTCTCTACACACTATTATTTATGGATTTTTTTTTACATATATTGTACATAATTATAAAAGTATTAACCAATCTATGAGTTTGAGCATTTTAGTCCGACTCTAATTCCACTTCCTCTTTCAAAGGAAAGGGCATCTGTGTTTCTAGGCACTGCTGCGGATGCAACATTCAACACTGTACACAACAATATGTACATATGTTTGTGTGTTTGGCATGACAAATATGCAGTTTGAAAATGTTTAAAGTATTTTGCGCCGACATGTTGTTTGAGAATTTATTGCTGCTCGCATTACATTGCCAATTTACAACCGCTGCCACTGCCACGCCCCCGCCCACCCCGACGCCTATCAACGTGCATCGGCAACAAATGTTGCGGCAGAGTCAAAACGAAGCTTTCAACTTGTATGTAGCCATTGTGGGTGGTTGCAGCCATGTTATTGTTACCGCTACCAATTTGTTACTGTTGCTCTCGGCCAACAAGCAGGACCTCAATTGAATTTATGTCCGACGATCCATAAATACTATCCAGGTATTATAACATTCCCAACTACAATAAGCTTGAGTTTTCCAGACTTTTATTAGACTAAATATACGGGATATATGATAATTGGCCAATACTGCCTTTAGGCCTGCTCTGAAAACTTTGAATCCTGGATGAAAGGTCTGATTTGATGAAAGTGAATGGATTTCAGTACAGTCCTAAGGGCAGTTCAGTACAAGTCAAACAACAATAATTTTACAGTAGATAACTAATGGAATCATATATCACCCTCCTCAACTTTGAAGGTATTACCATCCAAGTCGAGGTAGACGGGTAGGTTGACAGGATCGTCTTTCTCCTCCTCAAGGAGGCAGTAAATATTGTTCGATTCCTGTTTGATTATCTCGTCACCCAGCTTATGCCAGAAGGGTCGACAGCGATTCTTCCACTGGCGTAGATTGTAGAAGGCACAGTACTGGGAGCTCGAGGCCTTCAGCATGGCCATATAGAGTGGAGTGATTTCATCTGCCAACAGTTTCCCCATTAGGAAGACGGCTGTCTTCTTGCTGTGGGTATCGTTGAAGTCGATGTAGATATTTTTGGCTTGATTGTAACACTTTTTGGCAATTCCTGTTTTCTGTGTATCTCTGGCAAAGAGCTTGCCAAGATTGAGAAGGATCTCTGCCTCGTGATCCTTGTGGTCGTACAGACGAGACAGGCGTAGAGCTCTCTTAAAGCTGGAGATGGCCTTGTCAATGTTATCAAAGCTAAAACAAAGTGATTCAATCAGAGACGAGATTTTTATACATAGATATGGAAGACTCACCTCTCAGCACATTGGCCTAGATATAGGTAGAACTTAATGTTCAGCTTGACAAATCTATACTCAGTGCATGCAACAATTTGGGCTCTGATCTGTTCCAGGCATTGTTGTGCCGCATGGTATTTGCCACCTTCCATGAGGAAGAATGCTCTCTCCAAAAATGTATCGCAAAAAATGTCCAAGTTCTTTTGCCGTCCAACTAATAAGCTGATTGATTACTACATCGACAAAAGTTCACCTTCCGAGCAACTTACTCTCTGCAATCAGTACCGTTGCCTTCCTGGCCATGTCCACTGCCTCCTGAGGCTGTTGGCGCACAATCTGCCGCCCGTGGATGAGCAGCTGCCGGGCCAGCTGCTGGGCAACCAGTGCATGAAGAATCGGGCTAGCCGATCCCTTGTCCGGTTCCGCTAGCCACATGTGTCCCCGAACCAGATCCAATGTGGCCTTCAGATAGGTAATCGCATTAACGCGTTGGCCAGTGCGTTCCAGGAAATTGGCATAGGTGTGATAGATGCGAGCTATCATCTCGGCTGCGTCGCGCTCCTGACCCTCGATGTTGTGGCACAGTGAGACGATGTGCTCCATGACCGCGTTGAGGGCGTATTCGTACTTCTTGCGGTACGGCTCGAGGATCAGCAGCGTCTCGTAGAAGAGTGTAAAGCACTCCTTCAATCCCTTCACCTTGCGCTTGATCACCGCCAGCTCGGCCTGCTTTAGCTTTTCAATCACCTCGTAGAGCAGCGGACGATCGTCAATGATTCTGGCCCGAATGCTGATGGACTCAAACAGCGCCTGCTCCTTCTCAGCCAGGCAGCGCAGGAACTCCGGCATCATGAGACAGCCTTCATGCCGTAGCTCATCCTGCAGAGCCTCGTAGATTGGACCTCGCTTCCTGCGCGCCTCAACGAAGCTCAGCGGCACAATGCTCGCTTTTATTTGCTCCCTATCGAAGTTTATCTCGCGGAAGGTGCGATAAGGCAATTTGGCCCTAACTTTACGCTCAATGCGTAGAATTTCCTGCTGGCGTCGGGACATATTTAAATATATTTGACTATATCAAGAAATTCGTTTTGCCTTTAAAAATATCAAGATGTTCAAGTGTCTGAAATATAAAAACCAGCTCACTTTATTGTTTATACCTAGCTAATATTTATCTTTTAGTCATTTTAGATTAACATACTTTTTTTCATATAAAAATTATGTCTTATGTTTACAAAATCGAATAACACATCTCTCATTTTACATTATATTTTATCACTTTAACTTAAAAGCATTTTATAGACTTTCTTTTCGTAGCTAAGACTTTTCGAACAATTTAATGACCTGCCAAAGCGTTTGAAATGAATTAACGATAATATTAACGTCAATCGATCAATCGAAGGCCATTGGACTGTGAGTTTGAATTGAATGAGCTGATTTGCTGTATCTAAAAGTTCAACAAGCTTCGTGTTAAAAACTGCAAAAGTTGAAAATAATTTTGTTGCACTCTTTTATAATAGTTATATACATAGTATACAAGTAGGTATTGTGAAGTTAGTTTAAGTAAGTATTCAAAATGCGAAAGTTTATAAGTAAAGTGAACAAAAAGTGCACCGAAGAAGTGGCAACTTTCAACGGCCAGCATGTGGCACAAAAAGCAGACATATTACTTTGTTGTCTCCAACCAAAACTGAATATCAATTCAATAGCTTTTTTGGCCCTAGCTCTGATTGTATTGTTGTTTGCTTGGACTTTGGCAATGCTTCGAAAAGAATGCCTTCGATTTTTGCTTCTGTCAGAATAGAAAACACACACAAAGGCTGTGGTTGGCGGCTGGCAAGCGGAGAAGCGGGCGGAATCGGAATCGGAGGGTAAATTTTGATACTGTTTCACATCCCTGTACTGGAGTCGATTCGATTTGGCTCGTTTATTCCAATGTCCCATGAATGAAATTAAATGCAGCGCCGCAACAGGCGCCTGTCCCATAGTCAACCTCAACCTCACTCCTGACCCAGGCCCAAAAGAGGGCACCAATGGTAGCTTGTTGCAACTTTGGCTTAGCCCGGCAGCAGCAGCAACAGCAGCAAGAGAAGCAGCTTGTTTTTGATCTTGACTTCTGCCATCCGGCTGTTCCAGGACAGCGGCTGTGCCTGTGGCTCCGCTGCACAAAGTTTGCTTTAGCTCTGTGGGCGTGCCTCTAAAGCATGAGAAATGGGGGCCATCCGAGGGGGTGTGGGCAGAGGGTGTTTTGCCAAATTTATGGCTTGCCGGCGGCTGCGACAACGGCAACAGAAGCAGCGTCGTGACAATGTACATTGCAACGAAAATTTGTGGCTTGCACAAATTAAGTTGCATAATTTTGGAAAATGCTGAATTTTCTCTTCTTTCTTTTTAAGTATGCTAATAAATCAAATAAGAAACTAAAAATGTTCATGAGTCATTGGTTTTTTCAAGTTTTTCTAGATTGACTTAAACGAGGACTTAGATAGATAAAAAAAAACAGTTTTTACGGCGATGAATATTTATTTATCGTTTAAAATTTCATATCAATGATTTTAACTAACCCTTATAAAATATTTGGTATGAACAACATTAATATTCACAATATCATCTGGTGAAATTGTTTAAGACAATTGTGAAAATAAATGGAAACATTGAGCAATAATTAAAAGTGCGTCCAGGTTAATATTTTTAATTCTTCTTGATTTCTTGGTAAAGGTTTTTAATTCGCCAATTATATAGTAACATTTATAAATATAAAGGAAATTACTCAAACGATCAAGTTTCCATTCATTCGATTCGAGAAAAATCTATAACAACTATTGAACGCTGATCCGAAAATTTGATTGTCTTTTAAGGTAAATTAGGAAAATAAATTTATTGCGAATATTTACAATTGGGCTACGTCTAGATTAGCATATTAAGCGGTTTGAAACAATATATTGTTTTTTTTCTGGGTGTACATATAATTTGAATCTGTCAGCTATTGCATTTGACCCTTTGAAACCGGCAGGAATCTGTTTGTGCCTGATTTCCTAGCATTGAAGATTTCAATTTTAATAACTTTAAGCAACACAACAATTCGATTTTGATTTGTCAAACATTGCACAAATTGGTAATTTCGTTTATTTTAATGAAAGATATAATACATGGTGAATCCATATATTTATTTATTATTAAATTAAACATTCAAAAATATAGTTCGTGGCGGCATTTCTGTGACTTTAAAGTGCAATTTAATTTGAATAATATCATAAACGACGCTACGCCCAATTAAAGTAATTATGCATGTAAATACTGTTAATTTTTTTCCATTTAAATTTTCAATGGAATTTGAAGTAAACAAATCGAAAAATGAATACAATATAGAATCGATCGATTTAGGGTATATACTTTAATATATTTAATTAGAGAGAGAGAGAGAAAATATAAATTGTATATGTGACACACTCTTTATATCTCCTTGATTCTCAAGATGCTCGAGTTCTATATACTAACATATACATATGAACATACTATAAAATCTGCAGCACGGACTTGAATTTCATTAACACAATTCGGAGAGTGCAACTAAGAAGTGATGGCCATACATCAAGATGAAGGATGAGTACTCTAGTGAATGTACGAGTGTGCGCCGCATACAAGTATTTCCAGCATACTTGTGCCTGTGTGTGGGTGTGTGTAAGTCATATAAATATATGGCCACGCATTGTAGCGCTAACTGATGTCGCTGCTGTCACCTCAACGATGCCGCGACGGAAGGGGGCCTCCAACACGGTTGAGGTTAACAAAAATGGCAACGCCGTCATGTTTCTGTCTGCAAAATTGGATTCGAAATGAATGCACGTGCATATTTCATAGTACCACAGCCATTAACACTTCCTCTTTCTAGCCACACATTCAGCAGTATAAGTATTTCTGTAAAAAAAGAGTTGAGAAAGTACCTAGTTGAATAATTTCTGCTAATACCAGTCAAGTCGCATATGTTATTTGACATAAAATGGCCGCAAAACACATTTGGCTTATTTTGAACGCCTTGATCTCAAAATGAGCATAGGACATTTAATTAGGTATTTAAGCCCTTCTTATCCCAAGTTTGTTTTATAATTTCTTGCCCGAAAATCGACAGAGCTACAGTACCAATTTTAAAATTACGTCTGCCTTAAAATTTTAATCACGTTCGGATAATCAACTCGGAAGTTATTTAAGAAATAATTCTTAACTACAACTACTAACCATTACTTGACTAACTGTGATTATAGTTAGAGTCACACATTAAGCAATGAAAGTAAAAACTTTGTCACAATTTCAGTTGATACCTGTTTGATACTCCAGAAGCAGGAAAATTATTTATATTTTATGTGTGTGACTAATGAACAATAAGTAATAAAAACAATATTTTTAATATAACTTAATTTAATATTAACTTCGTTTACAAAATGATGGAAATTTGTTCGAGCTCGTTTTCTCAGTGCAGAGGGTTAACAGAGCGACATACTGACTCACATGTTAAGCTAGGTCACTTACGTTCCACTCTGTGGATGGCGTTTGCATTTGCTGCTCGCATGGCCGTTATAAAGTAACGGTGCTGTTTGCTGTCCGTATTCAGTGCGCCGATAGCCTCGTGTGCTAACGGTAACGAAACGTACTACGCGGTTTAAATGTCGCGTAAGTAAAATGTGTGTTAAATTGCGAAATTAAATTGACTCAGTGGGCAAATCTCCAATCGCAAGAGTTGCCGTGGAGTGTGTGAGTGTGACCGTGAGGTAATGACAGGAAGTGATTTTTTTTGGACTCGCATCTTTGCTGGCCATGAGTTCTGGGGAGTGGGACTTGCGTGCGCTAAAAGCGCTCGAGGAGGAGGAGCAGAAGGAATTTCTGGCGCTTAGCCAGAAGAATTTGTTTGAGCCGACATTGCCAACAGGTGCTGTGGAAAATGGAAATGTTGGCCTGGTCAATACCAAGCCGGCAATGGCCTACGCCCAACTGCATCCGCATCTTCTCAAGCTGCCCACCATCGATGAATGCCAGCTAATTGCCGCCCAGCGTCAATCCGCAGGCAGCGTCACCAGCGGCGCTCGTTTGAAGTTCACGCGTGCTCTTTCCCTCTCAGCACACTCGTTATCACCACGTGCTGGCGGATCAGGCTTTGGCAAGAAACTCAAGGCACGCCTAGTGGGTGCCAAGTCCAGTGGATCCCTGTCCCCATCACGCCACTCCCACAGCTACAGTGTCTCCCCCATATACACTCCCCCGCCGATTCGCCGCTGTGCCACGCTGCACCACACGCAACCGGTTCGCAAGACCTTTAAGACTCTGCAGCAGCTGGAGCGGCAAAAACGGCAGAGTAGTGCATCACCATCAACAACGCAGCCGCAGCTGCAGCGGATTGTGGGCACCAATAAGACATATTGGAAGTATGGCGCCAACTCCACAGCTGCCTCCATCATTGGCCAGCGTGCCAGACTCCAGCAAAAGCATCAGGTTGGCGAACTGGAGTCCAATATTTCAGACGAACCCAATGCGGATGTTCTCGAATCGGAGGCACTCGACAGTGCCACAGAGACAGGTTCATGCAGTGTCCCTCTGCCACAGGCGGACTCCAATGAATTGTTGCGCTTAAGCATGATGTTGTCTGCTGCCAGTTCGGCTGTTACTGGAACTGCGACATCAGCATCAGCAACAGCAGGGATAGCAGCAATGACAGCAACTGGTGGGTCGGTGAGGCGCTATCAACCCCAAAGCGATGTCGAGGACGATGTCAATGCCGAAACTGTTGCTTACGAAGCTTTTCACAGACCCAAAAGCTTTGAGCGCTCTCTCTTACGTGGAAGCAGCTTAACAGTAACAGCGCAAGAGAGTCACAATCCAAATCACAATAACAGTCACAGTCACAGTCCCAGCCCAAGTCCCAACAGAAGTCGAGCAATGCAATCCACAAGCAGTGGGCGAATAATTAAGTCAACCTCACTGGATGCAACCGCTGGGGGTGTGGATTCCGGTCTGCCTGTAGGTGTGTGTGTGGGTGTGGGGACAATGGAGTACCAACAACAGCAACAACAACAGCAAAAGCAACAGCAACAGATTATTGGTCAGCCGCTCACCATGATGAGCATGACAACGGCCACAAATCAGCTGGCTGGGCATCAAACAAACGAGGCTCATTATCAGCAGCGTGATAGGGTGAGAGAGAGAGAAAGAGAAAGGGAAAGGGACAGGGACAACGAATGGGAGCTGGGACGTGAACATGTCAAATATCATCAGAATTTGAACACTGCTTGTTATGGCCATGGAGCGACGCTAGGTGGCGCCACAATTGACGATGAGCTGGAGCAACATATCAAGCATTGTTCGTGCTCCTGTAATCATATGGGTTACGGCAATTCAATGGACTACCAGGTGAGTGCTAACTGCAGTTCTCTTCTCATTCTGCTCCATTAACGTTACGAGCATTTTCTAACCTGGAGCCTCACCTGGCGACTTTCAGAAGCGCATTCCTTCGTAAATGATTCGGACATGTCTTTTTAATTATACCTTTGCATCTGGACAACATCTGAGTGTGTGTGCGTGTTGAGTGTGTGGGTCTGAGTGTGGGTGTCCAGCTATTCACTGTCAGCTGGAGCATTTCTAATGGTGGCACATTCAGTGGCTTTTACTTTCAGTTGTCTAGTGCAGGCCGCATCCTAAGTTTACATACTTGCACATACAATTCAACTCATTATCATCACGTCGCTTTGTGGTGCATTTTGTGTTCATTGCTTCATGGATTGCCGACTCTGGCCCAGAAGCCTCAGCTAACAGATTGCCGCCTGGAGCACATTTAGTGGCAGAATACTCCTATGCAGGTCTCAATTGTTCGACGTGAGTGGCTAGAGAAGTTAAGAGCAAGTTTTAGGCCAAGTTGAATGTTCCTTTGCTTTTAACCAAACAAAGAAGTTAAGTTAAGCGAACTAAAGGCAAAGTTTATTTCTGTTTTGTCCAGTAATAAGAACCTTTATCAGAAGTGCAGTCAGTTTTTGTCTATCAGAATGCCCAACTTCAGCAGTTGCCAGCCCCTTTATTCCCACTTTACAAAAACTTAATCTTAATTAATTGCATATGGATGTATATGCTATTGCTTAGTGTTTCGAACTTTTACAATTTCTACAACAGAACTATTATATAATTGTCATATTTGAGCTGTTGCAGATATCTTGATTAATGCCAAAGTTGGATGGAATCGGATCACTGTTTTAAAAGTCTGCAAGCAGTATACAATAGAGTGGGTTGAGCTTCGAATAAGGTTTTTTTATAAGTCATTTTAAGAAAAACTATCGATAGCAGTGGAAAATCCTTCTTCTTCACATTTTTTAACCAAATAAAAAAAAATATTTTCAGGTAGAAGTTCAATTTGCTCACAAAATACTGACAAATCATGATGATTTGATCAAATTCAACTCGATTGCTCAAAATACAATTTTTATTGTATCGACGCAGACCCTTGACTCAACTAACAAATATCTAAAAGCTGAAGGACAATTTCAGCAAAGAAACGAATCAAATTTTGTTCTGTTGTCACAAAAGCAGTTGAGGAGTTTGTACTCTACTAATATTTTGTATTAAATCAGCTGATGAGTTCACAATATTAGTGACAGCTGTCTGTATTAGTTCGAAGTGCTCAAATATCTCCAATATTTGTTGGCTCTATGCTTTTATAATAAACTTCATGAAAAATAGGACGCTACCCCAAAATATTTATCATTATTTTCATTATCATAGATATATACAGGACTGTTCAGATTTTCACTTTCGGCAAGATTTTGCGGAAGTGAATTTACTTCACCTCTTCGGGCTTTCACTTTTTTGGGCTACAGAGATCAAGTTTGGAAGGGATAAATCAATTGTTTTTAAACGTTAAGAATAAAAAAAGGTGAAAACTAAAAATCTATTAAACACAGCAACGTTTTGAAAGCGATGTTGAAAAATCAGATAAATATTAAATTATTTATTCGATCTTTAAATTATTTGGAAATCATCAACGTCAATGTTTGGGTTTATGTATAATAATATATTCATATATAATTTGATAGAAACACATTGGAAAGCCGTGATACAGTATACAATATTCTAGGGGAAGCATTTTCTAAATTTACATTAACTTGTCATATAGGGGCACTATTAGGTCATAAGGTCTAATTCGGTCAATAATTCGATCCATCCAAGTAGCTTAGGTGTCATGCGTCTAAGGGCTGGTCCGTCCGATGACGGAGATGATAATCTCGAGTCATCGTCGATCCATCACTGCAGAGTACTTTGAGGCGGGGTCAGCGGTGTCCAAGTGTCTGCAGTGACAGCGCTAACCCCGGAGGTGGGAACACCTGTGGGCACAGCACTGGGAATGGATACATTTTGATCCACTCTGTGCTCTAAGGACTCCAGTTTGATCTCGTTGGGATTGTGAGCGGGCTTAAGATTGGCATTGGCGCACTCCAGGGTAATGACGGAGTTCTGTTCCTCAGTTGTCTTGTACATGGCGGACTGCGGTTCCTCAAGCGACTTGGTGACGTCCACGGGCTCCAGTGGGTGAGTGGCATAGCTGTAAGATATTTCGCGATTCGAGAGTGGAATCATTGATAGCTACTTTAGCGATATTAATGTGGAGTTCGCGCTTCAACTGATCGCCTCATAACTTACCCAATCTCAAGCGGAATGTACTCCGGCTGATAATAAGCTGCAGCCGCGTTCTGATAGAGTCCGTACTCGGCCCCGGAACCGTTGTGCCAGCCGCTAGCTGGGTAGCTCAGGGCGGAGGGGGCGTTCAGCACGTTCGTGTACAACTGGTGTGTCGGGGAGGTGGGCGTCGGATGGTACACTTGGTGTCCGGGTGCCACGTAGGTCTGCGGCGAGCTCGAGGCAGCCGGTCCACTCGCATAGAGATCCGGCTGGGTCATGTTGTACTGGTGGCTATGCGGCGTCAGGTGGTGTATGGTATATCCGGGCGAGGGAGTCGTGTAGCTCGGAGAACCATTGGTAGGCGATGGTGAGTTGTGAGTGGCTAAAAATCATAAATATAGAACAGTATTTGATTACTTGAAATTTATATTAGAAATTTTATTGAATCATAAATAAATATAAAATAAACAAATAAAATGTAAAATTTCAGATTAAAAAATGTATATTGTAGCAGTGTTTAAAATGCAAAGAAATGGGTTAAATATTCATTGATAGCATTGGACATAACCCAGCAAAAACACAAAAAGACCAAAAGCTGGCTGTACGTGTATGTATTTGTTATTAGCTAAGCACTTTGCCATTAATGTTTTAGTGACATGCATGAAGGAGTCAAAACTAATAATGTTACACATATCGTTGTAATCCTCACTAATTTCTCATTAATATGAAAGGGTTAATGAGCTTAAGATAAGAGTAGCATAAAAACACAAAATTTACTAGGTTTATAGATTAATCGACTGATTAATCCGATTAAGTTGAATGTGGAGCACTTACAGATGTTTCTGCTGCTGCACACACTCATTGGCATGGGACCGGGAACACTCGTTGAACTCCAGTAGTTGCTGTTGCTCTGCCAGCTGCTGGGGTAGGAGAACACGGATGCCGTTGAGGTTGCTTCCACTGGCATAAAGCCCGACTGCGAGTAGGAACTAGTGAAGCAGCCACTGGTGCCGCTGCTGCTGCTAATGCTGGCACTTGTGCTTGTGCCTCCGCTGGTGCTAACCGATCCAATGGAAGACTGCAGACTGGTAGGCGTCTGCGGTGCCGACGGTGGCTGCGGTGAGGAGGAGGAGGCATTTCCCGCACTCCCATTTGACCCGGAGCCGGAGACAACGCGAGGTCGGCTATAAGGCGTGCTGCGATTGGGAGCTGTACTCCGTGTGGACAGAGATCGGCCGTAGCGATCGCAGCTGCCTATTCCGGCAGCCGAGGAGGAGGTTGGAGAAGGGGCCACCAAACTGTGCGCCTGGCTCATGGGCAGTGGCGGTGGCGGTGCGGCAACTGCAGCCGCACTCGTGTAGTGCGTGGGTGGTGGAATAAGCCAGCCGTAGTGGGTGTCGTGTGGATATAGCGTGTCCGGGCGCTCTTTAGCATCGAGGAAGGCCTTGGCGAAGGGGTTGTACTTAATCTTAAGGGAGGTTACCTCCTCGTTCTGGTAGGCAGTTACTGCGATAAACTGTGTCTCTGGAAATGGATAGGTGACCACATGACGCTGCTCGGATCCCACGCGGACTAGATGGACTCGTGGCTCGTACTTATGCAGCGAGTTCAGCATAATCTACAATAGTTAAAAATATTTAAAAAAAATTAAAACTGTTTTTATTTTTTTTAACTCACTTGTCCATTTCCGTTGGTCTTGTTTGTTAACTTGACTTTCGCAAATGATATTGGCTCCTTCATCCAATGAGCTCCAAAGTTGGGTGACTCGGGATGTACATATATTGGGTTTGAAGGCGGAACTTCTGCTTTGCCTCCGGGAACCTAGATTAAAAAGTGGAAAATATTTATGAAAATCTAAATTTTAAAAAAAAAATAAATAAAATACGACTTTATCATCTAATTGTTTTTATGTTAAATTTAAATTTTTTTATTATTTATTTTCTTCTTTTGTCTTGGATTTAAAACACAAAGAAAACGCTATTAACTGCTAGGTAAAAAATTACACTATTTTTTTGTAGCCTTTACAGCATCACAAGAAAAAAAATAGTAAACAAATTTTTCAATATTAGAACATTATTTTTTAGTTCCACAACTATTCCATAATATTCTCCTGTCCATAATTCATTTTTACAAAATTTATATGCACCTCTGAAGCTATAAAAAACAACAATTTTTGCGTCGAAAACTTTTAGAAATTAGTTCAAAAACATATTTTTTACGGAAACGTGTTTTATGATTTATCTGTGGATGCTTGTTTAAAATATTACTCGTGTGCTAAAATTTTTAGATATGTGTGTATGTAGTAACATAAATTTAGGTATGAGTGTGTATAAAACAAATAAATTTTATCCTGCAAAACTAAATATGCCACCTAATTTATCTATGACGATGTGAAATGAGGATATGGAATTGGTTTGAACACATTCAAACATAGTATAAATAGAAATACAAATTCAAGTGCTAAATTATGACTTTTTTTGATAAGACTATTACATTTGTGGAAAATTAAAAGATATTATTATGCCAGACAATACTTAGTAGTTAATTAATTAATTGATTGCATTAAATGTTCAGGGTATGTAACAGAAATGCAGAAGAACTTCTATGGCTATTTCAATAACAATGCAATAGCTTCACTTGCGAAATAAAAAAAGACTCTTTGTAAAGAAATGTGCGAGTGTAAGTCGTTTATTATTATTGTTATTATTATTTCACACTTTCTAGTTTATTTTGCGAAACTATTCCATAGAATTCAATTATGTATATTAAATGCTCAGGGTATGTAACAGAAATGCATAAGTAGTTATATGGCTAATTCAATGACAATGCAATAGCTTCACTTGCAAAATAAAAGAAAAAAAATCTTTATAAAGAAATGTTGGGTTACGACTCGTATGACCGATAAGTATAAGTTGTCTATGGTAACTACTTAAAAGTAGCGTCTATCTACTGATTCCACACTTTTTAGTTTAATTTGCGAAACTATACCATAGAATAAAATTATTTCGATGAATTTTGTGTTTTAATTGAAATCAATAATTTCTTGATAAAGGAAGGCGCTGAATTGTTCTTTTAAAATTGTTCGATTACTTGTTCGATCCACATACCCATTCGCCATTGACGTACTTCCAGCGATGAGTGTCGACCTGCACAAACTCCAATAGAACTGTATACATGGCAGCCGGATCTAAGCCGGAGGCACTGATTTTCACAACCGGAAACATGCGCCTGCAAAGGAATGGAGATGATGAAAATTAAAATAGAGTCAGCTTACAGTTATATAACCGTTGAGGGCTATGAATATTCTATGAAGCAAGAGGCACTCAGCCATTTCTTGAGTTTGCTTGGCTGCTCGTTGGTTGTTTGCCATTGCCCTTGTCCAGATTCCACATATAGAGGCCTCCACTGGCATCACTTGGATGGGTTTCCGTCTCTGTCTTCATCTCTCTGTCGGCATCATCGACATCGATATCGGCTTCGGACAAATATTGAAACGCGCCGTCCGCGCACTGTTCCACAACAATTAGTACAAGATGGCGGCTGTTGCCGAGCCGCGTTAATTAGCACCTGCCCCGGGACCGTAGACCAGAGACCAGAGACCGGAGACCGAGACGGTTAAGTACAAGTTCTAAGCGCGTTTCGCACACATCGACACATACATGTATACATATGTATGTATACACTGGTACATTGGTAAATATTTTTAGTTATTTCGACAAACGCTCGCATGTAAATATGTACACACTTATGTATATGCCTTCGTACACATGTATATAGATAAATATACATACGTATTGGTATATGTGGAGCTACAGAAACGTTAACGCTTCATTATAAGGTGCAAACAGCACCAAATGAAAAAATGAAAAATCATTGCAGCAAAAACAAAAGCGCAAAAAAACTCATTGCCAATTTGCATAGGAAAACAAAATGCGCCGCAATCGACAACGTCGTCGTCGTTGCTGTTGCCGGCCACGTTAACTTCCATTTAACACGTTCCAGCACATGCAGAAGGGCCAAGCAATAGGCAAAGCGCCGTTGAGCCACTGACTCACAACCCACCTGCCATTCTTGGTGACGATCATCTCGTTGGTGAGATTCTGAAAGCGAAGCCACAGCTCTCGATCGTCCAGTGAGACTCGCAGATTGCGATCCAATTCATTGGGACTCCCTGCGCCTCCGACAACGCGATGTCCACCACCTCCGCCTCCCACACCGACTCCGACTCCGGAGGCCATTGCGACCACACCCCCGACGCCACCCAGGCCATGTCCATGTCCATTGTGGGCCGCGTGTTGCGGGGAGTGGGAGCCACTGCCGCCGCCTCCACCTGCCGCCACATTGCCGTTAAGTCCCGTTGTCGGATCCACCGCGGACAAGATATGCGATGTGGTCATGTCAACTGCAAAGAGAGAACAGAGAATTTGGCTGAGTAAAATACTTAGTAAAAGTTTCTGTTTCGAAACCGCTCCAAGTCATTCTAAAATCTACTTTATTCGAATTGTAAAAAATCATATTGACCCTCAGGCTATTTTCTGTAATGCAAAACCATTTATAATAAATTTATTAGTTTAAAACACGAGCTTCAAAATTAGAAGTATATTTATTTCTCTTTTGAAGGAAGCATTAAATTTAAATCGTATCGTGCCCAAACAATAACTACTTGGAGGGACTATAACTGTATTGTATATTGAATTTGATTGATTAGGAAATATAATTAACAAAGGGAAGAAAGTACATGCAATCCTTAAAAGTGCTCGCATATGAATGTTAATCAGCTCAATGAAGTCAGTAGAGTTGGCATGATGAATAGTTCAGAAAAAAGGGTTAGGGTCAAATGGTCAGTGGTGGATCCCCGCAAATTAATGAGATATATGCGCATAGGGTCATAATATACATACATAATAAAAACTTGTTAGTCGAACTTCATTTTCATAAAAGTTCAACTAGTAAAATAGGTAATTACAGGTAAACTGGGATAACTTTGTTGTTGTTATTTTGCAGTATTTATGGTTTATTTTGAAATTCCTCATTTGTAATTCGCCTTCCCCTTTTATGCGAATAGAACACTGCAAAAATTGGGTGTTTATAAAAGTTCTATTGCATTTAAATAGGTCTAATAATTCATGTAGCTGTGTTCATCTGCTATGTATTGTATTTGTGGGAATCTAGGAATCTGAGTTATTGGAATACAGAGCTCATGCATTCGGATTGGCACTGCTTTTACATCAAAGAATGTTCACCCACCTGGCCGACGCATCTTGCGAGCACTTTATTTATACCTTTACAACACTATCCCAGGCGCATTAGAAGAATGCCCGTCCAAGTCTGTTGTCGGCTTTTAATTATATTGCACACTTTAGCTATGCCTTGCCCATGTCTGAGACTCCAATTCAAACTTAAACTCCGACTCCGACTGCGACTCACGCTCAGGTCTCAGGTCTCGGATCGCGCACTGGATGCTGGCTGGCCATAAACAGCGGGCACCCTTTTTATTTATGGCCGTGGTAACAGCAACAAACACCTCTGTTTACTCCGGGTCTGCAGCCGCAGCCGCTGCCACTGCCGCTGCCTCTGCCGTTGCTAAGGCCAGAGTTCGGACAGTATACGGATTGTAAATGTGGCGGCGGGAAAAAGAAAGAGGCAAGCGCTTAAAATCTGCTTGGTGATGTCTAAATTCTGGTCTGGCACTGAAAGTGTTTCTCGCAATGTTTTGTAATCATAAATTAACAAAATGTATTAATTGTTTTGTTTACTTTTATTGTGCTACGAAATTGGAGGTGAAAAGCCGACGGAGGTGGAGGTTGAGACTTCCATTGGAGTAGCAGCATCCTCAGCCTGGATTTCAAAAGCCTCAACATTATATATTTTGAAAATCTCGTGTTTTCTTAAAATTGTTTTTTGTTCTTCTATCGTGATTTGTGTTGAATCCTTTTTGGTTTGATTGAACTGTTTGTCAGGCCTTGATTTATTTGGAACATGTCTATAGTTGGTATCGATGAGACATTAAAAGTCGCCATAAAATGTGTCTCCCATTTGTCATAAATTTGATTTATTGCTGCTAACAGAACAGGTATATCCATCTGATCGTGATTCAATAAGCTGATGATACAGAGGATGTCAATGCTCTCAATCAATCAAATTTGAATGCGGTTTGCACTGAGAAGTTTACCTGAATATTTGATGATTTAGACATACTAAATGATAACAAGTAAGGAATTTGTTAGACATTGGATTTAGATTTAAAAATTGGTTTTTATATGAATTCCTTGAATTATTGTGTAGCTTTTAAAAGCTTTGTTTCCCCATTTTGATGAATTAGTTTGGCAATACTGTTGAATTTTCCATTCATGGCAAATACATTGTAAATAGACAGATGTATCTATGTATCTAAGTATGTTCCCACTATGCTTTGTGTGGTTTTGTTGTATGTATATCACATCGGAACACAACGCTCCATCATTGGGGCCTAATGAAAAGCTGTTTTTGTGTGCTGTCTGAATACGGATATGTGTGTGTGTGTGTGTGAGAGTGCTCTCGTGTGTATGTACTTTAACTTTAAATTTTGATGGCTGCCATGACGGTTTGGGTTGGACTTTTTCCCCATCCATTTGGCTATGTTGATTTTTGAATGATTTCGTGACTTTGATGTTTACTCAGACCATTTTCAATACCCTAACTAAGAGTACTATAATACGGAAAATGTGTTCGTGACACGCGCACTTATTATGTGTCTATTTTTATTAACGTTTAGCTCTTAAAAAAATGGTTTATGATTTTTCAAATAAATGGTTTTATGTTCTACTTTACTGAATATTTCTTAAAGCTTATTAAATATTTTTTTATTTTTATAATTTAATTTGAAGATCTGAATCTATATTTATGTGCACTCTGACAAAGGTATAGAATGTGATTGTCATTGCCAAAAGACTTTCCAAATTGGCAAATCCGCTACAACTCTGTGCCAAGTTAACTCTTATCTTTATTACACGAATTGTCGTCGAATTGAAGAGCTGACGAAAACTTTAAGCTTTGTATCCTGTTAGGAAATTGGCTCGAAGTATCGATAACTTCGTATTTCGCATTTCACGTTTTGTATTTCGTATTTTGTGTTTCGTGCATCACACAGGAGTTCGCACCTGTTAAGGACTTTGCTGGCGGGTGGCATTGACAGAGGCAATGGCAGTGGCAATGTAGGTAGCTTATCGCAGGCGATTAAACAGATTTGCTAAATTTCACACTTCACTTTACATAAAAATAAACCCAATTTAAATGTAGCCTCTTGCTGTGGATCACATTCTCTTCATACGGCCATTTGCAGGGCGATAATCAGCAATGTCACACAAGCCAACTAGTGGCGGGGGAGGACGAGCCGGTCAACTCCTTCAAAGTGGAGGGAGTGGGCGTGGCTGTCTTCGATATTATCACACTTTTGTTTTCTGCACACTTCTCGCTTGACCAACACGGTTGATAGACGCACTTTATGAGATGCTTACTAAAATTTTGTACAAACTGTAATTAATTAGTAAGCATTTGTCAAGTACTAAACTGAGATGCTCGACGCTGCGGGGTTGGGTCGGGGTGGGGGTAGAGACATCGGTAGGGGTAGGGGCTAGGGTGCGGGTCTCGGCTTCGTCTAGGCGATATTGTGGCGTAGGCGAAAATTCCTTGGCTCTTTTGATTCGTATTTAATAGGATAATTTTCACATGCGTCGTAATTGCCTGACATCGCTCTGTTGCTTGGCCAATTGTATAGGTTCCCGCTACTGTTGTCGTTGTTAACCATGTTATCATTGTTGTTGTCGGGCCGATTAAAATGCCTGCGGCAAATTCTTATGTCCCTCCTAATTTGCGTGTGAACATTTTGTTCGTCTACCCCTGAGGCTGAAGCTGCGATGAGAGTCGCGTGGGCTGCTGTTTTATATTATTAGAGTTATTATTAGGATCATTAATATGAGTATTTGTCACTTGCTGGTTTCTTTTGGGAAGTGTTGAATAGATTTGGGTGTCAAATTTTGTGTTTTGTGAATTTTGGCGCTTTTTGACAGTATTTGGTTTTGATGTTTGGATTTCACACGTTTGTTTAAATGGGCTGGACAATTGATAATTTGCATAAGAATAAATGATTATAATAAAACACAATAATAAAATATGCCACTTAATAGTTGTATTGTCATTCCATTCATTTACATTCGGGTACTACGCGATTTACATGTCATTTTTTTGTTTTTCAAAGGAATTGGTCTTGTAAAATTTCTTAAAACTCTTAATTCAGGATTCAAAAATCAGGTCTGCATTCAGACTACATTATATCAATTCTCACATATGTAATTGTAATAGTAACATTATTTAACTAAATGAATGATACTTTAATATAAAATGCATAGAAAATAATGCCATCTTAGAAAATATCTATCAGATATCTATCAGCTCTCAAAAAACTATAAATTTTTTTTTCTTAAAGTACTTAAAACTATTATTGATTATTATTAATATTAATTGACTTAGGGTCATTTTCAAGATACATATTGAGTAAATACCTAATTTTGTATATTAAGACATCAGACAGACAGCAGAGGGATTAAGATATATTTGGAATTTACTTGTAATTATCGGGATCATCTGGAGAATTCGAAAACTAAAACATATCTTGAACGAATTTTTATTTTATAGACATCTAAATTAAATTTAAGCACTGGAAAAGGTTTTGTTTTTATCGTTTTGAAAATTTAAATACAATTATAATTCAAAATATTTGAAAAAGCTCCCAGATTAAGTTTCTGATGATGTAAACAAATATGCAATACATACTTAACTTGGAGAGATAAATAACTTATTTATTGAAGCAAATATAACGGCATAAAAAACAATTGACAGGACAATAATAGCTTGGATAGCTTCACAAATATCAATAGATGTGTAGTAAAATTATTATATAAAGTTCCTTTGAGATTTTCTTTTAAATAAATTACGGGTTGATAAGATTACCTTAAAAGCTCTATTACATCCACCGCACCTGATATTGAAAAGATGAATTTATTTACTTGGTATTTAAATATGCCCATATCATACTCTTATCATTAATTTTAGATTAAATTTAAATAACCCTATTGCGCAACTTACATACTTTAAGGTATATTCCTCGTTTGACACCGTCGGCGTTTCTTCTTGTAATCCTTTGAGAAATCAGATCAGTTCTTGAATATTATTTTTTCACGCACTGTCATACACAATTGACACAATTACCGATGATGTATTGTTACACAATGTCTTTTTCAATTTTGAACGCTTTCAAACCGCACTTTGCTCAGTACCGGTTGCGGATACCGTTGATACGATTTTTCAGGCGCTAAGAGGAAGAGAGAATCGCTCTATTGCTGTTATTTTTTTGGAACGCTTCGATTTGCCGTCGTCGTTTTCGAGTTTCGGGCCGCCGTCGAGTGCGTTGTTTGCGTTGCCACCGTTCCCGAGCTAATGATCGGCGATCGGTGCTAATTTTTTCAACCATCACAAGCCGCGCTTGCTTTTAACAATCTGTGCTCGGTGCTGTTACGTCTATTTCTCTTTGGCCAACTTGCTGGCCAAGCCATATTGTTTGCCCGTTTGGCTCAATGGCTGATTCAACTCTTTCTCAGCCATTGTCGATGCACGTATGACCATCTCGCTCGCTCCTGCGATCAATCAGGCACATCGCACCGATCGCTTAGCCACACCTTCTAACAGGTTAGCGCGAGACGGAAACGTACCTCTCGCTCCATCACACAGCTCGCCATCGCTTTGGATCAGCCATCACCAGCAAAATCAGGTAGAAGCCTCAAATTCAGGTTTCAGGCCGCATATATCCGATATTCAACATCATTCAAGAGCAAGAAGCAGTTGGTCGTTCAATACGTTGGATCGTGATCGCCGCCTGACCTCCTAGTACTCTACACTAGACAGTGGAGAGGGCCTAAAAGGAGTCCTCCTTCGACCTTTAAATGCGGCAGTGATTAAATGCATGGAGCTTATCAAAAGTTATAATTTAAAACTAAGCCCCGTGTGCACCTTCTAACATATTAGACCTACATATGTATATACGTATTGCACTTCTCTTTGACCGCCGACTGAGTCGATTCGATTTGTTTAGACGCTCGTTTTGTGCTTTTGTTTGCGCAACCAATTAAAACTTTGTATATTTTTTCCACAGCGTTTGTTTGTTCGTTATTGTTGTTGGCCTGTGTCTGTACCTAAAACTGGTTTGCTCTCAAAGCATTTTTCTCTACACGTTCCTATTTTTTTAATTTTCAGTTGAATTTTAAGTTGTAAAAATGTATCCACAAACGTCAACGATTTTCTATATATGTGGCACAAATATATTTATAGATATCAGCATATATATGCATATATATTGGCCAAAATATTTACACCGGCTTCAGGGCGGAGCTAAACGGCGACTTGAAATTTTTTCACTCGATTTGATCTGGATATAATGCTATAAATTTTTTCAATTTCATTGAGTGTCATTCAAATGAGTATTTGCCAATGAAATTACTCAATATAATGGAGTATTGACAATCACAGATTTCACACTTTTTGAATGTTTTTTGGTGTCGATTTGGGAATTCTTTAAGCCGATTATCAGTTAATCTCAATATTTAGTCTAATGAACCATTTGATTAAACCAATTAAAATTTGACTACTTTTAATTTAACATTTGATAAATTGTTCGCTTATTATTATTAGTTTTAAGTATTAGTAATAAGCAACAGACATCGACGACAATAAACGAAACAAACAATTTTTTAACTTATATTTAAAACATTTTATTTGTTAATTGCATTGTGTGTTTAACCGTCTGTAAATATTAAAGAGCTTTAAAAATTTGTTAATTTGATTTTTTTTAATATGTCAAGTAATACTTATAAATTAATTGAATAATAATATCTAATAAAAAAGTATAATATTTTAATATATGACAACATTTACTGCAAATACAATTTTATTATAATAACTAAAACAAAATTAAAAAGAGCTAAGCTTTGAGTTTGAGAATGTTAACTGTGATCAACAAGTAATTTATGAATTTTGTACGTGTAGTGCTGCAAAACTAAATAAACAAATATTTATTTTATTAAATAATCTCTCAACTGTACTTATTATATTTATGCTACAGTCAGCGATTCCAGGTACAGAATCCATTGTAAAAAGGAGAAAAATCATATTCCGATTTGGAGTTGCATGTATAAGACTATGACTCTGAGGTTGCTATTATTTCTATTTTGAAATTATTTATAACTTGTTCGTGTTTTTGACGATCACGCGCCTGATCAATCGTTTTGATCTATGTATTGCTCTTTCTTAAGTTACCGCTGCGTGTCAATGGTCCGCTGGAGATCGGGCTGATGGAAAAGGGAAACAGGGGGATTGTGGAAAAATGTTGATCAGACTGAGGCGCTGAAAGGCAAACACAGTTAATGCTGCAGGCCTACAACACGGCAATGCTGATGAGTAAATGAGAAGAATCAACAAACTATGAAATAAAATAAAAAGAAATCAACATAGATAAAAGTGATTTGAAAATATATAAAAGCATTGGCAGTAAGACGGAGTTAATCTTCAATATGAATTGAATGAATAGAGCACAATCCTAAAGAATACTTCATTCAGCTGGTACTGATCATCAGTAGAACCCGCGCCGTGCCAATTTTCATTAATAAACCTATGCTAGAACAATTCGCCGAAAAGGAACGGAACGGAACGGAAAGGAAAGGATATTGGTTTTGGTTTCGATTTGAGTCTCGTGGCGGGGCTTACTCGGAAGCCTGAGTCCATTACGCTTCGACCTTGCCCTAAATATTTACCACACCGTATTGTAGCCGCGTTTTGTGCCGGTTTATGGCAAATCCTTTCTGCTTGTGTTTGCAAACAATTCGAGTTTATGGTCGGCCTAAGCGAATTTCCCCGCCTCAATTAGGCTGAGGTTGTAAACTCATAAACAAACACACGGAAATGCATATTCGTTCGTCCTAGTAGGCAGGCAGTTAGCGGGTTCACAAACGACTCCCGCGTATCCTTCAATGCGGTTCGAGGGCAATTATGAGCCTGAGCTGCCGTCGGGAATATCCACTGCGCTCGCCAAGTTCAAATTTAAGTTCGAGCGAGTTTGAATTTGAGTTCGTGTTCCAAGTCTTTCGTTTCTCGCCTCGTGTTGCCCCTGGCAGTGCCTAGGACCTGCCTACCTATAGCCTGGCGGCATGTACCACTCTATTTGTCCATAGAGTAAGACGACGGTCAGACTCATTTGCATATTGCGATGAGTTAGGCTGCGTTGTTTGAATTGCATGTTGCTTGTGCCCTCGTCTGGCCGGGCTAAAAAGCGGTGTAATTCGTGTTTTCGTTTCGCTTAAGTATGTTTACACTGCCCAACATGGGCATGGCCTGAACCCCGACTGTACTCGAAGATTACCACCCCGCAACAGCCCCTCGTCGAGGCCGGTTCACTGTTTGCCATGGCAATCAACTGTTTGCAACCGACGCCGCGCTTGTTGTTGCCGTGGCCATTGCCATTGCCGTCGTCTTTGTGTTCGTTTCGGTTACCGCTGGGAGGATTTTCGTGGAAAAATTTAGCTTTTAGTTCGTCCAATGGTAAAAAGACGACTTCGACCAAGGCAATGGCAAGTAATATTAGAAATGGTGTTACTTCACAAACAACAGCTGAAACAACAAAGTGATCTCAGCTCTTCAGGCTCTACAGTTTTAAACTGGACTCAGAGATTGATGTCTAGCCGTCGATCACCGTCGTAGCTCAATTGTAATGAGAAAAATTATTATCAGAATATTTTGTATGAAATTTTTCTCATTGGATATTTATAAAATTTGATTATTATAAATAAATTGAATAAATTGACATGATATAGTTGTTTGAGTGATTAAAGTTGATCTGATGGCATGCAAGACTTCATTTTGAACTCATGAAATTTAGTGAAGGCGAAAAGAATAGTTAATTAGTATGTAACTTAATGGTTTTTATCTTTTCAGTTATTAATTTAATATTTTAATTTTATTGTAAGTTCTATAAATTATTTTGTAATTATTTTTGAAATTCTGAACAATTTCTTTCTATCGAGTGGTGTTAGTCGACATTAAATAATTAAATGAATAAATAAAATATGAAAATATTGGTCTGATGTGTCTTGTCACGAATTGCTTAAGATGTTAGTTTTTTTTTCGTTGATAGATTAAAAAAAAATGTCTTGAGATATCAGTCAAAGTATTAGAATCTAAGCTCACTTATAAACACGGATAAATTTATTTCAAGAAGTTATTCACATAATGAACCTATTACACGCTCTGCCTATGACACGAACTGCCTTAACCGGCTGGTGGAAGAGTTCCAGGCGATTGTTTCACGTGTCTCGGCATCTCCGGGACTCCCAGTCAGAATATGAGATATCCGACCATAAGTTTGATGCCATTGTGATTGGAGCTGGAGGCGCCGGGATGCGTGCAGGATTCGAGCTGGCTCGAAAGGGCTTTAAGACGGCGATGCTGTCAAAGCTATTTCCCACACGCTCACACACGGTGGCTGCCCAGGGCGGGGTGAATGCTGCTTTGGGAAACATGGACAAGGACGATTGGAAGTTCCATTTCTACGACACGGTGAAGGGCAGTGACTGGTTGGGTGATCAGAACGCCATCCATTACATGTGCCGCGAGGCGGAGGTTGCCGTCTACGAGCTCGACCAGTACGGCATGCCCTTTTCGCGCACTGAGAATGGCAAGATCTACCAGCGGCCATTCGGGGGACAGACCCTGGACTACGGCAAGGGAGGCGTAGCAGCACGCTCCTGTGCTGTGGCAGATCGAACCGGACATGCTTTAATACATACACTCTATGGACAGACGCTGAAGTACGGCGAGCTGTGCAATTACTTCGTGGACTACTTTGTACTCGATCTAATCATGATGAATTCTCGGTGCGTAGGCTGCCTTGCCTGGAACCTGGACGATGGCACCTTCCATCGATTCATTGCCAAGAACACTGTGGTTGCGGCAGGAGGCTGTGGACGTGTTTATTTCTCGACTACCGCCGGCCACACCTGCACTGGGGACGGCAACGCTTGGGTATCGCGGGCCAAGCTGCCTCTAATGGACATGGAATTTGTTCAGTTCCATCCCACCGGGATATACGGTGCGGGATGTCTCATTACCGAGGGCGTGCGCGGTGAGGGCGGCTTCTTCGTCAATTCAAAGGGGGAACGCTTTATGGAACGCCACGCACCCGAGGCCAAGGATCTAGCCTCGCGCGATGTCGTTGCTCGTGCCATGACACTGGAGGTGCTCGAGGGAAATGGCTGTGGCCCACTCAAGGATCATGTCCACTTGCAGTTGCATCACATCGATCCACAAATAATTCGCGAACGCCTGCCCGGCATTGTGCAGACTGCTAAGATATTTGCCAAAGTGGATGTTACCAAGGAGCCTGTCCCAGTGCTGCCCACAGTCCATTACAATATGGGAGGCGTTGCCACCGACTACATGGGTCGAGTGGTCAATGTTGACGACAATTGTAATGTTCGTATTGTCGAAGGTCTCTACTCCTGCGGCGAGACATCGTGTGCTTCGGTTCATGGCGCCAATCGTTTGGGCGCCAACTCCCTGCTGGACCTGATCATCTTTGGACGCTCTTGTGCGTTGGACATTGCGGCCAACAGCTGCCCAGGTGACACTCCTCCTGATGTGAGTGACAAAGCCACTCAAAAGTCCATGGACAACTTCAAAAGGCTGCGCAATGCCGACGGGAGCATTCCAACTGCCTGTATACGGGATCAGCTACAGCGCACCATGACCAAACATGCGGCGGTCTTTCGTGAGGGTAAGCTTCTCAAGGAGGGTCTGCAAAAGGTCACCGAACTCTATCAACAGTTCAAGGATGTCAAGGTGCATGACAGAACTCTAGTGTGGAACACTGATCTCGTTGAGACGCTGGAGCTTCAGAACATGTTGATTAATGCTGTCCACATCATCACCGCCATGGAGAACCGTAAGGAGTCACGTGGATCCCATGCTCGAGAAGACTATAAAACACGAGTAGATGAATTCGATTATAGTACTCCCCTTGAAGGGCAAACCAAGAAGGATTTTTCAGACCACTGGCGTAAGCACACGATGACCTTTATGGAGGGCGATGATGGCTGTGCCACTGTCAAGTATCGACCGGTCATCGACGAAACATTGGATGACACCGTTAAGTCAATACCTCCGGCTCCACGTACCTACTAAGAAAGACGAATGAGGGAGTAAGAATTTCGTCAATTAATCTTGACTATGTGTGAGTGTATGGGTTTTTGTATGCTCAGATGAATTCTAGGTTAATTCAGCAAAATCCGTGATGATACATAAAAAGATAAGAGCTAACTTGTAAACAGATAGTTATAAGAAATCTAAAGGGAAGACTTGTGATGGTAACATGAATTCCTCGTATCTGAAGCACTTGCTTCACTTTAAGTGGAGTTATGTAAATAAAATCTAAATGATACTCTGCATAAATTGGAAATTAGTTGAATGATTGTAAATAAATTGTACGATTCCATTTTAAGTTGTGCGCCTTATATACGCAGAATATATACATCGGAAGAACTAGATATTTCCTATGGTAGTCGTATCTGCCCCATATTTATTTTCTTGCCGAGTCAAAATAGACATGTCTATGTATTACTATTATTTTAAAATTATTTTTAAGATTGTAACAAATTAATTTCACAAAGTAATTTTATACTTAGTGTATTAAAATATATTATATTAGAATATTTTAAATATATTATATTAGTATATTTAAAAATATTATATTAGTATAATTAAATATATTATATTACTATATTTAAATTAATCTGAATTACCTTTTAGTTTTATTCTCTTCTCTTTAAAAGCATAAGTCCAAAAGTCTGCAGCTCTTTGAAATTATTCAATGGCCATTGGCTTCGGATTATTGAATAATTAAATAACCGACTTAAAGAGCAGTGTTTTCCATTAGATTATATTTTCAGAGCATTTATATTAGCATGAGAAGTTCATAACTACGTATATTTTATATGTTTGCTTTGGTTTGGGTTTTGGATTATATTTGTGACTGGTTGAAGTGAGAGATACGGTGTGAGAATGGAGGTTTGCCATGGCTAGTCCTAATGACCACAATAAATTATATTCATTTAGGATCGCTTAACGTATAGGAAAAAAGAACAGTGAGCCTGTTAAAGAAATAATTTATGGCTGTTGAAAACTTAACATGTTCATTTGGCCACATGTGTGTGAGCTTTGTTAAGGATTAAATGTGTGGGTGTTGGTCGTGGTGCGTATCTGTGTGAATGTCTGTATGTGTGTGCTTATGTGTGGACAACAAATGAAAAACCAACAACAAGCAACATACAACATAAATACTTTGCCCACACAAATGCAACAACAGCAAAATGATACCACCCCAACAATTTGCCCCCTCCATAGCTTACTCGTAACATCAAGTCCAAGCCGAAACTATTTACTATGTACCACATATGTACATTGTGTGTGGTGTTTGCTAGCATGTGGGTGGTGCCTGGGAGGCATGACAGTGGTCCCCCAATTGCTGCTGTTTCTGCTTCTGCCTCTGACGGCAACGGCACAAAAATTACAGTTGCACACACATTTGCCTGTGTTAAATTGTCTCACAACCAATACAAAGTGACCTTTTTCATTTATTTTTATGATGCCTCTACCTCTATGCCCCTATCCCTCCCCCTTCCGTTTACAAAATGTTGGCATCAAATGTGGGCTCCAAAAAAATGAGAAAATACGAAAAATTCCTTGGTTAGTTTCTCGGCAACATGGAAATGCGATAACCCTGGATGCCTTCTGAAAGCAGACAGAGTTTTTTCTGGTCCCTGCACAGTACTTAGATACTGTAATTCATTTCGAAACAATTGTGTCTAAAAAATGCAAATTACTTACATAATTTGAAATGTTATTTATTCTGCATTATGCAATTTGAAGGGATAACTTTGAGTAAATACTCTTCTTTGCTCTTTAATAAATTCAAAAATTTCACTATTTGTATGATGTGTTTGCGACTTTAACCCGTTTGACTGTCTTAAAAGGCTTGTTACTAGCATCAACACGCATCTCTTTTGTATCCATCTAATTCTCTTTGCTCCAAACCTTATTAAGGTATAGTTTCAAACGCCCACAGTTTAAAACTTTTACTTTATTGTCTGTGGTCCTCTCAGGGCAATTTCTACAAACTATTTCAGTTATGTGAAATTGCAAATCATTTTGGATTTGGTTGGTTTGCTTTATTTAGTTTTACACATGCTTTCGGTTTTTGGCATTTCTCTACCTACTATTCTTATACCCTATTCTCAAAATTACAGTGCCTCCCTCGTTGCCTTAATATTCCGTGAAACTTTTCTCCTCATGAATCGCTTCATGAATATCACGAAATATTTTTAAATTGGCGGTGAACTCAACTGAATATATTAATTTGTAAGTTTATATATTTTTCCAACTATAAACAAATTAAAGCTGCAAAGCTTGATAAAATGTATTTAATTTTCCGTTGTGGTCTTACGCCGAAGTATTCTAGACAAAATCGCATAAATTATATATTAATAAATTATTCTTTTTTCAGGGAAAAACAATTTAGTTTCTGCTTCAAAAGCTGAATAAATGTATTCCCAACGTGGTTTTAGTGTGACACATTTATTATTTTTAAAAATTTGTACGTTTGTTATTCCAAATTATTTATATTGCAATATGAAAAAACTAAAATTGTACTCGAATCACATGGAATTATTTATTTGGGGCTTAGTTTGTTGTGTATGGAAAATGTAATTTAATTAAAAAGAGATTAAAGACCTCTGGTTTTATTATTTTTCTAATTTGGATTGTATTTATTTGATGCAATTGTAAAAAAAATTTTTTCCCATTTTGTATTTAAATAGCTTTTCAGAAACACATATTTTTAAGTTATGTCTGTTGGCAACAAAGGAAGTTGTTATGAAATTTGACTTCTTGACTTTTTCTTTTTAGCTGTAAAGCACTTTTACTCATAGGCGACCAACTGTTACCAAGTGGTGGACACTAACTTAGAAATGCATTGTGCTTGGGTTCTTCTCACCTAAGTTTTTGTTTCTGCAGTCAAATGAGTTTTGCATAAACAAACACTCGGGAATGCTTTTACCTCTCCACCTACTTTCCAGAAGTTTTATCTGAGGCACTGTTACCTCCGGCATCACAACTCCAACCCCAACCGCATTGGCATGTCAGCAACTTGAGCCAAGAAAATACCTCGGCAATGTCAGCTAACAACAAAAACAGTTAGAAATCAGCACAATGTTCACTCTGAGAATGCATAATCAAGGCCAAACAGCAAAAACTACATATATTATCTCTGGTACAACTTTTTTGATGTGCTTCGTTCAGGTTGAGACTCTTATACCCTTTCACAGGGTATTCTAATTAATGTGCAATGCATTGAACGAGACTTGTGCAATCCTTCTAATATAACTCTAAATGTCGGTTTCTTTAAAATTGTACAAGAATTTTGCAATACGAGAAAAATCAGAATAAGAATCAGATCTCTATAATACCAAATAGTTATTTATGTATCATTAATAGAAATTCAAGGAACGAATATTCCACTAGATATTTTTTTTACTAAATGATTGACTAACAACAGTTGCCAAACGTACTAACGGCAAGAGCGTTTAATACAGGACTTGTCGAATATCTTATCCTTCTTTTTGAGATTATTTTTTTTAACTTTATGCTTGAACGGTGTAACGGTTCTCGGACTTTTACCAGTGAAAACTGTTTTGGTTTTACAAACTAAAACACGCTCAGCTTAAAAAACACGTTTTCATTCATCATTTTATTATGAAATTCTACACTTTTTCTCTATCGTTCTCTGCTTTTTGCTTTTCGTTGCTGTTTTTTGTTTTTCTATTTTGTGCTAGCCAACGTGACGCATGAGTAATGCTGGTGGTGTGTCCTATATGGAACCTTCAGTGCGGAGTCCAGCTGCAGCTCGCCCTGGCTTCACTGCATTTCCATTAATGACTTGGCCGAGTCTCTCTCAGTTTTGGGTTTTTGTTTTCTTTGTTGCATTGTTTTTTTTGTTGTTGGCAATAAGCAAAGATGAGCATGGAAATAACAAACAATAACAGCAGTAATAGCACCGGCACCATCACTAGCCCAGCACAAAGAGCTTCAGCACAATTCTCTTGCAATTTTGTATGATTTCCCTTCACCACCACTTTCTCCACTCCATTTTGCTACTGTTTGCAAGGAGTTCGAGTGCACCATTCGTTGCCCTGAACTTACTTAGTTTATTTCACATTTGTATTCATTTGTTTTAAGTTTTATTTACCCAAGACAACAACAACGGCAATACTCCAACATAAGTACGTACGTTTAATTTCACAGAAAGCTGCAGGAAATTTTATACGTGGTATCTGAAACTCGCAGCAATATTTCCCCTCCTGTTACGGGTTATTGCATAAAGCGGTTGCTTTCATTTTCGGAAATAAAATATGTTGCTTATCTCGGGAGCAGGGTATCAAACCGATTCGAATATCGGTTTCAGTCACGGTTCCGGTTGTGTTCGCAGCTAGGTTTTTGGTTACTCAAAGTTTTGTATATCGGCTAAAATTGAAGAAAAAAATCAAAAGTTAAAACATTTGGATCTTTTTATTGAGATTAACATACAAATTAGAAATAAAAATCAAATTTTGTTTGAAGAACGATGATAACACCGTAACAACCTAATTTAATTTATTGCTTGATAGATCCGAAATTACCCATTATGCATGAATTGGTTTCTTAACAGTTATTTCGGTTGAAATAAATTCGATTTCGGTAAAATAAATGAGTTTTGTCTCGGTTACGGTTACCAATATTAATCGGTTAATACCGGTTAACGGTTACTGTAATGGTTACGGTTTTAATCCCTGTTCAGAAGTGTTAGCTTTTAAAAATTCTGTAGGCATCTTAATCTTCCTATTAATCTTATATATTTTCAAATAATTACTAAGAATTATTAATTCACTCGTGAACTTGTTTAATTTTAATAATATTAATTATAGAAAAATAAATCGATAGTCTCGTAATTCACAATCAATACTATAACTTATGAAACCCAACAGAGTAACAATTTCATTCAAATGAGTAGTTAGTTGTTGTTTAATTAAAAAAAAAGTTCTGACGGAAATAGGAATTTTTAAATTCGCGAAAGCAAAATTGACTTCTTTAAGACTAATATCTTTTCATTTTGTTCATAATAAGCTTAAATGAGCGAGTGAATTTAGTCAATCATTCGTGAACGCTATCGTTCATTTTGTTTAGTTAATGAGTTTAAATAAGAAGATTACTGAATTTCTTCAAAACAACAGAACCTTTTCTTATATTTGAGTTTTTTTTGTACTTTATCAAGAAATACGAAAATATGTGCAGATATATACGAACATTAAGTTTCACTGAAAGCTGCAAGTTCACTGAAAATAAATGAACCAAATTCTAAAACTAATAAAAATTATCATCTGTCTCTCAGCTTCTATTTCTCTAAGAGCCGAGAGAGCACTTCAAAATTTTCAGCTACCTCAGCTGACAGCAATGCAGCTATCTTATACAAATACTTTAGACCAACTGAATGGAAACACGTATTTTTCATTAACTGGGATTTTAGTTTAATTTGCTAAGTAAGTTCAATTGTTAATTGTTAAGTCGAGAACTGAATTAGTCATTTTGTTGAGTTGTTCATGTCGGTCAACCATAAGTAAGTCAGTAACTTATTCTAAAAAAAAACAGTTTGGCATAGCGCGGACTGCCGTCCGCAGTGATGTTGATGAACAATGACTCGGACCATTTTATAGAGTTTGTGTATAATGATTACGAGAATCAGTAAAATAATTAATTTTTTTTTGTTTCATGTGTTGAAATCTCTAGCCGCGCCTCTGTCGGCAATCAATCAATCGGTAATTATTATAATCATAATCTGATAATTCTTCTGTGTATGTATGTTATTTTTATTGACATGCTGTTCGTATTAATTGGTTTCCAGTTTCGCTGATACTACAGATAATTGTAAGCGACCTTGTGATAAGCTTACACTTTGACAGGCCCTGTCGCTATTTGATCATACGCAAATTGACAAACTGCATGAGTCACCACTGATATGTGACCAAAGGATGAGTGGGCTGAAACTGAAGCTGATAGCAACGTAAACAGAGAAACAAGTCGCGAAAATGGACTGGCATGGAATGCGTTGAGTGGTGAGTTTGTTAAAACCGGAGCTGGAGCTAAAGCGACAACATCCGAGTGCTCCTGGCAGTGGACAGCCCTGCGTGAAACTGGCGACGATGACTTCATGGAGTAGTACAAAGGGGGAAGAAAATGGGAAGAGACCGGAACGATGGGAAAGCACAGGAAAATACTCGCTTTGAGCTTGCTCCGCTTTTTTGTGACATTTTTGCAGACGGTTTTTGCATTCGTGCAACTTTTTGTGGCATTTGTGGTTGCTGGCACGCTGCATCATGAACTGCGAACGGAAACTGTAACGGGAAAGGGGTCGGGGCGGGGGCGGGGACGAAGACGGGGAAAACTAAGTACAAGAGGGGCGTGTAAGTTGGCCGCCTTAAAGTTTGCGTGTGCGTTAATTTTGTTTGCGCTTGCGAAAAGTGTGAAAATTTGAAGCTTTTGCGCGTTCTAATTTCAACAGTGCCAAGAATCCCAAAATGAGGGGCATAGGGCAGAAGGGCAGGGAGTGACAGCAGCTGGCCAGGAACTGTGCGTGCATGATAGTCGAAAGGCAAAGCAAGAGCAAGGCATGAGCAGTGGAAGGGACCAAGTTTTATACATCGCGCTAAAAAGTATGCAAATTATTAGCAAAGTTAAACGCATTTTTCACGAGGTGGCCACTTTTCACTTTTCACATTTTGACAATTTTCATTTTTGCTCTCAATAAATTGTGACTCTAGCCATTTTCCATGACTGCTGCTGGAAAATAACAAATGGCAAGTTAAAGCAACTAGATGGGCCAATCCGACGAGGAGAGCGAAACTACGTTTATTTATGTGTTTAAGGCCTTTAAAGTCTAAGCCTGTTGTAGGAGCAGTCAGTCCAGCATCCCTTTCCCTTTCCTCAGACATTGCGACAATTTAACGCCCTGCACTTGACATTTGGTATTTGCTCAGATCCAGGTCCTTGCCGACCTCTGTCCGGCCTCTACCCCCGTCCTTGTCATCTTGATTTCTGTATGTGCCCCTGTCAAGAGTTTTCCCTTTCCCCGAACATGTATATATGTATGTTTGTATGAGCGTGTGTATGAGCATTTGCACAGTGTGTCCTTTGTTTTGCACAATTTGTCGTGTTCGTCCTCGTCTTTGGCTTCGTCCTCATCCTCGAAAGCACTTGGGTCCTCGACTTCCATTCCGGTCTTATTCCGGCATGTCGCTCTCCCCTTGCGGAAATTATTATTTTGTTTAATGATTTGTGCTCATTCTCGTAATTGAGGCCGGACAGGGCAGGAAGAGGGTTCTCTCGTTCTTGACCCACAAAAGAAATATTGAAAACTATCAGAATAAAACGAAAAGTTGTTGGCGCTTTTTCTTGTCTACCCAATGAAGGGTAAACAGCAAAAGCTATGGCAAAAAAACATAAATTGAAAAACTGAAGATTTCCAAGTATTTATAAATTTTGCAACTGTCACTCCTGTTGAAAGTTCTTTGTCCATTGATTGCTGTGGGCATCTGCTTCGTAAAGGATGACAATATTAAATTAATGTAAAGGACTTGCAAGCATTCCAACAATTTTACGCTTGAACTCAAATTGAGGGTGAAATTATTTTTACAAAACATATCTACTCTCAACTAGGAAGCTTATTAATTTGATAGATAATTAAATCTTTACGTGTACTTAACTTTAAAAACTGTTCGAAACCTAATTTAATAAATGAAAGTCTTTAAAATGACAAATTAACTCAATGAATCGGTTTAGAAGGTTGAAAATCTGATTGAATTTCCCTCCTTTTAAGGGAGAACACAACTGTTTGTTTTTCAAGACAAATGCGCATTCCAAAATGAAAGTTGTATTTACTTCAGCTAGTGTGAATAAGGCAGATGATAGTGATGCAAATATGGATTGATCAATTGATATAAATTTGGAGTGCAGTGATAAAATGTTCTGTAAATTGTGCTGAGTTGTTCATCGATGTAATGGTTATAGTCAGTTAATAATTTACCATTGCTGTATGTATATTAATCGGTAGCAACTGTGAACATATAGTTTATACTTTGTCGCCAGTTGCCAGTTCCCTTAATGTAATTATTGGTCCAGTACACGAAGTGGCACATTGATCGGCAATGCGTGCATTAAATGAATACCCAATGGCCTATTGCGTAATTCAATTAAAATTTAATGCAGCTATAAACACAGTCAATATGGGCGTCAAATTGATTCATTGATGTGCCACGTCCCACC
The DNA here is from genome assembly GCA_035043635.1 of Drosophila rellima. Classification (NCBI taxonomy): domain Eukaryota; kingdom Metazoa; phylum Arthropoda; class Insecta; order Diptera; family Drosophilidae; genus Drosophila; species Drosophila rellima. Next base: position 8,399,687 of record JAWNMV010000806.1, on the reverse strand, counting down.
AACCATTTTGGCCGCACTCGGAACTCCAAAAACAATAACAAAACATGAAATTAAATTTTAATTCACCTCCTGAATAATTACGTGCATTTAGCATACCGCATGCGATGAAATTCATATATCAGCCATGTTTAAATGTAAAAATTCCGTAAAACGAGTAAGTTGCATATATTTGCCCACCGAGAAATAATAACAATAATAATAATTATACAAATTAAATGCGCGGCTTCAATTAAAAATTTCATAAAGTTGATCCGGTCAACTGCCACGCCCAAGTAATCATGTGTGAAATATGAAACTGTTGTACTTAAAATGTATTGAAGTTAAGGCTTAACTAAATTTTTAAAAAGTGCATTGCATACTGAGTTCGCGGGGCACATATGTAAGTATGTCAATCCTGATTCAAACTTGGGCTTGGAATTGTTATTTTCATTAGGGATTATTCAAGCGGATGTGGTTAAATTAATTCAATTTGCGTCAGGAGTCAGAGACAGAACCAGGGAGGGTATTAGGAAGACATGCTCAACTGCTCTGCAGTCCGCACTTTCAACATAAATATCCAGGAGTACAGACCACTGGGCGTGGGCCCATGTTTATCCGCTTAGGTAAATACAAGCATCCTATCCATGAAACTACATCGCAGTTGCTTTCACAGCAATCGCAAAGCCAAATGAAGCAGAAGAACTTCACGTGCCGCAATACAAATTGAAAATCAATGCCATGAAAACACCAGGCGAACAAAGACAGGAGAAATTGAGGTTGTGGTCCGTTTAACCCATCGATATCAGTGTGCCAGAAATTGACCATGCCCGGAGTTGTATCAGCGTAAGTTCAATTGGCCGACATTTTTGGCCATTTGCAGAAATTTGGCTTGCATCGATTTCATGCCAAACAGACAATTCAAATTGATTCAATCCCTGTGCCCACTAATTGGGTGCCTGATATATTCACTACTCGAAATTCATATAATTTCCAAATTTATTTTGAATGATGCCTTTTTACGTTCTCCCCGCTTCGTCTTGGCACATGTAGTTTATTTATAAGTAAGCACTTAAATCACTTCCCTGTTAGAGGAAGAATTAACCAAGCAGGTGTGTTACAGGTGTAGAGAAGAGTCGTAAATACCAATTTATACTGTCGAGCTTTGATTATTAATATTATTCGCTTTAGTAAACTTGCCCAGACAATAATAATATAAATCTATACTTCATCTTATATATTTATTTGGTACTACTTAACTTACACTCCGAAAAAAATGTGTCTGCCAAAAGTAAAACTTAATAAATAAACCTTTTCATACAACATTGGATTTAGAAAATATCTCCTTTTTCTGATGCAGCATTTTAAAAGGATTGATTCTTGCTTTACCTTTTTATAACAATGTTGTCACAACGATATGTATAAGACTATGTGTTTGTATCACATTATGTGCTTTCGCTTGCTTAATTCAGCTTACAGCTTTCGCTTAGCGAATTTTGCATAAATTTGCAAGTAGTTTGCAAGTCAGCAGCACCTGGGAACCTGTCGCAGCTCTTGTCCGCTAAAACGACACCTGCAGCTAAACTTACGAGCTTGCAACTCTTGCTGAAGTTCGTCATAACAACATCATCATTTCAGTCCTTGGGGAAGTACCACCATCATCCATAACAACAGCAGAACCAACTGCGACAACGGATTGTTGTAAGCTTCGGAAAAAATAGTCTTCCGTTGGAATTGATTTCTGTTTTTGTAAGAGTGAGTGAGAAAGTGTGCTCAAGAGGTTAGTTCTGTCCACATTCAGCGACCACTTGACACTTTTACCGTGACTTTAAATTTTGTAGGGTGCATATATCACAGTGCAATAGCAACTACGGATGATGAAGAGCACTGCAATGTTTACGGGCCTGACACAGATGACACAGTCAGATGCAACCATCAGATATTCTTTTTGAAAGCTTTGAAAAAATTACCCATTAATGGAAATAATTTATAATTTGCATAATTGCACCAATACTTTATTGCACAGATTAATTTCCACCCCTTGCGTAAAATGAAAAATTCTGGTTTTATAATTTGCAACAATTATACATTCTCGAAAATTAAATTATTTTGAATATTTAAATTATTAAATCGATTTATAATTTGCTGCGAAGATCAGAACCACTGTAGTCAAATTGGTGAGCCTTGTGACTGGCTTTCAATAAAAATCTTTTTTGACTTTTACTTTCATCACGACATCACAGAACACACCTCATGAATTTATTTTAAAATTCAATGGAGGACGAGTCGTCGTATTCAATGCACTTAGAATGCACTGACGTAGGTTGCGTGTTCGGTGTTTATAGTTTAGCGGTTAACAGAGCTATAGAATGTAAACATCTGTGCCAAAGCGGTACAAATATCTTACTTAAATATGATTAAATAGGAGTAGAAATGCCAGAGCACGAATATCGTGCTTTTCTCTGTGACCTTGATATCAATACCAATTAATATCAACAGACTTTTAGTAGAATGTTTTATCAATTACAACTTAATGTTTAATACTTAAATCTTTTTTTACTTTTTCGAGAGTCTAAAATATACAAGTTACCATAGCATTTGAATTTATCAACATCCAAGTTGGAATGTCTAGAATTGCAAAGTGAGTAAAGAGATTTAATTTTCATGCCCGGTCTGATTGCCAACGGCTTGTATAAAGGATGACCGGAGGCCATTATCCGAAGGCAGTCCCGGCAGATGTGGGTATTGTTGTTGTACTCGACCCTGATGTTGATTTGCTAAATTATTGATTCGTTTGATTAATCGACTGAGTAGGAGGCACTTATCCCTTAGTCAGAACTACTTCTCGCTTTTGTCTATCCAATTTTATTCACACTTAAATTAATGAAACTTTAATGAGGTCGATTTGGCACGAAGTACCCGAGGCCCAGCTTAGTTCGACTGGACAATTATGTGCACAATCGACTGTTAAATGCAGTTTTATTTTGGAGAATTAAAAGTGCATGCCCCTATTGAGTTAGCCAGCAGCTTTGCCAACTTGAATTGCCTGCTGATGTCAGCCTCATTCTAATAGAATTTGGCGTTGGCCCATAAACACAAATGAGAATGGAAATAAAAACGAAATGAAGCGCACGACAGTCAAAATGGAAGATTGCGAAAAGAATCTGAGAAAGTATGAACAATAAGAAGAAAAAGTAGCAGCAATTTGTTGCAAGGACAAAATTGGACATTTCGTAACAATACCCATGTCCTGACCACAAGAGCCTTTACTAGCTTCGCAAAAAGTTGCCGAACGCTTTGACACATCGGATACATGATAAGAACCATCGCCAGTGGGCACAACATACAAAATATAAGAAAAGTGAACCAAAGATTTGCATAAGCATTGAAATTGTTAAGCCGAATTAAGGATGTCGCCTCTCTTTCTAATCTCGATAAACGAGAGAAAATATTGAGACAGAACGTTTAAATTGAGTCTAAAGGAAAATGGATGAAAGACTCTTAACACACACATAGGAGGATTGAAAACTGCATACAATTTATAATAGATTTTCTATATAGCGGCAGAATTAACACAGTATTTTAAGTATCGATTTTAATAACAACAATATTAATTAAGCGAAAATAGAATTTTAAACGGCAATGGGCGCATACGAAATGTAGCCAGACACCAAAAAATCAGTTATTAGATAACAGTAGAAGAGCAAGTACCTGGTTGCTTTGTTAATATGGGCCTAATTATAGGACTTCCCCTGTTTCACTTTAAAAAACACTAAAGCATTTTACAAATTAATGTTGAATTCAACAAAATATGAAATATAAGATTATGGCACTTTATAGTACATTGGGTTTATTGAGTTATTTTGGTTTCAACATTTTATTTGATTTAATTGGAAACAGACATTCTCATTAATAACAATGTGGTGTTGCGTTAAACTAAAATAGTTATTTTGCTGGGCTTGTTAAAGTAAACAAATATTAAACAGAATCAATTAGTATAAATTAATAATAAATAAGCATAACCATTGTAGAATAATGGTGTGATAAATTTGAATTATGACTATGACTAAAATGTGCAAAAAATTGAACACAACACATTAAATGCAAATAAACATTTACCAGAAGCTGTTCTTATGTCGACCTGATGGACAGCAACATTACCTAATACCCAAAAACCATTAATCAAAATCATAAATGCTAAATAGGCGCCCGCCCAAATGTGGCCACTTCCCTTGCACCAGGACATCCGGCGAGGAACGGAAGTTAAAGGCATTAAATGGCAGCGTCGTTAACGGAAGTGGGTATATGCAAAAAAAAGCAGAGTCAATGATCAATTTTTATTGCCCCAAATCATATTGAATCGATTTCTTAATGTACTCCTAGGCCAAAGTCAGCTTCGGAGAACAAGGGGACCTTTGACACACACGCTTTGTTTGTTCGAGTTACATGCACAACGACATCTTGTGTGTCATTTGGCTTTCACATCTACAGATGATTAGGCATGCCTATATAATATGTACATGTAATATTACGTACAGGATATTAGACTGTTTGTAGATATGCTACGCCCCCACTGCATAGCTTAGTAGTAGCGAAAGGTGAGTGGGACAATTTTGCTGACCTGTCACTTCCGGTCAAATGCCTCTGAATGGAACGCCCACACAGGCAGAAATCTCGACGACAGTTCTGTGGGCTTCTACGGGTTAAGGGGAGTCCGACTGGTTGGAAATCACATAATTCAACACGAATGCAATCTGTGAAAATTTGCAAGCGTTGTTGAATGAGCATAAAATTAATCAAATTAGCCACCGGCATTGAATTTACTTGGCGTCAACAAGCATTCGAGGCACATAATTCATAACCAGATCAATAAATTTATTTAGGCACATGAAACCTCAATTTCCTTATTGTGATGTTGCCATTGGAATTGAGAATGGTAACTTGACGCTGGAGTCAAGAAAAATATGCATACAAATTCAAAGAAGCATTAACAAGTATAAATTTTACTTCAGATTTGAGACCAGCACATTTTACCTTTATAGAATCTTAAGATTTGCAGTAATTAAATATTTATCTTTTAGAGCATATAACATTTTTGTTGTATACAAAACTAGGGGCTCCTTCTCGCTTCCCTTGCTACTGTGGAGCATAGTCGCCTGCCAGAGACCCTGCTTAAATAAATAGCTACAAATATTAAATATTATATACTAAAAGTATTGATGATATATTCACATTAAAGAACTTATTAAAGATTTTTTATACCCTATTATTGAACCGAATTGAACCAAATTTGATCAGAATGTATAGGACAATAGAAAGTTCCGAATCTGTGAGCCGAATTGTGTTATCTCTAGAAACAACACACATTTTCATAATTAAGCTTTATTTTCAACTAATCGGATCAATGGCAGGTACTTGACCGATTTCAACCAAACATATTCAGAATGTAAAGGAACATCCCAAATGGAATTTCTGTCAGATTGGTTGAGATATCTCGAAATACAAAACAAAGTTCATACTAATACTTATTTTTTGCTGATTCTTCAATGATATTCTGAAATATTCTGTTAGATTAGTTAAGATATTTTTTAAATTGTCTGTATAATTAAGATTTCACAATTAAATTTATATTTTGTGGCCGTTAAAGGGGGCATGACCAAAATCTAAAACAAACTTGATCTGCGTGCAATACCTCTTAAAGCCTCTGAGATCTAGGTGTTCATACAGACAGACAGACGGACGGACGGACGGGAGTCTGACCCGCCACCTTCTGCCTGTTACAAACATCTCTTTTTGTAGCATAGTTAACAGACCCCTGTACTTGTTTTAAGTAAGGGGTCTAAATATGGTCATCAAGATAATGGATAAAAAGGTAATGCTGTAATGTGCATGTAGTTGATTAAGATAAAATAATGAAAATTCAATTGGGTTTATGTTTTCAAAAGACATAATAACATTATAATTTCTGATTTTTCCCTACAATTATCTTAATCAAGACTTCAAGAGTGGCATTTTCTGAATCGGCCTTCTTTCCACTGCTTTTCGTTAGCTGTGAACTGGCAAGCAAAACATTGCAAATGAACTCATTTGTTTCAATTTAATCTTATTATGCAAAGATTTATTGCCTCTCGCATGAGATGGCAACCCTTTTACACTCCGCATTTGCAGAACCCTCTAAAGCTGACCCAACTCTTGGGCCGGCAGGAAAAAGTGCAAATTTTGCAAAATAGATTATGATTGATTGAGTACGATTGAAATTGTCTGACATTGTACGGAAATTGATTTTTACAAGTGCTTAACATCTACTCGTATATTTGACAGTCAAATATAATTGACAGCTAAAGTCTCGGCTGGCGGGCATCGCGCATACGCCGCGTTCAACGGTATTTAAAGATAAACATTTAAATAGCTTGGCCAAAAATTCACTGGTAAACTACTTATTCAAGTGATTAACTTGATTTTATCATGGAGAATTAAACACGCAAACTCACTTTAGCATAACATGAGTGCTAGTTTTATGTGGCCCCTGATAATTGCACAAACTAGTGGGCAAACACATTATATAAGCTACCCAATTAAAAATAATAAAAAATTAATGTGTGTTGGCTCTTATATGTTGGCTCATACATATTAGCTCATAATAAAATAGTAAAAGTCCTGTGTCCGAGAGTATCCATCCCCTGTGTATTGAAAATTGCATTCCAAAAACCTGATAGTCGGGCCGAAATGTTTGCTTACATATACTTACCAAATTTAATTGGATTGAAGATTCCAGAGAGGAGGAATATGTTCCCTGATTACACATCACATCATTCTGTCTACGCTTCTATCTGTTTAGCCGAGGATGTACTAGTATTTAGAGTAAGATAACCACAACCGTCCAAATGGAATTTGAAATGATTTTCCATTGGGTGGTCGGTGCTTGACAGAGCCATTTATTTCGGATTTTGATGAGATGGCTTACATATATACGACATGTGCTTTGCGTGCGTAGGCGTTGTTGCAGCAAGAACGTGCAGGCAACAAGATTGGGCCAACACCCGAATGAGTTAATCACATAAACCACACAGTACCCCAGTGCTCGAGTTGATTTGCTTATTTGCAACACTTGTGCAACGACACATGATTGTCGTTGCTTGGTTTATTTCTAGTACTTTAGTTCTGACAATAGTACTAACATATCGTTATAGTTTGTAAGACAAGAGATTGTGGCTGTGATGTTGCAATCAATATTTGGAAATTTTTTCATTAAGCATTCACTTGTTTTATTTTAGGAATAAATTAAAAAGTTTTTGATTATAAATTAAATTGAATCTTAAATTTTTTTTTTTAACTTTTCGTATATTTTTAAAAACAAAAGTTTAAAGTTTAAGTTTATTCGTAATTTACTCCATACATGCAAGCAATTTATATTCTATTGTAGACATTCCATGCTCAGAACAATAAATTAATATTAGCTTGTCCGTAGATTCGAGTTACTGTCTTCCGTGGTTCCTCTGTCGCTGACAACGCCCATTTTAATAGCACCCGCACCCCATCAAATAGGGTTACCGCACACGAGGACTTCCCCGCCCCCAGTCCCAATTTACATTTGCGCCTCTTGGTACTTGGGCCTCACGATACCACTAACCCAATCATCGCTGCAGTTAAGGCAATGTTGTTACTGTTTGTGTTTGGATTGGCCTCGGTTGACTCCAGCGAATGTCCTTCGCCTCTGTTTCCGGCTCCGCTTTCGACTCCATCACCTTCAGCGTTCGCTGTAATGAAGTTATTATGTTGACACTTGACTTTCTTACTTAGCCGCACCGCAGCAGCCACCGTGGATCTTTATAGTTATAGTTGCCGTTTGGCATTATGCAAAGTCCGCCTTTAAATGGCAGTAAAGTGGGCATTCACCTAGGCTCCCAAACACCCCTCAACAATCTCCAACTCATGGCCTTTATCTTGTGTTAGGAAACCTTCTATTTCCCTCACCACATGCTGTTGCTCTTTTCTCTTGACATTTGCATCACAAGCAGCGAACACAGAACAAACAAGCGGTAAGCAAACAAACACATACACATTCAACTCGCACACGCACGCACACAAATGCATCTGTAAACAGTCATATTTATTAAAAGCGATCGTCCTGCGGTTCCCATTCCCCGAAAGCTTCCGTCGCTCACCGCACGTTACTCTTCGTCAGCCTTCAGTCCTCACTCGTCCGCCGCTTCGTCCTCATCAGCGTCGACAAGCTTTTCATTTCAGTCTTAATTCCTTTTGAATAATATCTACCACTTAAACTTACAAACATCAAGACCACACTGAGTAGAACACATTCAAACACACTCACCCACACATCCTCACACATACACACACGAGTATAACACACACTTGACGTAGTCAGTTGTACAAACATACAAACGGTAAGTTCATGGGTGTAACTATTAAGGGGTACATTTGTCGTAGGTTGCTTTCAAATAGTATTCGTAGCATACATTTTGAAAGAACTTTAATAAATAAATAGTCAGATGTGTTCCAAAAATCGCTTGCCTATAAAATAATTAAGTACTCTATTTTCGAGTTAGACGAAAGTAGCTGTTTTTTGGACAATGTTTCTTTCTATCTATCAAAATCGGTAATTTTTATCGTGTTACCCATTTATTAATTTTTTGCATGTAGGATATTAAAGTGCGTTTTATGCTCAATTTGTTTCTTATAAAGTATTTACATGCAGCTCGCGCAGTACAACAACGTGAAAAATAATAAAGAATTCAGTTAAAAAACGAATTTTAGTATGCAGGGCTACAAATTTGCATGATGCCTAACTGCGTCGATTTCACTCCCATTTAGTAACGTCAATGCGATGTACATGGATGTGTGTGAGTACATAAATGTGTGCATGAATTTTTGAATGTGCCTATTTCGTTCAGTATGTGTTTAAACTTGAATGTGCTTTCATCTAGCAACTCGATTTGCAGCGAGTTGCCTCCCATTTTGTAGGCCCCTCTCGGTCTGGTTCCTCATTTATTGACGAAACCAGTTGCCGCTTCCAGCAGTCGCCACATGCTGCGATTTATTTTTATTAAAAACAAGGCACCCTACCGCTTGTTATTGCTTCATGTCTACCCTTTCCCCTTCCCCTTCCCCTTCCCCTTCCCCTTTCCCTTCCCCTTCCACTTCCACTGCCTTTTCCATTTCTCATTTCCATTTTGTTGTTGCCCACTGTTATTGTTCTTTGTGTCATCATCGCATATGGTATTATGTCTGGGGCCAATGCCAGATACATAACCAAGGTGATGGTAAACTCCAACTGGATTCTGTCCCTCGAGGCATCTGTGTAGCATGTATTAATTGTGGTTGTCACAGCAACGAATTGTGAAAACATCTTTGTTGAGTGGCGCTATATCTCTTGGATCACATCTGGACCACATATAAATACTTGTCCGAATACAAAAACAATTCCTTCAATTGACTTTAAATCACAAGGTACTGAAAAGAATTTGTTATCCAAGCAGTTCTTTGTTAATATGTCAATCATCGGCTATACGAAAAAGGATTCGTTTGCCTTTAGATTCGTTTTTGGTTAAATTTAAATTTTAATTGAACACAAGTCTGGGAGACTTGTGTGGGCTTTGTCATTAATAGCGCCACAGAATAGTTTGGCATAGAGAACTTATAAAAGCAGAATTTGAATTTCAATGAGATTCCATTTGTCTAAAATCATTTGAATGGCTTTACCAAATTGAAACTGGTGCCTGACCAGAAAAGCAGGGCTTATAGCATCTGGGGATTTGATCATGGCTGGCCACCCGTGGTGTTGATTTCAGCCAATTAAAGCGTATAATTAAGTGTATGCCGTCCACGAGCGAAAACAGCGAAAAGAAGTTCGTCAAGAGGGCACCAAGTCATCAGTCAGTTTGCTGTTGTTGTTGTTGTGGGTGTTCGTGTGGGTGTGGTAGGCGGGGCATGGCGCCTTTTGTGAATGTCCGAGAGCAGCAGCGGCATTGCGCCATCAATTTAAATGCAAAGAGCCTTTTGAGCCAAAGTGAAGGCCACCGCAGTCGAGCACCGGTCAAATGTGTCGAGGCGGCAGTTTCACTAATTAAGCAGCATAGAGTAGCGGCAAATCGCCTTACACACGATGTTGGCGCCGCATTTCGACCCTGGCTTCGGGCAATGGATGGCAATGGCCACCGCAGCCGCAACCAAGTCACCCATGATGACGATGACTTACCCGAGGCTGGAAACAGGACTGAGGAGGGATTCGGCAATGGCGAATGGGGTGTGGAAAACAATGCTAAGCGGCTCAGGGCTGGATTCGGCGCCCCGTAGAGTATGCTACGTTAATTTTACGAGACTTGTAGCAAGTGAATTAAATGGGCGTCCTCATTGAGCCCGACTCTGTCTCTGGACAAAGACTTTTGGCATTCGGTTTTCGGTCCTCGGACCTCCGTCCACTATCCATTGTCCACTGTCCAGACCAGTGTCATCCACTTGAACCTTCTGCAATGCCACCACCAGCATCAGCTTGTGGAGTTTTGTAATTAAAACGAAGAGGATTACATTAGCACGTAGGACAGCAACTGGTGGCCAATGGTTAATTAAAACGAGGTGCAGGAACGCACGATCCACACGTTGTCCAAATATTTGGGATGAGTTTAAAACTGGCCACAGAGTCAAAGTGGCCGTTACACGGTGCGCCCAGAATCGACAGCACTTGAGCAGTTGGTAACACGACAAGGACTAAAATGTCCGACATACGCAGCCAAGCGGTGACACAGCCAAACGAGGGCAGATTCAAGAAATCTTTGAATGCATGTTGCACTTTGTTAGACTTATTAAAGGCGTTATTTCAATTATTGCGTTAAGGATAAGGATACATTTACTCAGTAATGGAATGCTCCTTTGCTTTCATGAACATATGTCTTTCTTCAAATCTCATCATATTTATAATCACAAACTGCTTATTTTTTGCAAATAACGACACTTTAATAATTTGAACAATTATTTGAAAATTGTATACAACCCTCTTAAGTCGGACTAAGAGCAAAACAATGTTCTTACGACCATATAGAACTGCATACGAATAGGTGCATGGGCTAGGTATGATTTCCAACTTATGCATTTGAGTCTACAGCTAAAGTATGTAAATATCGAGTCCTCATAATTCTGTCACATTTCTGCGTTATTTTTAATTAGAGAAACAGCAAAAGCAAACAGCATGGAAATAGATAGAGATGTCAGAGCCATCAACGCCATGTACATATAATTTTCTGAAATACCCTGTAAATAACAGACACTTCACTCGCATGTCATAATCAATATGTATTCGTGTTTATTGAATATGCTTAACATACATATTTAATAAGCTGTATGTGGAAAACAAGAGAATGCTATGCCATCCCAATTATTTGTTGCTATAATAAATTAAGTTGTCGTGATATACCAGACTCATTAATCCGTTTTCATAACTTGCCATTCACAAAAAAATTACAGTCAGTGTCATGAAAACAATCTCATTAAACTGATTCTAGCTTTTGGCAAGTGGGTGTAGACCTCGTAAATTGCTTTGTAAACACTCGACACTCGCCTGGAAGCGAATGCTAAATTGCGTATACGCAAAGGCAAAGATAAAAAGTAAGTTTAATGTGAGAAAAGCGCTTTATAAATACTTGGCAGCTGACAAAAGTGACTTCAACTTTAACACTGTTATTCAATTTGAGTTACCGGATTTCTGAGATACGCCTCGCTGTGCTCTGAAGTCTCAGTAAGTTTGCTTTTTAATCATCATCAAATTAGCTGGTCTACTTTAGCGCAATCTAAGAAGAAGATGGTAAAGGTAAACTGTTAAATTTGAATACACCATACTTAACCAAAATTTCAACATATCTGAAAAAAGGCGTAGCATACTTTTAGGCACAAAACTTTGTATTTTAAGAGTAAGCAAATCATGATTGTAGAGAAACGACGAGATATGATTGTCTGCAATTCTGCAAATTAATTGCATTGCTAATTGAAATTAATTCAAGCTGAATAATTTTTAATTGCCAACGCAGTCAAATTTACTTGTCCGGCGACAAAACTGACTGCAAACGGATTTCCCCAATGCCATTCGTTATCTGATACGCAATTGGAATCATTCTCATGCCGAAACACTGTGTAAACAGAGTCTCTGCTATTTCGAAATTAACTGCACAATTCGCAGCAGCAACAACAAGAGCATCAACAAAACCAACACCAAGGTTTCGCTGTACAATTTCCGCAAATTAAAAGATATCACTTACAGCGAAATAATTTGCCAATCCGCAAAATGCTAGAGAGAGCGAGCGGGAAATGTCCGCGTGACACGCCCATTCAATCTCTGGGCAGTGAAAACGTAGCGGGCGGAGCTTATATTTTATTTTTAGCATGTTGACAGCAAATTGAATTAGAAACGCATTTCCGTGAACAAAGCGACCGCAACAGCTAAAGGGAGTAGACGAGAGGAGGTGAAAGGGACGGCGCAGAGAGGAGGGGCGGTTCATAAGTTAAGGACACACTGACACATGTGGATCCCTCTGCACTGCGTGCTGCATGCGGACGGTCGATAGATGCCGCCTGCGAACAATGACAAACCGCAAAAATTCAATTTAAACTTTATATTCCAATGGCGAACAAGTTGACCAACAATGAGAATAACAACAATAATAACAAAAGATTCAGCAACAACATCAAAAACAGCATCGAGCTGCGGGAAAGGACACTCCAACGGGCTTGGGGACGCATGCATATAATTGAAAAATTTGAATGGCCGCCAAGAAAGCCATTGAAGCTTGTTTATTATGCCCGGGAGCAAAGTTCATCACAAGACCAAAGCGATGAGTTCTCAATATTAAAGTCAACTTGCACAAAAAATACCATTCCACATAAATGATAAAACATCTACTTATTACTCCATATAAAAGTTTGCCATTCCTACAATAATTCGCGGGACCTCCATGTAAATGAGTTAATCTTGAGACATATGTGAAAAGTACAAAAAGTCAATTAATTGTATCGCAAGCGCTGAAAAAAATAGTTTCTTTCCAATTTTATATATTTTAAACACGATCCTACACAACGTTTTTGACAAACATATTAGACACATTTTTGTACTTTTTAGTTAAAGGTTCTTAAGATTGCGAATATTTATCAAGTCTTTTAATTAGAATTGAAAATTTGTCACAACGGGGCTATATGTATTTGTAAAAATGCTTAAAAATATATATTACTGGTATAATTTTTAAAACCAGTCTATTATATGCAAAATACAAGATAATTAATTTTTTGCGTTGAAACTTATAAATTGCATTACATAGTTAAAATCGTTAAGCACATGACTAGATTATCATGATCATTTGGTGTTATTTATTTATATTTAGCTTTTTTGGATATTTTCAACTCTTGGTATTAGGTATTAAGAAAGAACAAGTTGAATTGTGTGCATTAAAAGTACTATGTATATTAATTTTTGAACATGCTCCATCATCAGCTCATATACAATCTCTTGTGCTTCTTTATACAAAATGAAAACCACAAAATGGCGGCAATAAGGATTTGATTTAGATGACGTGTGCCGCGGATTTGCAGCGGATTTTTATGTTTATTTTGGGATTTAACTAAATTCCAGAGAGGCAAAAGGAACACGCCCGTTCAAAATCAGAAATCCCCAGCGTCACACACACGCTGAATGGCACTGCCGCCACACACATTTGCACAAAATACACTTTCATACACACACACATGGGCAATATTTTAGCATTTGTCATAATTAGAAAGCGCGGCCCCTTGGAAACATCTGCCGAGGAAATGGGAGCCGAAAAACATAAGAAGAATGGTCATAAAATAAAAGAAAATACGCGAGTTTCAAATTTTCATCTCTTTGGTGTTGACGATGGGGTCGACGTTGACGTCAGCGTAGGCGTCGGCGTCGCTGGCGGTAGCACACAAAGCAATTCTCCATCTCTCGTTTTCTCCCGTTCTCGACAATTATTAAAGTCTTACATAAAGGACGGCGGCACATTTATGACTGCACTTTTCACATCCGTTTCCGGATCCGTCTGTCGACACGCACACACACACACACAGGTTGCGTGTCGTTTATTTGTGGGGCGTGAAGCCAACAGGTCGCGGGCAGCGGCAAAAGCAATTTCACTTTACATTTGTTTTACGACATTTGCTCCCCATACATACGCTGGGTATTGGGCGGGATGGGGGCGTGGCATATATGCGACAACGTGTTCGCCATAGCTGCGTTTTGGTGGCTCCTCCTCGTCCTGTGATAAGTATTTATTATTATGCTTTTTAATGGTAGAGCGTTTTGCTTCTGTGCTTTTACCCAAATGAGTTTCCCTCATTAGAGGCCCACTTTGCCAGCCATTCTGTTGCTGTAGCTTTTGCTGCTCATCTTGTCGTAATGCACTTTTAAAAACATATTAAGGCACAGAAGTCACACTCCGAAGGGGAAATACACAGGTATAGATACCCTTCAAGAATGAATTACAAAGTAGATTTGGGCTAGAATGTTAGAATGTCGAACGTAAGTATTTGCTTACTCATATTTTAGTTGTATAATATTTTTTTTTAATTCCAAATACTAAGTCGTATATGTATGTGACTTACCCATTGTTAGGGTATTCAAGGATTACTTAAAAAGAGATCATAAATGCGAAAAGAATTACCACTAATTCTCTCTTTGAATTTGAAGAGAGCTTTAAGTGCTGTCGTCAAAGCAAGTTTAAAGATGAGCCAATAAAATAAATGCTTCGCATTGTGCCTACATACCTAATTACTCATGAAGAGTAATTAGCTCTTCAATATGGCATTGTCCTTGCTCCAAGTATGCATTTACGGCTTCTAGTCCTTTTCATCTCCTTCTCTGGATGCGGTCATTTGAGTCCTAATTTCAAGCAAAGATATGTTTTCTATTGAGTAATACATAACGGCAATATATGATTTAATTGAATACATGTTAAAGGCATTGTTGTTGACCTCAATATTGAAGACCTACTTGTGTATCGGGTTTCCAAGCAATATTTTAATCGCATTTCCCATGGGCTTACTGCAGCTGTTCATAGCAATATTAATTAACATTTCGTGGCAATATGCGATATTATTAAAAAGGTACACGGCGCGTGATGTGGCAGGAAAGCTTTTAAAGTAATTAATATTGGTACAAAGGGCCAGGAACAATTTCCCCAAAGCGAGGGAGAAGGGATATGTAATGAACAGCGTGTAACCCATTTCAAAGAACCCAATAATTCTGAACAATTGACAAGGACGTCAAGTGGAACTACAGAACTAAATTCAGGCAACTTTAGGAGCTTACTGGTAACTGTGACAGGGACGACTTTTCTTTTGAGGTGTTATGTAACACCAACAACTGTCAATACTAAAAATATTTCATTACAAAATTCATTAGGTATTCTGTCAAACACATCCCGGCATTCTTGGGTTTCGAAACCAAAAAGTTTTGGTAATTTCACACCTTAGACACATTTAGATGTGGCGCGTCCCAAAATGCTGATAAATGAGAAACTGACCTTGCAGTAGGGAGGCTATGGGGGAAACCCTGTTGCTAGTTACTCACCATCAAAATTAAATGATATATTCTGTAACTGGCGGTAACCCAAATCAGTAAGAGTGTCAAGTTGGCGAGAAGTGTGCTCCCAAAGTCGCATAATTAACAAGGAGTCAACACATGGATTTGGGTCAGGTCAAGATACCTTCTGCTTGGTCTTGGAGTGGCTCAGAGTTGGTCCTAAATTATGCGCTTTAAAATTCAGCCATGCGTACAAAGTTTTTCGGTTGTCACTTGGAATGACACGTAAACATAATTAGACGCACATTTAAAGGGTCATTAAAGGATACAGGACATAGAACGCGACCTGATGCGCCTCGCTCGGGCATATTACGTTGCCACTCGACCTCAGGGCCATGGCCAGCCCAGTCCCTCACCCATTTCCACTCCCAATGGCAGCTCTAGTTGGCAGTGCCTCCACTTACGGGTATTTGCATCCTGCCAAAGTGCCTGGTTCTCGGTCCTACCTCTGCCTCTTTCCCTGCTCAGGCACTGTTCTCGTACATGTGCATAGCACTGGCAACTCGTCGAAGGACGAGGGCTGAACAGCAACATGTAAATACCATTAGGCCGTCTTTGGTACTCGGTTACTTGGCCCTGGCACGACGCGAAGGGCCCACTTGACAATGTTCTCGACGACTTGACATTGTTTCAAGAGCAAAAATATGGCTTTTTAGCGTTCTGTTGCGAGTGCGACGAGTTGGTGCTGCTAGGATAATGGCCAGAATGGAATTGGCTGGGAACAAAACCGCAGTGAAAACACGTGGCTCGACTCAACGCGTCTCTCCAAAAATAGAGCTCAACAAAGGCCTCACAAAACGGCAATAAATGTATTTCAAAGTCATTAACACGTAGTTGGAGGAACCACAAATGGATTTATAACATGTTTCAGAAGACAATCTTGAAGTGCTTAGACGATGTTGCCGAACTCTGATGTTCACTTGACGGCATTATTAAACGTTACATAGCAATTAATTACATACTGTTCTTTTTATGCCACTCCTCCGTTTTTAGTTAAACTTAAAGTGCTTTATTTTTAAAAATTTACTACATTGCTTATGTGTTTAATGTTTAATGTTTGCAACTGTAGGGCACTTGGAAAATCTTCCTGTCCCAACGTGGTTCGACGACCCAGCTGTGAAATGCGTCTTGAAATAAAAATGCAGCGTTTATGGCCCAAGTTGTCGAGGATATCTTGGTGGCTGTCCTCTTCGTGCGGAGCGTTTACTTTATTTGCGACTCGTTGCAAACTGTTACACACGCACATCTAGATTCCCCTCCCTGCCCTCCCTCCCTCAGTTGACCCCAGCGAGTGCCCATTAACGCTTTTTTATCTGTTCATAAATTTTAATTTTGCCAAAATACTCCAAGTACGTGCCCCGCCTGCTCCGTGCCCTCTTTCCCGCCCAGTTGCCCATCCAACGAAGCTGCTATAATTTTTTTCACACTGCACGCATTTCCCTTTCCTTCCCCTATCCCTACCCGTACCCTAACAATCACCTCTCATTCTTAGTGTTTGTTGGCGTTTTCATTTTGGCGAAGAAAAATATGACTTCGTGGCTCCTATAGCACTTTTTTTCTTGCTCCATGGCAACCTTCTTTCTTTTCTTTTCATTTCTTTTCTTTTGGTTTTTTTGGTTACCACGTTTCGTTTCTAAGCTTTGTCCTTAAGCAGGCGAGCCGAGGACTCGCAACCTTATTTTGCTAGCGGCACATTTGTGTCCAAGGGCGTACACAGAGGAGGGGACCACTTTACCCCTACATACATAGCTACACATTTTAAAGCTTCCTTAATCAAATTCTTAATCAAAATTATGTTAAGATTATATTCAGAATTTTTAGCATGCTAAATAAAATAAAAGTGGTAATCAAGACACCATTTGTCACTTTATTGAAGGCGGGGATTTGAAATTGAACTCGAATTTTCGTATTATTCGTGATCAGATTTTCGCTATGAAATTCGTTAAACTTTAGAAATTTTATTACATATAAATTTTCACCTAATTTTTTCAAATTTATCTCATCATAAAGTCTCATCTTAAATGCTAAAATATAAACTTATGGGAATTTAATACTAGGATCCCTTCCACTTTCGCACTAAACTGAATACGCCCATGTTTGCTGTGCTTGCGGGATTGTTTATCGTCCTTTGCATCTCATTGAGCGCGTTGGTCGTGTTTATGAATAGTCCCTCCTTTGCAATGCTTCCGCGCTCCTTCAAGAGCTTCCAGTTCCTACATCCTTGCCCCTTCGTCCCTGCTTGAACTGCGCCTATCCTCGCCTATACTTTCTGGCAATCTGTTCATCTGGTCTGTTCCGGGTCGTCGCTATCCTTTTTGCTTTGCTTGGCACATTTAACTTTTCATTGCATATTTAACCTAATTAAAATGAGTTATACGAGTCAGGTGATAGGGGAGTGTTAATCCCTGACCTCTTCACTTTGCCGTCCTTTGCTAGGGCTTCCTTTTCAAACGAGCCTTGCCTTAAATTGAAATTTGGTCAAATTGGTGTAATTCGAATTTACATTTTGTGAAAACAAAGAACCATTTACATCATTTGTTCGCCAATCAATTTTTAAAATCAGAGCAATTAGTTAGTTGATAAGAAAAACAATATTAAAACCTTATCTTACTTTTTTGTTATTGTGTTCATTCTTTATTACAGGTAAGGTTATGTGGGGCTACTGCTGAACTCTTTCTATTGGCTTTTGACTAACATTAAACAATGTCCGGGGGAAAGGAGGAAACTAATCTAATGAATTTATGTGCGTCCTTGTATAGAGCAGAGTGCAAGGTGCAAAACGCACACGAACAATGCAAAAGACTCTAACTGAAAGCACTTAAGCCCATAAAATATTCAAGCCGTGAACATGTGGAAAAAATTACGAAGGCAACCGAGCGGAGAACACAAAAAGTCAGCACGCAAACAAGAAAAACAAGACAAGAAGAATGGAAAGGAATGGATGAGTGGACATAACAGACATTACTGAGATGGACACGGGGACGCAGACGGAGACGGACAGGGAAGAAGGAAGAGTACGGATGTAACAAGGACATCGATGCTGAGGCACAGAAACAGGCGCGCAATTTGCTATTCGAAGAAGAAGGGCCAGGAAAAAGGGTCTCCAGACCCTTGTCCCGGTGAAAGGCAGACAGCCACTGATTGAATAGAAAATAAAGGGCAAGTAGTTGGCCGATGCTGGGCGATGAGAGCGGGGTATGATGAGCTCCATAAATGTCGCATGGCAAGCGGAAACGGAAGCGAATGGCGCCGCTGCTGGGACTGTCGGCATTGTGCAACGGAAGTGGTAAAGGCAAAGGGCCCCAAGTGGCCACAGCCCTTACCATTTGCATATGTTCGTAGGCACGGATAAAATTGACATCCTTGTAGTATGTGTTTTTCTGCGAAACACTCACATACATACAGATAGTCCTTGCTTAACGAGACAGAAGTCACTTTACTGGAGGATTGAGCTTTACACATTTTATAGACACTATAGAAGTATAATAAGAAATGCCATTTAAGAGTTCGTTTTCATCAGTAGCACATTTTAGCTGGGTATTTTGAATATCCTGATAAACAAAAAAGAATTTGCGGAAGCTCTTTTAGGTAACTCGCATACGAGTATACGCCATTGTTGAATGAAAGACGCTGAAGAGCAAGGTGACATCTCATTCGTTGCAATTGTAGGAGTGCGTCAAGGATATTAAACATGTCCTTAAGCATAAAATGTCAATAAACGCAACGAGCCGAACTTAAGCAGTTTACATTGGATGCACGACAGCGACAAGGCGCCAGTTCCGTCAGTTCCGCCAGATCCGCCAGTTCCACAATCACCCAGACGTATGGATAAGTACATTTTTGCATCAATTTCTTTTCTTTTTCTTTTAGTTATTTTCTTTCTTTTGGGTAGATTATGTTACTTCTTACTTGTGCCACTCGTGTAGCCTAAGATGCTGGCTGCTCGAGTGCAGTTCAGGTTCTTTAAACATAAAATTATAAAAGGATCGAAATCGAGTTAGTGATGACAAGACTCCTTGAGTGTAATAGGCACTTAAAGTATCATAAACATGCACAGTTTTTGGAAAACAACGTTCTCGTTTGCAAATTCTTAAATGGCTATTACTTTATACAACTTTAAATGACTAATAGTTACTTTGTTGGTATTCAGCCATTACTAAGATTATCATACCTTCTAAAGTTATCTTGTAGCACGTGAAAGATGACTTGGATGCTACTTATAAAAAAATACAATTAATCTCTTTACGATGCTAAAGCAATTCTAAGCTTAAATTTAATTATACATTTTCATAATGATTATTAAACTTGTATTTATCTTAGAGAATTATTATGCGAATAATTATTAGTTTATAAATGTTTCCATACAGCTTTGACAAAATTTGATCACACTAGAACCTTAGAGTATTAATGATAGCTAGAGTCAGTTGATTGTAGTTCAATTAAGGTTCCACAATCTACCATTGAAGAGCTGTCTTTATCAGCAGACACGCATCTGTGAGAACTCTTATTTAGTCTGTGATTATTAACATGCATTTTGAATTTGGTTTTCAACTATTAGACTCTTATCATTGACAACATACCAACCTAGACAATAACAAGTTTCTGGAAATTATAAATTGTGATTTCTTCAAACCAGAAATTGTTCAGATCTATGAATTTAGTTCTTTTGCTGCTGTTGCAGGGCGAACAACTCGCAGCGAGATGAGAGGTAGAGGAAAAAGGAAAATCTAAATTTGTATGAGGAGATTGGTGAGATTAAAACAAATTTACTTTAGCTTCTAATCAGTGGTTGAACGCCATGGTGTTTGCTGTCCTTCTGTGGCAATCGAATGGCGTTTCCATGGAGCAAGTGTGCGGTTTCTGGCACGGATCTGGCTACATAGGCAATTCTCGGGACTGCCAGGGCTGGGGATATTGCCAAAACAACAAGCTTGTGGCACGAGGGTACTGCTCGGAGAATTATTACCATGATTCCCGCTCTGGAACTTGCAAACTGGCAAAAGACGTAAGATGTGCACCTCAGGAATGGGAATTTTGTGCGATGATTAAGTCAGGAGAGTATACAGCGGACCCCTTTGATTGCCAAAAATACAAAAGATGTGATGGCGAGGGGGATGATGAAGAGGTGCACTACTGTCCTGATGGTCATGTGTTCAACAACAGACTACAGACATGCGTGTCGAGTGCAGGCGGTTGTCCACAAAAGAATCTGGACCTATGCGCCTATATGCCAAGTGGAACAACTCTGGGTGATCCGCTGAATTGCGGACTCTACTTAGAGTGTGACAATGGCTCTGGCACTGTGGGAGTCTGCTCAGCATCTCGTTTCTACAACTATAAAACCGGGCATTGCCAAACAACTCAGCCAGAACACTGTGGTGAAGATGGTTATAAGCCGGGCAAGATTCAACCTCGAGGGACAGACGCCGATGTGTGTGCCAACTTCTACCAATCCGATCGTTCTGGTAACCAGTTCATTTCAGATGGTCTTACTTGCCACGGGTACTACACTTGCAGATCCCAGTTTTTCATTGGCAAGTGGCACAGTTGTCCTCTGGGCACCCACTTCCAGTGGTGGAGTCAGAAGTGCGTCCTTCCTGACGCTTACAGCTGCCCCTTCGATCGATGCGGCAATCTGAACACGACATTTGTCACCGTTATCAACACGGGTTGCACCGAATATATATTCTGTAAAAATCAGGTATCCTACAGATTGCTCAAGTGCTCGGAAGAGTATCCATACTTTGATGAGAAGCTAGGAGTTTGTGTCGATACATTTCCAAACTATACGGTATGCTTTATGGATGGGTGATAGACTTGTACTTATAATTAGCCGAATACTAACTATGTTCCCTTTAATATTTGAAATTCTTTATGCTTATAATTCTTAAATTCATTAAGATTATATTTTAAGTAATGTTTATCTTTTCTGCTGTTGGAATAATAAATGGCTCGCGCATCTGTAGTCTATGGAAAAACACAAATAAAGGCACTCAATGTCAGGCTGCCTTAAAATCAACACTGAAAGAATACCTCCATTTGTTATCCTATCCCAAAACTCGTAGGAGGATATGCAAACAAAGCACAAGCAGCAAATAAAATAAATAAAAATATGAAGAAAGTCGAGAAATGCGTAGACAAGATTTATGTTTTGCCAATATTTTCAGCGCCTTTTTTCACAGGCAAATTTGGCGCACTTAGCTGAGGGTTGGGAAAGGAAGTGTAACATCTGGCGAGCTTTTTGTTTCACTTTTAAAACATATGGCAAAACAACACTGTCGAAGAGCTTTAACAATAGTCTCAGGTATTTTTAAAAATCGAACGTATCCGCAGTTGAACCTGCTTATGTGTCAACAATATAAAGAGTCTGACTGAAAAAGAAAACATTTACTTGTAGGGCAGTTTAAGATAGCCACTGTGGCCTCGAAATCGGAGTGGCCCCTATGATGAGTCATTGAGTTATTATGATTGACTTTTATTACATGGAATCGCAATTTATTTTACTTAACAACACGCAGTAAAACGAACCAAGGGGCAGCCCGGGGGGAGGACGGGGCAAGCAGCAACAAGCGTGGCCAAAAATTTGAATGAAAAGTTATAAAGAAATTACGTTATTTATCATTCGCAGTGTTGCACAGCCCGCGGAAGAAGCCAAACGGAACGGAACGACATACACAGACACACAGAAACAGATATATGTACAGACTGAGTCCCGACTCGTTTCGAGGCAGCAGCAACCCAAACCGTTTCCGTTTCCGCTCATTTATTTGCCTGACTGTCACACACACACACATAAACACACTCACACACACACACACACAAAAAGTCGTGTGCTCTTTTCGTTGTAGTTTATGCACTGTTAAAAAGTTTTACGTGCTGGCAAGAGAAATTTAAATTTATTGTTTTGCGGTTTTATTGAACGACTCTCGCATCACCTCGGTCGTCCTCTAGTTACCACGCCCTCCGCCTCCCGCCCCTTGACCAGGCTCCTTTTCAAATTAGTTGCTGCTCGGCAATCGATGGGCGTTTGATTTACTGCCGATGCGAGATTGAAATGCCTAATTGCTTTAAAATTGGGCGTGGCCACAATGCCAGCCACCAGGTGAATTAACGGCTGTCGAAAAGGCTGAAAACTGTTTCCGATTTCCAATTACAATGTTAGCAGCTCGACTCTGAAAGCTTTTCTGTTCTAGCAATTCCTTGGAGGAGAAAAATTAAATATCAAATGGCTTATACAATTTTCAGCATTCCTATTGGACCATGAAGCATCAAATAACTGTTGGATAGAGTGGTTAAAATTGGTATTTCGAGAGAACAACTAATTTTAATCACTCCATCTAATAGATGATTAACATTTCATGCTTAATTATGAATGCGGAAAATTGTGTGAGCCATTTCATATTATTTTCTAACTGTCATTATCATTATTTGTTCATTAAATATTTTCAAGTGGCAGCATTGCGAAAATTACTTTTCCCATAACATTCCATGTCATTTCGTTTTACATTTTGACAGCATGCCAAATGCAAAAATTTGACATTAACATTAACACAGGTAAGATGAAAATTGAATCTGTGAAGAACTTTGGAAACTCTGTCCTCGTTTGCAACTTTCCATCTGCGCAGCTTCATTTAAAGCATACTCATAGTTGAAATAATTAAAAACGTATTACAGTCCTGGCTTCACAATTCCCAGCCCGTGAGCGTGAGGAGCTAGGATAATGGGAGGCAGGGAATGCATGATGTCAATCGCAGACCACAACATTGCAGTTTCAAACGCGTCCCCCACCTCATTAAATCCGTGGCCATTATCCTTGAATTTCTCAGTGCAGACAAAGTAACCTTTGCGATGTCAGGGCCAATGCCACCAGCCAAGGACTTACTGAGTCTGATATCCCTGAGCTTTGGCTTAGCATCCTCGCCCGAGGTTGTCTGAGGTTGAGCTTTTGTTTCGTCAGGCTGCCGGGTAGATTACTTGACTACCTTGCCTTACCCAATGGGCTGAGATGTCAAAGCCCAATGCGAAGTTTCCCTTTTCTTTACAGTCCTTCAATCTGGCTCTGTAGCTACTGGCAAGTAGAGTGTTGCATTTGCCGTGTTGTTCTTGGCCTGATGTTTATGCCGTCGCTGTTGACATTCAGTTGACACACACCCCCTCGTCTTGCCCGGTCCTTTCCTTCGCTCTCCTTTCCTGCTCGTCCATAGTATTTCCGGCAGCAGGCCAAGTAATAGATCATCAGGCGTCTTTGTTTGCCCATCACCACTGTGCTTTGCAGTTGCCTCTGCCACCACCGCATCCTCTACCAGTATCCTTCATCTACTCCCCCGCCTTCATCCCCAATACTGCGTTGATTGCTCGTTGTCAGCTGCTGCGCTTTATTACTGCAAGCTTAGACCGATGGTCGGCTGGTTCCCTGGTCCGGTCCGGTCTGTTCTGTCCTAGTCCATCCAGTCCAACACGGCTTCCATTGGTATAAACAATTTTTGAAAGGTTATTTCTCTTGCAACAGCCGCGGTCCACACTTTGTTCCGCTTTGCACTTCATTTGCTGTCATCTCGTCCTTCGTCCCCCGTACCTCGTCCTCTTCCTTGTCGTTTCGTCCTTCGTTCTCGCTGCAATAAATATTGTTTACTTGCCCGTCCTTACTGCATCGCCCGGGCAGCTATTTGTTATGTCATTCCACTGGAGCCGTTGACATTCATCCAGACAGAGCGACAGCAGCCAGAAAATATGGTCGAGACATGCTTCGATAAGTATTAAATCGCACAAGGGGAATTTCAGTTTGTAGCATAGACTCATCTTAACTCGCATCTGGTACTCAGTATTTTTGTTTGGCTGTATGTTCATAATTGTCTCAAATACTGACAAAGTACTTTAATAATTTATACTTTGATATCGCTTAAGAGTTATTTATAAAAATATTTATAATTTGAACTATATAACTGTAGCTTTAAATTTAAGAGAGTGTTTTGAGACAATAAATATTACATCTTGATTTAAGATCACTTCTTTTTGTACTTTTCCCAAATATAAAAAAAGTTAAAATTTGAAGACGATTTGATTTGATTGATTAGTTGATTTTGGAAACCGGTCTTATTAATCAGTGTAGAGTCTAAAATGCTTTATTGTATAGAAATGATTAATTTTCGTCTTATTCTTGATCTATCAAACTACTTGCGCCTGCCGCCAGGTGGCGGTCTGAAAGGTTTTCGGCGAGACTTCGAGTCCACAATGAGGACTGATTGACGCTTGAGGAAATTTCGAGAAGGCACCTCATTGTCGTCATCCGTTGCAGCCACTGCAAGTTGGAGATGTTCATGATTATAAGCTCAATTCGATCCTTGAAGGACTCGTTCACTTACCCACTGCCGGCGCCTGTTCCGGCGAGGATGAAGAAGTTCCTGCCGCCCGCTGGGCACGACCAGCGAATAAATTGTAGTAGCACATGGGCATGGGCTGCGGCTTCTCGCCCTCGAGCACTGAAGGCGATTTGGGTGGCTCCAACTGGTAGGCGTCGTCCTCGTCGTCCTCCAGATCAAGTTTGGGAATCTCAAGTGGCGGCACGTCCTCTGGCTTGCTCAGCTCCTGGCATCGCTTGATTTTCAACCTGAGAATCTCAATCAAGTCCTCGTCCTGGGCCGAATGAGTTAGGAAATTGGGAAGCTCTGTGACGCTGATGTGTAGTTTGCGGTCTCGCATGTCGATGTTGCTTTCGTCCACCTCCTGCACCTTGAAGATCATCTCGCAGATGCGCTCCTTGAGGTACTTTAGCACCCCCATGGACTTGTCGGCTGCGTCTGTGTCCTTCTTGCGATCTTGTTCCATTACAGCAATATTGTTCTTGATCTGTTCGATGACCTCCTGATTCCTATAGATAATAATCTGATTAGTCTCTAAATTTGAGTGTATCCACCTTAGACCTATTCAACTTACACTTCACTCTCCTTGACGTCTGAGAACTTGGAAGCCTCCAGCTCGCTGGTCAGCGCCTCGCGCTCTGCCTCCAGATTAGCCTTCTCGGCTTCGGCGGCCTTTCGCAGATATGTGAGTCGAGCAGCCGACTCCTTTTGGGCGCTAAAGCGCTCGAAGACCTCGTAGGGGGAGGTGGCGCCGGAAGCCTCCATCAGTTGCTTGAAGAGGGATTCCATGTCGCTCGTCACGCTCTCCAGCTGCGACACTGGCTCCTCCTCTCCGTTCTCTGTCTTGGCAGTGTGTTGGTCACCCGAGCTGGAGCCCACGCTGTCTTGATGCACCAGTGTCTTGGTCTCGGCGAACAGCTTGCGTCCAATGCGCTCCAGCTCCAGCTTTCGCGCCTCTACCTGCTTCCTGAAGTCCAAGGCCTGACGCTCCCGCGTCTTCTGAGAGAGATTGGCCTGCTGCTCCTGCCGCTGCAGGATCACCTTTGCAGCATCCCGCATCTCAATTGCCTCGTTGTGCACCTGCTGCAGTCTCTCGATCTCAGCCTTCTGTTCGTTCAAGGACTGCTCCAACTCACGCAGACTTCGCTCAAAGCGCTCTGCATCCGTCATGAGGGAAGCTTCGATGGATCGATACTTCTTACGAATGTGCTCCGCCTCCATCCACTGGACATTGGTGCGGTGAATTTCGTTCTCCAGCTGACAGACAAGCTGCGGAAAATGGTCACTTGATCAGACGACAATTCACCTGCTACAGATCTACAAGAAACGAGTGACTCACCTTGCGATTTGAATCCTCTTCGAGTGTCTCCGGTGGCTTCTCTCCCAAGTTTTGGTTCTGCGCCTCTTTGTTGGCCAACAGCTCTCGATATCGCTCCACGAGCCTGGTGAAGTGCTGCTGCCGTGCCTTGAACCGATGTCGGAGCAGGTCCATCTGCTTGCGGCTCTCTGTCAACTTCAGATCAGTCAAGAAAATGGCATCCTCAGCGTTCTTGGCTCCAATTGGGTAAGTGGCCTTGCCCACGATTATGGTGGGAGTGGCACCCTGCTTCTTGCGCGGCTCAGTGCTGGGCTCCTTGATGATCACAGGACGTTGGAGCGGATTGCGCAGCCGACTTGCCTTCACCGTGAGCTCCTTGATGTCCTTCTTCAAGGACCCTATGGAGTCGCAGTTAATGCGGTTCTGTTTCTGCCATTCCGCGGCATTGGCCGTCTTTTGACCCTCTAAGAAAGCGCAATGCATTTGAGAATTTGTATAGATTCTTACCATAAAATAACTTTACTCACCGGCCAACAGGATTCGTTTCTTAATTTCATTAATTTGCCTATTTAGTTCACTTAGTTTGTCAGATTCCATAATTTCATAGGAAAAAGTTACTTCATGCTCACCTTTAACTAAATCCTTTTGATTTGTTAAATCGATACACTCTCCAACTTGTTTTGACAACGAACCTTGAGACCGGTTCTGTTACCATAAACAAGTGTTAGCCTCAGAGAGCTTCTTTTGTTGTTAGCAACGAGTTCCACAGCTGATTATTTATCTAGCAGATACAATCTACGAAGCCAAGTCAAAAACCATTTGGCTAAAATCTAATAGATATATTTAGCTACAATACCATCACATTTAATTGCGTTCTTTTACTTTGCATTTCATTGAAATCAACAGCGAAAAGTCTTAGCTATCAGATATAGACGTATTTTGAAGATTTTTTTTTTTTAATATTTTATTAATATTGTGGTACGAAATATTCTTAGATTTCTTCACATTATATACTTTCTTAATTGTTTACGAGCGTAAAATTATTTCTGTGAAGCTTTAAAGTTCGTTATCCGATGATGACATTTTAAAGACACTGATCCGAACCATAAATATTATATTACATAAGCCGCAACTCAAAGCTTTAAATTTGGTAGGATAAAACAAAATTTTAGAATTTTTCATATTTTTAATTAAAGTAATCAAATCAATAGTCAGCTAACACGATTTTGACTAAACAAAATGGTTTCCAAAAGGGGTAAAATATAACAATTGATCACAAATTCGAATATAAATTATTCTAAAAGCAAGCGTGAATTTTCCACACACTTGACAACGAGTCCGACAAACTGAGCCGCCACATCGGAATCTCTGAAGCGACAGGCCAACCGTTCCCGAACTCCCTCCGGGCAGTTAGCGTAATTGAAGTGCGACCAGCGGCAGCTGTTCGTACAGTTGGCCAAGTAATCGATGCTCCACTTGCTGTCGAGTCGCATATGGATAAGCAACTTTTCCGTGCTTTTGTCCCAGAGAACTATATAATAGATTCCAGAATTCGGACCATCCAATTCCCAAATCTCAATCTGGCCTTCGCCTTATTAATTGATTTAATATAATCAAGTGATAATAAACAAATTTTATTCAATTACCTCTTTTTTTCCACTCCTTCAATCCATTAAAAACAAAGAGCTTTGTTGGCTTTCTGAAGATCTGAACCCCAGTTTTCTTAATCACGCTGGCGTCGACTATTTCATGAAACGTATTCAACGATTTTTCTTTGTAAGGTTTCAATCTATTTTCTGGTTTAGCCACTAACTCAAATAATTTATCAGAACCTATATCTTGAAATATATTAGTTGTTTCCTTTCTAATCGATTTGTGTCCTTCTCCCTGATTAACATTCAATGAATTCTCTATCTCAGCATCATTGACCACCTGTTCATTAAATGGATCAACGTTCTCAGATGTAGTTTCCTCAACCGAATCTCCAAGAGTAATGTTGGACTCTGCTGAGCTTTGGCAAGTATCCGTGAGTTCATTATATACTAAAGAAGGCAATTCGAAAGACAGAGTCTTAACTAAAAGGAGCTTCGAAGCCGAGATATATTCGGAACCCAACTTGGATTCTAAGAGACAATTATTAGTCTGGATATGAAAAATCGAAATATCTTTGCATTAAATCTTACCAGATGTTCCTGGTGAATTTGTTTCATTCATAATATCTTTAATGAAGTTCATTAATGGGGTGTTCCTGATACAACCTTGAGGTCTAAGCCCGATTCTTTTATTTTTGTCATCGACAAACAACGTTTTTATGAAATGTGTCTGATCACAGCAATTTTTGAAAAGTAAACTTAGTGGACTATAATTACGCTGCACCTTTGGCTCTTCTTTAATATCATCCGAAATAAAAATATTCTCATTATTATCAGGTATTTGTTGCACCTCCTTCGCCAAGTTCGATTCGCCGCTTTTTTGATCGGCATTAAAAGACTTGCCAGACTCTGTCAATAATTGTTCCATCGGATTTGGATTCATATAAGTCTGAAATGAGAACAACTCTAAAAAGTCAATTTTCTCTGGCAACACATTGAGCTTATTTGTAGATGCCACAAAGTCACTCAGCCGATTGGTGGACAGTGAAAAGTCCATTTTGAGATTCGTCCATTCATTTGAGCTTGTTGCACAATTTGAATTCAGATCCAAGCACATATCCAAACTGCTATGCAATTCAAATGAGGAGGCAAAAGAAAGAGGTGCAAGATTCAGCCGTGGGTCTTTGGTGTTGAACTCGAACAGATATTGATTTGATGCATCTTGCCAAATCGCAGGTACCTGGGATCCTTCTAACATTGTGGCAATTAAATAAATTGGCTGTAATTTTTATATACTATGTTTTGTCTATATGTTTCTGTATAAGTGAACGACTGCTTGGTTGGTCATAATACTTATTTCAAAATTTTTCTAAGCTTGTTTTCAATACCTTTCTCGAGCAAGTTGTTTGAAAAACCTGATAGTCCATCTAGTTCAGTTGTCCTTTTTTGTTATAATAGAAACACGTCTGTTTTCTATGGTCTCACATTTCTTCCGATTGGCATCGTACGCTCCAAAAACTCAACTTATTATAGTCCGTGTGGCGGAAACTATTCCAGCGGGCAATGCGGCCACTGCGTCTAATTACAATTTGCGCATTGCTCAGCGGAGCGTATACGTAATCATAGGTAGCAAGGAAGAGATGGCAACCATGGAAACCGTGGCCTGAGACTCAAATTACATTGACAACCAACTTTCCTTTTGGGTTTTTCAATAGACGCCGAATACAAAGCATAAAAACAAAGCCAGCCGGAAGGCAAAATGAAATGAAAGCAAAGAATATAGAGAGGAGCTTGGAAATCCCAAAATAATCGTTACAATTTGAATGCAGAGATGGAGGTCCCCAGTCAAATAAATATGCGAGGGGCGGTCAAAGCAAATAGCGAAACTCAAATCAGAAATATGCATAAAATGTGAAAAGAACGAATACGAAATGCGAAACGCGAACAAAAAAAGTAAACAAAATGTGAATGCAAACAAAAAGAACTGAATTTCTCTTACGAAGTAAAAAACAATAAAAATTTGCGCACCATTAAATTTGTACACTATTTGTACCACAAAAATTGCGTTTTCTGTTTCCGTTTCCGTTTGCTCTGTCTGCGTGTGTGCGTGCTTGAATACTTGTATGTGTGTGCTCACTTCCCACTGACTTTTCTATATTCCTTGGCTTTTGCTTTATTCGATTACCCGCACTCCACGTCCTCCTCTTGCTGTTAACCACAAGTTTATACGTTTTCAATTGTCGACACTTTTGTTTTGGTTCCCTGTGAGCTTTGTTTCCTCTCGCTTGTTTATATTTTGTTGACATTCAGCTGTAGCTATTTATGGATCCAATGGCAAAGCCAAAACATGTCAAAGTATGATTTGGAAAAAGTCGCAATTGATTTATGTATTTGGCGACAAACTATATAGAGACCCTTAGCAAATTATGGTGACATTGTCTCGTATTTGCGATTCAGCTAAACAAGCTGTAACAAATACCGCAAAAAAAGAGATAAAATCCTTGTCTGTCTGTTTCTCCACTTATATAAATCCATACATGGAATGTTTACTTATGTAGCTCCAACCATGGAAAGAGTTAAGGTAGAAATTATGTGAAATGGAAATTGCCTGTGCTTTTCGTTAAGTTTCTCAGCTTATAACGAGGGAGAGTCCTTGGCGCCGAATTAACTAAATCAGACACACATTGAAATTAATTAAAATTAAGCTGTATAAGGCTGTGCATGTTGCGACTTCTGGCTTCTGCCAATAACGACGACGTAACCACAAATGATGGGGAAATTAGTAAAGCGATAAACGAAAGAGGCTAAACGAGAGCAGCTTCTTCCCGGAGTACAAAGTCAGGAGGCAGGAAATGAAAAATCGTCCACAAATTAATTACATTTTGTAATTTAAAGATGAACGCCGTCTGCACTGCTTAAAGTATATTGTGTGTGTGTGTTTTGCAGTGTGTGTGCCATGTTTGTTATGTGCTATGTCGCTGCTGGCGCTCTTGGTGATTATTTTGAGGCTACGTCACTTTGTCCTCGTCGTCAGAGTTGACGGTTCAGTGACCTTTTGCTCTGACATTTGCTCGTCATGCTCAACAAAGTCGACCAGCCCATATGCCATATATGTATGTATGTATTTGTTTGCATCCATGTGCACATACATACACATACTCCTGTCTGTTTACGTTGAGCATTGGTGTGTGCGAGTATGTCCTGCAGGCAACACCTGCTTCCACCACCCCTTGACAGATGGTAGAACATTTCCATCGTTGGGGCACGCAGTGCAGCGC
Source organism: Drosophila rellima (assembly GCA_035043635.1). Classification (NCBI taxonomy): domain Eukaryota; kingdom Metazoa; phylum Arthropoda; class Insecta; order Diptera; family Drosophilidae; genus Drosophila; species Drosophila rellima. The sequence continues at coordinate 8,368,563 of JAWNMV010000806.1, read as the reverse complement.
GAAATTATTCTAATTAGAGCGCCACCCTCTCCTCCTCCCTTCCTCCCAATCTCACCCCATCCCTTTATTTCAAAGAGCCATTTTTCTGCTCCGAGCCATGATGGTCTGTCTTTGAATATTTTAGTTTACACTTATTACGAGTTCCTTTTCAAAGCGATACTGTGAATATATAATTACATGAATGGAGCTAATCACGTAACCAGCATCTCTATCCATTTGATAAAAGCAAATGACTCCTAAACGACCCGAGGGATTAGTTGCTGTTCAGTCTTATGCTATCAATTTCAAAATTAACATATATTTTTAGTAAAAGCTTTAAATATTATTTGTTCACCAACTACATATAAATGAACATTGTAAATATTTATATTATAGTTATAGTTATAGTTATTGCTCCAAGAATATAAATAAATATTATTCATATGGTTTTATTTATTTTCATATACAAAATAGAACTGAGTTTGTAATAAAACGTGTGCATTTTTAGAGAATTTTTATAGGATCGTTGTACGACTCATTTGCTGCATGCCCCAGCAATCAAAGCACGCTTCATGTAGAACGCTGTGGGGCATGCAGCTTTGGGGACGACATCATCATAATGCAAAATGTGCTTAATAGTTTAACGCGTCATGTACCACTTGTGATGGTGTGAGTAAGAATACACACACATACATACATTATATAAGTATTTTGAGAGTATCCAGCCAACACACCTGTTCAGGCTTTAGCTTAATTCACTTTGCCCCAACATGCTTTTACCTCTTCCACCTTCTCCTGCCCCTCCATTTGCTGCTCCTACTGATGATGATGATGACGCTGATGCTGATGGTGACTAGATGGCGACAAGGATGACGCTGCAGCCTGCCAACAATCCAAAAGAGAAGTAAATGTCAGGCTGCTTCGCACATTTTTCGTCAGATTCAAATGTTGTTATACACGTTAGTCGTGGAGCTAGGGTATACTGTATTTCAACAAGTGTATGTAACAGTCAAATCAGGCAACTCCAATTCTACAACTATTTTCTTGATCAGAGTCAACAGCTTAGTCGATATGGCCATGTCCGGCTGTATGAACATTTAGATTTCAGAGACTTTAAGAGATATATTAAACAAATTTAGCACACTGACTTTTATAGTCTGCACTTTCCAGCCACCAAAATTTGGTACACAGACTGTCGTACAGCCAACGCGCATCACACTATTATCTAGAAAACTACAGCACCCACTTCTGTCCTGTAAATCAAGGAATATCTGAGATATCATTAAGATAAATAAGACAATATCTATGGAGGTTTCATTTTTAACAACGCAAGCGCCTAAGAGTATGCAATTGTTTTTATATCGTAGGAGTCTGAGCTTCTTAAGTCAAACAAATGTATATTTTATTGTGTAACGGGTATCTCATAGTCGGCTTCTCAACTGTATCGTTATTACTTGTATTTCTTTTTTGCATGTGATACAGTTGCCTGCTTGCGTCATGCCCCTCACTTGTCAGGTGCTAAATTAGAGGCAGGACAGGTTGCTGCCACTGCTGCTGGGGACGCTCCTCTATCCCTTGCACGTGTCGCATGATGTATGACATTTTTGCGCCTCATAAACAGACACGTCCACCGGCTGGTAATCAGGTGTCCACAATCGAGCGCACTCCATGTGCCGCTCACCGTTTTGCAGCTTCTTTGTGTCTGTTCAAAGAGCCAGAAACATCACCTAGTAAAAATCCTCAATGCTAGTGGCCAGGGGAGAATGCGGGGATTGTTCTGAACATGGTCAGGTTTTTGCTGGGTTACTCGACATCAGGGAAGGGGGATCTGGCCCTGCTGTTTGCTTACCTTAACGAAATTGGTACGACTGTCGACGGGCAATGGCGTTGTGGCCATGTTGACAATTTGTTCGTTTACCTTTTCTGTGTACTGACTTATTTGCCTCGATGGGGCAACTTAAATGTAGTTAAAGTTTCTTGACCCCGCAAATTGCACTTTAACTGAGGCAGCATTAAATAATCTCATCAAATCTCATTTTCTTCAGGTTATGAAAACTCTTAAAATTGAAACTGTAATTATATATAATCGGTTTAATAAAATCTGCAGTTAAAATTGAGAGTTTTGCGAATAATCTGCCACAATTGAAATAAACTTCTTAAGTAAACAGAGAACGAAAAGTGATATAAGTGCAACTCAATCTGTAAGAGCTCTTCAATAATTTGTTGTCCTATAAAGTTCTTCAATTATGATCCGATTAAGAAATAGTACTCAGAAGCAGTTGGATATAGATAAAAGCTGAGTGAAGTGCGAGTAAATTGTTAAATTGATTGCTTTTCCAAGTGGCCCGTCCGGCTAGGTTGACTCCCACCGTTAGGCTGTGTCAGAGCCAAATTCTCATTAAAAACACATCTCAATTTTATTTACATAAATCGAAGTCAATGCAAATGCTGGCAAACGAAAAACTGAGGGCACACGTTAGAGTCATCACTTGGATATTATTTAAAATCGATTGCAAACCAATTAGGGAGTGATTTCAAAACATTTCAAAAGATACATTCAACTATGTATGTCCATGTCTCTTAACAAAATGACTAAAAAACAAAAAACATTAACCAAATGATATACTCTTGGCAAGGAAAGTTTTCCTGCAGTTTGGCTGACGAGGGTCTCCAGGCAGAAGGACAAAGTGAAGTTGATGTGGAGCGCAATGGGATTATGACACTTTTCATGGTTCGATGCTCGCATATTCAACTTTTGCTTTCATTGAGTAAAATAAAAAATTCAATTAAAATGCGCACACGGACAACATTCAGAGTTCACTGCCAAAAAATATTGAGAGCGGAACGGTCCAAACAATAAAAAGCAAAAGCGGACCGAAAAATGTGAAAAATCAGCATAACAAAGTGAACAAAACTATGAAAATGCATTTGTTGCAACTTGCAATGTCTGTTTTTGGCTCCAGGGTATTCTATGTCCCTTGCACATCGGTCCAAAAAGGGTAGGCAGAACATTTTTTAATATTTCTTTCTGAATTTCCCTTTTTACTGGCAAAACTATTGAAATATTTTTTTTTTATTTTTGTCCTTTTTTGAATTTACTAGATTTTTTAAATTTCTATTTTCAGTATAGGGTATTTTGAGATTCATCTTCCTATATTCTCTTATGCTTCGTGGACCTGGCGAGAGTCCAGCATGTTGTACTTGTTTAGATCCCGCGGCGGTCACCACAAAGGACAAAACTACTATAATTTCGCCTATTGAAAAAAATAATGTAAAATATGAACTGCATGCGACTGTTGGTAGAGTGTTTTATTTGGACCTCAACGATGATTTTCTTCCTTCATTTATTTTGATTTGTCTTTATTCGCCGTACTTTGTATTCATCATTCGATTATGGCGACAATTTTGCACACACTATAGTTGTCTCTTTTTGATGCACATCTCGAGTTGCATGTTTCGTGATAGAATACATGACCGACAACTTTTTTGAATGAGATGACGAAATACTCAGCGGTACGAGTTCCCGTAAATTCCACAACAAATGCAGTTGATTTTGAATCGTACACAGTTAATTAGCAAATAATCTATAAATTTAATTTTAAAGGCCAGTGCGAAATACATGTAAATACTCTGATTGTGTGCAAATACATGTATTACATTTTATTGGAGGCCAAAACAAGCGTGTGTTTGCATTGGACACCTCTTAAATTTGAAATATTTAACCCACGCAAATAACACCAATAACAATGGGCCAAATAAATTCATTTGGCGCGGATGCCGTGCTATTGAAACAGAAGCCTCCTCTGTCCTGCCCCGATCTGAGAGCCGAATCGTGGCGACTGACAGGGGAATCTGGGGAAACTGAAGCTCATCTGCGCCGCCAAATGCAAATAAAATGCAAAGCCGAATTTACGGCGGCTGCTTTTCAATTGATGGTGTGGGCGAGGAGGGAGTGGGGAGTGGAGTCAGGAATACGCAGGGGTCAGGGGAACGGAACTCTCGCCTTGGTCGGTCACCGCCCAGAACGTGTGTGGGTTCGTTTTATGGCGGATTTTCGACGAAGTATAAAAATAAAATTGGATTTTAGCGTAAAATGTAGAATGCCGTAAATATTTTTCAATTCAGTGGCATGGTTGGTTGCTCGTTCAGTCGAGTGTACAGGGAGCATATGTATGAAGGATGATTTCCCCAGGGCAAAGGGCTGCGGTTGCTGGGACACTGTCAAAAGTATTGGGAATCGCGTGCAAATGATTTGCCGGAATCAACTCCCCTGCACGCAAATAAAATACATCCCAGCAGGCTGAATGGAAACCAGTGAAGCTGGAGCAACATGTGCCAAGTGTGGTGTTATTCGAATGCCCAGAGCCCCAGAATTTTTGATTTTTTACATTGCGTATGCTGGCACAGTCCAACTTAACCCTTTCATATTCCTTTTTAGACCATTTCTGTCGCTCGACCGAACTTTGCCAAGACCTCCCGAAACTTATTTGCTTTGATGGCGTCAAATTGATTTGCTCACTTATCCGTTACTTGGAAGTTAAATGCCTTCAAACCCCATTCCCCTCATCTTCACTTATTTCAGCATTCACTTTAAGACAATTTCAACACATTCCCTACAAATTAATTTAAAAGCATTCAAATATGTTAGAAAATTAAGCATAAAACTATATAATAATCAATATTTATTTTCGATTTATTAAATCATACTTAAAATACTTTTGACTTAAATGTCATACAGTTATACGGGTAACTCGAAATGTCAAAACATTGAAAACTATTTTGTTAAATTAACTTGGTTGATGTTGGCTAGAAGGGCGGTGGCCCATATAGCTTACTGACAGTTAACCAAATGCTTTATCGTGAACGATTGAAAAATTTGCAGAGGGCCATCAACCGCTGGCACAATGTCGCTTTCAGTAAAAAATTTCTGCTCTACACGAACATAGGCATTTCCATTTCGTTGAGCATGTTGGGCGACACCCTGGAGCAGTCTTACGAGCGGTTCACGGGCGAGATCGTCGGCTGGGATCGGACCCGTACAATTCGAATGGGCATCTCGGGCTTGACGGTAGGCATTGTTTGTCATTACTGGTACCAGTACCTAGACTACCTCTATCCCAAGCGGACATTGCAAACAGTGGTCCGTAAGATATTGATGGATCAATTCATATGCTCACCATTCTATATCAGTGTGTTCTTCCTCACTATGGGAATATTGGAAGACAAGACCTGGGTGGAGATGCAGGAGGAAATCAAGGATAAAGCTCTGACTCTGTACAAAGCCGAATGGACCGTATGGCCAGCCGCACAATTTATAAACTTTTTCTTCATTGCCCCAAAATATCGTGTATTCTACGACAATACCGTGAGTCTTGGCTATGATGTCTATACCTCTAAAGTGAAGTACAAGAAGAATCCGAGCTCAGAGAAGGTATCCTGAGAGTTGCACTGTCTATTTTTGCGTTTATGGCTTTCAAATCATTTATTCAAATTTCGAACAAAAACAAACTGTTTATATATAAATTTTTTGCGTAATTTAATTACATTTTCTTTTGGCTTATTAACATTCGAGGTATTCTTATTTCGTATTGATCAAGTAGTTTCCTCGATGATCTTATTGGGGATCCATCCCATAATATACACCCGTAGCTAGCTGGATAGGTTTTAATTAAGTTTGTCATAAGAGTATTATATGCTTGCTGAAGTTCTATTTAATACGACCGACACCCCTTAGTTAGCTCGGATGTCTTATATGTTAAGGTAAGAAAAGTTGTTGTTGTTATTTGAACACCAATGTGTTCACATCCTCGTACCCGGAAAAAGACCGTCGGGTTGTCTAGGATCACGTTTCGCACTCACTGCGACATCAAAGGAAATCAAATTGCCTCACAGCTAAGGAAGTGAGCAACACAAAGATGAACTGACTTCATTTCAAAACATATTTGGTATAAACTTTGAGTTGAAGGATTATTTGATAACATTTTCATCGTTGTTGGAATACCACAAAAAGGCAGCTCTACTGAGAAGTTGATTTTCAACGTGTTGACGAACCGTTTGAATATCTTTAGTGCTTTTTTGACTTGTGCTGTGTTGTGTAGTGGTTGGCAACACATATGAAGGTCCTTCCCGTGAATTTTGCCGTCTTATTAAAGATTAAGCTTTTGACAGTAAAATGAATGTGAGCTGTCTTTTCGAACTTCCAACTTGATATGTATATCAATTGCAACTTAGACTAAGACTGCAAAGAGTTTAAAGTTCTTCGCTTTGTATGGCTACATAATCATTCCCAATTCCCAGTTAATCAATCCAAATCATTTTCTCTCTTCAGAATAACATCTAAAATATTTGCATCCATTCAAGCACCCAAATATCCACTTTAAGTTTGACACTCTGACATTTGTATTATTCAGATATACCACAAGAAGCATAGATATATTTCGGCAACTCCAAAAAATCACTGAATATATCGGCGTAACTTCAAATTGAATTGACGGTGTGTTTATTTTGCTGCCAACAGTGCCTATTCCTTGAAATCCTCACATATCCAAGTGACGACTTTTAAAGAGCAGATGGGTTGAATGCCATCGAATACTTGAGAGATATCCGAGCTGTGAGCACTCGACGGAGAATTGTGTCAAGCATACGAAACATAAAAACACCAAATAAAACAGAGCAGCATAAAAAATGTAAAATGTAAAAAAATCAAGTGACCAAATTGATGTCAAGACGCGTGAGCCAAGCTCTCGTCCTGGACTGCAGTGTCGAAGAATGGCAAAGGATGTATTCACGGCCAGCGCGAGTTCACACCCACACACATACACAAACACAAGCACACACACATACAACCACACACGTCAACTAATCCAATTTAAATCTCTTAACATGATTTGCCGCTTTCTTTTCATTTTGCTGGATTTTATGCCATTATCCTTTTTTAGCTGCCAAGGAAACTGGCAACTGGAATTGCCAAGCAAAACACGACGCTTCGCCAACGTCATCGCCATCACCACCATCACCATCGTCGTCGTCCTCGTCCTTGTCGTCGGCGTCGCCATCATCGTCCGGCAGGCAAGTTGACTTCCTGTCCTGCCGTTTTATCTGCTATGGTCGTAAGCAAGAAAGACGCGCGCAAGGACAACTTAGGAGTATGCCCAAAAGGGTTCATTTATTTGGTTTACCCTGCGCTCTGGTTGCCTTACTGACTCTATCTGTATTTTGTGATTTAATTTAAAAGCTCACCAGGCACACGAGAGCAGGCAAAGTTACCAGGACATGGCTCAGCTGGGCTGGGTTATCTCTTTAATGTCTGTGTGCGGTTAATGTGTCTTAAATGAGTAAACGTGTCGACTTCTGTGTGTTTACCTTTTTCCGAGTATGCATTAGAATCAGTCAAGGCGTCATTAGGTCCAGCTGCTCTTCACTGACAAATTGATGCAAATAAGTTAAAGCCAATGCCAAATAATTGTATATCTGACGATTTAAATACTAATAAGTTTGTACGTGCAATTCAGAATGAAGGATATGTCTTTAAGGTAGTATCACATTACATATAAGGATATGTCTCTCAGCCTTGGGAAAGTGTCGGATATATTCAAAGCTTTTTGTAAGTTAGCCCTTACTTTTTTCTTTTTTAAGCGCTGTCGACCGTTGAGATCTGTGTAAAAACATTGGCTTACTAAATTTTTAAAAATACCCAACGGTATTATTGTCATTTGGGGTTTTTGGGAGTTTTGAAAGGATATGTCAAACTAGATTAACAGTACCTCACTGTGACTCCCAAAAAACTTGATTATTGGCACACATATTTCTTTTAAATAGGATCTTTCATTTATAGTACAACGGCTTCGGAAAACAATTTGTTTTTCACTCCTCCCCAGTGTTCAACAATTTGTAAAATTTCTCCATCCAGCTCTGTTGTAAAAAGTTAGTAAGTCAATTTAAACTAAACTAACAGTACGTGGGGTATTCCTAAGGCAATTCTCTGTAAGGCATTTTCTGAAGTGGCTACTTCTTGCTCTCGGTATCTCTCGCTCTTTTACTGATTCGCATTCTCCGACAAAATCAATTTGCTCAAGGATACTGTACAGATGTATCTGTCGACATCTGTGTGACCCTCTGCTGAGCTTAATTGACGCTTAGAACATTCGAACAGAAATGTCAATGATGTTTTCCTACGAAATTACAGAAAGTGTCGTCCAGTAACTGCCACATGCTTAATCAAAAGCCACCTCGTGGCTGTTCGACTAAGACTGTCACATGCATCTGTATCTGAACCATATATCTGCATATGTATGTATATGTGTGGCATACAGATGAAGTACTCAGTACTCAGTACCACTTGCTAGCAGTTATAATTCCATTTGCGACCATAAAAATGTATTACGACGCTAAGTCCCTCATAATATGTTACTTAATTAGCGAAGTATTCATGTGACTCAGTTTTGTGCTACACACAAAGAAAAAGTAACATTACGCCCACAGAAATAGACTACTCTGAGTCAAGGGCTGCATGTCCTCTGTCTCCTGTCTGGCATGTGGCATGCGGCCAGTAGCATGTAGCATGTGGTATACAGCATGTGCTCCAATCCTTCACAATTCGACGCGTCGCAAAGACAACGAGCACAGGAGTTGCCTTTACCTAATTAGACATTTATTTAGTCAAGATTCACGCTTTTTTAATGGCTTGTTTGTGCAATCCGATAACTTTGTTTTGCCTGACCCACATCCTAATGGCACTTAATCTAGCCTAATTCCTAAATAGCCACGTGTTTAATGCCAGCTAATTAATCAATGGGTTGTCGAGAGAGTCACACCCAGTTGAAGTGTTGGGGAGCATCATGTGAGTGTCTAATACGTTTGGCGAATAACTATAATCATTAACTTGCTTGTTGTTACTTTATAATTAATTATTCCATTTAAATTGTGGGATGGAGCATAGTCCTTAAATGTAATCGAGCGTGCTTGTCGTTTTGCAATGATTTATTTAGGAGTGACTGCCTTCTGACAGCTCAGATTTTTGAGCCAAATGCTTCCACTTCCACTTTGATATCCACTTGATGCCGTCCAGTCTGAAGCACCCAAATTATGCACGCTCCTTGCCCATTGGACGCTTCCGTTTTTCAACTGTTTGCGTGGTTAACCAAGCGTTAAATGACGGCACATCAAATTGTATCCAACAGTTTCTGCTGCATACTTTTGGGAAACTTTACTAGTATTATAAACGGACTCAGACTAGTCAAAGTTGGGCAGTGATTAAACACTTTAAACTGCCCGCGACTCATGAAATTGAATGTGCATTAAACTGCGCTTCGAGTGAAATCACCAGTCACGATAAATCACTGGGAATCAAGAATGGAATCACGACGGATTTTAACTCCGTTTCGCGCATTTTAACAAAATACTTACCTTCAATACAGCGTAAACTTTGCCGCCGCTGGGATATGAAAAAGCACTAAAACCAGCGGCAACAATGCCAAAAACAAGCAACAACAACAAAACGTGAAACAATCGAAATGAGAGCAACAAATTTTAACGAGCAGCACAAAACCCCAACACGCTGCTTTTTGAGCCGCCTCTCCCGCTTTCCCGCGTTTTCCTTTTCTCCTACTTTTCCCACTCCCAGGCAGTGCCTTCTCCGCCTTTTTGTAATTACAAAAAGTCGAGTTGGGCGCCTTACTTGACAAATGGCACGGGACGAGGGACGGAGGTAGACACTGGCAAAACCGGAACATAACGGAAGACCGTGCAGAACGCACACAGAGCGAACGAGCCGGTTAACCAGGATAATAGGATGAAACAAATGTAAATGAAGCTGGATAATACAAGGGAAGCTGAGGCGAAGGCTGAAGCCGAGGCCCAGTGACGATGGCGGTTACGGTGGCAATTGTACACAAATAAGAACAAAAATAAATATAAAAAAAGAACGTTCAGGCAAAAATCTGCACAAGACATTTCCAACTGTGTTTTTTGCCTTTGTCTTTCACAAATGGAAACCAGCGGCCTCGGGCAGCAGTTCTCCATTTGGGGCCAAAAGAAATTCCGACTTTATGAAATGGGCAGCCGCACTAGAGTATGCAAAATTAATAGGAGTAGGTCGAATCAGTCAACTACCTTGAATCAAGTAAAAATCTCATGAGTCTTAAGAACTACTTATTTGTTCTACTTTGTAATAAACAAAGAGATAGTAAAAATAAATTATAATAAATTACATATCATGAAAATAGTCTTTTACTTTCATTCTTTGATTTCAATCAAAATGAAAATGTTTACGAAAATTCTTTCAATATATAAATTTTCTGACAGCGAAATAAAAAATCATTCTTATATCAAAAGTGTGTTTCGTAATTTTTACCATAGTTTTGACACCGTTTGGCAGTTTGTTTTATTTCCTGCAAACGATAATTATTTAGCGTTAACTATCTCATCAACCTTTCTGTGATCTTGAAGCCTGTGAAACTCCTCTCATGTTTAAAAATATCGAACAAAATTGGTTTCTGGAATCGATTGCTTGAGGTACAATTTATACGTACTTCAAAAGTAAATTTAAGTTGACTCCTAGAAGTCTATGACAACTCTACATCGAGTAAATGTATTTCAGACTTTGTTATTTTCTATCATGATATTGTGCGCAATTAGGGCCCATTCATCTGACCATGCAGCGTCTGGCCGCATTTGGGCCAACAGTTGGTTGCACAGCTGGGAACCGCTGTGGCAGCCAAAAGTTGCTCTGTGGGCAGCCTGCCCCAATCTACTTGTGCTCCTCCTCGCATGCTGCGAGTCTCGCTGTGCGGCAATTAAAATCTTGCATTCAAGTCTGGTCGCGGCAGCTTCAAGTACTTTAATTTCCCTCGACGCGGCAAAAAATCAACAGCGGTCCATGGCGAAGCAAAGAGAAGCCCAACGCCCCGACGCACCCACAAATCGGAATCAAAACAAAACGCTAAGCGACACGGCGAAAACGACGCCGTCGCGGGACGAAATCTGCGGCGAAGAGCGGCGACTGTTGATGTGTGGCGCATGCGTGATCTCTGCACAAAATGGCGACGGCGAAGCACTGAACAAAGGCTTCTGAAATAGCCTGAGATTCAGTAGCTGCAGGACTGTCGCGAGATAAAGTTGGTTCAGACGCACCAGCGTAGGCGCCATGTGAGAAACTGCTGTCAGAGGAACGCGCGCGAAATCTTTTGAATCCGCACCCCCGCTTCTTGTGCAGAGACTGAATCGCAGTCGGTGTATACACACATGTGTGCGTGTGTGCGTGTGTTAATGGGTTTTTGTGTGTGTGTGTGCGTCTAGGTGAAAATCAAGTGTGAAATTTGTAACAGGCGCGAAGTGAAGTGAAATTTCTGAACATTATTGCTGATAGACAGCTGCTGCCACGCCCACACTGAGACATGGAGCACCTGCGACCGTTGAGCTATGAGGAGATGTGTCAAATGGAGCTGCTGCAGCCTAGTGGTGCCAACGCGCCACCGGCATCCGTGGCACCAACAATGCTACCCATTATGGTGATACCCACAGCACTGATAACGTCCGCTGGAGGAGGAGGTGGAGCAGCCGGCGCATCCCAGGCGCAGGGCGGCGTCGAGCATTATTATCAGCTGCAGCCCACACATATTCTGACAGCGAGTGCGGATGGGGGTTCAGCGGGAGGGAGCGCAGGACTCAACGGCGAATTGGCGCTCCTGCAAAGCTCCGGCGAACAGTTTCCACACAGCATCCAACTGCAACAGCATCCACATCCACATTCCCATCCACAGCCCGTTAACATTCTGTGCACGGGCACACTGAACCGAGCACCGCCAACATCGACGGCGGCCGCGACGCTGACTGCGACAGCTGCTGCGACGCTGCCGCGCGGCTTTCAACCGGCCGCCTTTGTGACGGACGTGGAGAGCGACTTCGAGGGCAGCGAGTGCGGCGCGGGGGGCACCACCACCACTTGCATGCCACACTTTCGCTTTGGCGGCTGCGGCCTTCAGCCGGCACAGCACCAGCAACCCAACCACGATGCAGTTGTTGGCTGTGGTTCACTTTCTTATATGATGGGAACCCTGGCCGCCGGTGGTGCAATGCACGCTGGTCGCTTTGCCGGCACACTGGGCCGAAACCGGCGGCCCGAGGGACACACCAAACGCGTCTCCTTCAAGGGGGACAACCTTCCGCCAACGCCACCGCCTCCGCCCGCCGTCGAGCTGGACGAGAACGGTCTGCCTATACCCTTGCCTGTGCCGGGCGCCGGGGGCGCTTGTTCCTACATGCATTTTGACAACTACATGGACTACCAGGTGCGTCTTGGTCGAGTTTTCTTTTATACTGGCAACGATACCCGTTAAGTCGTTATTCTAATTGACATTCATGGCCTGTTCCGCCATTGTGATGGGGACACATTTACGATTATTGACGCGCGTTTGGTTCGTGCCGCGATTTAAATGAGGGGGCCACAACTTGGGCAGAGTTTGTTAACAGCACAAATGACTAAAGTGAGACATCTGCTGTACAAGTACAAGTATATGCTCAATATCCAGTACAACTTGTTTCTATGTACATAAGTCATTTTGGATTTTCATCTTTAAAGATGAACGATTAAAACCAAAAAAATAGTAATTTAGTTAATTTTAATCTAAAATGACAATAAAATGTTCTGAAATTCTTTTTTTCTAAATTAAACTTTATCTCATAGCCATTATTTTTTACTTTGTAATTTTTTTTTAGAGAAATCGATACCCAAATGATCTATACTTAATATTTATGCAATTGATGTTTATACTTATGTTACTGAAAAATGGGCACTGAATACTTGCGTTCGCTCGTAAATGACCATGAGTAATGTCCACAATTCGAGGAACATTTTGCTTGGACACATTGCGAGCGCATTTGATAAACGATTATCGGTATGTAACTCAATTTGTTTGGACTACGGGTATCAGATTCTCAAATTCATGGCATGTGTGTTATCTCAAAAACACATTTTGTGTCAGTTCCAAGGCAGAGCAAAAAGGATAGTTAGCTCCATGGAGTCAAAGCTGAAAAGAATACTTACTCGTACTTACAATAAGTACACACATACAAGTAAAGCGTTTCACTGGGGAGGACAATTGTCCTTCGCAGCCATTACTCACGTCGAATGTCATCTTTGGCCACTAGGGCCATTTGTTCACATTTGCATAATAAATTAAATGTTGCAAGTGTCGTTCAGTTTCAGTTTCTTTTCCGCAGCTCGACGATTTATCCAGTTTCTTAGCGCCAGGATCCTCTTGGCCATAGCGTTTGTTTGCCTGTCAGAACCTGCGTTTTTATGCGTTCCGCCAAAACCCATAAATATCGTCATTATTGCTACGCTTACTAGCTTCGCTCGCCATTCGCCATTCGCCATTCACCATTCGCTATTCGCCATTTCGCGCTCTATTGCCTCACAGATTCGTTTCTGTCCTTCCCACCACTGGGCGTTGCCGCCTCAATACGATTCATCAAAAACTTTGCCACAGGATCTACGGATACAACATTTATTTAAACACTCCTTTCTTATACTTCAGTGGCTATTGTAGGCAAGGTTTTCGTAGTAATGTTATAGATATAGATATAGATATAGATATAGATATAGATATAGATATAGATATAGATATAGATATAGATATAGATATAGATATAGATATAGATATAGATATAGATATAGATATAGATATAGATATAGATATAGATATAGATATAGATATAGATATAGATATAGATATAGATATAGATATAGATATAGATATAGATATAGATATAGATATAGATATAGATATAGATATAGATATAGATATAGATATAGATATAGATATAGATATAGATATAGATATAGATATAGATATAGATATAGATATAGATATAGATATAGATATAGATATAGATATAGATATAGATATAGATATAGATATAGATATAGATATAGATATAGATATAGATATAGATATAGATATAGATATAGATATAGATATAGATATAGATATAGATATAGATATAGATATAGATATAGATATAGATATAGATATAGATATAGATATAGATATGGATATGTTAAGGAAAAACTATAAAAAGCAACTCAACCCAAACTGACCAATCTTTTGTTTCCTTAATATTGATTAACTACATTTTGCCTTCTTTTCGAGTCAAACCCTACTTGGGGATTGCTCCATTTTAGTATATGTTCGCTGTGCTGCCCACCAATGTGGAGTGCAACGTTTTCCTTTTTAGCTCCCCTCTCCTGTGGCTCCAAAGGACTCACTCAATTCATTTTCGATAGTTGCAATGCTGGGTAGCTGAATTCTCTGGACCATTCTTTCGAGATGGAACCGCTCTTTGATTGATGGGTGGGTGCGTGTGAGGCATCAGCCGGAATAAGGGAGGGGGCAGGGCACAGCTGTTGAGTTTGACTAGCATATTTTTGGATTCGCCTTTTGCCATTGTTCATGACAGCTCATGTTTTGCTTCAGTTTTCTGTTTTCAAAGTTTCTGCCATTTCTCCATTCGAAAGCCATCATGATGAAACACTTTGTAGTCATGACTTATTATCAGGCGAATCAAAAAGTTCGTGAGTCGCGTTAGGGGTGCAATCGATAAGCTGAGCATCGTGCAGCATGAAAGCTGCCATAATATCAAATGCAAAGATGATAATGGTTATCTAATTGACTATAATAGAATAAGTGGGATTATTTCGTTTGACGTTTAATTTTAAAGCATCATTCTAAACCTTAAGGGCATTGACTAGCGTAAAAGCTTGCAAAGTTCAGTATCACGAACCACCGAGACAAACTTTGACTTTTAATGGATATTCTACTTGCACTCACTCGAATTGAGGACAAGTGTGCACCACACAAGGAATGCAGAAAGAAATGCGATTAAAAACTTTAAATTGCTTAATGAACACTTAAAGAGCTGCAATTCCTTAACTACCAATATAAATAGAAAACGCAGAGCACACGCAAGCACTCAAAGACAAGCAGAGAGCAGGGAGTCCAGACAGTCGACGGTCATCGCCCACACAACTCAGAGACAAATAAACAGAAAGATAGACAGACAGGCAGAGAGACAGATAGACTTTGGTACAGATATACAAGCACAGAAACTCGCAAACTGGCAAACAAACAAACGCCAAGTCCTAAAACAGACATCGGCACTAGCAGCTGGTTTTCGACCTCCACCGTTTTCCCTACTTTTAGTCGAGAACGGAGAGCACAGGGACAGGGCAGGATGTCTGAAATTACGAAGCAACAACATGGCGGTTACTCAGTGTATAAGTAAGAAATAGTAAAAGACATCAAGAGTGCGGTGGGTTGTGGGATGTCAGATGTGGGAGATAAGAGAGAGGAGAGGATGTGAGAGAGGCTGCCGTTATTGCTGGCGATGTCCATCAGCGTGAAATGCCCCAATGACATTTGAAAAACTAAAAACTTGCCGACGTTGACATGAACAGCAGCCGGCAAAATACTCGTAGCAACAGCAATAACAACAACAATGGCAAAGGCAACGGGCGACAACTCCGCCAGCTCCACCCCCGAAGCGCCACAGGGTGCCATGAAAACTGTAATAGCCTAGCGTCCCACAATGGACCACAATGGGCGAGAATCACCGAAGTTGGCCACAAATCAGTTTATCAACATTTATGAACGCATTCATCATAATCATCACTCAAATACTGCTCTGCAGTTGTATTATTGAACTTTTCTCCGATGCGCCGTTTTTTTTCCCTCCAGTCGAGCTTGAATTTTAACAACTTTTCGAAAGTTGCAACGAACCATTTGCTCTACTTTAAACTTTTAGTATTGCAATCTGTTGATATCCAACTCATACTTTAATTGTTTCCTTTTTCATTGAAATCAAATTTTAATCGCTTTTAATATAAAATACTGTGGAGTTCGGGCTATCAGATTAAGTAAATCCACAGTACCTAAACTTAATTTTACGCGTACTTATAGTTTAGTAACAAATATTTGAAAATTTAAAGTCTATTTTATTATTAACTTCTTGTCATTGTATTAACTATTATCAGATCGAATGAAAGATCATCTTCATTAAATTTGATCTCCGAAATTTTAGAAATTAATCCTTTAGTTCTTAGACTTTTACCATGTGTTCTTAAAGTTTGAATCTCTACCTATCACATTTATATGATATGATTTATATGTAATTCAAACTCACTTATTTCCCAGCACACCTATTTAACAAATACATACTTCTAGCGATATTACTTCGCTATCGATAAGCAGAAAATCCTATATGAATTTAACTGCATTATACCTATAAGATACTCAAAAAAAGTTAATTTTAAATTTGTTTTAAATTCTCTAGTTGTTGCATTTTATGCACAGTTCCCTGCTGCTAGTTTTTGTAACTCCACACCAAAAAAAGAATGGTAAAATCACAGTTTAGGCGAAAGATACAAATCACAAAGTTAGAGTGCAAAAAATTTAAATTTTTTTGGATGAAAGTGCTAGACTAAGACATGCCCTGCTCCAAAGTCATTGAATATGTACATATAACTTAATTCATAAATTCGGGTAGACAGACTAACGGGTTTTGATTAGTGGTTTATTACTATTATTATTATTATTATTAGTGATTACATACGGCTTATACAAACTATGTTTTCTCTACTTTATGGTTACAGGGCATTAAAAAAAATTCTTAAATCTGCACCCGAAACAAAAAGTGACAAAATATACAAGGGGAAACTATAAAGCATTCCGCAACGTTTTCTTTTATTTTTTCGACTGCTATTCTCATTGTTACATCTGCCATTTGTTATTGTCCATGTCTTTGTCTCTTTCTATTTCTGTTTCTGTTTCTATTTCTATTTCGCTGCTCCTGTTGCTGGCTGTCTTTTGTGTCACGTGAATGGCGCCTGTCTCTCCGCTCTGATGATTTGCTGAATTGTGTTGCTGGGATTGCGTGTTCTGGTCATGCTTGTTGCAAGTAGTTTCTGTTGGTTCAACGCCTGCTTCAGCTTTATTTAAGGCTCCACTCCGTTAATTTTCACCTAGGGAAACGCGATGACAAAGACACTAAGTGCTACATCTACATATGATATTTGAATTTCTGTACTCAGTCAGGATGTCAAAGACACTATGAACATCAACATATGATACTTTAATGGCCTAAGTACATATAGGAGGTTCCTTACAAGCTCGGAGTTTCATTTGTTTTATACCCTTATCCAAGCCTTTAAGATAAGATGTAAGATCAGTCTTCCGATGCCATAGATGTCATCTCCACACAATAAAAAAACACACAACATACCGCATTCGGAAACAATTTTAAACAAAAATGTTTTAATCAAGTAGGCATTTGACCGAAACAAAAAATTTATGGAAAAAGGCGTGTTATATTTTCCTCGGTGAGAATCGGTAAAAAAACCGACGCTTTTTAAGCTCTGAGGGTTTTACACGACACCGTCGGTTTTTTAACAACAAGTACCGGTTAAAAAGTGCACGTCTGACGGACGCTTAAAATAAGGTAAAAAAATAAGTGTAGTTGTTAAAAGTGATGTTTCATATAATGACTCTCTTAATTAGGTCACATGGGTAAAGTTTTTTAAATCTTCGCCATTTCCACGTTTCTAAGCTTCATATGGTAATTTTTGACTTGAGCCGCTATGACGTCGCCAATTAAGGGGACGCAGAGATCTTTGCTTAATTCAGTTGTCCGAACGAACCAATATTTATCCTTGAAGGACTCTGATCTTGTATAAATGGGATTTCGCAGCAATGTCGTAAACCTGCAGCCCATAACACCATACTGATGCAAGAATACACTTATAAATAAGGACTTTGTAAGCTTGTTGTTACTGCAGAGAAGCCAACTCATTTCAAGCGAATGGAGTTTACAATCACAGACACATGCTTATTGAAAGTAAATGAAGAAACACACCACGGCTGGACTCTTTATGCAAAGTGTGCGTTACTAGAGCGCATTTCTCAGCATTAATTCCTATGTTCCAATTTGTGGCCCAAACGTCAAATAAGGCGAGATACTCTTGGAGAATATCAGTAGCTTCATAAACACAGCTATTCCTTTCAAGGATGGCAGTATCATCGGCAAAGGTCACCACCAAAAGATCCCGACGACGATCCCTGGCCGTGAGCATATCACGGGTGAACAGACTGTAAAGAGTGGGGCCCAGAACACTACCTTGAAGAAACTCCATCCTGAACCACCTGGAACGTTCTGCCCGCAAGGAAGCTTGCAACAATGCTAAAGAACTGAGGGCTCATCAACGCTTTGATTTTTGACAGAAGTCCCTCATGCCATACCCTGTCAAAAGCTTGCTAAATATCCAAATAAGGGCCCATTCACATTAATGACATGCATTTTGAATTATTGATAAATTTAAAAATATGTTTTAGAAAAAAAAATATATATTGTGAATTGCTTTTTCTTAGTAAAACACATCTGTGACCTTATCCAGTCCTAGTCCATCAGTTAAGCTTGGAAAATAACTATATGCTCGTTAAAAATTAATTTGTTCCTGTCTAATCGAAATTCGGCATGTTTATAAGGATCACTCTTATAATATTTTGTAAGGTGGTGCGTTTTGAATGAGAGTGAGTGTCGCATCTTCATCTACTTACATTTGGGTCTTTTGATATCGAATGCAGACATATATCCGCTTTGTAGGATTTCTTTAATTTATTATATTCCACATTTTGTGACTTTAATTGCCAACAAATTGTTCCCAATACCAGTAGAATTCTTCGTTGTACCCATGGGGGATCGAAAGAGAGGTCAATTCAGGTGTACAGCCTAGTGGCCACGGCCTTTTGTGAGGGCTTATACATATTCTTTTGCTCAAAGATCATCTTACATTACATTTGTAAAAATAAACTGAACATTTCATGTTTTTAATATAAGTTAAAAATGTGGTCAGTTCAATGCATGTGTTCGTTAAAGCAGATCGAATTAAAAAAATAGTATAAATTTAAATTTCTGTATTTGACACCACAGAGTACAAATTTTAACAGTCCACGTCTAAAATTAAATTGGATTAAATTTATTTTTTGTGGGATTTCGCTTATAGTCGTTGCGTGCTAAATGTTCTCTATTACATTGCCACAAATTGCAACTCTGTTTTTAAGCAGTGCTTGCACCTTGACACTTTGAAAAGCATGGCAAACTGAAATTGAACTAATTACAAGCTGGGTGCAGGGGGCAGAGACAGGCGGTGGCAAACTACAACCAGAATGTTGAACAAGTCCCAATTGCTGTCACCTGCTGTGAGGTCAACGCCTGCCACCGCCCATGAATTTTGTAGCAACTTTGACGCCTTCGCGTAGCGAGCGTAGTCAGCGCGAAATGTGGCTAAAGCCGCTTTCCGGATTATAGGGGGAATCCCCCTCATTCATACTCCCCGCAAGTCCCCTCAATGATTATGTCGACGTTGTGCTGCCAACTGCAAACTTTGCATCCGCTCCGACCCAAAATGCAAAACTAACGCCCATCCAAAATGATGCGCCCTTTAAGCAGTGGCGGACCTAAAAGTTTGCCAAACTTTACATTAAAGTCAAATTTGTTAAACAACTAGACCTGAAAATACTCTGCAAATGCTTTAGATTTACAAAATAAAATATTCGTGAATTTTTTAATTCCAGATACGTTTTATATCACTATTTTAATTTGAAGTAATTTACCAGAATTAATATAAATCATAGAAATTAATGCTGTCATAATTTACAATGGCATACAGGGTATGCACTGCAATTGAGTCGTAGCGAGCTATGAACAGTATTTGCATTTTTATTAAAAATTGAATAAATTGAAATGTTTTTTTGTGATTTTTTTACAAAAACTTCGACGCATCTCATTCTTTATATTACTTGAATCGCGATGTCGAGAGTTTGGCCATTATTAAAAAAGTTAATTTCGCTGCCTGATGCAAGCGAAATTCATAATTAAAATAGTTACGGATGTAACAACCACCCAATTTGGTTGTTCGTTGGGTTTGGCAAGCAACATATTTCGCTTCTCTTGTATTTTATTTAATTAATTTTTGAGCTGGCATAAAAAACATTTGTACGACTTTTTTACTTTACTATTTTTATTATTGCTCATACGCCGTGTGGTGCAGCTAATTAGTCGCACATGAAAACGAAAAGGTCGAGGGAAAAGGAATACGAGGGGCCAGGGAGATCATTCCATTGAAAATAATTGCGCATAACTCTCGAGTAGGGGCTTTGAATGGTGTCGACTGTGGAATATGATTAATTTAACCAGTGCTCGTAGAGATTAAATGCTCTTAATTGTAGAACGAGCGATTATAGATACACAGAATTTGCGCGAAAATCAATATATAATTGAAATAAAATAAAATTATTATACTCAGTAGGCCTTTAGAATTTGTCCTGTATCAAATTGTTATAATGAATCTTAGCAGATTTGATTTGCTCTGTGAACTTCTTCCCAGTTGAGTTGCACTTTAGATGCGACCTGCTGCATAACCAAATAGCAAAACCAAATCATTGGCAGGCACTGGCAAACTTTGTGACAAAGTTTGGTTCGAAAAAGTTTTGCGATATTGCGAGTGTCAATATAGCCAACAAATTCCCAATGCGAAATGAACGGGGACACATGTGAATTATAGCCAAGGCTTAATTATGTCGAGCTGAGATTAGCTGAGCAGATGGCACCACGTTTTGCTCAGTATATGCTTCTAATAGCTAGATTCTTTGATTTGGATTTGATTTGATTTGGTCATTTGGTTCATTAAAAAGTTTTAGATTGACTTATGTTGATGTTTCATGCCAGTTATGAATATTACAAAGCGTTCAAAGTTTGCAACAGTTTTAATTAGAGCGCAAAATAAACGAAGAAACTTTGACGCACTTTTAATGAAGCAACTTCCCATCAGACCGTCAGACGAAAAGGCTGGGAGGGTTGGGGTGGTGTCGGGTGGCAGCACCTTGTGCTGTCAGGTAACGTGTACAATCCAAATACAAAAGTAGTCTAACACGCCGCTTTTTACCCCTTTTTGTTCCATTGCAGACAACCGGGTTTGGCGGACTGCCAGACGTAACGGAACACTCGAACATACGCCGCACCCTCTCCCGCCAGAACTCGATCTCCAACAGCGACTCCGGCGGCGAAATTGCCAGCATTCAGAAGTCCAAAGTCTTTGGCAGCGCGATGACGGCCGGCGTCGTTGTTGGCAACGATATCGCTGGCATCGCCCTCGATACCAAGTCGCCCACCTCGTTGGCAGCGACTGCCTCGACAGCAGTCGGCGGCTCCGGCAAGACGAAGGGCAAGAGCAGTCGCAAGGGAAGAAACAGCTCTGGTCCCGCCCACAAGACGCGACGCGGCTCTTGGATGGTTGCCCTGACCCTAGTAAGTGCCATCTGCCTGCTCGCGATTGCGGCAACTCTGGCCTATCAGCACTTCCTCATGTCACCCAGCCGCAACTCGCACGCTCAAAGACTGAGAATCGTGAGACGCATCCTACGCGAGGTCCCGCTCGTCGATGGGCACAACAACTTTGCCTGGAACGTGCGAAAGTATGCCCACAGCAGCCTGGAGCTGGTTCATCTCAGCCACGACATCGACCACAAGTCCATTTGGTCACGGCCAGCTTGGGCCCAGACAGATATGGAAAGGCTCAAGCAGGGATTAGTCGGCGTCCAAGTCTGGTAAGTGATTGCAAACGTATAAAATCCATTTATTGCGGAATAAGAGTAAGATACATTTATCCATCACTTTATACATGCCCGATGAG
This sequence comes from Drosophila rellima, assembly GCA_035043635.1. Lineage (NCBI taxonomy): Eukaryota > Metazoa > Arthropoda > Insecta > Diptera > Drosophilidae > Drosophila > Drosophila rellima. The sequence goes on along the minus strand of JAWNMV010000806.1, from coordinate 8,346,842 downwards.
TCGTATGCCAACTTTGAAAAGTTAAAAATCATTTCAACTGAAAAGCCACATACTCGTATAGATGCAATCAAGCATGCTAGACAACGGCCCATAACAATTACCGGCAACAGACGCTGACCGGGTCAGGTCACAAAGGCCGCACAATAGTGAAACATGCAGTCTACCTCCCTCCCTTCCTTTCGCCTCTCTTCCCTCAGGCAGTCAGATAACCGCCCACTGTTGCGACTGCTGTAGTCGAGAAATGCCAACAATTTGACTGCAAAATAAAATTTGGCAACAGCTACTGGATTACTGCAGGGCAAACGGCCAACCTGCTCTGACTGTTGGACCAATTTTAGCACCCCGCTGAATGCTCAGCTTCAACAGGCCCTGCAACAACAACAACAACAACAGCAATAAAAACAAACACAACAACAATATCAATAACAAATCTGGCTGAATGTACTGGCTGTTGAGGAGGAGCATTGTTTGACAGACGGCAGACAGCTGCAGTTTGGGAAAAATGCTGATAGGCAATCGACTTGATTTTATTTGGTAGACTTCTGACACCAAAAACCAAGGACTACCAGAAAAACATTTCACCACCGAACGCCAGATGGCGGTAGCGCAACTCTTCTGCCCTTTTCACATTTAATTTTAGTGGTCGTCATTGCTCAATTTCTGTCCGACATTCTGTCTAAATTCGCAACGTTGGAACTCGAACTGAACTTTTTTTCTCTCTCTCTTTCTTGACTGCTGCAGTTTTTGTTAGTGGCTCTCGTTATTGCCATATCATTGCATTTGAAATTCAAATGTGCTGTTAGTTAACCACTTTTATGGGATTCATGCAAACTGCATCTTAATGGGATTGCATGAAACTGGGCTAAAGTAAAGTACTCGAATTTTGCAGGGAGTTTTTGTTAAATCAGTAATCAACATAAAGAGAATTCTAGAATAAAATCATTTTAGATCTCTCTAAATATATGTCCATTGACCAAATGCTGATTAGCAAATCTTTTCACTTAATGAACTCAGCATATTGCTAGCAGAACTAAACAAACGATTAAATTAAAGTGATGAACTTGACCAGAAAATGCCCTACAACCAAATGTACATTTTTCCGCAACATTTGATATCGGTATTGTTATAAATTTATGATTTGCAAAAACAGATTCAGCACAAGGTATAAAGTTATTAAGTCAAACGCAACGAAATAAAAGTAAAAAAGCTATAATAAGATAAGTAAAATAGATATAGACAGTGAAGTATATATATATTTTTTTTAATTAGTTTTCTGACCTTACAGCGATATACAGTAAAAAGTCAATGAATCAATGACATCTCATTAATTTTACATGGATTTTTTTGGATTAATTTCCATTATTCATAGTTTTTCCGACTTTAAAAACGAACAAAACTCCGGTCAATACCAAGGCATCGATAAGACCTTTCTTGTAACATAAAATAGTTTCCTATTATCTGGCCCATATGAGCCCGATTTAATCTCCTGCCCTCCACAGCGTCGTTGCATGCAGTCCTTGCAGTTGCATTTCTTCGTCTTGGCCTTCGTGTCGGAACTTGAACTAGCGTTAAAATTGGAATTCGTTTTCGGATCCGGCGTCGTATTTTCGGTTGCCTTCGAGCCCATTGGCCCGTTTGACATAGCCTTTGAATTTTCCCTTGAAATCGACATCGAAATATCGTTTGGGGCTGCGTTTGAAGCGGCTTTCAAATTTACATTCGAGCTCGAACTTTCGCTGCCTGTCTTTTCCTGCTTCTGCGATTCGGACACAGCGCCAGAGACATCAGTTATCCCATTTTTTTTCTGACGCTGATTTTTCGCTATAGAAAAAGCGCTTAAATTACAGTTTTTCACGTGTGGGTTCTGTTTGTTCTTCAAATAGAACTGACGACGATCCAAAACGGCTGAACGCTTATTTACCCACCAGCTGAAGTCTGGATCAATGAAAATTGGCTTTGCATTTGTCAATTCCTTGGTAACAAATTCCTTATGCTCCTTCAACCAAAGGCGACCGTACTCCCAGCCCAATAACAAACCCATGGAAGGCTCTTCGCTTTCGAATGACGTGGAAAACTGCATACGGCGAGGAGCAGGTCCATCGGTTGGGAATATTTGGTGACTCTCCTTGCAAGAGCGGAACTGCTCAGCACGGGACCATGTCTTATGCATCTTGTAGAGTACTTATTTTAAAACGCGTTCCTATTTTTGTGTGTTTGTGAAGAATTCAACTAACATGTGTAACTGAAATAATATTCTGATTTCCAGCGCATACTTTACTCCTTAATACTTTTCAAAGATCTACGTTCATACATATTTATGTACATGTGATAGAGACTCTTTAATAGATCAATGAAGTGAAAAGATAAAAAAATATTTACTTTTCTGGAAATATACGAGTATGGCATGGATATAAAATTATGTCGATGTGATTGATGCATTGACATATATAGGTGCATCAATCTCAGCGACAAAGAATGTGGAATGTAAATTTTTGAGACCATAAAAAATTAAAATAAAAAAAAATAGGATAATGTCTTAAAAGACAATTAGCACTGGCATGACATTATATCCGTCGCAATAAAGTATATTTATTATTGATCAGTATTCAACGAAGCTGCATCAAATTCTTGAAGCTTCAAATAACTTGGTAGTTTATTATGATAATTATTATGTGAACCAAAATTCAAGTCCCTTAAAATACAGCTTTTATTATCATATTGCGTATGCGGAAGGGAGAGTGGTGAAATTCGAAAGCAAAGGGGTAGGTCTAGCTCATAGAGTCACTGAGATGTAGTTCAGCCAGGTGGACATGTGAACAAGAATATAAGTAGGTACTTTACAGGGCCTGATGTGTTTTCATTTTCCTTATAAGCTTGGTATACTCCTTGAACCAATTTAAAAATTCTCAAATTAGAAAAGAACTTATTTTTAATGTAAATATGTTATAAGCATGTCTAATTTTCAATCATGCATAGCCGCATTTGGTTGACCCTTTTTCAACCCCTTTTTTATTAATCATGTGTTAGAATCTAAGCGAACTTTAAGAACTTTTGTTTGGTTCCATTGCAGGTCGGCGTACGTGCCGTGTGAGGCGCAGGGCTTGGATGCTGTCCAGCTGGCACTGGAGCAAATCGACATTGTGCGGCGCCTGTCGGATATGTATGCAAGGGAGACTGTGCTGGCGACCTCCTCACAGGACATCGTGGCCACGCACAGACGCGGTCTCCTGGCCTCGCTGATCGGCATTGAGGGTGGCCACACAATCGGCTCGTCGTTGGGAGTGCTGCGCTCCTTCTACTCCCTGGGTGCTAGGTACCTCAGTCTGACTCATCGGTGTGATGTGTCCTGGGCCGGTTCGAGTGCCTCGCCGCTGGAGCAAGGCCTGTCGCCCTTCGGCAAGGCCATTGTGCGGGAGATGAATCGCCTGGGAATGATGATCGACCTCTCGCACAGCTCGGATGCCACTGCGCGTGATGTCCTCCAGGTGACACGGGCGCCCGTCATCTTCTCCCACTCGGCAGCACGCCAGCTGTGCAATTCGACGAGGAACGTGCCCGATGATATATTGCGTCTGGTGGCCGAGAACGGCGGGCTCATCATGTTGAGCTTTGACCCAGAGGACGTCGCCTGCGGCCGACAGGCGAGATTGCAGGATGTGATTGAACACATCAAATATGTACGAGCCATCGCGGGCATTCAACACATTGGCCTGGGAGCGGGCTATGATGGGATCGAGATGCCACCTTTGGGATTGGAGGACGTGTCCAAGTACCCGGAGCTGCTGGCTGCTCTGTTGGAGGATCACAACTGGAGTGAAGAGGACGTTGCAATGCTGGCGGGTCGCAACTTTCTTCGCATCATGGAAACGGTGGAGACGGTGCGCGACTATTGGAAACGGGCCGCCATTCAGCCCATCGAACAGACAGAGCCACAGCCAAAGACGCAGTGCACCTACATGTCGTCGTGACCACTGCCGCAGGCGGTCAGAACGCGCCGCGATGAGCCCGCGACAATGGACAGAAGCAAACCCAATCACACAGAGACGGCTTCAACCGGCGCTCAACTCTGGCATCAATTGGAGCCCGGCGCGAATCAAACCAAAGTGCAGCAGATGGCAATGGCCACAACGATGGCAACAACATTCACAGTCAGTGGACTCTTGCAATAAGCTCTACACTTGTACATATAGTACATACATATGTATATCGTGTGCGACTCTAGAGCGGAAATGTTAAAGTTGCTAAGCCGACTTAATGCAAGTCCAATGCTCTTCATTTATTAATTGCAACATGGTTTAAATCCGCTTGCTATGCGCTGGCAATTGGAAGATTCAATAAGTACTCGACGTTAGCACAGGAATCAAAATGGCAGATTGATAATCTGTATTGGGAAGCATATAAATAAGTGTGTATTTACTATAGTGACGTTCATACGTAAATATTCAGATATGTTTAAAAAGAAAGATGCATACGCATTCGTAGTTTGACGATTCATTTAATTATTGCTTTAAAGGGGTCACTTTGTTCAGAGATGGGCACTTAGCTGCCTTTGTAACATTTAGAAAATTGGCAGCTATAATTCAACTTCTTTGTCATCGACGAAATATAGTTGTTATACATTTATATAATTTGCACATGATTGTAATTGATTTAATTATCCTACATCACTGAAACAATACAAATTACAGAACATAGAAGTTAGCAAATCATTTCAGCACCAGCAAGAAAATTTGGATTACTTTCAATATTTTAAATTCCGATTTTATGTAACAGTTATATCTGAGATAAGAAACTACCATCTGTTTACGGTCAGACCGCTAAAAGGCTTCGTGCCCTTTGCACTTACACGTTTGTGTTGTTTTGTGAAGCTATCAAGGATTTTTAAATGCATTAATTAGCAAGTTCTTTTCCAATCCAAAAAATATTGTTGCAGTTATTGATAACAGTAATTCAAATTAGTATTTTGTTAGTCTTTTTATTGGTTTTGGATTTCAAAATATAATATGCAACATCGAACAAGCCGCAAGGTTAGAAATTTGCAACTGTATTATAAATATAGCAAGATTAAAATATCGACATTAGTAATACGTACATATATTAAATAACAAGAATAAATATTCCTTAATTACACAGAAGGAAACGCATAAATAAAGTTTTCATAGAATATGAGGCGACTCTTTATACGTTAACACAAATAACTTTAATGAAACTTGTCACACATTTAAAGCGAAATTAAGACACCAGAAATATAAATGCTAAAGCATCTGCACAATGTTGAAATACCCGTTTTTACCCATCTTTAATGGGTATAGGCCGTATGCTGTATAATTGCATTTGTGCGTTGACATTAATTCTTAAATTCTTAGGTTAGCACACAAAACATAAATATATATATACTTATATAAATAAATATATAAAGATTCAATTGTTGTATGCGTTAGTTGCAACACACACACAAACATATATACACAGTATATATATACAAAAATTCAGCATAATCGTATTTATTAATATTTAGGAAAGCAAACGCGTATATCGTCTAGAAATAAAGGCATTTCCATAAAATAAATCGAATTAAAAATCAAATCATGCATTTCTTATTTAATTCCGAAACCCTTTTCAAGCAATAAATGAACAAAAGAGTCACTTTTAATTGCCAGATACCAACTAGGAGATACCCCGTCCTTGGATTTTTTTTGCAATTTATATCTTAACTTCTCTCAACCGTTTCTCTGAGTATTCTCAGTAATAAAATCTCAACGTTCTGCACCGTGAATAATAAGTAAATTTGTCCGTACAATAAAGCCCCGTGTGAGCATTTTTTCAAATACAATTACTGCATACTCGAGAGTTTCTGACTTTAAGATACCCTACACACTGCTCTAAAATACCAAAATATGCATCAGTCTTTAACTGATAAGAAATATGAGAATTACTGCATGATTTGTATGTTTATAACTCAAGAATGGCGACAGTAGAAAACATGTAAGTATGGTAGCTTGAAGTTGAGCACTCTAAAGAAAACTATTCTTATTTGATTAACAAGGTTGGAAAGTAAAACTACGTCGAGCACACAAACTTAACTCGAATTATATTTTATGGGTAAGGACTACTGGACGACTAGAGACGCGGGGATCTGTTTTATATAACTGTAAGAATAAGTGCTGAGACACACAGAATCGCAGTTTTGTTGTCTGAGGCCATAAAAAACGTTAAGTGGTCGTAAATCAAAATTCAGCAAGCATGAGAAAGTTCACCAAGTCGTTTTTTTTTTGCTATTTGGTCCTGTTCCTGGCTCTCTTGTATATATTTTCAACTACTTTCAGGACATAAAAAAAAAATGCAGCTGGCTTTTCCACAGAAGGCTAGAGCACAAATAGAACCGGATATTGGGTATTCGGGACGGGAACATTACTGCCGGCGCCTAAAGTCCTTAAACTTAGATGCAGCCGAAGTAAATTCTATTCATTTACAGTCCATTGAAAGTTGCTTAAATTTTAACGAGAATACACAGTCCTCCACCCACCCACAAAGAAAGTCAAGTCCAATCTTCGCTAACGATTCTTTTGCTGTCTCATGGGCCTTGACGGCGCCAACGCCATCAATGTCTGATAACAATGTATTTGTTGTTTACACGAGGACTTAAGGTTTTCCTTCAGATTCTCGAAGCTTGCCACTTGGCATTGGGCTCCTCTTCCTCCATTGCCTGACACCGTGACTCCCCTGACCTATCTGGGTTCACTTCAATTTCAGTCGATTGTTCAGCTTTGTTTTTGTTGCTCCTACAGCATAATAGAGACACTAATTGTTGTGTCTCGGCTGTCTCCAAGTATTTCGTTTTGTTTCGACGTTTTTTTTTAGCTATATATTCTGTTACAGCGCTAGCCAATTAAAGACAGCTCAATTTTCAGTTATTTGTTGAGATGCGGAACAAAGGCAATAATATGTATTTCTAAGGCCACTTACTTTGTGTTGATTACTTAAAATGAGATATCGATATTGAAAACCTTGATTTTCAACCCTCATTCCTATTTTAGCTAAATGATAAAGCACTTCAAAATCGGCTGTGGTATTTTCGAGTAATGCTCTGAAAATTAAAATAAAAATAATTAAAAAGATTTTCAATGTTAAGTTTCAAAAACTATTTTATAACTAAAGTAAAAAAGGAAAATCGATTTTATTTGAAATAATTTAAATAACAATAACTTGCTCTAATCATTTCGTTTTTAAATATTTTATATTCCAAAATCCTATCGCTTTTCCACTCTAATGCTCTTGATATTCTTTATTTTACATCAATTATAATTATTTTATGCTTAATATATGTATGTATATAAGTAGTAAGGAATACTATTATACCGTCATTTATGGTTACGCCAGCCATTAAAAGTAATAACCTGTTGTTAAAGATACGTTAACGACAAGTTGGCAATCAGAGACGTCCTATGTCTGCCGAATATAAAGTCGCTCGTTAACGGCCCGCCCGGTCTGACATGGCATAGCTTTCTCATTAACACGCCGTCCGGTTTCAATTTCCCGTTTAATTTCGTTTCATTAAAAATGCCTCCCCTATGGCACATTGTGTTCAAGTTTCAACATTAATGGAAACTGTCATGCAGTTCGAGTCCACTTGTTCCCTGCCTCCTGCTCCTGCCACCACAACGTCAGTTATGCCACATCACACCAAAACAAAAAAAAAGAGCGATAAACATTTGGAGAGTACAACTGCGACGAGTTGATGGAAAAATAATGCTTGATGACATTTATAATGACTAAAATCAGCACGAATTTTCATTGTTGCAATTGTCGTCGCTGACAAGTTGAAATTATCCGACCAAATTTAAGCTCCGACATCATAAATCCGAGCAATTCATTTGGAAAAGTACTGTTCATTCTGTCTCTTTCATTTATATCTGTTGATTCGCCATTATATTGTAGTTCTCCACGGTTCTCCTTAACTAAAAATTATGTGCCTGAAATCAAGAGAATATAGATACATTTTCACTCTACTCGTATTCAAATTTAGTGTACAGTGTCTAAAATTGGAATTGTTGTCAGTGAAGCTGAAGGTTGGGATTTGTGTTGGCCTTTGTCACCTACAGTCTGTTTGTATAACGTGACAAGTCCCTAAGTCAACAAAGCGACCACACAACTGAATGTTGTCCAACAGCAATGGACTAAACATGTCTAACAAGTGCCAGATGTTGTTGCCTGTGCTCTGACACGATATGCACACTCTCATGTCCATAAATTACGTATACGTTTGAAACAAAGGAGTACGGGATTTAAATATATGTAGATGTGCTCACAACTTGTAATATTTTAAAAAATTTCTTTCTTACTAAAATAATCAAATCTCTTTAGATTTTGCTTATTTTACTTACAATTATAAGTATACCAGGTCAGCACCCTCTCTCTCACTCTGTTTTCGGCTTTCTTTTTTTGTCTTTTGAGTCATTTGAAATGCATATGTTTATATGTATATGCCCAAAACCAAATTGGCCCTTAAAATGATTCGACGAAACAGTCCTACGATCAACCCCTTCACTACCATATCCCCCACCCCTTCACCACATTCATTGATATTCCCAACCCCAAAATGTTTGGCAGTGTGGTAAACCGAGCGACATCATTTGCAGGCAAAGCGCACCAAAGCAAGTGCAATTAGGAAATTTACTAAATTGTCTATTGCTCCTGCCGCAGGACATATGAAATCACAGCATGTGATGAGAGATGTTGTCTTTGCTCACTCATACACCCAGATTGGCTAACTGAGAAGGAATGATGCTTAAAATGGAGCATTCGTCGTATTTACATGGCAAACAATAGTCAATTATGGCATTATCTAATAATAATTCAATTTGGTTAAATATTGAAATCTGAACTAGCATATAGACATTGCATTTCGTTTTATTTAAAATAATAATTAAGAAATTCGAATTCTGTTATTGAAGTCGAAGAATCATTCTCTTTGCTCAGATACATAGTCATTTCATCATTCCTACCTAATTCAGTGAATCCACTTATGCTTAAATATTATGGATATGAAGTGTGGGCATCCACTCATCATGACCATTGTTCCGGACATCACTCCATCAGTATCTGACTTAAGCCTGGCCAAAAGGCTTGTTTGCCTTCTGCCACAGATGTGTACACATTCCCAAGCAAGTATTTGTATTGTATTTACACATTGCTCTTATGCAAGCTGCTTGCACTAAATGGAACATAATTGGGTATGGGCAGAAGGATTTAGGCCCAAATTGCGAATTGTTTACGAGTGTCCTGCAGAACACAAATGAGCAGTTCAAGGAGCCTGAACATAATTTAAGTCGTTTCTACATCTGTTCTTGAGTTAAGCGCCTGCTTACAACACGAAATTGATTTACTTTTGCTTCTGGCCAATTTGGCACGTACATTTCGGCCATGAAATAGCTTCCAATAGATGCCAAACACATTTGTAATTAAGCGCTTCAGCGTCCCCAATGGGTAGTTAATGCGTATCTCCCATAAATTCGAACGTTGTGTGGTATCTAATGTGTTTGCTCCGCTATTTGTAAGAAATCACATGAAACAACAAAAGTCAATTCAGTTAACACACAGGTGAAATCGTCATTACCAATAAAAGATGACTTTGATTTTCTTGAATACCATGCATAAATACAAGGTTGGCTCAAGCTATTTGAGGTCGTTTATCCTTTATAATTTTCGACCCCAAGGGGGCTTCGCCTCCTGCTGGCTTCACGTTTGAGTTTGAGTTGAGTTGAGTTTTGTTTATTTATCTATCTAAGAATATTGTATACTTAAAATAAAGGGAAAATGGGAAAACAATTAAGAAAACTCAATTTTGTGGAAAAAATTAAGCCATAGTTGAAAATTCGGGTTTATACTAGTATCTATGGGGTTCTTCACTGACTTCGTTCTTATGCATCTGCATACACAGTTAGTAAACCAATAACGAATGCGAATGCAAATCAAATGTTATCTATTCAAACTGTGGCTAAGTGCACGTATGCAAGGGAAATGTGATCCCTTTGGTCATAATGCATACACACAAAACCATGCAGACAAAAACGTGACTGGTTCACCTACGTAGATAAGTGTGTACGAGTATGTATTTGCCAGATATTAAATAACAATTTATGTTTACGAATGGAATGTGCAATTTAAAAAGCGATTCGCAAAAGTCCAGTTAAGTACATAATCATAACGTTCTAAATCGGAGAAAGAACCCTCCTCTTAATTTCCTAGGCTGTCAGAATCGCACTTGTCATGAACACTAGTCGACAGCCCAGAGTCCTTGTTGATGTGACGGGGACATTCAGGAAATGTCTGTCATAGGCAATTCTATTCAACACTTGGCCACTTCGTACACACTCACCCATACACTATACCACACAGTCATATATCGCACATCTAATTTCCATGTTGTCAGGCATAAAAGTGGTTTCAGTATGGCCCTTGTGAAGGTTGCCTTGCCACATTTGATGTGCCGCCGTGTTTCTGGTAATTTGGGCGCATTTGGGCTTTAAAGTAGAGTATGAATTCAACTGAAATGCCTTTCCACTTAACATACATACTTTCACTTCGTTTTCCTGGTTTGAGGCAGAAATGCACCTGAACGACAATCAACAAGTTTTTGTTGTTATTTCTGCCAGTTGTTACTGCTGCTGATGCTGCCAGTTGCACTTGTAAAATGCATTTGCTGTTGAGTACACAAACGGGTACTCAGAGGAAGTTTTGTGCAGTGGAAGATGTGAAAGGAGCAGCAACATCAGCAGCAGAATCAGAATCTGAGCAGCTCGCACGCTTTTCCTGCGTCATAAAAAGCTGCTGCCCCAAAGGAGACACTTGGCCAGGTACGCACAACATCATAGCTTCGACATGTGCGGAAAAGGATATGCATGTATGTACCTGTCGAGCATGTCTAGCTGTCTAACTGTCGAACTGTCCACCTGGCAGGTCGTTATCTTGTGCAATATGACAATCTAGCCGATGGCGCTCGTTGAAAGACGCTGACGCTGGGGAGAGATGCAGAAACAACGCTGGCAATCATAAAAGTTACTAACTTTACGAGTATGGACTTTTTACCAAGACAGCATACAGTACACGTACCCATATGTATGTGCACACATGCATATATGTATGTGACCTGTATAATGGAATATTCGAGTTAAGCGAAATAACATTTGCACTGCCCAGATTGACGCTCTCCTTTCCAGTTCTCAAACTCCATATCCCAGAACACTAGTGGTCACAATTCTTTTGACAGAACTAACTTTTATACCCATTTTTTTCTAACAATTAAATTTTTAAGGAATTTTTTTTAAGTTATCTTACAAATATTAGAAGATAAAAATGATAATTTACAATATTTCAAAAAGTATCCAACTCCTAGTTAGACACTAAGAAAACTCTAATAAAAATACTAAAATTATTATATTTTAATTTTTAAATTAACCTAGTACTCATTAAAAATAATATTTGAAAAAAATGTTATCTTGGTAAGTTAGTGTATTACCTGTTATTATACATTAATTTCAATTTATTAACCACTTAATATCAAAACAAGTTTGGAGTCTCTAGCGCTTATAGTCTCTGGGATCTAGGCGTTCTTACAGAGGGACGGACATGGCTATATCTACTCGGCTGTTGATGCTGATCAAGAATATATATACTTTATGGGGTCTGCCACGCCTCCTTCTGTCTGTTACGCACATTTTTTTATGACATTTAAATATTTAAATAAAGAAGCATGACACCGTGTTGTCAAAATAATTGTGCCGAGCAGTATACAATGCACATATCAATAAAGATGCACTGATGCAAAAGCCGACCGACTGACAACAGCGAGTAAATATGCATAAGGAAAATATTAAAGATGAATTACAACTCGTACGCATATCAAACGACACATTCAACAAAGGTCAAAATGCGAGCGAGGTGTATGGACAGCCTCCGAATGTGTCCATAAATACAGCTCACTATGGGGTAAAAGCCTGATATTTCAAAATTTGAAATTCAGACTAAAGTAGAAATAAGTAAAAAATAAGTAAATAATAAGTAATAATTTAAAAAGAATTAAAAATACTGAACAACAACAAGATTGCATTGATGTCAAAATTTGGGTTTTATCCCACCGCTTGGGTACATAAAATTGCACACTGATGCTTATACCCTGTACCGATAAAATCATGTCGGATGGGTCCAATAGGCTTTCTTTCAGGGTCAAGAGTCCAAAATATCCATGAAATGCTAATATACTAAAAGTATAGCGCCTATCGAATAAAGTTGGACGAATTCTTCCTTGCATGGCTACATATAGGGTAATTATTAGTAAACACTCCCCACTACCTGGATCAATGAATTTATTTAAGTCGTAAACATAAATTCTCAGTGACCCGGAATGTTATAAATTTAATAATTTGAAGCAAACAAGAGAATGAGATTTGATACAATTAATTATGATTGATATTTGTGATGAAAACCTGAAACCACATAGATTTATATGAAAACAAAAAAACAGATTATTAAGAGAAAACTCAATAATAATTTTAATAAGAGTTCGCTGACAAAGCAATTACCAAAACGAATGAATCGAAAATAAAAACCATTCTAATGAGCGTAGAGAATATTTTTGGTTACTCATCTTGATGACATTGACTAATGTACTCGTACTTACCTACATATATACTATTTTATCTAAGTATTTTTGGACAAAACAACCTTCAACATTTATCGACAAGAAGGTTTTTTAAGATACATTCGAATAAGTGAACAGTGTTGTTTCACTATGAGTCTTACTTAATTTCGACCATCAGATGTCCAAAATGTCGAAGTCTTCTTAATTCGAACAATTTATTCGGATAATGTGGATTCGAGTAAGGAAAGATCGACTGAACTTCACAACAAAATTAATAAATAAGTCGTCACTCATTTGCGGTGTAAAGTATGCACATAACTAATCAGAATGTATCAGACATTTTCCATCGATTGATAGCTAAGAAATTTTAAATTTTCCAAAGACCACTGGCGAATATTGCTTGGAAATTGAAATAGAGCAAGAATGAGATACGCCGACCGGAAATGATGCTCGAAGCTCCAAGTCAAAAATTCATTCACATGAAAACCATTTAATTTGCTTTTCTACTTGATGTTCGCTCTACGCGCATTCGCGCACTCGCGACGCATCCGCCGGAAATACACACACACAGCCACACAGACACACACATACACTTCGACGCCCAGACAGTCGGCCTGTTCATTTACTCTTCATGCATGACCACGTCAACAGTTTCGCTCCTCATTCGATTTCAGTTCCCATTGCTCACACTTCCGGAGTCCTTTTCTTAGCAGTGAGGCGAGTTGAGGTCGAGTCAAGGGCCTCTGGGTGGCTTCAAAAAACATTTCCAATGCGATTTTTTGCCAATTACTCGGGTCCGTCCTGTTCTCCATCTGCATATGACGAATATACGTACGTGCCAATGTCGTCGCTCATACGCTCCGTGGGACGCTCTACGCTTTGTCTTGGTCGCTCTGCCTGAAGTCAAATGAATATTTTGAAAACTTTACCACTCCCCTGGTGAAATTTATTTTCCACTTTTGCATATTTTGTGGGTAATTTGGGAAGAGCATCTCGACACTCTTGCATTTTCAAATATTCATTCTATCTCTTGCTGTACTCTATCAAAAACTGGGCAATATTCTGATGCTGATACATATTCCGATCTATTTTCATATCATAAGAAATGTATATCAGTGTGTGGTTATTTTGCTACTCGAATAAGTTAGCTACATAAGTAGCTCAAAGATGCAAAGTCAATACGTCAAGCATATTTAGCAAGAGTATTCATGGAGGCTAAAGAAAAGAACACTCCGTCGATGACTTGCCTTTGTTCATTGTTTTCAACGCCAAATCGTTCACGTAAAATATTCATACGTTTCCTTGGCGGTTTTTGGCTCTCAAGTGTTTGCAATTCAATTACAATTCAATTGATTTTCGTCTGCGGGCCCAATCTGCCAAACTGCCTCTTCGTTCTGTGCCCTGTGCTGGATGGAATTGTGAACCACGGGCGGTGGGTACAATTTATGACTCCAGACAGACACGTGCCTCAATCAGATACTAAGAGAAACATGCAACTGCGCGGAATTCAAAAACAGATTTTCATCTACGAATATCTTTGCCAAAATTTAATTTGCTCTCAGACTGCAAATGTGGCTTACATCCTAACTTTTTGTACTACAATGTGGGATCACTTGAGGTTGCAGGAGTACAACTTTAGAATAGTTAAACATCGAACTATTTCGCTGGATTCGAGAATCTCTATTTGTAATTGGGAAAACGAATAAGGTTTTTTAGTCTATGGACTTGGCTCACTGGTTGCCGTAGAGGCTACTCTACTCAATAAGTATTTTTTCTGCCAAGGACTCGCCAAAGGATACGACACACGGCAACAATGCGGCGAAGAGGGCGAGGGAAAACCACGAGTATCTTTAGGATACACAGGCAAGACGATAGAGTTTGTGCAATTGGTATGGGAATGTCGGTCTGGGTGTGCACACATGAAGTGGGCGATGGAGGGAGAAGAAGGGAGGTGGGGGAGGAGAGATGTCTTTCTGTTTCCATTGGCATTAGGTCATGTGCGCTTACGCGTACGCCAATTCCTTCAAGTAAATAAAGGCTTTACAAGGAAAATAAATAAAATTAAATGGGAAAACGAAAATCCATGTCTTCCAAGCACTGCCAATGGGTTGACTCCAAATCACATTCGAGCCAAAAAAATCCTAACTGCAAGGACACAGAACGTAAAAGACAAATAAATAACATTTCTGATTTTACCAAATCCAAATTTGGCATACAAATTTATTTGAATGCAAATAAACATTTAAAAAGTGTGTAGACAACTAAAGTTTCATTTGTCCTTGTGGGCAAATACAACTAGATACGAGTCTATATGCCTTTCTGGTTAATAGACTTAACATTGACTTATTGGATCCGGCATTATTGTCTTTGATCTTGAATTAAGCATCTTTTGAAATATTAAAAATGCTTACAAAGCAGCCTGTACCCTTTTTGCTTCAAGTATTGGGTATAAAAAGAAATGTATATATTCTACGCTTTCAAGCAGCTCGTCAAGAACTTACATATGTACATGCGAATAGTCGCAGTCGATTTTATTGATTTTTTTCTTAACGTATCTTCATTTGCAGATTCGTGAGCTTGTTAAAGTGGACAGACAAACTGAAATATCGGTTAAGGGCGGAGCACATTAGCATGATTTACAGTTACCTGTGGGAGACCCTCAATCTTAAAATATTACCACTATTTATTTCTATGGCTTCAACTGATTGTAAGTTAGTATATACATCTTAGACGTCTAGCATTTAATGAAAAATCTTGATGATCTATACCGAAAATCATTATAAATCCGGTGGACCGTTAAAGATGTTGGTATAGCTAGAGATAGGTTAATAGTTGACTTCATTATTGCAATTGCGCGGAGAAAATGCCATTAATGACCTCGTCAGCATTATATAAAAGACAAATTACAATTAAAATACATTCATCGATTTCTCAAGTACTAAGGACAACTTTACCCGCCCAAAAGACTCACGGGACTAGATATAATTTTGTGTACTGCGCACTTAATTTTTCTTCTCTCATTTGTGCTCATCTTCATTAAGGGACAGACAGAGGCCGAAATAGGACCATGGAAACGCAGAGGCAAACAGGCAGAAATCAATTAAATGTTGGCAAATGGCATCTCAATGGGCCGACTGCTCAGGTACATTCAAAGGGAACTGACATCGCAACGTCTACGTATTAATCGAATGTTCTCTGCGCACCTAAAACTCGCCCTAGGGAGTCATTAGGAAGTAGAGTGGCCCAATATCTAGTGTAAACATCAACGGGTGAGGTGAGATGGGATACAAGTTGAAATACAGAAATGGCATATCACGGCTAAAGTCTTCTTCGTTTTAGCCAATTGTCAGCTCCCCTGAACATCTTTTATTTATTGTTTGCCAGACCGGTGAAATATGTAGTATCGTGCAGTTGCCGCCAAGAGAATTTTCGTAACCAAATTCCTTCTGCAGACTTTTTAAATAATAGATTTTCAGGTCTCTCATTCGTCCAACTTTATTTAGAAATTCTACTGTAGTATTGTCTAGTTCGATTCTTTTTTCTGCCTTCTTTTTATTTGTCTAACCGATAATATTTTTTTTTTAGGTAAAACGTCAAAAATAATATCTAAAAAGTCAAAAATAAAATGAGATTTGTTTTTGACTGTCTTGTTTTCAGAATATTTTTGTTATTCGTCTATCGACTTCTGCTCGACTATAAAATGGAAAAATTAAATGTACATCATGTACAGAACTCGAGTAAGCAAAAGCAAATCCCATGAAATTAAAAGGTGGCCAACGCCGAAAATTTAAAAAATTAAAAAAAACTTAGGTTTTTCAATTTGAATTAAAAATTTACCGAAATTAACCGATACCAAAAATACGGTTTTAACCGAAGCCGATATTCGTTTCGGATTGATTCCCTGCACTAAACGATTCTAAGTACGTTCTTTAAAGTCTAAAAGATTTAGGGGAACAAAGTGCTGGTACTCCAGATGTATGTAGAGGTAGTCGAAATAAAAAGAAAATATTTAAGAACGGTACACGAATACAATGGCAACATTCACTGACATGTCAAAGGGAGTAATCGTGGATTTTGGGTGAACTGCCTCCGGTAGGCTACCTGTAGGTGACATGTCCGTGTCAAAGCTTAGAAATGGCGCAACAGCCGCCATAAGCTTTCAGCTGGCAGTGTCCTGTAGGTCGTAAAGGACGACAGGCTGGCGACTAAAATTCGTTGTTGCGCACTTCCGTCAGTTTCCAGCTTTGTTAGTGTTGCCACCAATTTGCTTTGTTGTCATCTCCCTCGTTCTCTTTATGAACTGTGAACACAGTTTTTTTCGCATGCTTGAATCGACCATGAACAGCACCATTTTCCCTTTGACCCCTCCTTTGCTCACATGAATTTCTCTTTTTTGTTGCTTTGTTTGGGAACATGTTGTCTGTGCCTGTTGTGGTCAGATTTTTATCCTTCGAACACTGTGTTCGCATCCTTATCATCATCGGCAATGGTGACTAGAAACGGCCTTGGAAATGCGTATATATATTATACAGCCTTATGGTTAAGCTTTATCGCTTGTGAACTGTCTTTGTGTTTGGTTGAGCACTCAAAAGTAATGCCTGATTGAAACTATCAATATCAATACACAACTCGCTTAACTCTGCCAACACTCCCAGATCTTAGATACATACATATAAAACACTACACACAATCGTAAATTCTATACCCATCCGACACACAAACGACCAACTGGAAATTTAAAACGCCATCGTGAAAATACCAATTTGTTATTGAATTTCAACACACGGGCATTTTTGCTCTTTTTGTTTTATATACTCTGTACATCACAATCGGCAAAAAGAGTATATAGATTTTAATAAGTACTGGTAGAAAAATGGGTCTATCTTAATCCATTGAAGCGATCGAATCTAAATATGCTGAAATTCAGCTAAATTTGTCCATGAATCCATGTATTATTAGTACTATAGCGTATGTATATCTTCTAGTATCTAGTACTTAAGGCTTTGCATAAAAATCAACAAATTCTTGGTCCGAAACTTCTTCCATCCGACCCTTCATTTATGAAAATAATTGATCGTTTCTGGAAAAAGTAATTTCGAAAATGTCTTACTCTTTGCTATCTAAATTTTGCCTTCAGTTTGATATTGAAGCACTAAAAAAATAATAAAAATAAATCATTATTTTAAGCTAGATTCTTTAATAGGCAAGACATTTATTAATACACAATCTTAATTTCAAAACTTTTTTAGTTTTTGCTATCTATATTTTCCCTTTAGTTTGGTTTTAAGTTAGATTTTTTAATAGGCACGACAATTCTTAATAAACAATCTTAATTGCGTAAAACTCAAAGAAAATAATAAGTCAGAAAAATAAAATCATTTTATTGCTTTTAATTTATTTTCAAGTAATTTTTTCTATATGGAACTGAAAGGTTTTCAGTCTTGAACACATTTATTTTATTTGTGTCAAATTGATCTATTTCTAATTGGATGAATAAAAAGAGAAATTGGCTTTAAACATGTATGTTATAATTACCTGCTTAACCCTAAAGGGCGCTTTAAATCAAATTTAATAGTTGAGGAAACGGACGCGTGTCTTTGTCAGCTTTGCTCCAATTGCAAATGCGTCGATGGCTTTTTAATATTGACACAGGACTTATTCTGTGCCTCTGAGAAGTGAACAATTTGCATATGAAATGCCCGTCATACATACATCCGTAGTTTGAGTATTGATATATCGCATTGGCAAAAATGCACAACAGAATGAAAAACTAAAATAGCAATGACAACAAAAGGCACCCAGGACAATGGAAAGCGAGCAGCGTGAGGAGGATATCGCTAACTGACAAGTGACACTTTTTCAAATTGAATTTTTTACTGGTCCCCCAAACATGACGGGAGGTGACGAAAATTTAAACCAGCCAGGCGAGTGCTTAGGATCGAGCTATAGACTGATGTGGTTCGGTTAATACACTCAGCTAGCTGAGCTCGGAAAATCAACTAAACTCATATTCGGGTGTCAAAAACATGAGGTTTGAATATATTTGGATATAATATTTTTAGACACATTTTACTAAATCAATGCAAAATTGTATTTTAAAATTATTTCAAATATAAGTGCTAGCTCCGAAATCGCAATGGAGCCTAATTACAATGTTATTCTACTGCCCATTATAACGGCCGTAATGCTCTCCTACAATCGGCCTGTGACCTTGGACGAGATCGCCGATGGAGTTATTTCACTACTTGGCTCGCAGCGGGAGAAATTTAGCTCTGTTGCCTCGACTAGTCTGGAGGGCACATCCGATTCTAGTTATGCTAAAATAATACCAGCGCACAGAAAAAAGAAGTGATAATTTCGAAGCCATAAGAAATTTAGATATACATATCTTTGGGACCGTTCAAGAATTTGTCATTTTATACGATTTTATAAATGGATCCTTAACGAATAAATAGACCATACCAAATTTATATTTTTTAATTATGTTTTTTAATAATATCGACTCTGTTAATTTTTTTTAGTGTAACGTGGCAACAGTAACTACAATGTAACAGAATCTTCAGCGGAATACTTAAAAGTTTTTACATCTACTTTTCAGCGGAGCGAAAAATTATTTATGTTACGCATTAAACAGGGGAAAAACTGTGCATACATTGTTTTCGATGGAAAAAGCCACGAAAACTGATGAGCGATGAATTTGAGACGTTTATGAAAAAGTTGTTTTTGTTTATTTGATTGAGAATATATACTCCTTAATAGAATTGCTCATATTGGAATTATATTCATCATATATTATATCATTATTCACTCCTTTTTATTATTGGTCACATTAGAACTTAGCCGGTACTAAATTACTTAATTTACAGATACAGGAGTTTGATGCGTTCCAGATTAGTGGCTTCGACTTGGACATCAACTGGTGTTGGCATAATTTCATTTTGGGTAGACGGATGCTCTACGAAGTCAATGTAGAGTGTTCCACCACTAAGTGGATCATCGGCATCTCTGGCGATGCTGCGTAGAACAGTGCTAATGCTGTTGCCTGGGATGTGGTTCGGACTACCAGGATTGGATGTGCTGGGCTGTGGCAGCTCAACATCGGGCGGTCTTTTGTCTAGTTTTGAATACTGGGCGTAGATCTTGTACTGTGCCTCATCGAAGCTCTTGCCCATTTTAGCATAGAGCCGCAAAGTCTTTGAGCGAAGTTTCTCCCGCTGAGAGGAAGATGTGACCGTCACCTCAATGGCCACCAGAGCTATGTGGCACTGACTGTGTGGCAAGTGGAAGCCATCCGCCTGGCAACTGCTGATTACCGCCTTGACCACCTCGCCACTGTTTACGACACGGCCAAAATGAACAGTCAGCATCGTCGCAATATTGGAAATGTTCTGGGGCGCAAACACGGCACGAGCCAGAGGCGTCAGTAGTATCTTCTCCCGAGGATTATGCAGGTCTGGCAGTGCGCAGCATAGTTTATTGACAGCTAAAAGACCAGCTTGCTTGAGTGTGAGATAAAGCTTCTTATCCATCACACGCGGGTTAACATTGATCGGACTCTTAAAGGTATAGGAGTAAATGAATACACTGTGGCCTCCGCTGAAGATTAGACGCCACATCTGCCCACTTCCGCTCTGTTTGATTCGCCGCATCTTCGGACCAAGGTCAAAGAGCACCTTGTTGGCAAAGTCCAAGCTCTGCGACATCTCAGACTGCGACCCTCGAAAGTCGGGGCAAATCTTGCTGAATGTTTCGCACAGTTGCTCAAAGTCAAAGCCGTTGTGTGGTCGCGTCATTCCACTGGCCATTGTTCTGCTGCGCAATGAAATTCGAGATCAGAGTTGGTCCAAATGTAAACAAATCACTCGAGTGCATATACATACATGCATGAAGTACCAATAATAACAAGTGGGCGCCGGCTACAGTCGAGAGTGCTCGACTGTATAATACCCTGTGCCCTAGCTCTCCGATAGTTCATACGTAGGTGCGCTACGTTAGGCATGCCGAAGGTGTGATGATGCGGCATTAACTTTTTGGCTAATTGTTCGTATTACATCTACATATGTGATCTAATGAACCGATTTAAACCAAATTACAAATTCTCAATCTGTGAGTTTGGTTGACTTATCTCTAAAAACAACAATAATTTTCGTACTTTATCTTAAAATTCGTTCCTATGGCAGCTATTTGATATCAGATTTCAACCAAACTTGTTCAGGATGTAGAATACCATCCCAAATGCGTATTCTGTTAGTTTGGTTGAGATACCTCAAACAACAAAGTTTATCATACTAAAACTTGATTTTGGACTGATCGTTCCTATGGCAGCTATATGATATACTGGTCCGATTTCAACCAAATTTTTACCTATTAGTTTGGTCGAGATCTTTCAAACAACCAAAAAGTTTATTTTCGACTGATCTTTCTTATGACAGCAATATGATATTGTGGTCCGATTGAATAAATTGTATTTAATTTAATTAAAATAGTAAATCTTAAATCGTAATCGTAATCGTAATCGCTGAAATCGATGTTGCTCATGCCAAGAGTAGCCATTATCTAAAATTTGCTCAGCTTGCTGAAGTCCGGCAACACCAAATAATCTCTCCCACTCTTCTTATTCAACGAAATCAGCTGTTTAAGGCTGCTGCATTGCGCGCGCAATTTAAATTTAAGTGCTATGCTTTAATATTTGTGATTCTTTTTGCAGAATTTGTTAAGCATTTGAATACAATGATAATAATTGAAAACCTATTGAGCATATGTGCGAGCTTACAAGCTTATTATTAAACATAATAATTATTATAAATTCAGAGATTTCAGTGTTGTAAAACGATCTGTCGTCGAGGTGTCGAGGTGCAAAATTATAAAGTGGCATTTATACATATCGCTTTTTGCAATGCATACTAATATCTACATACATATATTTTAACACAATCGTAAATATGTATTAACTTAAACCATGTTAATATATTAAAATAGGATAGAAATTGTAGCCAAATATCGATAACTTTGCCTATCGCTCGTATTTGCGTTCGCACTCTTCGTGCACGTGCTCACTGTTATGTTTTTGCACAAGCAAATGTGCATATGCTATCTCGCTCGCACTTGCCTATGTCTATAATTTTGATTTATGTGAATTAAAAGCAAATTCGAAATATCTTCTCTATTAAATAGTCAATCGCTTTAAAACTTTCAGGGTCACTAAATTAGCTTACTTCTTATCTTCCTGTTTAATAAGAAGTGTTTATATTAAAGATCACGTCTGTTAATCGTTTTTTGCAATTGGCGGGCGAAAGAGGCGTGGCATCTAAAATTTAAAACAAACTTGATCTGCGCCCGCTATCCAGCAACCTTCATACCAAATTTGAAGTCTCTAGCTTTTATAGTTTCTGAGATCCTTTGACTCAAACAGACGGACGGACAGACGGACAGACGGACAGACGGACAGACGGACAGACAGACGGACATGGCTCAATCGACTCGGCTATTGATGCTGATCAAGAATATATATACTTTATAGGGTCGGAGATGCTTCCTTCTGCCTGTTACATACATTGCACAAATCCATTATACCCTTTTGACCATTTTCAATGGGCACGGGTATAAAAATCTACTGTCGCGTTGAAAACAAACTATGTCTTTCGCTTCAGGCGTTCAATACTCTACTGTTTGTTTCTGTTCCAGCTCGTAAAATATAAGCTGTCTAAAATCAAAAAAGAAAATGAGAGAATGCAGTAGTAGTTCGCTCCATGCTGTATACCCTGTACTGAAACGTATGTATATGTATTAACTTTGTACACTATTCCGTCCCTTTGTCCGTCCGTCTGTAGAATGGCGTCAATCTTGGCAACTCTAATACAAAAACATACTTGTTATGTTGGTGCTACTAAATAATTTTTTACAACCAAAATCGAATTATATAAACAATTTAATAAAAACTATTAGGGTAACTCGAATTTTCTCGAACTCGAACTAAATTGGGTGGCAATAGCCTTAATAAACTTAACAAAATTAATTCCATAAGTCGATGTCTCTATGATTCGAGTAAAAGAAGCTCGACTGTATTTTCATTATCTTAAAATATTAAGGATAAATTATGTATTATAACAACTTATCCGAAAAATCTTTCTTCCAGCACCAATATATCTTATCAAAATGCAGAAAATTACAAAAAAAAAGTAGATTATATTTATTAACGAAATAACCTCATCGAATATTTTGGTCAATTTCTCCTAATTTTTATTATTTTTACTTACTTTTTTCTTGATTTGTTCACAATAAATTATAACACGAAATGCACATACATATCTAAATACAATTTCAGTAAGATATGTCAACAACTAACTTATTCCACTTTTTTACTTCTGATTTTCTATCGTAAAAAATTACAAATTACATCATAATTTATATGAAATTACATGTTCTTATAAACTGTGTACTCGGTATCCATCCTCTGAATCTAACCGATCATAAACAAACAAAATATATATTTTTTAGAAACTTTTACCTATTGTAGCAGCACCTTGCATATGGCGCAGGGTATTGCGTATTCGATCACACTCAACTAAAGTGTTTTTCTTGTTGCTGTAAGTTTCAGCTCAACAAATTGTCCAGCCCTGTTTGCATTCAGTATCAAAAGGCACGTCATGTATTAATGCCTATGTATGTATCCACATATCCAGTATCAGTTGAATTCTCATACTTGTGTGCAACCGAATGAACTTCAGTTCGTGATCTAAAATCTAACCGCAAACACTGAAATATCGTCCAGTGACAGAACTAATAATGTAAGAGCTGAATAAATCAGAAATTTCAAATTAAAATACAACGTAGAAAAACTTTATATTTTTTATCGAAAAAAGTTCACCAACTGAAGTACACACATACTTAGTTAATATACGTACACTAGTGTGTAAATATGTGCTTATAATTTCAGATAAATTTATTAAAATGTGCATTCTATAAGATCTTAAATTTGTCTACTTAGGACCTGCAGAGACCTTCCTTAATGATTTTAGTACCTAGCTTGCGAGTTAGATTCAACGAAGTATCAATCTCTATACTTTGCCTATACATGCATACATATGTACATATTCATACGGGCGTATTCAGGAAGGGGTAGTTTCCTGCAAGAATGATTAAGCATACCGAAAACAAGAAATGCGGGACAAGTTTATCTCGATAAATATTTAGGGATATGAAAACAATGTCTTCGTTCGTGAACAAAACTGGGCAGATGCGGACTTTACGTTGCGCGCTTTTCTATTTATGTGTATTTGGTTAAGATATCTCTCTTAATAGATCTGTGTAAATAAAATACACTCTTCTCTTTTGAAAGGGGTGGAAAACTTAAGATAGTTGCATATATATTCCGATTTAGTTTACATTTGGCCATATATTGTCTTAAAAATGTGTGCTTTCCCTAATTGTCAATTCTGGGTACGCAATTGTATACTCTTATACATATATACATATGTACATACATGTGTATGAATTGTGCTGATTCGAGTTCGTTTTCAACAATGTGGAGCTGACGAGGCAGAAATACTATTTACCCAGCGGCTAATTCGCTACAACTGCGAATAGATTTTTATATCATAATTGACATTACGCGTTACCAAATTCACCCAGTGGCCTCATATAAAACAATTTGTTTACAAAAATTAAAAACGAAACATAGTCATTGTGTATTTATGAATGATAACGAAACGTAGTTACATTATATCTTTTGCAGAAAAGCACACAAAATGACCGAAGGCGCCTTCGACTTTCAACAGTTAGTGAAAACTTTTATAGAAATATGTCCAGATTTCAGCGAAGAGCCGGATTTAAAAATTGCATCTGTAAGTCGCCGATTTGCCGAGCAGGTGATCTTCGAGTACAGCAAACAGGCAAAACTGGCCAAATTCCAGGGAATTGACAAAACATGGAGAATTAAGCTGGATACTCAAGGCAAACAAGGCAAGTTGGGCGCGGAGGTGGTCGTCACAACCTATGTTACCAAGTCCCCGCCGCTATATCAGCCTTTCCTGCTGCATGGGTATCTTCAGCTCACCTTCAAGCAGGCCAGTCTATTGGCGGTGGCCAAGTACTGCCAGATGGTTCCTCATCTCATAGAGCGCAATCAAATTGTGCTCACTCCCTTGGCCGGGGCTGTATTTAGTAACGATGATATGCCAAAGCTGGCATCAGCATTGGGCGAGCCTCTGCCAAAGGTGGTAATAGCAGTCATCAGCAGTTGTCAATCAGATGGATATTATTTGGAGCATAGTCGTTGTTATATAGCCCTTCGTGCGCTCCAAAAGACAGTCGTTGATCGGGAGATGCGCGTCTCCTTGCTCAAGAAAAGCTTGAAGTTGTACCAAATGCATGGGAAACACTTTGATCTTGCCAAGTATATAATATGCTGCAGGTTCGTGAGGTCCAACAGCAGTTGCAGTAGACGCCCGGGCACTTTTCCACCCGATGATCTGGACTATCTGGTTTCCGAGGTAATGGCGCTAGATAAACGCATCGAATCCCATCCGAACTCTTCGCCGCCTGTAACCGTCAAGCAAAAGCCAACTTTGAAATGCGCTGCTTCCTTTGATGGTCTAACTAAGAAAAACATTAAAAAATGAAAAAAAAAATTGATGCAAATTCCATTTTAAGTGAGAGAATTATCATGCCTATGCAAAAGTACAGAAAAGTTGAAATACTTGTAATAATGTACCATTTTTGATTGGTTCACCAAAAAAACTAAAGAGTATACCACATTGTCAGAAATACTCCTTAATTTAATCCAACTATTTGGTTCTGTTTATTTTGTTGGTTGAAATTCAATCAATACACATATTATCAATGTGATACAAACCAGATACAAAAAAAAACCAATAATTTCAATAAACCTTTTCATAAAGTATGTTAAACTAAAATGAATTAAAAAATTTAACATACAATTTACTTTACATATTCTTATATAATATTCTGTATTATCCTATCTATCAAAATATCTGTTTAAAAAAATGTGTTATCAAACAAAACTGAAAATTATGGTTTATAATTATTAACTATGTTATATTCATCATAATCGTGTCATTTTAACAATGACTTTCTAACTAACCACTATTCAATTTAAGATACTTTATGTTGAACGACTATTTTCAATAAATATTTTGAATCGTTTAAAAATACATATCTGAAATTAATTTTATAAAATACTGATGACAGGACCATAATAATAAACACTAGCAGCTGAAGAAAATCCCGAGTCCTCACTTTAAGTTTGCTTTGTTTGTGGTTCGCCGTTTTGAGTTGGACGACAGAGCTTAGGTAAGATTTCAGCTTGTTCTTTGTGGTGTTTTCTGGTTGAAGTTTTGCAAGGAGTTTTGTTGCTGTGGCGATGCCAAAGCCACTCAAAGATTATTGCGCGTCTGGTCAGAAGGAAGTGGAGCCTGACAAGACCCTTTTGCGGTCTCTGGGTCGCTAAGGAAAACTTTTGCACTGTGTATGCCAACGCCGAAAAGCCTTTAAGTTGCGAAGGATATCGCAAAGCAGGCATTAAGGAAACAAAATGCATAGTTGATAAGCGTAAAGAGACCCAAACTAAATATCCAACAACAAACGCCGTGTCCTATGCCTACGGCATAAAAAAAAGGCAAAAAATATACAAATTATTATAAACGTCACTTCGGCGTCGTGCCCATTTTTATAATAATCTTTCAGCTGCCCAAGCAGATCTTGGCTTGTAATTAATTTTCTGCTGATTGAAAATAAAGCACATTTATTAATTTTTTCCTTTTTGAAGTATACAAGTTGAAATTAAATCATATTTATATTATTTGAGCAAATGTCTTAATGGTACAGTACGTAAGCATTATTTTCTTTTCTGTGACATTTAATGGGCACATACAGCTGGTTCAATCAATTAGTGCATAATTAAATAGCAATTATTTCTTCCATTCACATGAGTAAACAATACAATCATATGTACATGAACGCACATATGCATATCTACAATGTATGTATGTATGTAGGAAATACTTCTATGGTTGAATGTGTGATATGCCAAAACACATCAGTGGCATTCAGCCGCAGCCAGTGTAATTAATCATATTTGCATCACTTATGTGAGTGGGTGTTGACCATGTTGGGCCCAAAATGTAGTACTGCAATTAACTAATTTACTTCGAACTCGTCTTAATAATAGTTCATAATTATTGAGGCAGAGAATCGATTACAAACATGCAGCGCTTGTGTCGATCATGGCCAAGGCGAATTTATAGTGGCACTATTTTACAAATAAATGAAAGGGACTTCATAGTTTTAATTATTATTAAGTAATTAACCATGATTCAGTATGCAAATAGTAATCGCAAGTTACTAGAAAATTAATTATAATTTATTTTAAGAACGATAAATATATCATTGCAAAATCAATTTCAATCATATTGATTATCGACTGACCGCCACAGATTGTCGATCGCTCGCAGCTAAAATTAGTCTGGTCACCAATCTAAACAAAATAATTAATTTAAACTATTTTTCTATATTTTCAATATTATTATAAATAATTTAGCCATTTGAATAAAACATAAGGTATATTAAGTGAGATCATTTTAATTAATGATTGTTAGTTCGTCCCTAATCCTTGTCGTGAATTTGTATTAAAAGTTATAATCATTTTATGAAATTTATTATTTTACTATAATTTCAAGAAAATTCTAACAAAAGCGTATGCAATATTTCAAAATTGTAACTTCCAAATGACCTAAGGCAGAATATCGTCCCTTTTCTGAGCTATAAGTGTGCCAACCGTTCGGTAGATCTATATTAATCGAAATACAACTCTACTTCGCACAAAATAAGCGGCAAAAACGGCATCAAAATATCAAAACATACCAAGAAGACGCAATAACAAATGGAGTGCATTAATTTTAATGATTTTTCCGTAAAAGAACGCCATGAAATCATCACAGCGTTTCTTATCAAAATGCGTAAAGCCAATTCAATGCAGAGTGCACACAGTTTTTTCGAGTATTACTTGAAGCAGTTCTATAAAATGCCAGCCAAGCTAATCGAGGATATTATCTACTGTCAACGGGTTATGAAGAACTATCTAAGTGTACATCAGGTGTGTATCAAGAAGTAATTGGAGTATTCATCTACTTAATTTGTGTGTAAATGTTTTCCAATCTTTCAGAGAATAACACGCTTTTATGGCAGGAAATCAGATGTAAGTTGGAATCATTGACATGAAACAACTGTTATATATTTTCAAATATTATTTTAGGACTCCGAAGCCAAGAGGAGGTATCTAGTTGAGATAGAAGACGTGCTACACGAGATCAATGCAGAGTGCAAGTATATGGTGATCTGTCTGGAGGAGGATATTGAGCGATTCTGTTTGCCATTTACGGAGCAGCAGCTGCAGCCCAATGGGAACTTGATCAGTGAAATGGTTAGTAGAGCCATCGTTCCTCATGTCTGTGCTAGCCATTTGCAATTCAGGCCAAATTTTGTGGTAGAACGCCCAACAGAAAGTCAGTTACTGAGCAAGTACTTCACTGCCAGCAATGACACAAGGACTTCGTTGAACGCCAAAGATGAAAGCGCTAAACCAACAAGGATTGTGGTCCCAAACAAAAAGCCTCTTGTAAGTGCAGCAACAAATGCCGCACGACCAACTGCCAAACAAGCAACAATCCCAATCTCAGAGGCTGCCACCAAAAACGATGTGGTAAACGAAAGCCGCCTTCACTTGCAGGAAGCCTTGAAGCGCGCACGTTTAAACCAAGCTGCAAAATATGAACCCAAAGCACTGAGTTCAAAAGAATTGTTTCTGCATTCCATTGGCCTTTGCACACACTTGGAGCACAAGAGCATAAAATTGTCACAAAGGCTCAGTCATAAGCGAAAACCAAAGCCTTTAAAAAAATAGATTTCTTATAATTATGTAGTGTAGCATGATAGTTAGTTATTAACATTTATAAAGTATCTGTTACCGAGCATATTGTAGATCTACCTGATGACACTTGACTTTGACTATAAGTATACTGTGAACTAATACTAAGATCAGAAACTTGAACACTTAACAATTATTTGTATGTACAACGTTGAATAATTTACTACAGTTATTATGTACCCCAT
Organism: Drosophila rellima; assembly: GCA_035043635.1. NCBI lineage: Eukaryota > Metazoa > Arthropoda > Insecta > Diptera > Drosophilidae > Drosophila > Drosophila rellima. The sequence continues at coordinate 8,318,074 of JAWNMV010000806.1, read as the reverse complement.
TTTTCCATGTGCCAATTTTGCCGATGAACCAGAGAAGAGATTCCAAAAAAACTTGGAAGCAACAAATTTCATATATGTATACAATTATTAATTTTTATAAAATAAATGGCAAATAATTCAATAATTATTTGCACTTTATTGATTATGTATTAAGTAAAAAAGCAAGCTTACTTACTATAGGTATCAATTTGCTGAAGGTTTTTCGCAGCTGAACCAGAAAAGTTATTTTAAAAAGAAACTGGGGAAGAAGAACACAGGCTAATGGCCAGGAAAACAGCATCTCACGGTAGCTTTCAGTGTGCAAGTTGAATACACCAGAATACAGAGTGAAACAAAACAGAGTAAAAGGACAATAGCGCGTAATGGTCCGTTAGTGTTGTTGCTTTAGGTGCCGGAGCAGTTGAACGTTCGGATGACGGTGTCGCTCATTTATCATTTACACACCAACGCACGTTAACACAGATGAACAATGCAAGATACACAGACGAAAGTTCCAGGAGAGTTCTATTGTGGACTGAAAGAAAAATGCCATTAACATTTAATATACATAGGCCCGAAGAAGAGGCCCGTCGGAAGGCCCCTTTCATTCACTCCCTTCTTGCTCGGAGCATGACATTTGCATTGATGTAATCAGCTTGCGGACGGTTCGGCAAATTGGTTCAAATCAAGAATGAAGGTCCGACTGACAGATACCAAAACATTTTTTGTCAAAAATTTGACACTCAAAAGATCATCTTAAAGGAATGGTGTATTTCGATTAAGGCAGTGTTAAATTGTCTGAAATCAAAAGGATTGAAAATATTTTTGGCACAGTTTACCCCACGTACTTCCATAAGTCGAGGGTATACAAATACCAACCCACATTCCGCTCAATTGCTGCACAGGCATTTTACGCTCTTACCCTTACATCCTCCCTTTCAAATTACGTTACAAATTGTTTGTTTTTCTACGCAACCCTTTTAATTTTGTGGCAGGTAAAATCCGTATACGTAAATTGTAATCCAATAAAATAGATTGAGTTTTATGCCATTTGTGAATTGTTGGGGCTGATTTTGATTTTAAGCCTTTGCCAACAATTTAATGTAGCAATTACAATCCCAGATTGTTAAATGAATGTTATCAAATATCAATATATGAGGATATAACGTGCTGTATGTAAACTTCTGTACTTTGAGAAATTCAAAAATCTAAAATATGAAGTATTTTTAAAAAGTTGTTATCGATAACTCGACAACATAATTGCGCGCGCATCGCACCAGGGCTGGGTTGCTTCTTAGTTTTATCTGTTATCAACTAGCCGAAACAGCTGTTCGCTCCTGCCAGTCGGTTTTCTGCAATTTGATTTGTTTTCGTAATTTCTTTGGAGACGAAATGGTTATTATTAATAGAAGTGCAGCAATTGGACAAATTCTGCGACGCTGTCATCGCGCAGGTATTTAATTTGATGTGTTGATTTTGTCGAATTATTATTGTAACGACTTTATTGATGTGATAAACTTTGTGTCGTAGCATTATGACATTCAAATGCGTATTTACGTTTAGTTGCAGCAACGAAAAGCAACAACCACTTGACATGTTTTCACGGTCTATGGCCAGCTTCGGAGCAAAGGGATTTCGAGCAGCACATGCGCATTATTCCGGACTTTATCAGCGAGGCAGAGGAGAAGCAACTACATGAGGAAGTCGAGCCGTATATGAGTCGCTTGCGCTACGAGTTTGACCATTGGGATGATGTGAGCACCTGATACCCAACAACTAGTTGTGGGCTTCTCAACCCGAACCAGTCCTCTTTTGCAGGCCATTCATGGATTTAGGGAGACCGAGCGTAAGAAATGGTACCCCACAAATCGAGATGTGCTGGAGCGTGTGCGTCAGGTGGCTTTCGATGGTGCTATTATGCCCTATGTGCATGTTCTTGATCTGGCTGCCGACGGCGTCATCAAGCCACATGTTGACAGTACCCGTGTAAGTCCAACAATCAAGTCAGCATATCAGGAAAAGAAGATTATCTTCGGCACGTCGAAGATTTGGAAATATTTCCAGAACCCTTTATATAGTTTTCGACCAATCGTTCTTGTGTGTAATTCATGTTTTCATTTCCTCCACAGTACTGCGGAAACACCATCTCAGGAATTAGTTTGCTCAGCGATAGCGTCATGCGCCTGGTACGCACAGATGCCGATAAGTATGAACAGGGCAGCACAAATAATACGAGTAAAGAAACTGACGTGGTCGCCGACACGGATGATGCATCTTACCGCCATCAGCCGGAGACAAAGCTAGAAAACAATTTCTATGCGGATCTGCTATTGCCACGCCGCTCCCTTTACATAATGAGCCACACGGCGCGCTACAATTTCACACACGAGATCTTGGCAAACGAGCTTTCGCAGTTTTTGGGCAAAGCCATAAAGAAGACGCGCCGCATTTCCATCATTTGCCGCAATGACCCTTGAAAATCGACTGTAATTATATTATAATTTATATTGTTGACATTTTCGAGTTAAAACCTGTGTTAATTAAATTTCATTATTTTAAAAATGAAATACATATTATATTGTGATATTTTACGCAGTTATTGGCTAAACTTAAATGTGTCTCAAGCATTGTGGTAAAAGTTAAACACTCAATTATCCTTAGGCAGAAGCGAAACACATATGAAACCTGTGTGTGTGAAAAATTTTGATTAAAATGGAAATGCTTGGGAAAACAGATTTGGATTTTTGTCAACGACCATCTAATAGAATTTATTTGTCTAACGCTTGACACCTTTTTCCCAAATACTTTGTTTGCTGGAGGCTTTTCAAGTATTTACTCAAAAGATTTGAAATCATCCCGCTTTATTCAAATTCCAATCTCACCAAATCCCTGCGTCAATATTTTTGGTTGCTCCACTGCCCATGCTTTTGGACATTGCCGATAACAAAGCGTGACGATTTGCAAATGATGCCATTAATTTAAAGGAAAATACAACATAAATCGAGGGCGGGCACTAGATGCGCTCCTTATGACTATTGTTTATGATGTATGATGAATGAAAGGCAGGCGAAGAATAAGCAAGAAAAAGCGCTTAACATTTTTCATTTCGGCGCTCTCTTAACACAATGGGACGGCGTTGGAAAAGCTCGCGCTCTCGCTCTCTTAAGCTGTTACGAGTCTCAAATGGGATCCACATTTCTGTTAGCTTTACTTTCAATAGTAAACATATTAAGTGTAATTTAAAGTAGTATAGGAAAAAGGAAGAAGAAATAAGAACTAAAGGATTTATCAGACCTAGTTCCAATAATCCTTCTAAGTGATTATTAAAAAGATGTCTAATTAATTAAAGAGTAAAAATTGTTTGGGTAAATACTTAATTTAAAGAATAACTACTTAGATTAGGAATTTTAAATTGATTATAATTGAAAAGCTTAGCTTAGTAAGTAGTCCTTCATTAGTTCAGAGCCGGACCCAGACGCTGAAGAGCTCAAATCACATTAAATAAAAACAGAAAAAGGAAAAACACCTGAGCCGCCCACCTCCTGCCGGCTGCAGGTGACTCAATAAAAAGGCCATCAACATTTAGTGCTTCTCGAAAATCAGCTCAACAACAATGCGAAAACTTGAGAACTGAAAAGTGGCCAACCTGCCTTTCCCCTACCCCCCCCCCCACCCCCCTGTCTGATTCTCTCAACCCTCATTTAGACCGGAGCGATACAGGAAAACATTGAGAGAAACCCAACGGCAGCTGAAACTTTGTACAAATTATCAACAGTTAAACAGTTTGCAACTGGGACGACATTTTCAAGTGGCAGCCCTAAAAAAGGGACAAAAGGCTGAATAACTTTTAGTTGAAGCGTCTTTTTTTCGGCTATTCGGCCGTTATTATTATTTGCATGGAAAACCGCAGACCTATTCAAGGAATCCACTCATAACAATTTCATCCTTTCTGAAAGTCGGAAAGTTGCATATTTCAATTTTTAACTTTTTTCCTCCATTCTCTCTTCTCTCTTTTTTACTTTTCTGCAGTTAACTCTAAATTGTGAAATTAATTCGGTAGGAAATGGAAATAGAAATCACCAATTTTTTTATTTATTAGAGCCTCACTTATAAATTAACTTAAAACCGACAAGTTAAATTACACTTTTGTATCTTATTTCAAAGGTCTTTCTTCTTCAGTTTGTGAAACCACAAGAATTCCCTTTGAATCTTAATATAGAGGTTGAAGACAGAGCAGTTGAAAGAGGCAAGTGGCAGCTCAACAGAATCAAAAGGAATTGCGCTTCAGGCGCATCTGTGTCGACGATGTTAAAAAGGACACATTTTTGTCGCGTTTTCAAGCGGCTTCTCCGCTGGTTGCAGCGAAGGACTAAATACTTTTTATGTGTCAATGCTACTGCAGGGCTGCTTAAGCGCATTTAGCGTGATTCCTCATCCTCGATGCCACCAACTTAGAAGAAATTCAATTAAACTGCAACCTTTTTGCTCTTTTTCTGTCTTTATACCCTTTAAATAGTTAATTTTTTGAAAATACTTGTAAATCTTTTTCCTTCCCCTTGAGAACGAACTATTACTATGTATAATTCTTCTTTAGAATAACTTTGAATCTATACAGAGCTAAGATAATTATAATTTTATTATTTTATAAGATTAAAAATCAAACAAAGAGCTGAGAATACTACAATATTCTGTATTAAACTGATTCAAGACTCGATCTAAAAGCATAGACGTTCCTAGAATTGAAATCTTGCTCTACGGCTCGACCCATCTTAGGTTTAAAGCCTTGATCACGTGTTGTACCCATGTTAATGAGTGTAAGTTAAAAAGAATTCCCTGGCCTTAACTCGAGTTCAGTTAACTCGTCATATTTAATACACATATATTAAAGTATGTATTTATACTGTGCCCCCTATTGAGTTCGATTGCATTTTTGTTAACCTCAAGATAAAGCCATTGTTTTATTACCGACTCCTCATAGCCCCATTAAATGAGCAAAACATTCAACGCAAAATTTCCGATACTCTTTATCAAGAAGCGATAAAGCAATTCCTTTCACAAAACAGGGTATGTTTGAGTGCAGAGCCACAGTTAAAGCCATCTGATCAAAAAGCTTCCTTTTAATGCACTGTCTTTTCTTGGCCAATGAAACAACAGGGAGCATAAAATGCACAGTTTGCATTAGGGACGGACACTGTCAAACCCTCTAACAAATCTTTCACTGACTCTTCAAGTATAGTGGGATCGAAATGTCATTTGCCAGAATACAGTCAACGACTGTTAATGATTGCAATAAATATTACATGTCTGATTTTATTCTATCGAAATATTGGCAATGATTAGATAAGTCGTTAAATATATAAATTGCATAAGATTTGTCAACATTTCGTTTTCAATATTTTTGCAAATGCTTCCATTGTCTGCGGCGGTCGGTGAAAAGTGTTTTGTGTCAGAGGAGAAGTCCTTCCGCTGATTTGTCCACTTTTTCCACTTACTCAGATTAATTGAGCACAAATTTTTAATGCTCGTCGCCTGAATTATTGCGCAAACTAACGACAAAGTCTGGACTGGGATGAAAGTGAAACACCTCTCGGAATTATTTAATAGACTTTTAAGTCACCTTCAATGCGAGCACGACATTAAGTGCGGAAACTTTTACGTGGAAGTCTTTTCTCGTATCCTGTCAAGGACACACGTCTCAATTGGCTGCCACCTGTCCTATTCATTAATCATACTCGTCATGTGCTATTTTATGTTTGTAACCATTCATAACATTTTATTTCTTTATTTATTATTAATATCCCGTTTTTAATACTTGGAAACTAACAGGACATTTTGTATAAGGTTTAAAATATAAGTAAATATTTCTTATTTTTAGATCAAATTAAAGGAGTACAAAAATAGTTCCAATTCCGTAACTCTAATTTAAAAACAAAAATCATTTTTTTAGCTAAAATTTATGAATGAAAGTTTTTTGCCAATTGCGATAATAGAAAGAGAAATAGAAGCTTAGGTGCACTTCAATTTTAATTAGTTAAATTTGGGCTCCATTCTTGATATTTAGATGATAAAGAAAAGTATTTTTCCTAAATCGACTCTTAAGTAGAGTCTAAATTCCGTCCAATAAATGGTTAACTATTCCAGAATGAAAGTGTACAACTTATCTAGCTTGATTAATGTATAAATTTAGTAGCTTAGTACGAATTCATAAAAGTAGTAAAGCAATTAGGCGAATAATCAGTAATCAATTAAAATCCATTTAAGTGAAACCAATAAGCCAAAGATTACAAATAATATGACTTTGAATTTTGAAGTGCTTCTGGTGTGTGAAATATCAATAATTATAATTGCCACTTAAGATTACGCTTATTACGATCGCAATACGCAAATGCAATCAACCTGGAGCACCCAAAGACCCCTACCCGGAATAGAAGTTGTTTTGGTATTTGCTAAGCCGAATCTTATCTACTCCTGCCTGTAAAATAAGAATGCTACAGCGAGGTTGCAATACTCATAAGCGATATTCTTCAAACAATTTAATGAATTTCGAGTTATTTTCCCGTCTATTCCTGAGAACTATAGAAACCGCTCACTATAATACCAAAATGATTTTTGTTTATTTTTTTTTTGATTTGTCAACTTTATATGAGTTCAAATTTTGCTAATGAAACTTTATAAATGTATTATTTCTTCATAAATAATGCTTTTGCCTGGATTCAGACTCCAAACAGCCTAAAATTATATATGGAAATGTGACGATATTTAATTTACATATCTTTATTGAAATTTGTATGTTTCAAAATAAAGAATGCCCAGATTCAGGAATTATGATCAACGATTAGTCTAGTTAAATATTAAATATTAATATTAATATTATTAAATATTAATATATAGAGAAAAAGTGTGTCTAAGAGAGTGAATCGTATCCGATTTAAGCATACCAAGAATAAAATATTTAGTGTGCTATCGAATGAACTTTACCAATTGACAGTGAGCGCCAATTGTATCCAAGCCACTTAAGCCCTTCAGTTGAGTGCTTATCATCAACTTAAAGAGCTCAGTTTGTATGTGAGTATATGTGTATGTAATGAGTATACATGCATAAGTGTGTGTGCGCCTAATCCGGACGCGCTCTCGTTATCGCTGGAAGGCGCTCATCGTGGGGTCTAATCGAGGGGCTGAGCGCATATAAAAGTGGTTTGATTTCGCCTTAGTTTCCAGTTGTTATTCAGAGTCTCAGAGTCGTCAGTGGATCTGAGTTCTGAGTAAAATATTCGTGGAATATCGAAACAATGCAGTTTCTTTGGAGTCTATTTCCCTTATTGGCTGCGCTATTGCTGGGCGCAGACCAATCGGAGGCAGTGTGCGGATACGAGGTAGGTACTGTGGGGATTAACTCTCCCTCGGGTTTCTTATTCGTCTCCTTGGATGTTATTGCAGTCATGTCCGGATACAAAGGCGAACATGATCAATGTCCATTTGGTGCCGCATTCGCACGACGATGTCGGCTGGCTAAAGACGGTGGATCAGTATTATTACGGAGCTAGAAACAATATACAACACGCGGGAGTTCAGTATATTTTAGACTCGGTGGTGGCGGAGCTTCTGAAGGACTCGAAGCGCCGATTCATTCAGGTCGAGACCGCGTTCTTCTTCAAATGGTACCAGGAGCAAACGGAGCAAGTGCAGCGGCTGGTCAAGAAACTGGTCAACGAAGGTCGCCTGGAGTTCACGGGAGGTGCCTGGAGCATGAACGATGAGGCCGCCGTTCACTATCAGAGCGTCATCGATCAGTTTTCCCTCGGCTTGAAGTACGTGAGAATTTGGTTTGAAAGATTGAGAGCTTTTGATTGTTCTACTGTTGCCTCAACAGAGTTCTGAATGACACCTTTGGCGCCTGTGCCCGACCTCGCATTGGCTGGCAGATTGACCCCTTTGGCCACTCCCGGGAAATGGCATCCATATTTGCCCAGATGGGCTACAACGGCGAGTTCTTTGCCCGCATGGATCATATGGAGAAGCGAAAGCGACTGGACGATGAGGCAATGGAGATGATTTGGCAATCGAGTGAGTCCTTAAGGGACTCGGATATCTTCACCGGTCTCCTCTACCGCCACTACTCGGCTCCTCCCGGCTTCTGCTTCGACATCCTCTGCAGTGATGAGCCCATCATCGACAGCAAGAGCTACGACAACAATGTGAAGACCCGAGTGGATGACTTCATCAACTACGTGAAGACCATGTCGAAGTCCTTCCGAGCTACCCATGTCATGGTCCCGATGGGAGATGATTTCCAATACGAGGATGCTGAAATCAATTTCAAAAACATGGACAAACTAATCAAGTAAGCAATTCCCTTGTCCAATTAAATAACCTAGATATATTTAAGATCAGTTATCAGATCTTCTATATGAGCGAATAGATCTCAAAGATGGTAAAAAACGAATAAGTAGATCAATTTAAGGTCTATGACATTAAGTTTTGGTACGTGCGCTACAAAAGCAAGTCAGGATCAACACTGAAAATTTCAAATTTCCCAATCAAAGAAGTAGAGATCAGAAGAAAAGACATCCAGGATATATCGTAGTCAAGCAATCTCGACTTAGACTTTCTTACTTGTTCCCAGATACGTCAACGAGCGACAAGTGGAGGGATCCAAGGTGAATGTGTTCTACTCGACGCCCTCGTGCTACCTGTACGAGTTGCATCAGATGATGCAGACTTGGCCAAACAAGACGCAGGACTTCTTCCCATACTCGAGTGACTCGCACTCCTACTGGACGGGCTACTTCACCTCGCGTCCCACCCAGAAGCGATTCGAACGGGATGGCAATCACCTGCTGCAAACCGTCAAGCAGCTGAGCGCGTTTGCGCATCTGACCAACGAGAAGCAGACGGAAGATTTGGATGCACTGCGTCAGGTGATGGGCATCATGCAACACCACGACGCCATCACGGGCACCGAGAAGCAGGCAGTCGCCCGTGACTATGATCGTCTCCTGACCGACGCCATTGTCGACTCCCAGGACAACGCTCGAGATGCGCTGCGAGTGCTGACCAATCTCACGGCCGGCGAGTTCGACAGCTGCCTGGAGCTGAACATAAGTGTCTGCGCCTTCACCAGGGAAAGTGCCAACAATGTGGTCGTTACCTTGTTCAATCCCCTGGCCCATCCCTCGTCCCAGTATGTTCGCGTGCCGGTCAAGGAGGAACTCTATCTGGTCACGGATGAGAAGGGTCACGAAGTGCACTCGGAGCTGGTGCCAGTGCCTTGGCAAGTCCTGTCCATCCAACATCGCGCGAACAACACCCAACATGAGCTGGTCTTCAAGGCATCCGTGGACAAGATTGCCAACTTCTACATCCGAGTGCTGCCCGCTCCAAAGGAGGCTGAGACGACGACTCTCAATCGCTTCGAGAGGGTGCACTCCATCAAGCGACAGCTGTCCAGGACTCGACCCATTGACGAAGCAGATGGGGATGAATTCGTGGTCCAGAACTCGGTAAGTTATTGGGAATGCCAAGGAATATGACTTGAGTCACCCATCACATGATTCCATTGCAGCTCGTCAAGCTGGTGTTCCTGAGTAAAACCGGTCGCTTGAAGACGGTGGAGATGAACGGAGTCTCGGAGAAGATCGAGCAGACCTTTGCCATATACAAGGGAGCCCGAGGCGACAACGGCGCATCCGAACGAAGATCCTCCGGCGCATATATCTTCCGGCCCGACGGAGACGTCAGTGTCCTGGCAGATAATGTCGCCTATACGGTTTATGAGGGCGACCAGGTGAAGGAGGTTCATCAGCACTTCAACGAATGGATCTCCCAAGTGGTTCGCATCTACGAAGGCGTCAATCGGGTTGAGTTCGAATGGCTAATTGGTCCAATTCCAATTGAGGACGACACTGGCCGTGAGATTGTCACCCGCTTCCAAAGTGCTATATCCTCGGATGGCGTCTTTTACACCGACTCAAATGGCCGCGAGATGATCAGGCGGGAAAGAAATAAGCGGGAATACTTTGAGCCAGACATGGCCGAGTCGGTGAGTGGCAACTATTATCCTGTGACAGCTCGAATCGCCCTGCAGGATGAGCAAAGCCGGATCGCCCTCTTGAACGACCGTGCCCAGGGCGGATCCAGCCTGGCAGATGGCCAGCTGGAACTCATGCTCCACCGCCGCCTCCTCAACGACGATGCCTTTGGCGTGGGCGAGGCCCTCAACGAACAGCAGTTTGGAACAGGTCTGATCGCTCGTGGCAAGGTTTATCTGATCCTTAACTCGGTGGCTGAGTCAACTTCCGTGGAACGCTTGGCCCAACAGGAGATTCACTTGCCCTTCTGGAAGTTCTTCAGCGGCTCGAACACCGCCAGCGCGGTGAAGCCTCAAAGGATTCCCGACTTCAGCGACTTCCCCCAGTCCGTCAACCTGCTCACCTTGGAGCCCTATTCCAGCAACGAGCTGTTGCTGCGCGTCGAGAACTTTATGGATGAAGCCGAGGGTCACATCGTTAGCTTCAACATTCGCCACATCTTCGATACGTTGGGTGGCAGGGAGATTCGGGAGACCACATTGGATGGCAACATGCCGCTGAGTGACATGAAGCGGTTCAAGTTCCACCACGATGGCTCAATGCCAAGGGCTCTGGAATACTTCACCTCGCCATTTGACCCGCTGAACTCCCATGCGTCGGACGACTCCTCCAGATTCAGTGTCACACTGAATCCCATGCAGATTCGCACCTTCATCATAAAGTGGCAATAAATCAATAAATGAAATCTATCAAAAACTCACTATCTACCAATTGAAGATCTTTGAAATGATACACGTTTAAAGTGTCGAGGGATATTTTGATATAACTATGATTAATGCTCAAAAACGTTTTGAAACTTTCTGTGGCTTTACAGCAAGTTTCGAAGCAACTCGAACTTTTTGATTTTAGTTAGCAGATAAGCCTCCCTCAACCAGACCAATTGACTCCATTTAGCCACAATAAAGGGATTGATTTGTGGGCCAAGGCAACAATCTGGCCAAAAAGTCATATTCGAAATTCGCCGCCACTGAATTTGTTCAACGCTTTCTTGAGTAAAAACCATGCATATGTACATACAAACTATATGTACATATGTGAGTACTCTTAAATATAGACCTACATATGTACATATTAATAAGATTTGCCGCGCTGCAGATGTTTATCACTGAAGTTAGAGGACAAGAGACTGACAGCTGTGTGACCAGAAGTCTCCCTTGTCCTCGTCCCTGCGCTACCTGAGGTCAGGTCGCTCTCTTTTTGCGGTGCGATTCGCAACACAAAATTGTTGCGCTAAATGCACAAAAGAAAAGTGCAGATCCTTTTCGCTATTCTTATCACCCAAAAAAATGACATCATCCTATGTCCTCTCGATATTTGCGGATCAAGGTGGGTTTTGTGCTACATTTCTTGTTTGCTGTTTTAATTTAGCATTCGAATTCCGGATATCCCAAGACTATATGAACAGTCTGACAACACACATCTTATATGACCAATCACATAGTATTTAAGATTTCAAATTTAAGATTTCAATTTTATTTTTAAATGGCTTTCATTATATTCACCAACCTAGCACTACAAGCTATATTAATAATAATTTATTGTACTATTGATTTTTTTAAAGATTCATTAAATTTCTTTGTTTACTTGAAACCATATTGGTAAATTTTTTCATTATGTACAGTAATCATCGGTTAATTAACTTAATGCAGAATTTAACTGAACTATGGATTTAATTTATCATATAATTCGGTAGGGACTGTTTTAATTTGTGATTAAACATGTAAATTGAATATTCCTTGAAAAGCTAAAAAAATAGGAGAGAAGGAAAGCTGGAATTTTAAACTTCGTATAAAGGGACTTCAGTAGTGTTGCTGAATATTCAGCGTCTTAAAAAGCTAGATCTGCCTTTAAAATCAGCTAGAAGAGAAGAAAAAAGAAAATATTAGAGAAATTCTATAAATAAAGCTAGTTTAGATATAAGATATTTTCTATTAAATTCATTTAAATTGAACAGCGCTCAACCGTGTGGCAAACTTGGCCCAACTTTGACAAAACAAGGTGACAACCTCGATGGTGGCAGCCATCAAGCCACAGAGAAAAACAAATTTCTCATTTTTTCAGCAATTTTGAAACTCGAATTTTTAAAATTGCACACGCATTTATGTTGTATTTTTGACGATTTTTTTTACATTTTATTTAGAATTAATATACTCATCTTCAACATGCGAAGTGTGACGTGCACCAAATAGACCTTAAAATGATACTCATTATTTTAAATAATTTATAATTTTTTTTGATTTATTAAAATTTTTCTTTATTAAATAATAATTGAATTAACAAATAAAACAAAATCGCATTTAAATTTCCCGCCGCAAGAATTATAATTAGAGAAAAATATGGGAGAAACTTTGCGATTAATAAATCGATATAATCTAAATATTGCTGTAATTCCCGCCTGGCGGGAAAAAAGCTAAATAGCTAAAGGTGGACTTGAGTGATGAAGAACGCCACCGTTGTAAAACTTGGGGCATCACTGGTTTCCAAAATACGGTTTATTTTAGAAAACTATTTTTTTTCGATTTCTGTCAATTTTAAGCTAGACACTTAATATTTAATTTTTTCTTAATTAAAATTAAATAAAATTAAGTAACCTTACAAGGGATGACTTTCCTAAATATGAATAAATTTATTTATTTTTAATTTAATTTAATTTTCTTTTTCAGCTTTATCGAACGATCGACAGATTGTGGCGGTCGGGCGATAAACTAGTATTTCAGTATCATTGAATTTAAAAATACCTTCATTTACACGATTATTATCGAAAATTGACAAGCTCAGCATATCAGTCTGTCGATTAATATTCGATGTCGAAACCACAACGCTTAAACGAGTTCGCTTGTTTGACCGGGAAAAAATCAAAAACCAATTGCTCTTTGGCCGCGCGACAAGCATAATTTCGGGACTCGCACACGGTGACGGAATAAAAACCAGTGCAATCTCAAGCAAAGCGTGTATATGGAGATGTGATCGTAGTTTTGTCTTTATTGTATGTAAATTTAATTCAGCTGCCTGTAAGAGGCAACAATGTTGTAAAAGATTTGGATTTAAATAGTTGAAAGTCAAATGAAATATATCGTGTGCGTCGTCAATGTTAATTGTAATTGTGCTTCAAATTTTTATGATAAATCTTCATTGTGTTTGTGAATGTGTACGAGTTCGAGCATATTTACTTACACAGGCGTAAGCACTTATGTTGGTGTGAGTAAAAAATTAAGCGACTCAAAAAACGACGATTCGAAGTCGACGACGCCGACGCAGCAGCTGAGAAAAAGAAACAAAATTACGCGCACAACATACTAGCGCACAAAGTAAAGAGAGAAGCGCCGATAAAGCCACCATTTTACAGTGACGCAGAAAGAGCAAGGCGCAAGCCAAACTAGTCAGCGCCTTAGGATACAAATTAAATTAAAGCAGTTGCATTTATTTTTGTCGTGTAATAAAAACTGGTAAAATGGCTAATTTTCAAATACATCGTGACAATGAAAAGGAGAACCCCAGTATGCTGAATCTCAAGGAAAAGTCAGCTATGCTTGTGGGAGCTGCTGCAAAGCAGCCACTGGCTGTCATCGGTGGCAAGGAGAAGGCGCTGGCAGCGCGCGCCAATTTGGGCGTGCTGAACAAGAACATCAACCATGGCAACGTGCCGCGCGGCATCCCCGCACCCTCCGGCAAAGTGGTAAGGTTCCATCACAATTTCATCCTAACTTTGTTGCTGAGTGTACAAATGTGTGTTGTGCTCATTCTAATGCAGCTGCCTTGTTCAGCACTGATGGTGGTGCGATCGTTTGGTGCCGAGGACTGGTGGTAGTTTTTTTTCTGTCTGTCTGGCCGTCTGTTTCTGTGTTGCTATCACTTCATGCTCTCTCATAAAAGTACTGCACCTTGATGCATGCATTCGAAATGTGTTTAAAACATATTTACAGATAAGCATTTGAAATTTTGAGTTGTATACACACACATGCATGCATTTTTTTGCGGGGTTTCGAGTGCGCGCTTAATCTGCAAAACTAACCTAGAAATGCACACTCCAACAGCGAATCTTGCGCGCTTTTTTCAAACAACTACAAAAACAAAAAAGGGACTTGCAAAGAGTAAAGGCTGTTAAAGAAAACAGGCAAACGAGGTATGCACTGAAATGCAATTACAACGCTCACACATGCACAGTGTGTGTGAGATAGAGAGAAAGATAGAGAGTGATCCCAGGGAAGCCAGCAAAGGGCGCGCATAGCGAAGCAACAGTAAGAGTGACAGCGAAAGCGAACAACGACTGCGCAACTCACGTAACAGGATTTTTCCCAGAGTGGAAAACGAATAGCCGAGACGGCAACTGATGTGCGCTCTCCTGCTGCTACTCTTGTTGTTGTCATACTGTTTCCCCTTCAAGCACACATGCACACAGACACAGCGAGTGCGCTGTAATTTGCCTTTTACTTATTTATGCATTTGTGTGTATTTGTTTTATTTTCTAGGCTTTCCGTGAAGTCGGAAATATTAGGGTAGATGAAAATGCGGGCTATGGTGGATCCAAAAAATCGAACGTGGTGCCTGTGGAGCAATTCAAGACATTCTCTGTTTATGAGGACAATATCGATACACAGGTGCAGTTGCAATTGCAACCCAACGTTGGAAAGCCCCTTCCCAATGCCACCGAAAAGGAGAATATACAGTGTGACACCGGCAAATTGTAAGTAGTCTTCAAGAGCTGCCACCTTCACTCCATATTGAACCCTCCGCTTGATATTTCACCAGTGACTCGATGCACAAGGAGTATTCCATGCAACATGGCTTTGATCTGGATACCACGCCCATGTCCGTCACCGATGTGCTCTCTCCAATGTCGGTGGACCGTTCAATGGCAGACGCCAGCAATGGCCTATTGTCGAACGAGAACGGTCTCGCCGAGGACTTGGCTAACTCCAATGATGCTTCTATAGCCTCGAAGTTGGAGCTATTGCCGCGCAATGATCGTCAACGCTTCTTTGAGGTGGTGCAGTATCAACATGACATTTTGCAATATTTCCGCGAGAGCGAGGTAAGTCAAGAGAGTAACGAGATAAATATAATTTCACCATATTTACGTAAATTACGGATGTCAGGCAAAGTTGCGAGACCTCTTCGGAAAGTATCTTCCATTTCCGTCGAGAAATACATACAGTTACTCGAATAATTCTTTTTACGTAATATATTTAAAAAACAAATATTTTAATTTTTTGGTTTATACTTTTAATGGTTCTTAGAACTAAAGTTAAATTATGACATCCTTTGGGCTTTCTATTTTTAATGTGATTATATTTGATTGTCAAAGCAATTACTTGACTTACTGTATATGTACGAGCACACACACACAGAGGCACAGAGAACCCTGTCGCACCCTAATGGTGGCAATGTCTTCGCGCGTCGATGAGTTTTTCTTTCCTTTTCTCTGTCTGCTCCGCTGGTTTTCTGTCTTGCGTTTACCATAGGAAGAACACGGGGCATTAACTGAGCGCCGTCTTCTTTTGTTTATTATACGAGCCCTAGTCCTGTCCCTGTCTTACTTGGACTAAAATGCATTGCTAGAAGACGCCTCAATGCGTTCCTGTTTTGGGTTGATTGTGCATCTGAAGCGAACGCAGCTGGCCACAATTTAAAGTTGTGCTCAGGAAAAGGTCTAAAACTTAGTCGGATACCCTGTTAATATTTTTAATTGCACAAGTTAGTTTTACTCGTAGATTTCTGAAATTATCGTTAATAATAATATAATTTAATTCCTTTAAAACCATATATTTGGCTGGTAATGAGCATTTTAATTAATTTTTGAACTTACATAAGTAATGCTATTCAATTAATTTTTGATTAATGTCTATAATTTTAGAACAATTCTTAAATATCAAATTAGGTGTTCGTGCAATTAAGCGAATTATGCTGAATTAGAATTTATATTCACTGCAAACGAAACACTCAACATTTAATTTAAGCTTTATTAACTTATTCTGAAGAGACTTTAATTTACGAGGGTATTAGCCAAGTTGCCTTTCACAGTCGTTGCTGGTCGTGGATGGAACTGCGTCCGCAGCTGAGTACCGTCAAGTACAGTTCTGCCAAAGCAGTTCCACACACGGCTCAGTTGGACGACAGATGGATGGAGTGAATGAACAAATTAACGTGAAGTCTTGTTGAACTGATCGTAGAAGTCGTCGTAGACGGCATTGCTGAGCTTCTCCAGGGAATCCTTGCGCTGCTGATCCTGTTCAATCGCCAGTTTGGCATTGTCGCGAACGAGATCGTCGAGCTGCTGCTTGTGCTTGCGGTCCATGTCGATCTGTTTATGCATGAGTGTGCGGTCCATATTGATGGCATACTGTTCCCACTGCTTGTCCATGAGCTGGGCCTCTGTTTTCCGCTGCAAGGTGTCGGCCAACTGCTGCTCCTGGCCCTTGCGAAAGTCACGCAGCTCGTCGGGCGTCATGCCGCGATACATGAAGGCAATTTTCTTGTTCGGATTGGTACGCGACTGGGCCACGTCGGGATTCTCGGTCAACATATCGCTCGACAACATGTTGTAAATCTCGGCCATGTCATCCTCATAGGTCTCTTGCTTATTTCGCAAGCGATTCTCCTGTTTCTGCTTGGCCAGATTGATGTTGAATTGACGTATCTTGTGTATGATCTGATGGCGCATGCGGTGATCTGATTTGGCCATCTCCTCCAGATGTTTGTCGCGACACCAGATGCTCTCCATGTACACATTGTCCGCCTTGCGACGCGCCTCCTCCGCCTGCTTGCGCTCCATAACCTGCTGATCGAGCCAGGCACGTTGCTGCTCACGCTGGCGAACTTGTCGATCGCTTTTATTTAAATCCTCGCCGTAGAAGATTTGGGCACTGGAAACGCCCAGCGTGAGGTCGGCATCGGCAATGCGCACAGGCGTTGATTTCTTCAGAAAATTGGGATCATTGAGGTCAAATTCGCGGCGCTGATCCTTGCGTTGGTAGCGACAGCGATAAAAATTAAGATCCGAGTCGATAATGCGTTTCTCCTTCTCCAGTTCCTTTTCCTTGGCTGTAATCAGACGCTTTTGCAATTGCTCCTGTTCCTCAAAACGCTTATCACACTCCTGCTGCTCACTGTCCTGCTTCTTCTTTTCCCTTATCTGACGCTCCAGCGTATCTAAGTCAAGCTAAATAAAATGTTATATAAATGGAAGTGCAGCTTATTTCCTATTTGTGCTTAGACTCACCCCAAAAAGACGCTGCTTGGCATTAAAAATGCGCTTCTTGCGTTCCTCCTCGTACTGCTCCCGTTTCTGCAGCTTGATAGCCTCACTGAGGTCATCCTGGGTACATAATGCCATTTTAAGCGTCATCGTGATCCTTTACTTTATCTCGTTTCTAGAAAATATAAATATAGTTTGTTCATATGTGAAAGTAGTTTTCTTTCTGAAATTCAAACCGGTTCTGAGTTCCGAAATTGTTTACTTGGTTGCCGTGTAGATTGTTGGTAGGTTGTTATTTTTTATAGCCTAACAAACCATCTCAACAACCGAATAATGTCTCTCTAATATCTTGAGATATTAGTATATGCGATTCAATTATTTTTGGTGTATATGTTTTGAGCTGCATCTTTATTCCAATATTAACTTTAAACGATAAAATTTTACAGGCTTTAATAAAATAATTAAATTAAATTGAGCCAGGGTTAAACTCAAAACCACATCAATTTTAGAGGTTCGCCCTTTCATACATCTATTTTAAAGGGTTGTGGCTTAGGGGGGTTCAATAAGGGGCCATTTTAGAATTGAGTTGCAGTTGTTTTGTAGAATCCTTAAAAATCATTGAATAATATTCAGTTTCGCATTGAGTTTATACTAAGGGAAACCATGTTGCGGCTGCACATTTCCTTGCGGCCATATCCGATGGCGTTTGGCGTGTCCAATAATCGTTAAACTGCCCATTAAATAAACACCTAATGTACATGAAGCTCGAATTGCCGTTTCGGAAAAAGATTTGTACGCTGGGAGTGGCACATCTAACAAATTTGAATGTGGCTCACGTACTACGAAATAACCAATAAACAAATAAAAATTGGTAAATTCGATTTCATACAACTGTGAAGAGGTGAGGAGCAGGCAATGAGGGGAAAAGTTGCTTGCGAACGAGTTCAGTTCCCAAGCGTATTCAAAGTTTGCAAGTTTCTTTTTGGCTACCTGGATGAAACACACAACTACGAATACTAACGAGTGCGAAAACTAGAAAGAAGCGAGCTGAAAATATTTCTGTGTTATTCCCATATTTGCTTTACCAAATTTGCTTATAGTTAAATCCAACAGCCTTTTAATTTATGCTTACACAATCAATATGGATAGACACTTATTGTTAATTAACGCTTTGTATTTACCACTTAAAACATAACAATTATTTTTAGCAACTTTATTATTTTAACAATTAAATATTATCAATTAACAAATACAATAAAATAACTCCAAGCATATGTGGAGTTGACTAACAATTAATCAATGCCAATTCATTTTAAGTCTTTAATATTTAAAATCTCAAATAAACCATGTAGCATATATGTCAAGCGTTCTAAACATAAATTTTACTCGGTAATTGAATGGATAAATAAATAATACTTGTCTCTGACAGACAATTGTTACATCTGGTATGTCCACACTTCTGTTAACTCGTTTCCTCTTGCCTGTATTTGCAGAAGAAGCACCGCCCAAAGCCACAGTACATGCGTCGACAGACTGACATCAATCACTCGATGCGTACAATTCTGGTGGATTGGCTGGTTGAGGTCGGCGAGGAATATAAAATGGACACGGAGACACTGTATCTAACTGTCTCATATCTGGACCGTTTCCTCAGCCAGATGTCGGTGCAGCGCTCCAAGCTTCAATTGGTTGGCACTGCGGCCATGTACGTTGCTGCGTAAGTAACCCAATGCTGCCACCCACAATAAACTGTTTTCTGCCAAGTTGCTGTTAAGGGACAAACATGTCTCCATTTATCACAATGTGCTCAGTCCACGAGTTTATTATGATTGATTGATAGTTTGTGAAAGCGCACTTAGCTAATCAAATTATTGTGTCACGTAAGCTAAATAGATGGACATCACAGCACGATGCAAAACTGTTGCCACTTGACCACATCCACATTATGACAGAGTTTATCAAACAATCTTTCCTCGTACTTTTTCTATACGGCATTTATAAATTTAAGATGAAACTTCTCTTTCCTTCCGTACAGTAAATATGAGGAGATTTACCCAGCAGATGTTGGTGAGTTTGTCTTCCTTACTGACGACAGCTATACGAAGGCCCAAGTGCTTCGCATGGAGCAAGCATTTCTTAAAATTCTATCCTTCAACTTGTGCACACCGACAGCCTATGTGTTCATTAACACCTATGCTGTGCTGTGCGATATGCCGGAGAAGCTGAAGAACTTAACTTTGGTAGGTGATTAGCCCATCTTTCATAAGACATTTATACTAATTATATTTATTTGATTTGCAGTTCATTTGTGAGTTATCGCTGATGGAGGGAGAGTCCTATATGCAATATTTGCCATCACTTATGTCTGCTGCTTCGCTCGCTTTGTCGCGTCACATTTTGGGCATGCAAATGTGGACACCACAACTGGAAGAGATAACCACATACTCTTTGGACCAATTAAAGGATGTGGTGCTAATGCTGTGCAAGACGCACAAGGCGTCTAGCTCCAAAGAGCTAACCACTACGGCCATACGGGAAAAGTACAAGAGAGACAAGTATGATCAGCAGTAATAATCGTGAGAGAACTTTGTTTCTAATATCCTTTTCCTCTTTTTTCAGATACAAGAAGGTGGCTTCAATCGAGTCTATAGAGCTGAGCGAACAACAATTCGACGTTCTTTTGCAGTCTTACAACACGGCAAGTCGATGCTCAGTAGATCAGCTGCCTGGCCTGAATATGAATTCGAAAGTCAATTTGTTTTATAAGTTTTAAGTGTTTTACAAGAGCATCAGCCATGATCATTTTGTATTGTAGTGTAGTTTAGCGTTTTCATTGTAATCTTTCGATTAGTTTTATTCGTTTTAAGTGTAAGTACGAGTAATTTAAGAACTGCTGCCAGCTGCCAAGGCGCACGCGGAATGAAACGAGCACTGCCATCTAGATTAGAAGCAGCATCTGTATTAAATTTGAATTAATTTATACTGGCGAGCTAATGGACAAATAAATATGCTGACATGAACTACCACCAAGAACTCAACACACATTACAAGAAAAACAAACATATAAAAATAAGTCCAATTCCTCAGCGCGAGATTGTCACGCAAAGCGTGCGCAGCAGCAAATGTTTTTCATAGAGCAACCCAAGATGAAATGAATAAATACTATAAACATAAATAACAATAATCTTAAGCTACTTAAGCGCACATTTTTAGTTTTTGAGTTTTTTATCGGCTCGATTCCCTTGTATTTTTTATTTTATACGTATTTATACACCAATATATGATTTGTATACCATATGACTTTCAAATATGCAACTAAAACTCGGTCAAAATAACATAACATAATATATTTATGCTAACATAATAGGCTATAAATGTTCTGTGAACCACGCAACAAATGTAACAAATATATCAATTTTACTACCAATATAAATTACATTTTACTCAGCCATTAATGTAAGCTAGAAAGTCGCCAAGTTACAACACTAGTTCTTACATTACCTATACTTAATTCACGCTTACTAAACGTTTAGTTCAACTTTTTATCGTAATAAATCACTATTTATTTGTCAAGAGCAGCAAATCGAAGATCAATTTGGTCAGCGCTACGTAATGTTAATTTCGATTCAACAACTACTTACAGTTAAATAGAATCTGTTTTATTTGTAATCACATTTGTAAGTCGAATTTTACTAATCATAAATAAAATTTAAACGCAGCAGCTCAAGAACGCTTTATATACTCCTTAAAACATATAAGATAAGAAAGAACGCTGTAGTCGAGACCCGGACAATATCTAGAACAGTGACCGATGGAAACTATATACGCCGAATAGGATTTGGACCAGCTGCAGCGCAGTGTAAAGTTTTACTAAGAACTCACCTGGCTTTGCATTCAGCAACTACATATCGGTTCGGGTGAGAAAAAGTGGAAAGCGTCTACCAAAATCGGAATCTACAAAGGCTTCTAAAAAATTTTCTGAGAACTATTTTGGACTATGCGAGCATGGGGCGAAGCCCCCTTGTGTAAAAATAAATAAGTCACTTGCTTAACGCTGCACTATATTTTCGACTAGCTTTTCCTTTGGCAGCTATGGGATATAGTCATCCGGCTTTGACCAAATTTGGTCAGGATGTAACAGGCAGTCCCATATATACAATCTGTGAGTTTGGTTAAGATATCTTAAGAAACAAAAAAAATTTTCATACTAAGCAATTCCGTGACCTTTGACCCCGAATAATTTCGCAAAGCGCCGTTTTATTGCTTGATAAAATTATCTCAGCTATGTTGTGTATAAGTTTCTATCTTTAGCGGCTTGGCCTACACGTTGATTCTGTCAGTGAGTCAGGACAGAGTTTTATATTTATAAATCTGTGTGTGCAAATACGAATTAGGTTGAGTGTCTGGGCACAGGGTATCCTGCAGTCAAGTACACTCGACTCAAGCCGCGTGCTGGGGGAGGAGACCCCTTGTTTTATATCTATTTTTATATGTTAACTCGTCGCAATAAAAGTAATTCCCTACAAAATGAGTTGTATGAAGATCTTTATTTCTGGGAACCCATGGATCCTATTCAATGGAAATACAAACATAACGAAAGTTTAGTTTATGCTGTCTAGTGCAAACTATAAAAAAAGACAACACTATTGAGATTATTTTTTTAACAATTTTATTTTTCTATTTAAAAGTTATGCGCATCCAATTGTCCATTAGTCAATTTAGGGCTAATAATATATATACAGATATTTAGATAAATACACGTATTGTGAAAAGCTTGCTGCAATATCAGAGCGCAGATTCAAGATTCAAAGTTTATCATTTCGTTAATTATAAATATATGAAACTTGCTAAGATATTCACTCGAATGCTTTCGGATACGAAAAAGGTGTACAAATGACTTGTATTAACATACTCGTGCTGAATGAAGGCGAATGAATGAATGCAAATGAATAGACAATTCAATTGGATTGAACTGAATGTCAAATCAGAGTTCAACGACTACAAATTGCTTATGGAAATCACATGATAAATTAATATGTTTTTGTTTCTTCTTGTAACAATTGTTTATTAAAAAAAGGAAAAACGATTGAAAGTTCTTGGAGAAAGCATAAGCATCCTCAGAGTCTAATGCAGTTGGAGCTGGACACACATACACATGGTGCTACTCGGATGAGAGTATTCATTGTTAATTCGTCTTGATTTGGATACAGTTACAAATGCAACTCTTGAGCGTAAGTAAGTTGACAAACAGAAATGCAAATAATTCCTCCAATGCATGTGTTCCCAAATTTGACGGAGTTATTGATCCACTGGGCCTAATCTCTAGTATGCAAATCGTGTGTCCGGATGATATCCGAGCTTGTCTAGCGCTGGATTGCAGGCAAAGTTGATCATGGGCGGTGGGCCGCAAAGCAGGACAATTGTCTCATCGTTGGCCGGCAACAGATGAGCGCCAATCATTTCGTCATTGATGAAGCCCACGCTGTAGGTCCAGCCTGTATCGGATAACACAAATAAACAGCATTAGCATTAGATTAACGACTCCTTTAAGTATTCATAGTTTGCAGAAATAAAACCTACGATTACACGTTAATCATTCCCTCGCACTGTGAAATGAAAGCAAAACTCTGTATGACTAGATGCTAGCTGAACAGACTTAATAGCTAAAACGTTGCTCGGACCGATGTCCCAGCCGCTCCAGACCCGGAATACATGTGTAGTTGACCATTGGTGGCGGCCCGCATAGGAGACATAGCGTCTCTGGGTTGGGCGGATGCAGATGCTCTTGCATCATTTCATCGTTGATGTGGCCAGTGTTGTAGGACCAGGCTAAAAAGCGCGCGGGCGCCGTGCGGGGCATCCGTTTGAGGGCAGCATGTGGCGAGGGGCAAACACGAAAATTTCAACATAATAGATGGCATTTTGAGCAGTGCTAAACTTATTCGAGTGGTGACAATAGTAATGAGATCTAATTGTGAATGGTTTCAATAAGCTCCTCTCTTGATTTGATCAATGATGATATTCCAGAATGAAAAGGAGTTAGTTACAGTATTTAAAAATGATAGCTATCATAACAATCATAACATTAATTCATATTCTTTACTATTCCATCTATTTTTACTCCAAAAACTAAGTCTTTTCAAATGTAACTAGCCACCTATCTTAATTAAATAGTCAAAGAGAGTCTAAGGTATCACAACAATCACAAAAAATCCTTACAATTATCGTTAAAGTTAAGAGTTTAATGTTTTGGAATTCGAATATAATTCTATTATAGAGTAAATGGAACTTTGCCTAAGCTTATTGAAATTTCACTCCAAGTGTTATACTAAAATGAATGTAGTTTATACATGTGCTTGTGGATGATATGTGAGGAGTGGGGTACACTCGAATTCGCTTCTCACCTTCGGCGGATTTGTCAACGGTGTACCAGACCTTAAACTGGTCGGGATGCTTCTTAGCTAGTTCGTCCAGTTCACCACGGAGCAAAATATCCTTTTCACTCTGTAAAAAGATATTGCATCAACGAATGTAATTACAGCCGTTATAATATTGAAACTCACCTGGTTGGCAAACAGTAGAGATAGTTGGGTCTTGTCCTTCTCGTTACGCTTAAGCACTTCGCGTACCAGCTGCAACATGGGCGTGATTCCCGTTCCGCCAGCAATCATGTTGACATACTTGGCGGTCACATGCTTGGGAGGATCCTTGCGCAGTTTCTTTATGGAAAAGGTACCATTGCCCAGATATTGCAAACGGCCGGAGGGTCCACGGAACGAAATCTTATCACCAAGTTCCATCTGCTCCAAGTGCTGCGTCATTTTGCCGCCGGCTGGGAACTTGGGGTGTACATCCTTGAAGTACACCTTCACAATTAGATCCACGTAGCCGACATCCTCATCAGACGAGATGGGCGTGTATGGTCGAATAACAAGCTCGTTGTCAATCGTTGCTATCAGATGGATGTGCTGGCCAACTGGCAGTCCCAGTATGTGCTGCTTGGAGGGCAGTCCAAAGCGGAATCGTCGAGTATCATGGCTGATCACCTCCTTCTCAATCAGTGGCAGTTGGTACTTGTCATTGGGATCGACTAGCGTACGCAGACGTGCTGTCCGGTTGGGTTCTCGGCGGGGCTTCGTTGACTTCTTGTTGATAAAATAGTGGACTATCAGAGCGCCAGCGACTACGGCTATAACGCCCACAGCGATCGGAACAAACTGTAAATGGGCAAATGTAAAAAACATTGTGTAAGTCAATAGATCAAATTTTTATAATTTTACTCGTACAAAACAACTATTAAGATTATACATAGTTATTTTGCCAGACTGATGCCTTTGCTGATTAAAGGTCGAATTGCGATTTGTGAAAATTTTCCTTTTGCAGATAATAAAATACATAAATGATAATTGTACAATCATTGTCAAAGCAACATAACAAATGAGCACGCAAATAATCGAATTAAAAAGTATCTAGCAGATACTATCTATCTGCGGCTTTTGTGGACTTTAAGCCCAGTCTATGAAGCCCCACAATATGTGCGAAGCCCAACGTAATAATTGAGGTTATTCATTTAGCTTGCACCAAAACGACTTGGCCGCGACCTTGAAATCATAGTCCATTATAGGAGTACGTTTTTCTACACAATTATTAAACACTGCACAGGCACTCAATGCGCTCCGGGTGATATGCTATTATCTATGACGTCACAACACACTCAAAGATAAACAGAGAGTGCCATATGGACTGCTAAGAGAGCGGCAACGTCCAGTGCGTGGCAGCTCTCGTATTTTCTCTCACTCTTTGAAAATTTACAATACACTTACATCGAAATCTGTCATATTGCGCACACTTGTTAAAAATGTGTTGCTTAATAGTATTCGAATTTCCAATTTAAATTTTCCAGCTATTGAACTTGACCGACTGTTAGAGGTAGCAAGCGTTTGATGAACCGACCGCGTTCGAGCACAATTTCCAATTGAAATGAAGTCAACGCGGTGAAGTCAACACCAGGGCTGGGCCGAGTCAGTACGCGCAGCCAAACAGTGAGTTTGCTAAGTATACTGATTAGTTAAGCACTATCAGCAATTTAATTGAATTCAAGACCATTTGAATAATGTCAAATAAATAAAATATGAATTTTAAATTTTATCTCAAATATTTTTATCGGCAAATTGATACTGTATTACAAAGTACAAGTTACTTGTTTCTATATAAATACATACTTAATGCACTGTACTACAGTAAACTTTTTCTAACCATGATAAGCTAAAATTAGCATTGCGAGAGAACTGACAAAGCACGCAAGTAAGAGAGCGAACTCACAATGATGGTTGAAAAAACAGTGCAGGCTCAGACTCATTTTATAAAAGAGAGTAATCCGAGTTGACCCAAAGAGAAGTTGTATTTGTGAACAGCTGATTACCTGTGAGTGACTGCCGTATCGTGACGCTGCACAGACGTATATGTACGTAAGCCACAAAGTAGTAAAGACCAAGAGATTGTGTTCTTTTTAACCGCTTATATACCAAAATGCCAATGTCATAAAGTCACAAGATAAAGTCGATTTACTAAAATTGAGTTCAAAAACACCAGATGATTTAGCAAAGATTATTTTTAAAACCGCTTATATTTATTGAAGTCAATTAAAATTGTACCATATCAGCTGACTCACAAATACAACTTTTCGATATGGAATATGATATGATTGTATAAGAACAGAATTAAGTGGCAGCTATAAGCACTTACAAAACATATGCCTTATAATCTTTGTATTACAGCTCTATTAAAAGATTGGTGCGTTAAAATATTAGATATCAACATGACGTCATTGAACAAAACGGGTGTTTTTGTTTAATTAAATTTCAATAGCGACGACTGAAATATTTCTATACACAAACATAAGTGTACATATAGAAAAGAACCTTTTTAATATTTTTTGAATTCTTTTGTGGGAGTCGCGAAATGATAAATATATACATACATATGTATGTGCATACATAGTACATATAAATGTATATTTTTAACAATTATGAAATGTGCTAGCAATTTGTGTTGTACGAGACGTGCATTTAATGGATATGGTTCGGGCGAGCAGCAACCGAAGGAATATCAAGAATTATGCAAAAGCTGCGTTGCAATGTGTTTCGTAACTTACATTGCTCTCAATGAGACGCGCCATATCCAAAGGCTGGAGACGCTGTTGCCTGGAGCTTGAATGCTGCTGCTTTCCTTGGCCGTGAGAAAATCAATCAGTGCACTTTTGGATAAATTATATAATTTGTGAATTGCACCGATGGAGCAACCACACACACGGACAGCAGTTTTATTTTAAAACGCAACGCAGGCCCAACGCGATTGCGAGCGCAGAGATAGTGAAAGCAATTGTTTTGTTTGACCACGAAAAATTTGCTTCCTCTCTCTGTCTTTGAAGCAAGAGATGGCGCAAACGAGACTCTTTCAATGCTCTTGGTTCTCTTTGTTTTGTGAGTTGGTGCGTTTTCTGACAATATGAATTTGAAATACAAATAAACATATATATTTGTCATGAGATCATTAAGCTGTTCAAGCCGAGCTAAATGATATGCATAGCAGATTACAAATTTATTGCAATAAATAACAAACACGCAAACAGTTGAAAAACTTGTTTATTTCTTCTCTGTTTGCTCAGAACAAGTTCTTTTGAACAACTCATTAAAATTAAAACCCGGAACCAGCTTAGGGAAATATGATATATAGCGTTGCCACTATGTTAAGGCAGAGGTGTATATGACGTTATCGATTGAGAAGATACCACATCAACTCTGTTGAAATAATCGATAGCATTAAGTTATATCGTTGCAACTCTACTCTTTCTTTCTGAAACGCACGTCGCAAGGTGTAGACATGTCGTAAGTTGGCGTTAAATTAAATCTTAAAAAATATAATGCATCAGCGAAAAAGTAAAGCAAATTACAGGGCATGTTGATAAATAATATGCTTCTTTAAATGTTCCGCACTTTATTTTTCGTATGTGGCAATCAGAAACCAGCTTTTTGGACAAACATCAATGACCACATCAGTTTGGAAATGATTGCAATATTAACTTTAAATATTGCGTTAAATATGTGACTACTTATGCAAGTTGCAACCATTTACACAATTCTTATACATTTAAATTCAATTATATACAAAGTGAATGTGTATCTAATTAACTTTTACTTTGATTTTAAATTACAGGTCGAAAGTTTCACGTGATACGCTCCTCGAGGGCGTCAGCGGCCTTCTGGAGCACTCGCTGAAGAAGAAGCGCGGCTTCCTGGAATCGGTGGAACTCCAAATCGGCCTGAAGAACTACGATCCCCAAAAGGACAAGCGTTTCTCTGGCACTGTCAAGTACGTTGGCTAAAATACCTGCGCTGCAAGGCTTGAACTACCACGTGTGTGGGAGAGAGATAACTTCAGCGTTAGGAAGTCGAAAGTGTGTTGGGGGAAACTCTCGCACTCTTTCGGCGGACCTGCACTCAGGGTCTTTAAATCAAATTGAGTAGGCATCAGAAATGATACCGACCACCCTAATTAAATAGATATTAACAAACGCCTGCTCCCCTGCGAGCTGTGTAAGTTTTGCCTAATGAAGAATGTTGCACAAGTTCTTAGCCCATTTAAGTAGATCTTCCATTTCCTCTTGCTAATCGTGACATTTTGATTGGTATTCGTCTTGCAGGTTGAAGCACATCCCCCGTCCCAAGATGAAGGTGTGCATTCTGGGTGATCAGCAGCATTGCGATGAGGCCAAGGCCAATGGCGTTGAGTTCATGGATGCTGAAGCTCTCAAGAAGCTCAACAAGAACAAGAAGCTGGTCAAGAAACTGGCCAAGTCTTATGACGCCTTCTTGGCCTCCGAGTCTCTGATCAAACAGATCCCACGTCTGTTGGGCCCCGGTCTGAACAAGGCTGGCAAGTTCCCTGGTCTCTTGTCCCACCAGGAGTCGATGATGGGCAAGATCGAAGAGGTCAAGTCCACCATCAAGTTCCAGATGAAGAAGGTTCTGTGTCTGTCCGTTGCCGTTGGACACGTCGGCATGAAACAGGATGAGCTCTCCCAGAACGTCAGCTTGTCGATCAATTTCTTGGTCTCTCTGCTGAAGAAGAACTGGCAGAACGTTCGTTCCCTGCACATCAAGTCATCGATGGGCCCACCACAGCGTCTGTACTAAATTTTGTACCATGTTGGACTTAACAATTTTAGAAACAAATAAAATTTACATTGTAATGTATTTGAATCGCATATGTATATTTCTGTATGGTTACTTTGTGGTAGAATGTCTGAGGAATCAAATACTTGGTATTATCAATTGCAAGCTATATTTCAGTAGAGCTTATGGTGCGGGCTAAGAAATCGCGTACTTCCAAGGCACGATCTACATCCTCGTGGGTGTCTTGTTTAGGGGTGATGGGTGGAGACCTGAACCTTGATACGTCCACGGTGTTGCCCCACTCGAGCATATGGGGCTCGCTCAGCTCTTCCAGAAGATTGTGCAGAACAGTGGCAGCTGTGATAATACAAGATGCGGTCTGAAAACTTATGTCAAGAGGCTGGCTGAGGAAACGCCATCGAGACATTAATCGATGCAGGGCGCAGTCGCTTAGCTCGTGCAGATGCTCGGCCACCTCATTAAAGTCGTACTCGTGAGGATCCACAGGGTCGGAGAATTGCTGCAGCAGCCATGGTCGTAGGGGATAGTTTTGATTAACAGGCGCAAGAACAAAGGCGGGCACCATGCGCCTATTTATACATCGGGCTGCCAGATGTGACAGTGGATTTGGTGGCTCCGCAAACATGGGCGTTGTCGCCTTGGGGCCATTTCCATTGCCGTTGCTCAGCTGCAGCTCACGAAACAGCATTCGATCATCTAGCAGGAACTCCATTCGCAGCGTCGGCACGAATTCAGCATCACTTTTGCCCTTTCCACGCAACGGAATGCAGCACACGCCGAGAACACCAACGAGCGCTGCGGGCATGTTGCACTCCCTCTGGAATCCTGCCACCACATTCACACAGTCCGCCTCGCTCTGTGGCAACCGACGGAGAGCTTTGCCCAAGTTGGTCATTACTGCATTGCAAAACACCTTAAGACATTTGATAGTACGGGCACGAGGCAGTGCAAACTGCTCCGATATGATTGAGATGCGTTCTCCACTGGCCAGAAAATAGAGCGCTAGTCCGACGCATTTCTCTGCAGAGATTCTATCCAAATGGGCAGACGTTAGCTCTGGAACGCTGCGTAAGGTTGGCGCCAATTGGCTGCAGAGCGACTTGAAAGTGCTGCGAGTCACGTGCAGACTGTTAAGGAACTCCTCATCGCTGTATTGTGGAATGGTGTCCTCCCAGAACTGCGTCTGGTTAACGGTCACAAATTGCGCCTCGGTTTGGTCTGGATTGGCATCATCATGGATGTCTGGCTGAGCATCTTCAGCATTTTTCAACTGGGCGTGCTTCATGCGTAGCATGGCAAACATTTGTAAGTACCTGGATTGCAGCTCAATCATCTGCTGCATAAAAAACGAACGCAATTGCTTAAAACGTCGACGTGAGCGTTGCTGGCGACGTCTTCTATTTGTTATCACCGTCTGTTGCACGTGTCGCACGTGGAGCTTTATGAGCATAGCGATTTTCTGCTTGCGGTGATGCAAAGCTGTGTCAGCGGTTGTCGAATCGTCATTAAGCAATTTGTACAATGCATCATTTAAATCTTTGTTTATTAATTTTTGTTCTGCATCCATATTTCGGTATTACAGTGTGGCCAAATCCGACTCACACGAAAATACTTGGAGGCGCCGGTTAAAAATACCAAAAGTGAAACACTCGATATGGTCCTTTTTTTCTCTAATTTTATCAATTAATTTAAAATTTAAATAATTAATTAACTAAAGACAAATCACTAAACCAATAAAATTCGAAATTTTCTAAAATTCTAAACTTTATTTTAAAATTAATTTCGTACCCCCACCCTTTGCGTGGCGAAGTTAGGTAATAAATTCTAAAAAAATGTTAAAAAATCGAAAAAAAAAATACGGTAAAGTTTAAAAAATTCTAGCTTCAAAATTAAGCAAAAAGCATATTTAACTCTTATTATAAAAGGAGTTAAATTGTGGTTTTTGGTGGACACCGTTGTCAGGGCTGCCACCTTGTTTTTTTTCTGTGGCAGTCTTGGACCAGGGTTGCCACCTTGTGAACTTTTTCAGAACCAAACTATGTATTTATTGAACATTTTAAAGTTTCTGAGCAAACAAACAAATTGGTTTTTAGAACAAATTTCTTTTTAACAGTATTTCGCAGAAATTGCATCGCATCTATTTATCTATTAATTAATACATAAGAACTGCAAAACGGAGCGAATTTATTTTTTCAGTGTCGCTGTTGTTTAACATTGCCGCAAACGTTAACATTTGTTATTCTGTTGCCACAAAAAAGAACGCGCGTGCTTTAATTTTTGTCAACAAAGAAATTTAAGAAAAAATGAGCGCCAATGTTGTTGATGAGAATCCTCATTCGGCTTTGCACAAGGAACTAATTGAATACGCGTCAGCTTCATTCAGATTGCTGTTCATTCAGGATGTATCCGTCTTTGCGGATTTCCAGTCAACGTCCAGCGAATTTGAAGATCTGTCGACAATGGAGCTAAGTGCAATTTTTTTAAACGACATTTTGCCAAGGATACATTTGTACCAGTTGGCGGAAACAATTAAAAAGCGATTGAAATTCTTGGATCTACATCCAGGCTTTCGGAAAACTCCCCAAGGATATCAATATGCCCCAAAACACATGGAAGCCTCATATGTTTTGACGCCAAGTTGCGATTTCAGTTTCGCTGAGCAGCTGCCTCAACTGCTGGTGAGTTCAAATCCGAATCCGAATCCGAATGCTCATTATACTCTTGCAGAAGACATTGTATTAATTTGTCACGAAATATGTTGCGCTTTGAAAGGAAACGCGACAGACCCAATGAAATATGTACAGTATGCCAAACAATTGTTTTGACAAAGCTAAATATGGGTGTTTATTATTTTAAAAAATAGCAAAGCCGGATCTTACATTTTTTTATTTTTACTTGTTCTGAGGAAATTGAAAAACCCAATTTAAGGTTTTTTACGAATTAAATAATTTGTCAACACAGTTACTAGACTCACTGTATTTTCTTGGTACAATTTTTAGTTCTCAGCCAATCTCACAGATTGTGTGTTCGATAATGGCTTCCTTAAGATCTTAAATACCCCGTATCAACCTATTTGATTGGGCCTGATTTAATTCCCTCTTTTTTCAACTCACACAACCACTTTAATATAATAGTGATAATTTGTTGTCTCAACAGTCGACGCAGGGAAATCGACGAGTAAAGAAGGAATTCAGGTTGAGTGCACCGACTCGAGGCGAAGGCGAATCCCACACAATGCTTGTCGATCCCGATGCAGTGCCGCATGCCACTCCCAAGTTTCAGCTTAGTTTAGACATTGCAACACTGCTCTCGGCCATGGTGTCTACCGATCTGGAGTTGTCTTCTGGCCAGCTGCACGATCTACATGAAATCCATAGACGGATGCAAAGCGCCAAGCAATCCTTCGAGGACAATGGCAGGATGCTGCCCTACCGCAATAATCTTGAGCTTTTAATTAATCATATCGCCTCGTTCGAAAAATTAAAAACGAATCTTTGCAGGACACTAGCCAACTTTTAGATTGCAAAATTAGTAATTAAGTAAAATTAATGAAAATATAATGTTAGTTTTTTAAGAGATTCTATCTTATTAAATAAGACTTATCTATATCGTTCCATTAAAAAAATGTCTTAATTATTAAGGCATTTCCATTAAGTAACTTAATTTTTGAATTTTAATATTTTTCTTGGAATCCTTATTAGCGTTAATTAAAGGGACGAATGGGGTACAGTTAGTTTAGTAATTGTTTTAACAATATTAAAAATTCGAGCATTTAAATGTGCATAAAAGAAATGTATTAGTTAAATTAAATTTAAATAATAATGGCCCTTTTAGTGTGAATTAAATATCAACTTGAAAATTGCTTCTCCCCGAAGAGACCAACGATTATCGCAACAGGTAGACAGGTAGGTAGACGGAGTGTGCTCCGATCGTCAGCCTCTCGCTCTCTCTCTCTCTCTGTCTCTTTGGCTAAGAGTGTCTGGTCTGTGGGTGCACTCTCTCCAAGCCAGCTTCAGCATGCGCTGCGCTGCGTTCGTGGGATTCGATTTCAGTCGCAAACTACGAGTAACCAAAGATAGTCGAGGTGCGGATACGAGAACCACGAGTCCGTTGCTTGGGTTCGTTTACGTTTCGGTCTCAAAATTAACCAACAGTCGAGAGTTGGGAGAGCGGGACGCGAAAGTGCGGAGCGTGGATCGTAATGTCTGCCAAAGCGTAACGAACATTTTCAAGACAACAAAAGCGGCAGCAGAAGCAGTAACAACAGCAACAACAACATATCGTTAATGGCATTTTCTATTTCGTTTCGAGTTTGTGTGTGAAAAGTGCACAAAAGAAGTAGTTAGACAACAGCAACAACAACAACAGCAATAAATGTAAATGTAAAAGGTATACGAATAGTTTCTGCAAAGTGTAATATAATCAAATATTATTAAAATTAATTGCAAAATTGTTGAGCGCGTCTCTAAACGAATACGAATCGGTCAAAAACATGAGAAAATTTGGTATATTTGCCATTTACACACCTGCAGCTCTGTGTGCTTGTGTGTGTGTGTGTGTCGGGTGTGCGCTTGTGTGTGTGCGTGTCGTTGCATAGCTGTAAACCAGTTGCCAATTGCAACGTGTTCTCTGTTTTTTCCTAAGAGACGATCATAAAAATCCAAAAATCCATCGCAACTTCATGGAATACATGGGATACAATCACTCAATGAAGTACAATTCATAAATTTGATGGAAAACACACAATCAATATACAAATTAAAATTAAGAAACTTACGGAAATACTTTACTCGCGGATTTTCGCTGCCAAGTTGGCCAATCTTAATATGTGTCCAATGAAACACGTTCGAAACGAGTGTCAAGTCCAAAATCAGCGCTAAAGTAGCAAAGAATATCAAAAACAAAAAAATTATAACAGCAAAAAATTCCACAAACTATGTAGAGAGAATTGTATATAAAAGATTTAACTGCTTTTTTTGGCTATTGTCTTTTTTGGCTAATAAAGCAATTTGATATCGTAAATTGAGAGCTGCATACGAGCACAAACAGTGAGATCATTAATATTTTAAGAGAGCACACAACTACATTTATAGAACTGAGAGAGATTCACACGTACGCTGTGTCGAGAGAGTCGCCAAGCTGTGCTCTGTTGGAGCGTAAACGACCAGTGCAATTGTTGTTGTCCAAAATAAAAACAATGAAAGCAAAGAAATGCGTTTACATTTCAAAATATTGCATTGTGACAAAAACGGCAAAAACTTTAGATGTTTGTATAAGTGTATTTATATCGTATATGGGCTTCAGCCTGTGTGGAGGTGTAAAAGCAAACGATCAATAAGCGCGCGTCATTTAATTAGCAACAAACAGAAAATAAACTGTTAAAAGCTCCCTGTATCTCAGAGAACAGTGAGAAGAAGCAGCAGCAGAAACAGCTAAAGCTACAGCTTGTTTTAAGTTTTTTATTTTAATTTGAAATGCTAATGTATTTTGATGCTCGTCAGTTTCACGAAAGATCCCCCATAAATGGCGATACATATACACAATCATACATACATACATATGTATGAAGTGGAAGCCACTATTCATAATTAAGACTTCTCTTACGTTCGTGGCCGTGTTCTTCCACATAATCTGATAATTTTTCTGCCTGCCAAGTTGTCAGCTTGTGAAAGGGTCAGTCAGCTCTCAAGGTAATCAAGGCTGATGATGGCTTGCCTAGACAAAAAGAATTGCCCCTAATGGATGCTCATTATTGAATATCGTAATCAGAACGAGTAAAATCCGGAAGAATATGAAAAGTAAAGTGGTTTTTTACCTATTTGTGTATGTGCATGTTGTATATCCGTAATCCAATAAACAAACAATATTTATAAATACAAATTTATAAATTATCTACGTCATAAACAGGTAAAAGCTTCATCATCAGACAATTTCTAATGATTCTACGCTTGCTCTCTCTCTTCTCAAATTTACGATATTCGCTCAAGCGCTCTCATTCTGCAAAAGAACCGCTTACAAAATTCAGCTGATGTTTGACCATCCTCTCTGCCTTTTTCTCTGTCACATCTCTCGAGCGCTGCTTACGATATTCGAGCAAAACCAAACTCTACCTGTTGTTTCTTTTGTTTTGCTTTGTGTTGTTCTCTGCACGAACATTTTCCGCATTTTTTCATGTGCCCGTCGAGGTATTCAGAACACATACCAACAATGAAGCCACAACAGCAACTACCAGTAAACTTTGCAAAGTACAAGTAAAGAGTGGCGAAAAAACTTTCATTAACGTTTTGAGTTTGCTAAACATTTTTTTTGACAAGCTCCGCTATCTTTTGGAGCTGCGACAACAAACAGGCAATACGATTACGACTGCTAAAAAAGAAATTCATCATTGGTGCGAGTGACAAGCGTCGCCGTTGACGACTCGCGACATCGCAGTTGCACAGTGGTAACAGATCAGCAATCACTTAATCGATGTAATACGCACGCTGATTCGGTATGGTATATTTACCTGATATGAATCTTTGTAAAACTTTGATTAAAACAAAATAACATTTTTTCATTAAAATATAATGAATGCATGTACGATTGCATTTAATATACTGATAAGAAATATTCTAGATAAAGACCAGTCAGATTGATCACTGACTATCTATAGTCGTGATATGGTATTTGAAAAAACTGGAAATTATTTAGAAATTTATCTTGTGAAATCTTCCAAATCAAATTAAAAAAGTTTTTATACAAAATTTCGGTCTGTGCGCAGAGCTTTGTGGTCTTACAAGCCAAATTTTATTTTTGTTATGTAATGTCATCGTATATATTTATATACGTACATTTACTTTTTTTAATATAAACAAAGCTTACCTACAGGCAAATAACAAATTGTCAATAATTGAAATTATGTTGATTTTTGATGTGATCCCACTGTCCACAGAGGCAGCTCAAACGACTCTACTTTGAGTCTCATAATATCGTAAATCAGCTGCTCGTCACGTTCAGCTCATCGCATGGGCTGTGCTCAGTTGTAATTGTTGGGCGCTGGGAGTCGCTAGGGTTTACAATCCAGTAATCCATGGCATGGGTCTTGGGGCCTCTGGACTATAGGCTATGGTCTTTGCCAGACTTTGGCATGCAAGCAATGTGAATGAGTTTTATTGGCCATTTTATTTGCGCCGAGTCGGGCACTTTCCTTTGAGCGTATATAAAACGCGTTAACTGTGCGAGTTTCAATGCTTTTCACTGCTTTTACCAATGTGCTGTTGTTTTTATTTTTGTCTCTTGGCTTTTTTACAGTTGCTTACAAAAGAAAACTTGAAATTTGGTGCGTCGCATCGATCCCATTGCAAGTTTTGGCCGCAGATACTTACATCCGCTTACAGCCAGTTGCACAACTGTAACGACTATAACAAAAATAAAAAATAATCAAATAAAAAAATAAAAGAAAAACAAAAAATTATCTGTGTTTCGTCGCTAGACGTTAGTCGTGTCGAGTCAAAATGCGCGTATCCAACAGATACCAGTCATCATCATCAGCAGCCGCAGCAGCAACAGTAACGACAACAGCAACAACAACAACTACGACAACAGCAATTGCATCTTACCAAAGTCTAAGCACGCACATTGAAGTAATTGCAGAAGCTGGCCGCCTTCGAGTACTCGTATAATGAGTCAAAATGTGGCCGATAGTCTGGTGAGTACCACAGTCATTATCTATACGAGCGTAGTTTTAAAATATGCATAAGTAACTATGTGTGTGTGTGTGTGTATGTGTTTGTGTGTCCAAACTACATAGAAAGTATATCGAAAATGCATAGAAAGTAGCGCGAAAGTTGCTTTAGGTTCACGTGTATCTGTATCTGACCACTTTTCTCGGGCCTCTAGAAAGGCAAAGTCCCAGCTTCATGTGCGAGCCATTTAAACTGATAATTACTTTGGCTAATATTTGACGCCTTTGGATAACAAAAAACTGTTCACATGGCCTATAAATAGGCAGTGGCTAGTGGGAATGAGGACTGCTAACACTTTGCCAAATATTGTCAACTCAAATGTACAATGAGAAGTTAAAGTTTATTATATTATTTTATTCATATTTAAATTGACTTCGTTAAACGGTTCGACAAATATATGCATTATAAATAATCAATGATCCCATGGTTTTATTATCATTGTTTCCGTTTTCTTTGTTGACTGTATTCAAATAATTTTTAGTCTTTATCGTGGTTTACAATAGGAAGTTCATGGAGATTTTATTTCATTGAGCTCTAAACTTCCATGTCTGCATTCTATTAAATCTTTGAACTTTTGCATGTGACTTTGAGCTTCAATTCCATCAAAATTGCGTCTTGTGGCATGCAACATTTGCATCGCTTGCCGCCTTGGCTTCTATCAATGCATCTTTAATTGATCAATTGACTTGAGTTGGGTTTTTAATTTTTAACTCACAAATACCAAAGCAAACAAATCGTTTGATTGGCGCTTACGTAAATGAACATTTATTAGCATTTGTGTTTTCTTTTTATTGCATTGCCATTCAACTGGCTCTCTCTTTTATTGTCGGTACATAAAAAACACACCAGCCCGGTCCAAACTTGGCTGGTCAATGTTTTAGCTTGCGTATTTACATAATTATATCATGGAGTATCACATATTTGGTGATATTCGGCAAACACACGAAACGGAACGTGGAAAAATATTCAATTTTCTTTATCACATAAATCAAAGTTGATAAATAATGCTGGGATTGTCTAGACATTTTAAGAGGCTCATAAATATTGTTGAACCAAGCGCAATGTTGAAAACAAATGTCAGTTTTTTTTGTTGGGTGTCATCTTATGAATGGAAAATTCTAATTAGCAATTATTATTAAATTTTTTAATAACTCCACAAAATTTATGTATTGGCTTATATTTATTCATCTTTATTTTTTAAGCAAAATGATCGAATGACCAAAGCAGAATGTCCACTCTGTTTAAATTTCCCTTTCACGCTCACACGAGTGTGAGTGTGTGTGTGTGTAAATATGTGACGCAGAGAGGGAGCACAAAGTTCTAAAAAGAACGCACAAGAGATGAGAAGTATCCATCAAAAACATAAACAGAGCGCATTGGGAAATTCGAGTGGGTGCGAAATTCCCACGACCCAAAACAAATTACCTGAGAGCGAACAGTGAAGGCAGGCACTGTGCATACGCCGACGCGTAGGCAGAGGTCGCTCGACCAACCCTCGTTCGTTCTGTTCTGAGAGAGCGAGAGAGAGTGAGAGAACGAGAACGAAAACAAAAGCCGAGTGCTGCTTATGGCGATGTTGGGGCTGTCCCGCTTCTCGGGTCGACCTGGCCGTTGAGTGCGTTTTCGACAGTTGTTGGCGACGGTTGTCCCGTCACTGCCTCGGTCTCGGTTTCGCCAGAGAACTTTTTCCCAGTGTAATGTTCCGTGTGTGATGCGAAACTCAGAAAATCCCCCCGAAACGAGAAATTTTGTATAATGTTTTCATAATTATCTTGCCT
The DNA here is from genome assembly GCA_035043635.1 of Drosophila rellima. NCBI lineage: Eukaryota > Metazoa > Arthropoda > Insecta > Diptera > Drosophilidae > Drosophila > Drosophila rellima. The sequence goes on along the minus strand of JAWNMV010000806.1, from coordinate 8,280,115 downwards.
GGTGCTAAACAAGAGAAACATCGTGTAAAATGTGGCTACTTGCTTGTTTTTTTGTGTATGTAAAGAAGGGGAAAATAAATAAATAAATCGAGAGTTTACAAGCAAGCGCCACGCGGTGACCGAAGGCGTACAACGTGATAAAGTGCAATACCCAAGTACGAAAATAATCAAAGGAATAGTCGAGGAAAGACAGAGTCGCAGACAAGGAGGCAAGGAAAAGGAAGGACGCTTGCCAATTGAACGTAGTGCAACGAACCCAAACCGAACTCGAGCCCGAGCCCCGACCCTTAGCTAAACGAGGGTTGCACGAGCATCAGCACCAGCACCAGCCCAGTCACCCCCTGCCCGCAGCTGACTGACTGACTCATCCGTCATCCGAGCCAGACTCAGACTCAGCGTCGGCGTCTACGTCACGTCAGAGTCCAGGGCAGAGAAGCTGGCGCTGCTGCTGCTGCATTCGTTTGCGGTTTGTAGCCAAAAAAAAACAGAACAAAAACCAAAGCCAAAACCAAAGCCAAAGCATAAAGCAAAGCTTCTCTTATCGCGCTGTATATGAACTTCTATCATCAATCTCGCATCAGCTTACAACAGTACAAAAAATAAAGGAGCTACGAATTTATTGATTTTGCTTTCTACATTCATTCTATCGAATCCATTGAACTGCATTTGTAAAAAGTAAACATAGCAAAAAGCAAAACAATTGGACGGCGTGTAAATTACAAACATCTCTACGGCATTTTCTTCCCAAGGAAAAAAGTCAATCTCAAATGGTAAAGCTGCGAATAAAACCCAACTGTCTACTGAGACCCACACAAAAGGGGCGCATAAAAAAGACAAGCGATAGGAAAGAAGCAATAACTTTTCCAAGCCGACATTTAAATACTCTTGCACAAATATCTTGAAAATGAAAAAAGAAACAGATGAAAACTGTTTCCAGTGTTTCGCAAAAAATACTTAGAACCAATTCAGAATGCAAGAGTATCGAACAAAGCAAATGGAAAACCACAGACATTAGTAGTATATGCAAATACTTGTTGGTGGCGTCTTGATTGTTGTTGTATGGGGGACCCAACCCACCACAAGCATTCCAGCAACAACAAAACAACAACTCATTTTAAGCCTACGTCAATTTTATGCGCACTTTTTTGTGAATATTTCCCATAACCAGTAACCCATCCCAACCAACTTGAATCAGCGTGTTTTGTACTTGATTTTGATAGGCTATTTATGGCCCATACATATTTACCAACTTATATATACGAGTTTCTTCAAATAGTATATGGAAGTTTACTACGTTATTTCTTTTTGTTGATGTGCGTGTCGCAACGATTCAAGGAAAATGTCAACAACAATTATGTGTAGGCACATGAAACTATAGACAAAGCCACTGGCATGGAAAACTAACGTGTGGGCGGGGAAAGAATGCCTTGAAAGCTTTTCACTGGTAATCAATGTTAAGTATTTACACTTGAGAGGACTTTTAAGCGGCCCGAAGTGAGACAATGTAACCTGGCAGCCACAAGGTCAAAAATTCCATATACCGAAAGTTTTGTAAATTGTAGCTGTTTCAGCTAATTAGAAATAAGTCTTTGGGGTGTAAATAGAATTAAGTATTAGATCAAAAGATGAATAACTCCTGGGCAGGGAGAATAATCTTTAACTAAGACTTCTAAAATGGATTTGTAATTCACAAGCTTTGTGGATTCAACGAAATTCGTCTTCAAAGTAAAATCCAGCTGTACTGATGTGATAATAATAACCGGAATCTCTCATATATATAATGTGGGTTCAATTTCGAGTACCCAACAGAGAACTCATGCGCTCACTGAATGTATATAAGTTTATTGCTTCACTTTCATTCATCACTTGTAAGACTCCCAAGCAATTTATCATCCAAATCTCAGGCACTTACTCGTACTATAGTCTCGTATCTGTTCATATGTTAATAGGTTTCTCAAGCCCCTTCATTCATTGGGCTGTGCCAACAAAGAATGCATAAAAATAATTTACGAGTATAAACATGGCTATACATATATACATATACCTAAATATACACTAAATATATGAATATATGTGTGTGTGTGTGTTTATGTGATTGTAATTTACAACAAAAGTTTTTGCTTTCATTTCTTGTTATGCTCATTGCCTCAAGCTCTAATTCAAGTTGATATTTTTATATCCGCTGTTTGTTAAGTCTGCTATATACTGCATATACATCATTTCTGCTGCACAGCGGATGTGGTTTGATAATAGTCTCCACCAGATAGAGATGGCACTACAGGTGAGTGACAGAGACAGAGAGTGCGAGAGAGAGACCGCTTTGAATGCAGTCAGTTGTAACTGACGGAACAAATGGACACGGGATGTTGTACACTCATTTAGTCAGTCAGTCAAACATGAGACATGAGACGTGAGTGCAACGATTTAGTTATACTTACTCGTATTTTGTATTTTACATCTATAGTTTTTATTTTTTCAATTTTCTTTTGTGCTTTTGCATTGTTTGCTCGCTGTTTATCAATGCAAGAGCCAACTCGTGACAGGGCTTTGGGGTCGCAACGTTATAAATAGATACAGCAACCCAAGAACCTCCTCATCGAGTGCTCACTTTGATGTTGTTACTGGCTGTGCTGTTTGTTGGAGGTGGTGGTGTTGGTGGTGCTGCTATTTCTGCAACATCTTTTGCATTTGCGTAGTGGTCATGTCAATTAAGCCGCATCAGCTGCCCACACAACACGCCATTCAATAGCTTTAGCCATTAGCCATAAAACCGCACAAAGGTCAAATCCCACAGGTCTATATATAGCCGGAGAGTTCATGTGAAATGCCTCGTCACCGCCATCATCTTGAGCAATTGGACATAATTCAAGTTTATTTCATTATAATTGCTGCTGAAAACAGTAAAAAAAAACTCAAGAACATTTGACAATTGATATGGAAAGTTATATAATTGTAGCTAACACACATACGTGTAGTATATTTATTTATAAATTCGTAATTAGCCCCCTCGCACTTTTGTTATTATTAATATTTGGGCAATTTATTCTGGTGATTCATTTCGCCTGTTCGTAAATTGAAACTTTGTGTTTTTCCTCGATTTTATTGTTTTTTTGTTCCGAATGCAAATGACGCCGGCAAGTCGACTCGAGTCTCGGTCAGCTGAATCGAGATGTATTCCAACGGGTACTCAATTTGCATTATTACTATGTACGATTGCGAGTCCGAGTAATAATAAACCCGAGTGAGTCTTTCCACAGAGTGCAATGTATGTGCATATTGATTAGGGGGCCAGGCATATGTATGTATCTAATATACGAGTATTTACATACATCTATATGTTGAATATGGGACTATGGAACTAGATCTGGGTCTGGGCTAGACTTATTTATATGGTTTTATATATATACCACGTCAATCAGACTTTTTATTGATATAAACTAAATTACACATAACTAGAATCGAAGGCATAATTACCAATTGATATATAGCTGAGTTAATTAGAAATAACTTGTATTCAGGTGTGTACTCATGTTATGAACGCATTTGACCTAATAATAGGTTGATAAGTTCCTACAGTAGTAAGAAAGGACTCGGTGCTGCAGGCAACGAGCTTAGTGTCCTGTCATAATGGGGCGACACCATTTCCTGACAGTTTCTGTTTACTGTCTGTTTGTGGCATGCTCTGTTTGAGTTCCTGTTAGTCCTCTAAGCCCCAATGAGTTGTCCTGCTTACATAAGGACTATTCAGTTACATAGTTGCAGGAATCGGCAATAAAAGCTGAGTTTGAGAGAAACCTGAAAGATAATAACTTGGTGAAAAGGAAAATCGTATATAGTATAATATTTTTAGATGAGTTATACTTGAAACAGAATACAGTTTTATTTGAAAATTTTATCGTGAAAAATATGTTAAAATCTTATTTTTGATAAAAATAATAAATATGAAATAAAAAATAATTTATTTTAATTTTTAATAATAAAAATTTTAACTAATAAATTTAAATAAATAAATAATAATTTTAATTACTTTATAGATAATTATTAAGATTCAGAAACAAGATTCAAAATCAATTTCGAAGAAAATAATCAACAGGTCATTTGAACTTTATAATTTGTATTTTAAATATTATGATTGCTACGCTCCCTGCTTAGTAGCTCTCTTTTATGATGCCTTTTCGGTGCCTTTACCATGTGGTAAAATGCCATTCTTATGGCAATCAGCATCTGCGTCTTTGAGGCAGCCTTTTTGTAATGCTATATCACATGCCGGAACGTGTCTGATTAACTGGCAATTTTTATATTTTATTGCGCGCGATTTAATTTTATTATGACTGTGGAACTGTGTGTGGTTAGCTTAATGCTTAATGTGTTTATTTGGGATTCTGTTTCTGTTTCCAGCGATTTTAGCACTTATTGCTGATGCATTTGTTACATTTACAATTTGCTGTGTGCCGCCAAATGTGGCACGTTTCATATTGAAGCTGTTTCCATGGACTTTTACTGACGACACGCTCCTCTTCCCCATCACGCACGATTTGGGCTCTGACCTGCTGATCTGTTTACTCAGATAACTGGCCAGTCGAATGACATTTTCAGGCGAATGAGAGGCCATTAAGAAAACAAGTTACATACAAGCATAGGTATATAATTTGGAAGAGTGTGGCTCGAGTCCAAATTGAGCTCACTGGAAGTTGTTGGCCTAAATTTATGGCTAAGATCGACATGAAATGGGCTGGTCCATGGCTGTCAGTCACTACAATACTCGCAATAACCACACCATATCCACACCACACCAAGGCAACCAGCAACATGCCATAAACTGGTGCAAAATCTAGGAAAGCGAAACACATTTTCCGGCATTGGCGGTACAAAAATAGCAAAAATGTATAAAATTGCACGAAGTTGCATATTTTCAGCAAGTCGAAGATTAAATACTCTCATATAGTGACTAATTTCGTTAGGAATATAAATCTTTCTAATAAGTAAATTGCTATTGGTATTTTGCTTACCAACTATGTTAATTTTTAGCTGAAAAATTATTTTCAAATAGCAAGACTGTTGAATTTGGAAGCGCCAGCATAAAAATTCAAATTTATATGAAAAATAGTTTTCAATTTAATTTCGTGTATTTCAATACACTTAACTATCTGAGTAAATCAAAGAAAATTAAAATAATGTTTTATTCCCAGAGCCTTTTATAGGTATCTTTAAATATACATTTTACTGTATTGGAATGTTTGTTACATTGCTCTTATTAACTTTTATCATCTCATCATACGTAGTATAATTTCGTTAACTTGTTCCACACTCGCCGAGTTTTTGAACAACTTTCCAGTCTCCTTTCGCCAGGGTTTTGAAATGAATGGGCGTAAAACAAAACAAAATACACTGCAATAATAACAACTTCCTGGAAAAGTTGCGTTGCACGTTTGGGGCCAATACCTTATGTTGTTTATAAACAGGGCAGGGGCAGAGGCAGGGGCAGGGGCAGCATGCCTAATAACACAATGTAAATTGTTAAACAAAGGCGCTGCGAAGCAGTTAGAGCCATATAAAAATGCTGCTGCCTCTAATTGCAATTGGGGTAGCGAAAGCATTTGTCCAAATACGGAAGGTGGTGAGTGAGAAGCGTCTCTCGAGACGTCACTTGAGTTGTTGTTATTGTTGTCTATTTGTTGCCGATCATAAAGACGGCTGTGCGTTCGTCTAAGTCAAATTGTAGCCAAGGTCAGAGTCAGGGGCGGGCACAAGCCCAGGGCATTGTTGCGGACTCAACTCGATTTGACTCTCAAGTGTGTGATGAACGAACGCATGTGAATGAACTCGCTTCACGGTTAGTCAATATGTCCAATGCCAATCAGTGAACCAAGATCAAGTACAAAACGTAGCATCAGTTTGAGGTCTCAGCTCCCAGTTCCCTCAATCTCTCAATCACTGACTCAGCAAACCTGCTACTATAAACAAATTACAGAATTTCACAAGCCAAGCGAACTGTAATTGCCAACACAAAAATCACCATCATCAGCAGCATCAGCAGCAACAACAACGGCAGCAACAGCAGCCGACGCTTATCAAGAGCCATACTTGTGCCTATCAGTTGCAGGACTTGGCTGGCTATAATCGGGCGCTGATGCCGCCGCTGGACAATACGGACTTTAGCAGCGCCTGGCGACATGTCAACAACAACAGCACCACGCCCTGCGCCTACCACCAGCAGCACTGGGCCAAGGCGAAGTCATCGCCACAGCATAGACCGTATCACCATCACACGTGCCCGCGCCAAAAGAAATCCGCCACGCCCACATCCACACCGACGTCTACCATGTGCCGACAGCAATCGCAGCGCCGTTCACGCTCCACATCCTCGGCGAGCAAACAGCGGCGTAATAGCTCATATCATTCCTACGATGACTTGGACTCTTCGTCTGCGGTGACGAACGCGGAGCGCAAAGTGGTCGCCAGTCTCAAGTATTTGTGCGCTTGCACCGGCGCCACGCTGCGCAATTTATCGAAGAAGACGAAAGATTTGCATGCCAAGAACTATACCTACACCAAGGTAAATGCGAAATGGGAAATGGGAATTGCATGCAATCAGATTCAATTTATATATGTATGTACATAGTATGCTTGTTTGTCTGTGTGTTTCCTAGTCGTCGTTTGCTATTTGACTGCCAATAATATTTGTTCATTTCTGTTTACCTTTTATCTTTTGGGCGCAGCTGTGTCAGTCGCCGACTGACGGCGACGTCGCCCATGCGTCAGTCGCTTATTGCGCTTCATGTTTGTTGAAATTCTTTACTTTATTTGCATTAATTAATTCATTTTTGTAATTTATGTAATTTATACCCACTAGAATTGTATCGAGTTAAGCTGACTTAACCCTTTTAGGGGAGGCTTAGTCAGCCTATTGCATAATAACTGTCCTTTTATGGATAATCCATATAAAAAAATAATGTGGCCAAAACCATTGAAGAAGGTCGCTGCTCATAAAAAAGGATATTTTTTTGGCATTGGCCGTGGAGGCACAATTACGTCCTGTATTTTATTTAATTTGCAATTTATTTGTTTTTATTAATTATAACTTATTGTTAATATATTGCTAAATAAACTAGACAAGCTCACATTTAAATTGCGCGCGCTGGTCAAGGCTAGATCGATACCGATACCCCGCTTATCACTCACTACTCGACTAATTAGTGTTGTGAAGCGACTGCAGCTATAGCCGTTATTTTTAAAGTAAACTTAAAATTCTCTAGTAGCTTGGTAGTTAGTTTAACTATTATTAAACTGAATTTCATATTAACATTGCGTTTTTTTGACGCAAATGAAACTGATATAAGATGACATAGTGCGTCATTAATTAAACAATGAAATAAATGAAGCAAACATATGTACATGTGAGATCCACAGCCGGTAGCAACATTTAAACAAAAAAAGAACATACACAATACCAAATAAATAACAAATAAATTAAATAAATACAAGCACACACATAATGATACAGACAATGCCAGAAGCAGAAAAATTCTTTTTTGGCAGACGCTGAAAAAAGTCAAGCGACTTTGCTGATCTTTTTCGCTGAATTGATTAAAACAGTTGCCTTCACATTCTATACGTGCATGCAGACCCCGACAAGATGTATGTATTTATTTATTTGGGAAGTAGTAATCATATGTATGCGTAGATCAACCACCCGAAGAAAACAGCGCACAATTAGAGGCTAAGTACGCAGCAATTAGATGAAAACAATTGCAATTTGCTTTCGTTGTTTTTATTTTGCTTTGTATTCGTGTAGTTTTATGTATTTTGCAGGAAGCTACAGCTGTTGTTTATTAAATGTATATTCATTTGTTTTAGCTATTCATTTAATTTTCAACCATCTTCGCATTAAAAAGTAACTGCAAATGAGCCCCAATATATTACTTACTATTTCGACATTTTGCTAGCTTCCAAAAACTTAGCAAGGCCATTTATTTTCAAGCATTTTAAAAAACTTGCAACTGTTTACAGCAATCTTAATCAAAATTGTGCACAAAGTGTTTTTGTTGCAAATCAAAATACTCTGTAATTTGTATAAAATGATCTCAAGCAGCTGTACGAAATACAAGTACTTCCTGTTATTAAAATTCGCAAAAATCAGTATCACTTTACTAAATATGTAGATGTATGTACACATGTATAGCATGCACATATGTACATACATATATGATCTTGTCTAGTTGAGATTGCGTGACGAAATTCGTATACACTTTACGATTTGTGAGGGTATAGGAAGAAGCATAAAACAATTTGCGCCGACCACTTAACGCCCAAATGTTTTTTGTTGTATCTTTACGAAATACTCGAACAGTCCACGAAGCTTTACGAAATGGGGCCAGACCTTAGACATGGCCAGCCAACAGAAATGTAAACTAAACATTTAAACATTTTGTTGTGTTGTTGTGTTGAATTTGTACGTGTAATTAAAGCGCATGCGGGCAATTAATCGGTCGAACAAGAGATTCGTGTATGTCCCTTGTCCATTTGCCCAGCGATCTGAGTAAGTAGCCCACCGATCTATACATATCTACATATGTATGTATGTATGTACTTTGGTAGCATCCCATGTTTATGTTTTGCATATTTGGGGTCTCCGAGGGGTCACTAAGTAGCGTTGTCATCGCTTACTGGGCAAATCTTTTTTGTATGCGTACCCTTGTTTATGTACCTGGAGGGGGGCGAACTTTAATTTGTTTGTAGTTATACACACACATACACACACTCAGATTCAGATTGCGTGATATCGCTTTTGTTGCTCATTTATTCAGTTTTCTTTTTGCTTATTCATTCACATTGCGTTGAATGTCTTTTCACGCTTCGACATTGCACGTTTCTACTGAATTTATTATTGTTAATCGTAATTATATTTTTAAATATTACATCCACACACCTAATACATATGTATGCAGATCGTGTGTTCATTTACATAGCTTTACACACATATGTATAAATGTACATATATATACATAAACAAAGTCATTTGCTAAGCTCTTCGTTGCATGTTTTCTCAATTAGAATTTTTATGCTCTTGTTGATTAGGTGCAAATATTTAAACTATTTCTGTGCTGTACTCGTGCACGAAAAGCGATGACTAAAACTCATAAATATTTATGTCAACTTATTGACCGTGTAATTAATGGAATGCCATTGCAAACCCGAAATACATATATACTCGGTTCTGACTATATTCATGATATTTCTGAAAGCGAGAGTATGGATTGGGAAAAACCTCTGCACTCATCTATATATCTCGTATCTACAAATTTTATTTTATCAACTATATAGAGACCTTGACATATTAAATAATTCACTTAAGAATTGTTTTTTAAATTCTTGAATATGTATTCAATTCACATCATAAACTAAAGTCGAAATTAAAATTTAAATAGCTTTACCTTAATAGACTTTAATTTCCAAACTGATTAAAAATTTAAGAAAATCGGTATAACTGAATTTTGAAATACTTCAGACATAGAATAAAATTTAAGTAGTAAATTCAAAAAAAAATACATTAAGGGATCTGTTTTAAGCGAAGTCAACGCTGCTCAATAAATTCATGACTGAAATTCTTGAAAAGATAAACACTTGTAATCTTTAGTTCCTTAGTCGCATTGGCCAATTAGCAAGATATTTATTAAGCAATTTAAATTCCAACTGGAGACTGTAGTAATCCGAAACAGACAGAAACAAATGTGCTTTAGCTGAAATAGCCAAAACAATGTCGAATTGGACGGGAAATGGAATTGAAAATTGTATATGGAAATGTCGGCCAGTTTCCATCACAACAAATTCGGAAAATAAATACAACACTTTTGAAATGCTTTTTCCCATATACAATGAGTCCAACAAGGAATTCATTTTTGTTCTTTCAAGGCATAATGTTTATATTGAAAATATTTAAGATTTGCGAGATCGTATTAAAAGACATAATGGATTAAAAATAGTCGGAAATTGTGCTAAAATTAGATGAGTGATTAATTGTGGCAATGAATTGAATCAGCTTCGATACACCCACACACACACACACACATATCTACGTACATTTAAATACCTAATTATAGATATTATAAATATAATTTAAATCACTCAATGTGGCAGTCAGCACTTTACTAATTTGACATTTTGATTGCTTTTCTCAATAGCCCACGTGGCGCCTTTGGGGCGAGGAGCACGAGAAGAATGCAATTTTCACCGTCTACCTGAAGAAGGTGCGCTACCATCGACCCACGCCCACGGCGAGCAACGTAAGTTATCAGTGAATCGTCCGAATTGCCCGAAAAGCAATTACTTACCTTTATAGCCTTGGCAATTGCCGTGCACTTTTCCACCTTTTCACTTTCAAATCTTGCACATTGCAGCAAGACTCGGATGATGAAATTTCACATCTGGAATGGGAGACGGTGCGAGTCCGTTTTGTAAAGGCAGCCACATTGGCCCGCCTGGTGGAGGCACTGGCCACAGACGACGGGGAACTGGAGTCGACCTTCATCAATGTGTTTCTCTCCACGTATCGCACCTTCTCGACCCCCAAACAGGTGCTCAGTCTGTTGACGCAGCGCTATGATGCCCTGCACGAGAAGCATGCTGAGGAACTGGAGCTGGCACAGCAGAATGGCACGGCAGAGGATCAGAGCTATGACTCACCGGCCTCCATACACGAGCAGCACAAGAAAACTCTAGTGTCGGCGTTGCACGTTTGGCTGGATGGGTTTCCCGAGGACTGGCATGAGGATAATCTGCAGCAGATTCTGGCCTTTGCAACGAAGCGGCTCAAACGCTCGGATCTGCACATCAAGGTCTTGAATCGCCTGGAACGCTTGCTAAGGCAGCAGGTCTATGGCGGAGGTGCCTCCAACAATGTGGATAGCACTCCCCTTCCCTGGCTGTCCCCTCACGGCGGTCAGCAGTTCATGATGCATACGCCATGTGGTTCAACCTATGACCTGAGCGATCAGTTCAGTGGCCTGTATCTGGCGCCCATCTACCGTGGTCCCACGCACTTCATGCAGGCCTTCCGTTTCCCTCACGTTCCCGTGCGGCGCTTTGCCGAGCAACTGACTCGAATGGACACGGATCTCTTCAAGCGCCTAATCCCACATCAATGCCTTGGACACACCTGGGCACGGAGGGACAGCGGCGGCTCTGAGACGGTCGTCGCCACCATCAACCAATTCAACGCGGTGCTGTTTCGTGTGGTGTCCAGCATACTCATCGATAGACTCAAACCGCAGGTGAGATGTCCAACAATATAGCTATTGTGGCCTACTCTAAAGTATTGCATAAATTCCAGGAACGCGCCTTGAACATATCACGCTGGATTGATATTGCCCAGGAGCTGCGTATGCTCAAGAACTTCAGTTCCCTTAAGGCCATCATCTCGGCGTTGAACTCCAATTCCATATATAGACTATCCAAGGTCTGGGAGTTTTTGCCCAAAGAGCGCGTAAGTTGACTGGTTAACTTGGCAAGAGGTTCTATTAAATGAGGTCAAGATAGTACTGGACAGAATAATTCGAATTTTCTTCATTCAGTTTATATCTCGGATGTTGTTTAATATCACTGAAAAGCCGATCTTGGCCGTGTAGTTAAAAGCGACACTCAAGGGATCATCAATAGGCCAAATAGCAGTTTCGTAGCAAAGTTTCAACTGACTTTGTGTCAGGATTTTTACTAAAATTTTGGCTGCCCTTGGTGATTTGAGTTAGGGAAGTTCCACAAAATTTTTGTTATCTTTAGTGGAATATTTGATTTTTTTTAATAATCGCCCCCAAAAAGGATGCTTTTTGATAAATAAGACATAATATCACGGTGTTTTTTTTTATCAACTGTAAGTAGTTTTTCTTTAAATTAAAAAATTACTTAAGACTTAACTTGTGTTTATCTCGATTAAATACATATGTACACGGGTGTATAACATTTTTTTTATATAAAAATGTTGGTTATTTTTAAAGTTTAAGGTACAAATACCGAAACCAAAATGAACAAAACCGAAATAGAACTTTTTACTGAAACCAATAAGCCATTTCCTAATAAATTAGTTATATAATAGATTGTTATTAAATTTTTGAAATTAATAAAAAATTTATTTAGGGTTATAAGAATTGCGTTAATTACATATTAATCTCTGCCTTTTTTAGATGGAAATCTTTACGGAGCTCGCCCGCATTTGTTCCGAGGACAACAATGCCTGGACACTGCGGGAGGTGCTAAAGCGCGAGGGAACTGCCAAGAATCCGGATCCGGCCGGCGACCAAACGGATCGTCATTTACAGAAGCTGATACAGAACTTGGGCACACAGACATCGCATGGGACCATCCCATATCTGGGTACATTTCTGACTGATCTGACCATGATACATACGGCCAATCCGGATTACCTCACGGAAGACAAGCTCATCAACTTTGATAAGAAGCGCAAGGAGTTCGAGGTGCTGGCGCAGATCAAGCTGCTCCAAGGTGCCGCCAATACGTACAATCTGCAGGAGGATGCGCTCTTCGATCATTGGTTTGGATCGATGCCACTGCTGGACGAGAGGCAGGCGTTCGCACTCAGCTGCCAGTTGGAGCCGCCACCGCCGGCGCCGAGAAAATCGGTGGCCAGCACAAACACCTCGCTGACGAACACGACAGCCTCTTCGACGGCCTCGATAATGGGCAGCGGTGGGCATGGTCATCGCAAGACTGACTCTATACACTCCAATTCGAGCAGTGGGGCGGGCTCCCAGTTCTACTGTGAGCTGAACAGCAGCAACAGCTCCCGGCACAATTCGCTCGACCGAGATGCACATCACGCTTCGCTGATGTCCGCCTCGAGCAGCACCTCCAACCTGTCCATGGATTCCAGCAACTCGGGCGGACGGCAGTCGGCTCATAGCAAGCTCACGCATTCCCAGTCCTTGGGCAATGGCCTAAAGAATGCCGCTCTGACCAATGGCACCTCAAACGGATCCAACGGATCGCCGCACACCCACATCAATGCACAGCTAGTGCAGCCAGCTGGCGTTGTCACCCAATCCGCACCAGACTTCTACATCATTCGAGTGACCTACGAAACGGACAACATCGAGCTGGACGGCATTGTGCTCTACAAGAGCATCATGCTGGGCAACAACGAGCGAACGCCGACGGTCATCAGGAATGCGATGCTGAAGCTTGGCCTGGAGGATGATCCCGACAGATACACTCTCGCCCAGGTGCTGCCCGACAGGGAGCTGGTCATGCCCAAAACGGCGAATGTCTACTATGCCGTGAACACCAACTACAATCTCAATTTCATACTGCGGCCACGCAAGGACGATGTCGGGGGAGGAGGAAGCTAGTCCTTAGCTGTGCCCCTATCCCAGTTGTGGTGCTTGGGGTACGAGGGCGAGGAGTGAGGAACAGAGCAACATAGATATGAATATACTTATACTATACTCTATATAGAAACACGATCCGCACATGACAACAAATTTTAGTTGATACGATTATTGTATTAATTTATTTATTACCTGCATAGAACAGATAGAATATCAGAAACAGAGGGAGCGATAACAGTTTGGTTATCGACTAATCCGTCAATTAGCTTGTAACTCCATGTAATCTCCGTTTCCGTTAATTTCTCCATTGAGTTTTGAATTGTATATCATGCACATGCATTCTGTAACTGTATATGTATTTTTGTAGACTCGAAATCTGGAAAAATTGCTGATATTTATAAATGATATACTTTTTACTGATATGATTAAGATGATTAAGCGATTGATGTTCAAGATGTGGTACAATAATTTTGAGTTTAGAATCGATATTATAGTTTAAAGGGGAACCCAACGTCTCCACGAATATGTATGTACTTTATTAAGCAATCCTTCAACCAACAATTTATATGTAGTGTATATATGTATGTTTTATTGCTGTACGTGTATTGTAAATACAACAATACGAATTGTAACTAATTATAAGGGGAGGGGTGCATTTTAAATATGCATAACCTTTTTATAGGCTCTCTACACTTTACACATAGTTAAGATATTGTATTTGTTTGTATAATTAGCAGTACAGTCAAATTACAAGAATTATACATAGTACATGTGCATATCCAAACCCACATGTGTGAAAGATACAAAATGAAGTAAAATACAGTAAAGAAAAATGTTTGTAAATATAAAACCGAAAATAAAAAAGTCTTTTATTTATTACAAGACCCCCAAAAGTTCACTTCGCGAATATAGTAGTTATTATTTTGACTTTATAAAATATATGAAAAATTAGTTGTTTTTAAAAGTATGGAGCGATCACTGATTTAAAAGAAACTACTTGCTCTAAATTTCTTAAAACTATACTACAAATTTGTCTTTTAATTTTATTCGTGTACGTTTTAAGCGGACGACAGTCCGCTCTAGTGACGAAAGCATCACGAAGGCAGAATGGAAAATTTGCTATAACTGTCCGATCAGGTCGAGTTATAAACCTATCGAAAGGTATAGCTCTAACTAACAAAAGTGCACAAGACTAAGACTAAGACTATTGGAAGCTCACCTGGTTCGTGAGATAAGCAGGTGTAAATGGGAAGGGCGAAATTTAGATGATTGCAGGATATCGGGCCGTTGGAGCCTTTCGGTAAATTTTAATTTTTTTTTTTTAATTTTCTACGATTCCTATCAAAAATACGCGTCGAATGACACCTCAATCATCAAAATCCGTTTAGTGGCCTTCCCAAAATGAAATAAAAAGTTAGTTTATCTGTTTGTTTGTATCAAAGCGTTGAAATAGCTAAAATGTGTGAATGTGAATCTATTCCCAATCATAAAATGAGAATCTTTTGTTTTACGACTTTTTCCAAAAATAGTTAGTTTAGCGGTAAATCGCTAAAATTTGCTAAGCTTAAAACCACCTTATTATCCAAACGATAGAAGCTACAGATGTGATCTATATATCGTTAAGGTATTTTGAAGATCTTTTAGACATATCTTTAATATTTTTTCTGGAGTATATAGGTAAAAATCTACAGGTGAAAATAGACTTCTTTGGCGATTAAAAAAAAGGTAAACTTCAAATCACTTTAAGGTTATATTCAATTGAATTCCGCGTTTTTTGACATGTAACACATATCTGTAAAAATTCGTTTTGGCAAGATATTTTTACATACTTTACCTTTACACTGGTTGTTTAGTACATGAATGTTCACTGCAGAAATTACCAGTGCCATAGTTGAAAAGACAATTTGAAAGATATCTCAACCAAACTGACAGAATATGCATATACGATGGTCCTTTACATCCTGACCAAACTTGGTTGAAATCAAACCACTGTATCATATAGCTGCCATAGGAACGATCGGTCGAAAATCAAGCTTTAGTATGCAAATATTTTTTGCTGTTTGAGATATCTCAACCAATCTAACAGAATCTGCATTTGGGGTGATCTTATACATTCTGACCAAATTAAGTTGAAATCGGCCCGCTATATCAAATAGCTGCCATAGGAACACTCAGTCGAAAATCAAGCTTTTTTGTTGTGTTGGTTTCATGTCATCAGTCAGGATAATGCATTTTATGTTTTTCGGGTTTCTTCTTTTTAAGAATATCTTAATTTTATTTTAAACTAATCGGAAACTTTTACAAACATTATTATATTTTATTTACTCTAATGTTTTTCTATTTTCATGGCTTTTACATTCATTCATTCAGTGTAATGAATACAATCAACCTTATAATCTACGAGTAATCCAGTATACTATAGTGGCTCGAGTGTATAATTTGCATGATACAATATGGCATAAAGCAAGTTCGGGGAACTTAAATAACTAATTAAATAGTTATAATTGACTGAACGTCATAGAACGCTTGGAGGTAACTTATCCAAACCTATTTGACGTTGAATTGTTTAAATTTGGGATTAAAGGCAAATTCGGCGATTAACTTAACGCATCTCGTTTATAAAACGTAAACAAATTTCTAGGCTTATGTTGAAGAGGGTCGCTTGCGAGACCTTTCTACCTTCTACCTTTGTAATATCAGCAGTGTCATCTGTCCGTTGGCAAGGCTTGAAACCCTTTCACCACATAGAGAGCAAATCCCAGGGATGCTAGAATTCAAGTTAACGGGTCAGCACATTTCATTACATTTGCCAAACGACAGGGCAACTAACGTCAAGACTGTAAAAGTAAAAGTAATATAAATTACTTTTCGGATTCCAAGCGAGTTTTTGGGTTGGACAACAAACAAGTTACACCTACAAAAATGTAGGAAAAGCAGAAAAACAAATCCAGTCGTTGTCCCCCTTTTTAGCTTTAGTCGTAATTTGGCTCACACAAACTTTAATTAGATCATTCGAAGGACGAAAATAAATCTTTTGCCGCAATAATAAAAGCAGCCAAACAAATTGAGACTGAGAGCTCAAACCCGCATCCGTTTTGACGGTGTGACAGCTCTGTAGATACGGGGGGTACGAAAGGGTATGGATATGTTGGATGTCTGCTTGAAAAGCTCTCGAGCAAACTCTCACAAACTAGTCAGTGAAAAATGCCAAGCATCAGATAAGAATGGGTATGGAAATGGAAATGAGTTGAACTGACGTTTCTAGTGGAGGACGGGTCGGGGGTCAAGAGCAATACTGGAGTGTGGGGAGCGACAAGTTGACAACAAACTGAGAGCAATGCTTGTAGTTTGTAGTGTTGTTTTGTTGTGCGCGGGTTAAAAGCTCCGGGGTTAACTATGACGTCATAGTTGTGAGTGTGTGTGCAAAACTATTTTGGCGTACGCATTTCGTCATAAACGAGAATAATCAATAACCCAGTCAGACCCAGACATAATGACGCAGTCAACGTGACATAATTCTCATAAACAGCGCTAACTTCTAAGACGACGGGCAGGACGCGGAGATCGGTGGAGAAGGAGAAGAAAGTGGAGGGCGAGGATGACGGGTCGTAGGCTGCTCTTGGAAAAGCGAAGACACAAACAGCCTCAACATCAAATTCAATTAGAAAACTTTTGACACGACTAACGAATTCGTCGATGGTAGTCCATGTTGATGGTATATAGCGCAACGGTTCGCCTTCAAACGAATCACCTTCCCCCATCCATTTGATTCCCCTTTAGTGTCTTAGAGCACGTGTACTCGTTTATAATCATCAACACCTTGGAGCAACCTTCGTCCAGCCTAAGCCCGTTATTTTTACAAGTCGATGTAGCGAAATTTGTTGCCTGCTTTTCAGCGTAAAAGTGTGGGAAATGCAACAACGTGTCATTCACACTCATGCCTTCAACTCTCTGCCTCTCTCTCTCACTCTCTCTCTCACAATGTCGCTCTCAGACAGGGCGCAGCTTCCAAATGTGGTTGCCCGATGGAGGAGTGGGCGGTGGGTGCTGCTATTCTGCTACCTGGCGAACTTTACTTTGCTTTGCTTTACTTTGCTTTCGTTGCTTCTTTTCCTTCAACATTCGCCTGGCTGTCACGCGCTTTTGACGTTTCATACGGCCATGTGTTGAATTTAGCGTGGGAGCGACAGACATTGACACTAAAAGAGAGCAAAGGAAAGAGAGAGAGAGAGAGAGAGAGAGAGAGAGAGAGTTAAAGCTTGAGAGAGTAAGCTTTTCCCCACAGTCTCGTTTACTTGCCTGGTCTTCGTTTGCTTTCACATAATTCGGACTATTGAGTGAGATTTGTGCAAGGGCTGCTAACAAGTGAAATGTGGGGGTGGTTCGGTGTGAGTGTAGGTGTGGTAACTGGGTGGTTAGGGACAGTCTTGGTGGGCTTGTTTGCGTGCCGTTAGCTGCATGCTTTTTATAGGGCACTAAAAGAAATACTAGAGCACTATAGTAACCAATTAAATATTAAATACTTTGTGCAGATTATGCAGTTGCTTTCGCGGACATACAATTGCTTTAGCTCACTCGCGCTCAAACCACTTGGGAATTGTAAAGATACAAAGTCGTTCATCGGTTCTAGGCCTGAGTGACTTCTTTTTCCAAGTTCATCTCTGCGTTATTTTTAAATGAAATAATAACGTTTTTCCGAATTTTGCACAAAAAATTAAGAGAAAATAAGTGCAAATTCCTTTT
Source organism: Drosophila rellima (assembly GCA_035043635.1). NCBI lineage: Eukaryota > Metazoa > Arthropoda > Insecta > Diptera > Drosophilidae > Drosophila > Drosophila rellima. The sequence goes on along the minus strand of JAWNMV010000806.1, from coordinate 8,262,035 downwards.
TTTTGGAATTTTGGAATGGTTGTAATGGTTTTTCGCGTTGCAAAAATTTTAAACAAATGTTATATGCGTGAGGTTTATAGTATTTGGTTGGCATAATCATGCATAAATACTATTGTTTTTATTCAAGAACTAAATCAAAATCAGTGGCTGTCACTGTATTTCTTAATAACAGTAAACACAAACAACAAAAATTAAACTATTTGCTTGATTATCGAATGCAAGCCACTTAATTATTTATTTAGAGCCTGAACCTATTCTAAAATTTTAAAAAAATTTCAATTTTCAAATAAAAATTTCAGTGTAGAATTACGTCTACATTTGACACACACTACTTATCTCGGATTCTGGTATTTCGTCTGTTTCAGCTTCCGTGTCTGTTTCTGGCGCTCATAACAAGAGCAACGAATGTAACGAACGTAACGAAAACAATTACACGAAAGAAATCTTCAAAAAGCACACGGGACCGAGACTACGCCAGCTACATTAAAATAACAAAATCCAAACAACGCAAACTTTTGAGTGCAAACCCAACAAAAGCAGAGACCAAAGACTGAAACTGAGACACCGACTGAGGATGGGAACGAGAACAGAGCGAGAATGAGAATGAGAATGAGCCCGTGAACCGATTCGAGACGGAGCTTCAGTTTATGCTCGCCAACCAGTCGCCAGGCTGTCCAAGGGGGATTCATGGATTCGTGCTCAGCTCGTGGCCTATTCGGGTCCGATTCATGGTCTCACAAAGCCTACATTTTGGGGAAAAGCTTTTGGCCCGAGCACGAATGCGACGACTGCAAAGTTGAGCCCAAGTAGTCAGAGTAGTGGAGCCACACGGTCAAGACGGGGCGCTCCGCGAACGCTACTAAAACGCGCACTGTGGAAACGCAAAAGAAAGAAAGGAAAAAAATGGAAAAAATAGATTAAACTTAAATATAATATTTTACTGTGCTTTAACAAAATCTAAATCCGGGTGCTAGTCAGCTCCGCAAAATGTTGAAGCCCAATCGAATTGAGGGCTTAGTGAAACAGTTTGGCTTGCACGAAACATAAATGTAGATACATTGTGAAGCCTGAAGCCATGTGCAGAGCTCTAGCCATCGCAGCCCAGTGAGATTCCATTTAAACCAAAGCAATGTGTATGAAAATTCCGCAAATTAAACAGTTTTTTGTAGCAGGAAATAACCTTGAAAGCATCTGCGATTACGAGTGCGAATACAACTGCGATTGCGACTGCGAATGCGACTACAACTTCTCATCGAAGAGCAAGTAAAGTGAAGTGAAGTGAAGTGAAGGGGTGCGTGTGCAGTAAAAACACATCCGTACAACATGGCGTATGGGTAATGAATGTGGTAGCTCGACATATGCAGTTAATGTGCGAGTCGCCTGTGTTTCAATATTCGCATTCTGCATGTGTGTGTCCTGTTCGCGTGTGTGAGTGTCTAACGTGAAACTCGAGTTAGTGTACACATTGTGTATGTGATGGTGCCAAATAAATTATTAAGCAAATTAATGCACGTAAATACTCGAGTTTCTAGTATTTATTGTATTTATTTGGCATTCAACAACAACAACAACAAATTCGATGACGCATTCTAGAGTAGGGCAGAAGGTTAAATTACAATGGCAACGGCAACGGCTACTGTCGAAATTCGCCACGTACAGTAATTCGGATTCGGAGTCCGAAAACATCAAAACCGATACCAATACCGAATCGCAGCACGCAAGTTGGCGATTTATAGGCGTGCGACCAACTATAAGCAGCTTCAGCTGCCGCTCCTTCCCCTCCGCCTCCTTTGGAGCTCGGAGCTTGGAGCAGAAGCACCACCCGCAATAACAAAGAAGCCCAGCGATTGTTGTTGCTGTTGTGGTGAATTTGCAACAGACAACAACTCGAATGTACCATGGGCTAAGCATGCAACATACTTTAAACAAAAACAATAAAAAAACTGATAACAGAAACGGAAATTAACGAAAATTTAACAAAACCTGAAAGTAAAATTATATTAATTAAATTTACTCAACGCAAAAGGGAGAGACAGAGCGAGTGAGAGAGTGGGAGAACGTGACAGTCAAAACTCACCACGAGGTGGCCTCTCATTGTAGCTGGCAACGTTGAAAAAACTTTCACTCTCGGCACAACGTGGCGGCTGGCGGTGCGAAAGCATCGAGCAGGAAGCGCATAAAGTGACACACAAACACACTCACACACTCTCACACATACACAGACATACACAAGCACAAAAATATACACAAATGAGCAGCAGCAAACTGAAGAAACTAAGCTAAACAACACGAATATCCGCAGTAGGAGGAGCAGCAAAGTCAAACTTTTGCATGCAAGCAGCTGACTGCAGGAAGCGTGCCAGGACACCAGGACACCAGGACGCGCAGGACGGCAGGACTACAGGAGGAGCGAGACACCACAGGCCACAAGCAAAGCGGCCCGTCCGGTCCTGCTAGCCTGTCACAGCCATTGAATAGGCCTCTTCAACACGAACACTGGCACAGGATACAGGCCGAGCACACACGCAACGCAATTTTAATGTATCCTTAGAATTTCAAACAGGTGAGCGACATTCATTGAGGAAGTAACTAAAACAAAAAGATTCACTGTTTAAGTATGACACTACGAGGGAAACGAAAAAACGAACAAAACCCAACAAACTTTCTCATGCAATCAATTGTTCAACTCTGGGGAAATTCTACCCACAATCTATCTATTTATTTTCAAATATTTGTATAGGAACAAATTCTTCAAATTCCGGTTGCTTTGAATGCTTTTACAATGCAAAGATAAAAAAGATAGTTTCTAAACCATATTTACAGGAATAGCTATGTTATTAAACAAAAATTGACGATGGCGCAATAATTTCTGACTTTTTATAAAAATTGATATTGAAATCATTAAATTAAATTAATATTTTTCTATTAAATTAAATTAGAGCCGAAACCTTATAGGTGCGGGTGTATATAAGCCTGCTCGCGAATTTTTCCAAATTATTAATTTGTTGGCGGTTTTCATCCCAGTTTCAGATATTTAAAACGAAATTTAAAAAGCATTAAAGTAGTAAAGAATATGCTATATTGTTTTAAAGGGTATTTTAAAGCTTTGTAGATTGAAGGAATCATTTGCAGAACATTAAAAATTATCAAATTCCACCCTAACCCGAATCGGACAAATTTTTAAAAATATTTTTTGGTTTGTAATAAACTATTTTATAATATTATTGTATGAGTAGAATGATTTTGAATTGTGATAATTAAATGATTTTGTATATTAGACTCCTTAAATAACATTAAAGGTTTCAAAAATCGGGAAGAAGAACTCATAAATCATAAGTCACCAGCCTTTTCAGTTCAAGATAAACTTTGGCAGTTCATTATCTTGTTTTACTCTTTCCGCTACCGCTACGGAATTCCTTGGCGGATGGAACTGATCTCAAAATAGGTTTAACCATATATCCTGGATTTGTTGTCCCAAAAAAGACAGGTTAAGAGCTTTACTAAATAAATGTAATTGCTCTATTTCGCCAATCAATTGTGCTTCCATGGGTGTACCATATCTAAGTTTGTATGAAAGTCCCTTACATGATTTCGTCATTGAGCCATTTATCATTCGAGCCTACCTTGGCTGTTATTTATGTTACGTTGATGCCTTGGTTCGGGTGTGGGCGAAAATTAATAACGTAACCGTTGCTCGCTGACATCGACGCATAAGTAATAGTTATTTAATGAGTTTTTGGTCGGAATTCTGGCCAAAAAGTTGTTTGGCGCCATGGCATTTAATTAAAATTTGCGCCTAATTAAACGTCAAACGTGTACCGAATCGAATCGAGGCGAGCAGCTGACAGGACATTACTTGGCGCACCAGGCGTATGAGTGATTTGCATTTCCAATCTCCAATATCCTCTATTTAGCAGTCTCTGTGAGCCGGTGTATTTGTTGACTTTTGTAGATTTCAATTTCAAAATATAAATCGCTCATTTTGTTGCTGTCATTTCCCTCCATTTTCATTTGCTGTCTGTCATTAATTGAAAGTTAAAATGGAAATCAAGTTGCGGAAATACTTATGTATTTACGAGTATGTCATGATCGATTTGTATTTGTATTGAAAGCTTTTTCAAAATTGTTACCCAAAACTAGTCCAATGAGTTCCCAATCTCTTCACTCGTAACACAACCAATAAATATATTTATTCTGTTTTTGTTGCTGCATCGCTCTCGCTTTAATTGTTGGTCGAGTTTTTAATTGCAGCTGCGTTGAGGTTTTAAGAGCGTTGGAGAATTGGGTGGGTTGTGTGACGAGGGGTGTCAAGGGGTGTCGAGGGGTGTCGAGAGGTGTCGAGAGGTGCGGCACCAGCGCCAATTAGTGCACAATTTATGCAAGTGAAGACGTGCTTTAATTGCTGTCGTGTAGCAACAATGCAACTGCAATTAAAGGGGATTGGGGAGGATGCAGTCAAGTGAATTTGGCCCAGAGCTAGTTATAAGATAACAGACAATCGATAATTCGCCATTTATAAGAGCTCACTTTTACTCTGCACTATTACAGTCAATATTTTACTCTCCTGCTGCTATCATGTTTTCTCATTATAAATAAATAAGAAAGAGTTTATTTGATTTATATTATCCTTTGAATGCCACTCTTGAAAAAACTAATTACAAGACCAATTATCAATTATTAGCTTTGGTATACATTATAGGTATGCAAGTCCCAATGTTTCATGAAAATTCATACAAAATCAGGTATTAATTATGCTCTTCAAAATGTTTGTTTAGAAAAACTTTACAAAATCAAATTAATTGGAAAGGCATGTTATCACAGGTAGTTGATTATTCAATCAATCGTTCCAGTGATAGCACAAAGAAGCAGACGCACAGCAGATGTGCTTTAAGAGAATATACAGAACTACTAAAGCAACCTCTTTACAAGGTAAAAATCTAGTGACAAAAACAGTTCAGTGCCCAAAAACTTCTGATATCTAATTTTCATACATTAAAGAAATTTAATTTCTTTGAAACAAACAAACAGACAACGCGACATGTTGCGTGAAATACTGATTGAAAATAAATAAAGTAATGAATATTTTTGAGTTAAGTAAAAAACATAATTAAGATAAATTAATGCGTTGCTGGTTTCGCTGAAATCATTGAGTCGCGTGCGAATAGCTTGTTTTTATTTTAAATTATCTTGAAAACGAGCAATTGCCCAAAATTAACCCTAGCACCAATTATAGTGCTGTACGTTTCGCCTATTGACAAAAGAAAATAGTGTTTTGGCATATGTTTCTTTTCTCCTTGAATGCGTACGAATGTCGCATTCGACATTGGATAATTGCCTATATACATATTATAATATTACTTATCACAACAATACAATAATTAAACTTTTAAGACGGCTAATAGCATAAATAAGTTTGAGAAAATAAACCTGAATAAATCACTAAATGGGGTAGTAAATGCGAAATCAATAAAATAAATCAACCAGAAGGATAATTCAACAATCTAGTTTGACAGCCAATATCAAACAAAGCACTTTGTAAGCACGAGTACATACTCGCATGTCATAATCAAAATAATCGTTTACTCGCGTGGCTCAAGCTCACTGAGCTAACAGGAGATAACAGGACTCGTAATAAGCCCGCAATTAGTGTCATTGATAGATTTGATAAGTGCGATAAGACTGGGTTTGCGTTGGGTAAATTAAGGGCAAAACGAAAAGCTGGCTAAATGCAGGGCTAAAAGAAGATACCACTTCGTTTTCTTCTTCTTGAACTTGTCCCCTTTTGTCTGGTTTTGCAATCAAATTGAAAAAGTTGTCGGGACGAACGGCAAATCGCAATACCACTTTTATTAATATTTCTATTTGCCTATTCGTTTTCAGCTCTTTCGGCAGTGAATGGAAAACTACTGAACATTATTTTCCGTTCCTCTTTCCTCTCCTTTTTTGCTTTTCAATCGAATACGAATATATGTACCAGTATGTATGTAAGGTTGTGAGCATTTCCACATCCCCATTTCGCATTCAGTGTTACAGTTTCAATGGCATCGTCAAGGCTGAGTGGCTGATGCTGAGAACTTTTCTAATACGAGTACAAGATACTTAAAGGACGCACACAAATGATGTTGTAAGGCTCAGCTCAATCGCCCCCTCATCTCTCCTCTCATCTCATCTCGACTCGAAGTCCTTGTCCAAAACTAAAGTCTTAAGTGAATTAAGAGCAAAACTTGTAACATTTTCTTTACCTCGTTATTTCGACCTTCCTCTTCCTCTTCCTCTCTCTATCTTTCACTCTCTCTCTTACTGCACTCTCAAGGTTTCGCACATAATGAGCGACTCTTCGGCGTGTGAAGTGCCCGGGAGTTGAGTTTGTAAATAAAAAAGGATTACTTTTATGGCCCCGACCAGTGCCCAGTAAATACCTATTAATGATTTTTTCCCCTACAAACCGACATCTGCTCACCTGTATCAGTTTCTGTTTCAGTTTCTGCTCAAGTGTGTGCCGCACACTCGCTCTTTTAATAAAACAAGATTGATTGTTATGGAGCGACTGAGCAACCAGTCTAACCGCACACAGCCTGACGCTCTGTTTGGTCCTGGAGACCTCCGGGCATCGAGCCAAAGGCAACCACTTAATGATATCGAACAAATTTTGCGGTGCCCAGAGCCTGTGCCAGGTCTGAGGCAACAGCTTGGTCAAGGATAAGGACTGGGTCAAATATTGCCTTATTTTATATAAGACTAACCCATCTCCCATTGTGTTCTACAATTATGCGTAGTTAAATGTATATAATGTGTAGAGACACGAATAGCTTAAATAATTTACTATTGGATAAAATAAAATAATAAATATTGAATTACCTTTAATAAAAAATTAATTACCGTTAAATAAAATATAAATATTCTGGCAATAAAGCACAAATAAATTTTAGTAACAGTAGAGGCAGTCTAAGAATTCGAGAACTATCTTCAAGTGTAAGAAGGAGACAAATTTTACACCAGGCTCTCTAACTGCCGTTAACTCGAACCTCTTAATTCACTGTTTAAGTGGATAAACTGATATCCACTTTAGGCCTGATATTGTTAGTTGATAGTTTTCATATCTTCCACAAACTTCAAACAATATGTTTTGTACTTTTTCTTAAGCTTGGAACTGAAGCCCCTTGGCGTTTATAAGTTGAAATCAATATTATATTTTCTGAAGCTGCTTTTATTTTTTGGATCTTTTTTAGAAGGAAACTGGCAATAAGATTTCTAAAAGATAGTTCTTTTTTAATTTAGATAATATTGTTTTCTAACTTAATGGCGTTTTTTGTTTAATAGGATTTAATAGGAGAAATTCAACGATATTCAATGTGAACGATAATTTGATTAATCTGAGTATAAAAGATTTAAGAGACAAGGATAACTTTTGTCCGAATTATTTGGATGGTTATTCAATTTATGACTACCAGCAGAAAATTTATATTCACTTACTATCGTGCACGTAATAGTCTAAAATACTGCAGCATTTAATGAAGTCTTTTCCCGAGAAATATTAATTTATTAAGATCCTTAGAGTAGAGTCTCTTGTAACTTAAAGACCTATGTATTTTAGTCTTTTAAAGTTTACTTCAGTTGAACAAGCATTTTTTTGTAGTTTATCGTAGGCACTTTACTCACAGGACAGGGAATGATATTTGACAGGACCACGTAAAGAATTGCACATGTTGTGGATTGTAACAGGGCTGTGGGAAGGATATTCGCGAGATGGAACGGAGTAAATGGAAATATGAGCAGAGTAACTGCCACGTCGCATACTCGTAGTGTGCACGTCGAGAGAATTGGAAGGGAACTATACGTTAGGAATTTCGTTGTCGTCCTCGTTTCTGGCTGTAATGCCTCTGCCGTTCTGTTTGCGTCTACGCGACTGTTTTATCTATTTGTCTGAGTGTGTCTATAAGTTGCGTGAGTTCTTGTACTCTCAGACTTGGTACACACTCCATAGTTGTCTATAGTCTGTGCTTCGAGTGTGCCTTGCTAACCTGCACTCATAGTTGTTAAACTAACTTTCGTGACTGGACAAAGTGGTGTGTGCTGCCTGAATGTCTCACTGTCTCTCTGTCTGACTGTCCTCCTGTCTGTCTGTATGTCTTGCTGTCTGTCAGGCTAACCCCGCTCCTTGTTGGCACGACTTGGCACACGCTTTCATCCTGATCCCCATCCTTGACGTCGCAGCAGATATGTAGTTTCATTTGCCTTTTACATTTTCACATTTCCTCCTTGGCTTGTTTGCGTGTCTGCGCATAGGCAGCGACGTCGACCTACTCCGAGAGACGCCGCTTTGCATATTTATTTTATTTGATTTGGTTTGGCATTTTTTTTGTATCTTCTCGTATTATTCGTGGGACAGCCTATTTCAGAATACGCCTTTGGCATATGTAACGCGAAGTGTGATTAAAAATTCGTAATTTGTTTGCCTTCTTAGTCGCTTTTTTATATTTTATTTATATTTACGTTTTCTTTTTTGAGAACGTCGCATCGCTTTCTCTGTGCCGTGCATGGCAGTCTTTTCATTATTTAGCGTGGCATACCTTTAGGCGTCCAGGCACGTCAGGAGCTCCTCTTCACATCGAGTTAGGGGCGAGTCTCCACCATTTTCAGGCAGTTGAACTGTCGACTGTCCCGCTTTTTTCTTTTTTTCTTTTTCGCTTTTCGAGCGTGTTTTCAGCTCTCCGCTTGGCTGTTTTTTCTTTTTCGTGCTTCATTAATATTTAATTAAAAAATCAATAGTTGACATGTAAGTCAACGACGTTTCGTGGCTGTTGTTGTTGTTCTTGTCGTTATTGTTGCTTTGGCTTCTTTCTCACATACTCACTACATATACCTTACAAATACCTTTCTGTCTTAACTTATGCATATGCATTGCGCATATCTTATTATAACAGATTTTCTTTCCTTACCTTGTGCCATCTACGTGACGCTCCACTTTTTAAATCCCGGAACATCTTTCATACTTTTCTCTTTCCTTTTTCTTCTAAAAGCAATTTGAAAAAGGCAAAGACAGAAATATTTTGCATATCAAATAGGCGCGCCGCGAAGAAATTTCACTGCCATTACTTACAGACAGCGAATTGACATTTAAATTACATCTTTATTTTGATATTAGGATAAAAACTATTCTACATTTTATATAGAAATTTTTCAACACCTACTAAAATTCTTCAAAGATTATAAACCTTATTAGTTTGATAATAAATTGGATGTTTTTCAAACAATTTATCATCTTGTAGATGGTCAATTGGATGGTTATTATTAGCTGGGGAAAAGAAAATGTATGGGATGTATTTATATCCTATGCCAATAAATATGTCTTTGATCGAGTATATATGTCTTCTAGATTTTATCTCTCTTTGACTTCTAGCAGGATGGGTTTGCATCAATGGAGAGGATTTAGGCTCGATTTGCGATTTTTCCTTGATTTTTTAGTCCGATAGAAATGCTGTGAAATATTTAAAAGAATTTAATTTATAGTTTACTTTAGTATGATTCTTTTACATATGTATATGTAAAATTAATACATCTCCCAGCGGATTTATCTAGCATTCGTTTCTCCGAGTTGTTCAACAGTCCAAGCTAAGTTTTATTGTCATGCCGGCCAAAAGAAAACTCTACTTATATTTAGTACTCTTAATTCAGACATCGGTTCGCTTAAATAGCCAACGGAAAGGCCTTTACAGGTAATTGAGCTTCAACATGCTCAAAGCTTATTAATACATAGTATTTGGGAGTATGCTTGTGTGTTTGTGTGTGTACTTTATGGAGCTTTGTTTGGTTTTAGCTTAGTTTTATTTTTATTCAATGTTGTTATTGCCGTTTTTGTTGTTGTTGATGGCCTTCCGCCCAGTTGAGTGTGTTATGTGACATAATTATCCCACTAGACACGGGCTGACAGAGAAAATCCCCTAGACAACTGTCATTTTATTAATATTAAATAGTTCACTATATCCAACGAATATTGTATAAATTTAAAACATTTTAAATCTATAGTGAAAAATAAGATTTTCTGCGCTGATCTCACGTTTTACACTTAACTCAACAATTTAGCTCCTGTGGCTTATAAAAATCCCTTAGATCTCAGTTCTTTAAGATTTATTGACAGTAAGCGGAAATGGGCACACAGACTTTCACTGGCTGACGTTGTGTTGTGTGTGTGTGTGTGTATGAGCCTGTTGTGAGCTACCTTTTTGTACGCGCAATTAACCCAGTTACAAGTTCGACATGCCGCAAACCAAACACACCGACACACACATGCACATTCACACACACATTACCATCCTGCATTTATCATAATTACTTCCCAGAATATTTGTGCTCAGCTCTGCCTAAAAAATAATGCTGGAAATGTTGATGAATGCTCAGAGCACAGCATTCCCCATGCACACACACACACGCACACACATGCAGCACGTCACACTCAGCCCCCAAATCCGTCGAAAAGGGGCGTTAAAATTTAAAGAAGAAAAATCACACAAAAAAGGCAGCCAAAAAAAACTGGCTGACTGCTTAATGTTTTAATATGCCTTCAGCAACTATTAAGAGGAGTCCCCGTTAAGTGCCAGGCACATATTAAACATCAATTATTTACAAATAAAAGCGCAACCCACTTACGCACAAAGTATTTTATAGCATACTTATGTGGGCGACGACAGTGACAAAAACGACTACGACAACAACGACAACAATGACGACAAGGTGGCAACAAATGCCCGGACATAATTGTGCTTGCAATTATTTCAGAAGTGCAAACAACAACAGTGAGAATTGCAGTTTAGCATCAGAGACACTACACAAAGCGATAAGGCGAATAATAAATAAAGCAGCCACAGATAAAACGAGCCAACAACATTCACACGACAGTCACCAAATGCAAATGCCAGGCCAAAAAGCAACAAACATGCATTTTAGAAAAAATAGAAACGTTCGATCCGCCGAAGATTTGATACCCTTATAGAGTTTGCTATTCAAACTTAAAACCAAACCCACTGGTTTTCTGTGACTTTTTTCAATAAAAGTAGCTGCTTGATATTTATGGATGATTTTTTAAAGTAAATAACACTTTTAAATATTAACACTGGATAAATAAAAAAAAAGTCATAATTAATTATTTTTTTAAATAAAATAAATTTTATTCATATCACGCCTTCTTTAAAGCGTTACAAAACTTATGATGCCTTAACAATACCCTATGAAAGGGTATAAAGGGAAAGAAACATGAATGTGTCGCATCCATGTGTTATCGTCTGTATATGTACATATGTACATATGTATGTATGCATGTATGCATGTATGGTTTATGCAAAAGTTATTTTTTAAATCAAACAAAAACGAAGCGGCCATTGACAAAGACAGCAACAACAAAAACAACAACAAAGTCAGAAGCCAGACACAAAAACAATGCACAGTGGAACTGAAACATATGCAAGAACAAACCAAATCACGCGTTCGCAACTGTAAATTGACGTTGCGCAACACAATTTGCATAGTAATTTATCGATTAACAATCGATTAGCGCTGCATTAATTAATATTTTTGTAAAGCTCTTTTTTTGTCACACTGTGCGCCGACCCCTCCGCAGTCGCCTGGCAAAACCAAAGTAACAAATTCCAAAAATGTCACATTGCGCACATGAAAAATGTCCTTGTGACAGCGCCAAACGGCAGGCGATGGTTGTGGTTGTGGCCTCCTATCCAGTTCGTGTGTGTGTATGTGTGTGCGAGTGTATGAGTGTGTGAGCATTGCTGTTGGCTTTGCAAAGCAAGGTCATGAGTAAATACGCTGGAGCATGCTGTTTATTCGACGAGTACAACAAAGCCAAGCCAAGCACAAAAAAATACACATACTCACAATTTATTGTCAAATATACAAATGCACGTCAAACACACACAAGCTGACATCTATGTATAAGATGTAAGTATGTATTCCTATCGAATACAGAAGCCAGATGCTTCTTATTGATGTGTATGTAAGAATAAATGTAAATGTATATTTATACATATGTTTGGACTTATGTACTGAGTGCTTACTTGCCAATTTGTAGAGGAAACAAATGCAAATGTGTATCCGTAAATCAAAAAGGACATTATTGGCTGCTTGTTAGAGCTAAGCACTATTGCTTGCCATTTACATGCATACACATACATACATAAATATTTCTTCATATTTAAAATGACCGACGCTTTGACGTTAGCCGGTTTGAATGTATTTTTTGTTTACAACCAAGTGGAACAACAAGTAAAAAATGTCCAGCTGTAAGACACCAATCTAACAAATAAGTCGAACAAATCTCCTTCGTCAACTAGACATATAGCACATGAAAAGATATATATACTTTACACAGAATTTTTCAAATGTCAATATACTCACTTCATCACGACTCCCAGTTCTCTTTCCGATTTGTTTTGGTATTTGGCGCCAGAGAGACGTACAAGCAGAATTCTGGAAATATAAAATTAATTTATTGCTCAGACATTTGGATTGCCCAAAAACTCTAAAGGTGGTTTTATCGCTCTTGATTGAAAATATCGCTCCCACCACTAATTTAAATTTATTGACTTAATTTATGAACCTTTAATGAGAAATTTGGAGTCATTCAAAAATTGTAAATGATCCAACATTTGTTGCAAAAAGTGGAGAAAACATAAGAAAAACCCAATCAGATCAATAAGTATTAGTATTATTATATTTGTAGGAGTACTGAAAAGAGAGAGAGAGAGGGAGACGGATAGAGCATGCATATTAAATTCAGGGGATTGTCAACTATATAAATCTTGTAATTCTCCCCTTGTCTGTTAATACATTTTGATATGGGTAATATGTAATAATGCACAAATACTGATTTTATAGAGGATAATCCATTTAAAGTACAGGAGTATCGCTCCACCCTACTGTGCATATCGTATCATATCGGTACAATTGTGTCATTAGAGCAATGTGCCGAAATAAGCTCGGTTGAATTATAGATAGTTGAATGTTATTCAATGATCAATTGCATCCAGTACGGATTTTAAATAAATTCGAAGCCGTGACTTTTGGCAAACAATGTTAGGTGGCGATGCCGGACATGGTCCGGGTCCGATCTCAGTCCGAGTCCGAGTCCGAGTCCGGCTAAGTGAGTGCTCGAGTGCGAGCAGAGCAATTCTGTCTATGAATTTATGACTGGAATTGTTCGAGCCAAAGCTCCATAGCATATGCACATGAATAATGGAGCATAGGGTGAAAGTTCTAATATTGATTTCGGAACAAAAATCGCACACGCGCTGCTGGCAAACAAAGGATGGTTTGTACCCAGTTAGCGTGGATTCCACAAATAGGCCATAATCGTACTTCTGTGTAAATGTGTGAGTGTGTGCGAATTTGGAAACATATGACTCTGGAGATTGAGCCATTGTTTGCAATGGAAACCAGAGCTAGAGTCTGTCTGAGCTGTGGTTTAGCGAATGCGTTTCCAATGAGCGAGTTCAAACAATAAACTGTGGATGGGATGGGACATGAAAAGTCGGAGGACTAGTCTATTTCGACTTGTTTAACTAACAATTGACTGTGCCATTCTCTTTCCGACAGCAACAGCCCCAACAGTGTAATGCGCCTTGGGGGCAGTGGAATACCATACGACGGTGACCCCCTGACAATGAGCGCAGCTGGCAATGACTATGCCGAATTATGCGATCTTGGACCCTCACGGTGGAGTGCACGTCCCTATGGTTACCATGCAACAGCAGCAGCAAATGCGGCCGGTTTCGGCATCGGAGGCATCGGCGTCGGTGGCGCCACACAGTCATCGTCGAGCGTGCCCACGGGCGGATCCGCCGGCCTCTCCGCTCATCATTTACGCAGCAGCGCAGCAGCGCCGAACAGTTACGAGGCCGAGGACATTGGCCTGGGCTTTGGCATGATCAGTCCGCCACCTGGCAGCGGACACGGACACGGGCACGGACAAGGTCAAGGGCAAGGACACTACGGCGGCAGCGCCGGCGGCATTGGCTCCCGTGTGGGAAACAGCACAAGTTCGCTGCGAGCCAGCGGAGGACGCTCGGGACTCTACTACTCGCCGCCGGGCACATCGTATACGATTGTTGAGCGGCCACACTCTCCGCATTACTACTACAATTCGGCGGGTGTGCCGACGAAAGGTGGATCGCTGCCTGGTCGCGGATCTGCGTATCTCAGCTCCTCGCCATCCAGCCACATGGCCGCTGGTACGGCGGGCACGCTGCCCACATCGACGGCGGCCAGTGGCCGCCACGGCGCCTCGGCGATGGGCAATGGCAACAAGAAGCGGCCCATTTCGCCGGAGCAGGTGTTGCGCATGTTTGGCGCGACGCAGTCGTCTTCAGTTCCTACGAGTAGCTATCACTACAGCAACGGCGGCACGCGGGATCGGGACCGGGATCGGGATCGCACAGGGCGACGCAGTCCGGCCAGCAGTCCACCCTCGACGACGCATCAGGTAAATGCCTCAACAATACATACTTAATAATCAATCATGTTATATAACCCTCGTTCTCATCACTGCAGATCTATCGAGATCGGGATCGGGATCGAAGTGTGCCCAACATACACGAACTTACGACGCGCACCGTTTCAATGTCGCGTGATCAGCAATTTGATCACGGTTTCGGCATCTGCGTCAAAGGAGGCAAAGACTCAGGTAACCAAACTGCGCCTAACTGTGTCCTACAGAAGTCAGAGATTCTTCTCGTACCAATTTGATAGAAAATGCGTAAATGCCTTTCGAGAACCGAATCGGGGTATCTATAAGTTTTGAAAAAACGTAACTATACATTTAAAGATAACATTACGGATAATTACGCTAAGTAACAGCCAGATTCTAGCTTTAACCAGATCTTCTTTTTTCTATAGTAGTTTTTTAAACGGCTGTATCAATTAGGCCTCTCTAAAGATATAATTCTTCACTTGATCTAAGGATCGAGTGACCCCTTCTAGTAGCTTGTCACACATCTGGCACTAAATACAGAGGATTGATTGAAGAACATGTTAATTTATCAAATTAATAGAGATGGAGAGATATTTTCAAATCAGCAAACCTGTCCCACGTCCACTGAAGTTTGATCGCAAAGTTCCTCATAAAATTTTCCTAAAATCAGGCTAAAAAACCTGAAGTTTAGGTTTATTTAATGAAAAAATACTAGTTCTCTGTTCAATACATATGTCAGTCTATAAGCAATGTCAAATTGGGAAGCATTGATATACGTGGAAATTTACTTCCCTACAAAACTGACAATTCTTGCTATTGATTCGAGTCAAAGTTCAATTGCTTGGCTTCTTCTCACGTGAAGTGTGGAACCTCAACGATGGTCGACATTCGGCATTTATACCATTTCATGCAATTTAATTTTCATTTTGATTTTATTGTCTGTCGATTTCTCTGCACATTCGTTTTTCTGCCTTACAAATCGCCAGCAGCTTTGACATTTTGAGGCGCATTTTGCACCTGGCTGCCTCTCGGTGCCCATGACTCTGCCACGTGCCACCTGTCACCCCTCGACCCCTTGACCCGTTGTCGGACATTTTATTTTTAGTTTTCAACGTGAAGCGGCTTTAAAATCGATAAAGAGAAATCTATTTAAGTCACCAAGCTCTTTCCATCTATCAATTTATTGTTTCCACAGACACACTTTCTCTATCTCTCTCTCTCTCTCTTTCGCTCTCTCTCTCTCTCTCTATCGCTTTACTGTTGTCAGGCCAGGCACACGTGCTTTATAAATTAAACATAAAATGCTTGCCACACTCTCACCCCTAACGGGGCCTAATGAAAAAAGGCTTACAAAAACAAAAAAGTGGGCGGTGTAGGGCGGGGCCGATGGCGAGGGCGTTGTGTGTCTTTTATTAAAAGTTTAATACGCATCGCTTGCTAATTGATTTTGTGTGCTTTGGCTCTCTTTTTATATTTTTTATCGACAGGCTTAGGTGTTTACATCTCACGCATCGAGGAGAATTCGGTGGCGGAACGCGCCGGTCTGCGACCCGGTGATACAATCCTAGAGGTGAACGGCACGCCATTCACCTCAATCAATCACGAGGAGGCGCTTAAGGTGAGCAGCCTGCAAATGCTTCTTACTGTATCATATTGTATATGATGGCATCTTTTGATAACTTTCAGTAGCGAATGTTTTTATAAGTAAATGGCGAAAATCGATTAGAGCATATTATAAAAGAAAAAAGACAGTGAAGGGTTTCGATATCGAAATCGACAAGCAGTGCACTGTGCAAAGGTCACACGGGCATTCTTCTCGAACAGATAATTTAATTGAACAGTTTATTGATTTTTAATGTGATTTCGTTCGATGGGCTGCTTGTCAGCTTGTTAATATGTAGTTATATGTAGCGATAAGAGGCGCTGCATTTGAGCAGTAGTAGGCCATCACATTTTATGTGCGCTACTTGGCAAAGTACCTAAATCGTGCCAACCCCAACAACCACCCCAACAATATACAATATACACTTATTATAACCCGAACAACAACGACAAAGGCAGCCAAGTTAGACAGCTGCCGTCTGACAACGAAAGTCAATTTATTGTGGAATATTTTATGTGACACGTTATGATAGTCAATATAATTCGTCATATCTCACCAGTAGATGGTGAGTGTGTGTGCGTGGTTATTTGAAAGGACATTTGACTAGGGACTAGCAGGAGTCGAAAAGGGAGACTAGAGCACATGTTGTGTCATTTCTCACGTTGCCTTGCAATTTAAAGTTTTTCGTTTGCGACACAATTTGTTTGCCAATATTTGGTAAAGGACTTTTTTATAAACATCTCTATCGCCCTCTCTGTCGCTCGTTTTAGGTATGCTCTGAACGAATTTCTGTAGATTTTTTATTATATAAAGTGCACTTTTGTATAAATAATACTTAACGATAAAGAAAATACTTACTTTAAAAATACACTAATTCGATTACATATACACTGAGAAAAAATTGGCAATAGATTAGTCGCATTGAATTCACTTTTTTGTCAAATTTTATTCTTAAAATACATTTTACTTGTATTTATTATTTATTTTTCTAATTTGTGTACGTTAATACTCTTTCAAAACATGACAAGCACAATAAGACAGGAAAACAATTTAAAGAACTTTTCGATGAATATGAATAATATCTGTTGATACCCAAATTCCTCAAATTAAAAGTGCATAATGTGTAGGAAAATATTTGGGAAAATATTGTGTCAAAGCGTTGGTAAAAGCTTCTGCCAAACACAAATATCACATGGAGCTGGCAATTTGTTCAAATGGCTAACCACAAAAGACAACAAAACTTGATGTGGTCAACAGTAGGGGAGAGGGGGAGGTGATTGGGGTCAGAACATGTGCTATTTTGTAGAGACAACAGACACTTGCACACGTCCCAAACAATTTGCACAAGTTAAACTCACATGAGTCTCGGGTCTTTTGGCCGCAACAATTAAAATAATGACAACAAAATCTGAGAAACTAAATCCTAGCACTTTGGAAATTCAAAACCGGAAGACAATCCACAGCAAAGCACATAATAATCGTTGAAAGCAGATAAATAAACACGTCTAGTTGGAGTTTGAGAATTATTATTATTTTGATTTGATTATTTTAAATTAATTATTTATAATTTATAACTTTTTGCCACCCACTTTAGTTTTTGTTCGACAATTTTTCCTCTCTTCTTTCGTCCTTTGTATCGTTCGTTAGTTTTGCTTGCATCTTCTGTCTCTCTTTTGTGTCTCTTCTATTGCCACATTTTTTCTTAACGCAGAGATGTGTGCAGATATTGAAATCGTCACGTCAAATCAGTATGACGGTGCGAGCGCCGCCCACGCTGAACTCGACGGCGCCGCTCCACGGATTCGGTCCCCCCTCCCGGGATCCGATGTACGCATCGATGGCACCTCTTCTACCACAGACTGCGGCGGGCCAGGCGGCGGGGGCCGGCGGCGGGGCGGGGCTGCCCTTTCGCCAGACCTGCTCCTGGATGGATCGCCACGGCCGTCCGGCCTCGCCGCCCATGGAGTACGGTGGCAGGCGGAACGAGCGTAGGGATCGGTAAGTGAACTTAATCGAGTGTCGAAAAGCATGTAAATCTATTTAGCTCTCATCTGGCTAGAATACGCCGCGTGGAGCTGCTCATCGAGCCCGGCCAATCGCTGGGCCTGATGATACGCGGTGGCGTAGAGTACGGCCTGGGCATCTTTGTCACGGGCGTCGACAAGGACAGCGTCGCAGATCGGGCCGGTCTCATGATCGGCGACGAGATACTGGAGGTCAATGGCCAGTCCTTTCTCGATGTGACGCACGACGAGGCCGTTGGTCAGCTGAAGTACCACAAGCGGATGTCGCTGGTGATACGTGACGTGGGCAAGGTGCCGCATTCCTGCACATCCATCGAAATGGAGCCCTGGGATGCGTACAGTCCAACGGGCACGAGGTGAGAATCAATTGAATTTAACTTGGCCATTATCTCAAATCGACTTGTATGGGTTTCAGAGCTCGCCGAAAAGGTCAAATTGCGACCATGGTGGAGGAGAAGGCACGCTCGTTGCTGCCACGTCATCATTTTGCAAGTCTTTCGTATTATATTGCGGAATATAGTGCGAAAGCAATGACCATAGATGCCTTTGTTGCCGTCTTATTAGAGATGTTAGATACGTACGAAAAGGTAAGTCATACTCCGCCTAACCATATTTACATTAATAGCAATGCTCATCATTTCGATTGATTTACTTAATTGCAATTTAGCACTCGCTAGTGACGGAAATTCGCGAGCTCGTCTTTCCGGAGGATCGTACACGGTACGACGAGCTTGTGTATCGCAGAGAACGCGATCCATATAGCGTAGATAGGCATAGGGTGAGTTCAACTAACCCCAATCACTGATTGAATTTTAATTTCAACATTTGGTTAACAACTTTCACTTGAATCTCTTTGCAGCGTAAAGGAGACCCCTCACGTGATTTGCCGGTAAGATTTTTAGAAGATTTATTCTACGACACAGACACAATATATACTACCTAGCTCTACTCACCTCGCTGAGCATGTTAAACTACTACAAAGAATATGAGATTACTCAAGTTCTCGCCTTAAATTTAAATAAACTATATACTCGTGTCTATCCAAGTGTCTCAGTCCCTTTGAACAAGTTTATCATATAATAATCAATTTTGTTTAGATATTGTTGTTGGCGTTAAATGTTGTCGCTGTTGTTGTAATTATTATTTAGTTTAATTTTAATGATTTCAATAGACATCTACTGATGCATATGTATGTATGAAGTATATACTTATTTATTACACTGCAAATACAAAACACTTGTCAGATAAAGCAAAACTTGTAGTTTAATTGTTGTACGAGTAAGAAAATCAATATAATACCACTCACTTTAATTTATTTGATTTGTTTATGCATAGTGTATGCTTTATTCTTTCTTGTTTGCCGCATGTTCTTCAATTTGTGATGCTTTTTGAGACTCGCTTTCTTTGATTCGATTCGGCCTTAGATTTTGTTTGCGTTGCGCTTTGACAAAGCATAAACAAAATGCGATGGAAAACGAAAACAAACACGAATGTCAATATTTTCTTTTGTTTAAAGTCAAGGAAAAACACATCAAAACAATGCAGTTTTTGTAGTTGCATTACTTCTTTTTTCTTCTAGGCATTTTAAGTAGCGAGTACAGTTGCTTCAAAGGAAGCTATTACTACTCGAATAATCGATAAATAATTCGATAAGCAACGATGCGTTCAAATTGGGTTTAGGCTTAGAACTGTAAGAAAATCAATTGTAAAATATCAAATTAAAGATGTATAAACAGATTTAAGTATAATTGCACTTGAAGCATATACATACTCGTTATCATTCAACAGAAGTCACCGACAATTCACCCAAAACTTGGCTTACTATATAACTGAGCACCAAATCGAACAATTTGACATAAAACCCAAAACAGAAATGCACAGATCACCACAAAGAATATTACTTTATTCTCAACTCGCTCTACGAATATTCTTTCTCTCTCTGTCTCTATCTCTGTCTCTGTCCGTAGATGGCTCTACATATAACTCTCTATACAGGCCAATAGTAGCCCCTATTTCATATTCGCTCTATCACTCACTAACTCACTTTCACTGTCACTGTCACTCTCACTCCCACTCACTGTCACTCTCTATATCGCTCTCCCTCTCTCTCTCTCTGTGTGTGTGTGTGTGTCTCTGAATCGTATGCAACAAAATTCGTTCGTTCCATTCCATTCCCAACAGGTAACAGCTGACGATTTGGAAGTAAGCGCCGCCACCGGACGCAGTCCCTCGTCGGACTCTGGGCTGGGCATGACAGTGACGGATATTCATAAACGGTAGCTAAACATTGAGCACCTTATCAAATAGACCCACAACAATCTCACAACTGACCTTTGCGTATCCGTATCTGTATTTGTATCTGTATCTGTTATTCGTTAACAATCCCGTTGAATAGACCCGCTCTGCAGTTGCCCTATCGGCCCATGTCGGCGGGACCAATATTGCATCGTTCACAGCCCGTATCACAGCATTATCATCAGCCAGCAACATCACATGCAGCCAGTAACCAATCCAACCAATCACCACCACCGCCACCACCACAACAGCAACAGCAACAGCGACAGCAACAACAACAACAACATTATCCAACACTACATACCTCATTGCGTCATTTGGGAGGCCCCGGTGGCGTCGTTGGAAATGTGCGTCATCATCACCAGCAGTTGGGACCAAATCAATTCAGATTCAAGCAAGCCAAAGACAATCAGCAACAGGTCAGGAACTTGCAACTCGCAGCTTGTAACATGCAACTTGCAACATGCAACTTGCAACATGCAACTTGCAACATGTTACTTGCAACTTGCGTGATTCGTGAAGCGTGAGCGCGTTGCATCGTGTGGCACCACTTAAATCTGTCTGTCTTTCCCAACTTTCCTGAATCTTTCTGTGCTCTAGAACTTCAAGACATACATGTGTATATCTAATGCCCTTCAACGAGATTTCCCTTTTCATTTAGCTCAACTAAATTTACCAAAATTAAGGAAATCTTTTGACTTTCTCAATGAGTTTCGAAAAATATTTGTCAAAATAAAAACAAAATCTATTTTAAAGGATTATTATTTATTTAGTATACAAATTTAAAAGCAAATGAATCGAATCGTTCTTTTTTAAACTATGTACTTCTCTTTGTTTATTTTCGCTCCTCTCACTTTTTAATCTTTTTGAACTTATTTTGTATTGCATATAAGAAAAACTGACATTCGGGTCTTAAAGTCGAGTGCGTCTACTGCTATGGATATATCTTTGTCTTTTATATCGTGTTTTTTTGTTTGTTTATTGTCTCTCGTGTTGTTATTTTGTTGTTGTTGGTTTAATTGATTTTGATTTCCATTTATTATATCTGAAATAAATTCTTTAAATGTTTGTGTATGTCTCTAATTGTCCAATTGTTTAATATTGTTTATGGTTTTTAATTGAGTCTTAACTGTTGTCCAATTGGCTGCTAAATGTTGTAGACTAATTGACCAACATTGGTATTTGAAGTAAAATTGGCTTTAAATGATTATGAACAAATCGTCAAAAATGAAAACGCCTCAAATATGATTTATCGCTTTTCTCGCCCGGCTTAGGAATACGGCTGTGATGAGCATAGAACTCGCCGGGGCAGCGAATCCCTATTACCGGAATATGACCAAGATGCGGTGAGTAAGCAAAAGACAATGCCTTATTTCAATTGGGATTATTTAGTGTTTGTACGATTGGAGTCTATGCAACGGAGAGCTTCGAACTCCGAGCTACGTGTTTTGGATCATCATTGAATTTCATTTCATGAAGTTCATATCATTGTCAGCACACTGATAATTTACTACTTTTAATACAGTATTTTTACATAATATACTTACATGTTTCGTAAACGAGTATTTCATAAATTCAAATCCATTTCCGAGTTTCAAATACATTAAATTGAAGTCAAACACTAAACCAGCTTTAATTCTTTATTGTATCTAATGTATAAGAAAACTAAAGTAATCACTAAACTTAAGCACTTAATTATGCAATAGAGCTTTCAACTCATGATGTTATACATATTTATATATATATATATATAAAGTGTCTGTGTGGGTGTGTGAGTGTGTGTATAGAGTGTAATCAATACGATATGTTGAACACCTCTGTTGCCAATGCAATACAATGCAAACCAATTCAGCTCAAACAGACCGCAGACCCGCCTAACACCTCCTCACACCCCTCCCCCCACACGCCCACTCCGCTGCTCACATTTTGTCATGCATGGAACTGTCCTCCGTGTTCGACCAGGAGACGGCGGCACCAACAACGGGCAAGTGATAATCACGAGGAGGCGTAAAGGGCCGCACAAAGTGTCGCCACTGATGATGGGCGTGGTGTGGATGATGATGATGGTGTGGGGACGGCGGTGTCAAAGTCGCGGTTACCGCTGACCCCGCCCCCGCCGCTGCTGCTGCTGTTGCATGTTGGTGCTGTTGGTGGCAGCTGTTGGGCTCGAATTTCGGGCGTGGTATACGCAATTGTTTGATCTCGGTCAAATAGGTTTCCATGCTGGTTTTGCCAGCTCTGTTGCTTCTCCGTCCGCCTGTTGATTTGTTAAGTTGTTTTAATGATCTGACTGATTTGTTGTTGTTTAACTAAGTCGCAAACAGTGCGGAGTGTGTGCAGAATGACAAATTAAACTGGCCAACAGCTTTGGCAGCTCAATCAGCCGTGTGTGTCCACAGCTGCAGATACTCGAAAGTACATGCTCGTATAACTGATAATTGGTACACATATATGGTTTGTCGAGTAATTGTTTTGACAAAATAAAAAATCACATATTTTTCTTGGCAAAGGAAATACCATTAGAGTTTGATTTTATTTATTTTCTAATTTTATTACAGCTGCATAAACTTTGAAAAAGTTTTAATGAAAGTTTCATTGAACTTAACCATAAGAATAACAAGCAAATTTGTGAACTTTTTAAATGTAGAAACAATTACTCGATTAATAGTCGCTTTCTCGTCAAGAATATGTTTGAATCTCTTTGTACTTTATGTACATTCTGAATTCGTAATTCGTGGAAGGTAAAACAATTGAATACTCTGATCTTTCAAATGTAAATTAATAGAGGCTCAAATTATCATGGAATCAGAAAACATTCTGACAAGTTGGCTGACAAAAGCATCGTTTTAAATTATACGCACTTTTTAAATTCTCAAATTAATATATATTTTCTAGTGCCATAAAATAATTATTTTCCTGAATACTGTTCATAAACTGTACCTATTGAAAAAGACCATCAGCAAGAACGAAACTACTGCGAAAATTGAAGTCGTTTAGCTCTTACCGTTTTGGGCTGGGCGTTGGTTGTCAGTTTCCAGTCAGGACAAAGACTTTTATACATAACTATATGTAGACATAGATCAATGTATAAATGCACATAACTTTGTATGTTATTTAACCACGACAAAGCGTATAACAAAGTCATTATGCTTGCGCAGTGCAGAGTGTGCAAAAAGTGAAAGTAAAGTTGTGGCATGAAATAAAACAATAACAGCAACTGTAGCTTGTTGCATGTTGTGTGTTGTGTGTTGTGTGTTGTTTGTGTGGCCAGAAGACATGAAAATTGCTATAATTTCCGCAAAAGGCGCTCGGCCAAATCAACGCATCGGCAACGGCACATCGACTACAAGTTCAATGTGTGTGCTAACTTGTCTAGTTCTGTCAGAAGCCGTTTGGGAGATGCACTTCAACATGGCTTGGAGTATGACTAATGGAATATGAAGAGGTGGGGAGGGGGAATATGCTCGCTTAGCCCTGTTTACACAGCTGACACAATTCGACGGGAGCTTCGATGGCAAGTTCGACTTCTTCTCCTTCGTCTTTGTCGTCGTCTTTGAACGGTGACCAGCGACCGGCTGAGCAAGCAACCAGTTTGATTTCAACTAAAACAGACAAACAACTTTTTGTTGTTGTCGTCGGTTGTTGCGGCTGTTGTTGCGTGTTGGTTGTTGGTGGTTGCTTGTTGTGGATGTCTGGCCAATGCGACACTCACTTTTTGTTGAAATTACAACGGGCAGCAAGTCCATACTGGAGGAGCCAGAGCCAGAGCCAGAGGCAGAGGCAGACGCTGAGGCAAGCAAAGACCAAAACCCAAAGTGGGTCATTAGAGAAACGTACTAAATAAGGTACAAAACTTTGTCAAGAGCAGAGCAGAGCCGAGCAGTGAAGAGCTGAGCTGAGCGAGTGAGCAAGATAAATGGAAAGTAAATGATTGTTGTTGTTGCGAGCACGAAAGCGGCAAATAAGCAACTCGAAAAATGCTGTTTGTAATGTAAATAGACGCTAAATAAATCATTTTGATGCGTACAACCAAAGTCCGGTCTAAAAAGTCAATGGGTGTAAAACATAAAACAACATGCTTAATAAACATCCAAAGAAAGAGAAAAACAAAGAGGACGAAGGTAAAAAGACGTTAATGAGCAGGCGGCTAATGAAGTCAATTGTCAATTATTAACAGTTAAATATCATGTATCATTAAGGTTCTCACAGCTCTCTTTCTGGTCTTAGCACCTTAAAGATGCTTTGATAAGCGACGATAATTTTGTTATATATTGAGTGTTACAACTTTGTTCTGTAAATATTTAAATTACATGAATTTGTATGTTAGTTTGCGTCTCAAAGTGACAATAACAGCTCAACTTCATCTTTCTCTTTGAGCCATTGTCTGTCATCCATCTATTCAGTCCGAGTCTGACCCACTTAACTCAATATCACATTTAATCATATTGCACAACGATCGTTTTGGGCGATTTGACAAACAGTTCAATGATCAGTCAGCTGACAGTTGTCCGGTTTGTAGGTCAATGCGCAACTGCCCCCGACCCCCGACCCCCGATCCCCGCAGGGAATAGTCTTATAGATGGTGTCACAATACATGAGCTCATGATCGCTTCTAGCTCCCCCTGACAATGGTGTGAATTGGACAGCAAATCAACTGCGCACCTTTTGTTTACAAAAGATTAACTGGCAGCATAAGAGCTGCCGGGTTGGGAGGCGGGGCCTTAAGAAAATAGACAAGAAAAGTTGCTGGTTCTTTTGAAGGAAAAGTCGATGTGACGACGCGTTGAAAGGCAGAAAAACTTTCACAAATAGAAAGAGAATTTTCCAACAGAAACCATAATGAAACAGACGTCAATTGCCAACCCATTTAACTGTATTTCATTCTGACTTGGCTCGTTTTGGTTATTATTATTTATTATTTTTATTACTATCTCTAAAACCATTTTTCAAGCGCACAGTTCGTCTGTCAGTCAGCAGTTTTTCTTCTTATATGTATCTTTTAAGCCGCTTAGGGCATACAATTTAAAATCAATCAAATTTATGACTTTGCAAACTTCGCAGCGGTTCGTCCAAAGCTCGCATGAGTTTGTGAAGCTGGTTGGGATTTGTAACCAAATCCAAAGCGCAGACAGCCTCGCGGATACACGGATGCCATTGACCTCAATGCGTAGCGGTTGAAAAGTCGCATTTATGTTTCGTATCTCACAGATACTCATAGATGTCTGCGAATATCTCCGCCGTTAGTCGCACAAAATTACATTAGATACGCATTGAAAAGTCGGTGCAGACTGGTATTATATTATATGGATTTTATAATGTTGCCAATTTACTCGTATTGCAATTCTGACATAACGAACGGAGATTTCAAAACGTCCGTGCAAGGTCAAATCTCTTCATTTAGTCAAATGACATTTTTGATGTACATTCAATGAAGGTTGTGATAACTACAATTTATTACTAAATTTATTAATCTCTTGATTTGAGATATATTCTAGATACAATTAGCTGACCACAAGAAGTCAACAATAATAAATACCATGTGTTTAATTTACATTTTCTTTATAAATACTTTATCAGTAAATGCATTGTTAATCGTCGAATGCAACAGGTTTGTTTGTTTGATTCAGATTCTGCTTAAAAGTTGGCTCAGTCACTGCTGAATAATGCTTTCCCTTTGGACAAGTTAGTGCCTTTTCTAGGTCGAAATGTTTAGCAACTGCCTCGTAGATTTTTATTTAGAATCTCTTCTTCCGTCAGCAGGGAAAATGAGGGAACTTAAAAGCAACTTAATTGCAAAACCAGTCGGCAAAAACAAACCGAAGTTGGTTGTTGAAGCTGGTGGGTCTACTGAGGCTTTTGCCTGCGGCTCTGGCAATTAAAAACACGACCATAAACAAAAGAAATTAGCGCGCAAACAGCATTAACAAAGACAAAAACAAAACAAACAAAAAAAACGTTGAAAAAACCGACCAAAAATGGCATAAGGTGAGAAATAGAAGTTAATTGAATGCAAATGCAAAAAAGTTGCCACAGTCACCGGCATCCATCTATTCATCGTCTCTGCATCTTCATCTTCATCTCCATTTGTTGTTTGGGCTGCGGGCTGTGACACATGTGAGTCAAGATTGCAGAAGTCTTGCGGCAAACATTGCAAAAACCCAAACAGACAATGATGATATAACAAAAGGAAAAATCACCAAGTACCCTGAGGCAATTGACGCTTGGCCATAAGTAACTTCTTCAACTTCTTCTTGGATTTCTTTTGGTTTTTGTATTGTATATACTTAGCCAGTTTTTGCCTCTGTTGTTTATGCAACAATTTGTAGCAAACAGAGCGCGAAATGAGCGCCAACGACTCGACATTTGTCAACTCCACAACTTAAAGCAACTTGTTTAACATTGTTTAGTATTTACACATAATTCACTATTTATACGCACGTTTTGTGTCTCAAATTGTGAACTCAGGCGGAGAATCTGTATCCCAGATTGCCAACTGCCTCTGATGAGTTGTTGTTGTTTAGGTCTCGCTTTATGTTTCTCTTTCTGCCAATATCTCCCTAAGCCCGAGTCGGGGCCAACCTTACGCTTCAAGCAACGACGCGCAACTAAAAACTGAAAAACTTTAAATGCAGACGCAGCCAAAACAGCAGCCAACTGCGATGTTGCCGTCGACATCGGCAGCGGCAGCGGCAGAAGCGGCGGCAGCGGCATCGTCAGTGCTGCTTTACTGGATTGTACTCTAACTGAGGTATGCTGAATAGGGCATAAGGTTGGTCTGCAAACAACATTTACTTCTAGTACAAATATGGCAATTATTTCAACAAATTATATATCTGAGTATCTAACAGTTAACTGGACCTTAAGTAGACATTGAGAAAGTGGGTCAATAAAAAAGAAGAATTTTTGTACGAAAGGGTATGAAGTGTTTGCTATATTTTAGAGTTCAAGTTCTTGATGGCTTGTAGTTTTCTTTGCGTGTGGCTTCCCCTAAGCTTCTCTGTCGCGGACGGCGTTTCAGTTACTTTTTATGGCTCGGTAATAAAAAAATTACACACAGTGACAACAAAGGCAACAACAATTATAAATGATGCAGATTGCCCAAAGATTGTCAATATTTATGGCTAAAAATTATTATAGAAATATTATACATAAGTATAAGTATGTATGTTATGTTTGTTTGTAAGTATAAGTAAGCTAGATTTACATACATAGATAGATAGATACAAGTAAGTGAACTATAAGCGGGTTGTTGTAAACTTTTACGCAATGACCAACAGCATCTACGTATCTATGAGATACTGTATCTGCAGCTGACACACTGCAGCTGTGCGGCTGTGACTGCGGCTGCGGATGCGTTTGTCTTTTGTCTTAGCTTCTTGTTGCTCGCCGCAGTTTGTCGGTGTTTTTGTTTTGCTCTTGCATGACGTAAACAGAAAATCGCTTCAACTCTTTCGTTTTTGTGTTGTTTAGCTACTAGCGCAGTTGATGGCCAGAAGATGGCAAAGTTTGGCATTGAAAAGAGATGAGCGTCGTTAGCGTTTATTTTTCTTTTACACATATTTTCTTTTTTTCTCCTCGTTTTTTCGGGTGACTTTACTCTAATTGTTGAACTTTTATAAGTCATTTGCGCATTGTTAAATTTATATTATTTTCTCTCTCTCTCTCTCTCTTCTTCTCTTTATTTGCTCCGTGGGCTGGCGAACGAATAATCAACAAACGAAACTAAAATGGAAACAGGAACAGGTAAGCGCTTTGCGTTCGCTTTGCAATCGTTTTTCGTATGCGTCGTCGTTTGTTACAATTTAAGCACTTTTTCAAAACTATCTTTTATAGACAGACAACCACAGATTCATAAAAAGAAACACACACATATGCACACTCACATAAACACACACACACACATTCACACACACGCACACAAAATAACTTCATTACACGAAAAAAGAAAAACAATGAGGAAGCAGCCAATTTAGCTTCACTTGCTGAAAAGTCTTTCGCCAAAGCGTTGTAAATACTTAGCGCTATTTTTACAATTTCTCGCTGATTGTTGTTGTTGTTAATATTTACGGGGCTCCCATATACTCGCGCATTAACTGCAGTTGAAATACGCCGCGGAAATGCGGATTACCATGCAATGTGCACTGGGCGATGGTGTTGTTGCTGATGGGAGTTACCGAACAATGGCCGAAAACATGGCTCACATAACCCAGTTGATTAGATAATAGATGAATTTAGATTTGAAGTTAATCTATGAATACCCACGCCACAAGAGCATTCAAATGCTTCCTAAAAGTATGCAACGCATATTAATCTAAAGATCATGAGTGTTGGCAACATTGTGTCTAGCAACATTTCAGCTAGCAGGAGAGCAGCTAGCAACATAATTCTTATTAAGTTTAAGTAAAAATATAATAGATTCAGACAATGAATACATCTGTAGATACAGTTAGTTTTTGTAATCTACTGTAATTTATACATTTTACGTAGAATAACACTTCTTTAGCTATTTATACAGAGTAACTACCAATTGATCAATACATACCCTATAAATACATTTTGATTATAGTTGATTAGATTTAGCAACTCATATGGGCCTACAACAGCAGTGTTCTATAAGCTCGTAATGTACCTGTAAACTTTATTAAATCCTTAATAGCTAAAACTAAAATCGTATTAAAATGTAGCTTTTTATCATTAGCTATATTCAAACATACTCGTAGTAAATAAAAGAAAGCTGTTTAATGCTCTACAATTCCCACAAATCACATAAGACAGCTCCAGAAGTTTTCAAGTTTCAGTTCTATTGACCGATTCCTTGTTTTGTTTTTAAGCACTTTTAGTTTGTATACAATCTTGTCATACTTACATTATTATATTAAATTGATTTGATTCGAATTATATGTTTTTGTTTCTGTATTTGGTTTTGTTCCACTTTGAATTGTTTGTGTGCTCTCTACCTCTACCCGTACTCCCCCCGAAATTGTTCTCGTTTGTTCATTTGTGTGCATTTCAGGGCGGCTACTTAGATGGACTACGTTCACATTTGGGTGGTTTAACACAACGTGTCAAATCATGGTATTGGGGACGACCTCTTGTAAGTGCCAATGTATTTTTCGTTCAACGAAAATAAGAAACTTTTAAAAACAATAACAAAAAAAAAATATATATATACAAAATAATGAAAAGTATACCAAACATCAACCACAAAAAAATATTTTGTTACAACTATGTAATTGGAAATTTCTTTGCCAATGTTTGAACGACTTTTGAATTTGCATCTCGTTGCATTTTCAGCGCATAAATCAATCTAGCCTGAAATAGTGTTGTTGCTATAATGTTATATTCTGCTCTGTCTCACTCTCACTACTCTACGCTCTCTGCCTATTTTTCTCTAATTAAACTAACTTACTAACTAACTGTTTGTATGTGCCTTGCAAGACTCAGCACAATGCGAGTGCAATAAAAAATTTAAACAATTTTGCATTTCCATCTGTTGCACACTTTTTATGTTGTAATTGTAGGAATTCTGTATTAGTTTTCGACTTTGATCTCGAATTCGATATCGATTTCGATCTCAATCTCGTCTCGTCTTGTTTTTGTTTCTATTTCTTCTAATGCTTGCCCACTCACACTCTTGACTTGAATTCATTTGTTTGTCTAGTCTATAGATCCGATTCAAGAACGTAAATGTAAACGTATTTTAACACAATTTAAATGTTAGTTTTTTTCCTTAATTTTTATCTTGGCGCACCCAATAGCTAAAAAATACTACTTTGATTCTATTAATAATTAGAGCTTTCTTTAGTCTCTTGTAAAGAAATTGTCAATGTAAGTACATTTTTAGCAAAATAAGCAAAACCATTAAAAAGTATAAAGTAAATAATTATTTATTGAATTATAATTCAACACGTTTAAAACAACGCAAAGCTAATTAAAGAAAAGGTCAAAATAGTACTAAATAAAACTGAAAAATACGTATAGCAAAAAAAAGAAAAGCTTGAAAAATACATTTGCACATTAAAGCATGAGTCAACCTATGTTCTAATTTCTGATTTATAAACACCAATTTCACCAAAACCACTAAGCCACAACCACCCCCACCCCCAAAGCCACCTCCACCCCTACCAAATGGCATCGACACACATGCGACAATTTGGTTTTGATTCATCAAGATATTTCCACATTTCGTTTGTAGTACAACTGTAACTGGTTTTTTGATATAATTTGCCCTGTAATTATAATTAGACTATCGATTCTCTCCCCGCATTCATCTTTTGTAAGTACATTTTCGTTGATCTATTCCTTTTTTCTGTATTAATCTTAGCTGCTGCCGCCCTACACACACACACAACACATATACACTCACATATAAGCACATATACACCAATAGCTGTAGTTGAACTTTTAGACCTGTAAAATAAGTTCAAAGTTACCGAAGTTTTAGTTAGCGCTTTTCAATAAAAATCGATTATAATTGAAACTATAGCCTAATACTTAGTTTTGTTGAAAAAATAGCCAAAATCTGAATGTCTAAGTTGCCATTTTGTAAGCCGTTTTTTGTAAAGTACTTACACACTCTAAATATTTTAACACATCCCCAACTAACACATCTGTATAGCTGTTATGCCTCCACTACGACCATGCACACAGACTCTATACAAACACGAGCACTCGCATTCTCATAACTTGCACACAGATATACAGATATACACACAGATACACACGCACACACTGAATTAGGTTACTAAAGTATAAAACACAAACTACACTTAAAGATTAGAAAAGAAAATATTTTTATAGAACTCGTCCCATTATTTACTATAATAATTTATATAAATCTTTTTTAAAGTGTCAATCTGCGACCTTCTTGAACCATTACATACATATCTATGCATATTACTTAGAATATCTATGCATATTATCTATGCATATTACGCAGAAGAGAGGCTTAATATTGCTGAAAGTCCCGTCTACATATTCTTACAATACGTACTCCCACAAAGTATTTGCCATGTACCTAATGTAATTTAATGCCCTCTTTAAAATTTAAATGAATCTCAATAAATCTTCTAGTGATTATTCTGTCAAATTTAAATCGACTATCAGTGGTACGGTTTTCTGTATTTACATACATATGTGTGTATGAATATCTTTTATGGTTTCTGATCGAATTAAATCACAGTACTCACTATTCAAATCGATTCACTCGAAGCACGCCAAAAGCTTTTTATATATGATGTCCGAAGTGCATTTTCACCACTTTCCCCGAAACTCTCCCTCACTCTTAAATAAGTCTCGCCTATTATCTCAAATACGTATATCTCAACTCAACTGTCATATTTTGTTAAAATCTGTATGTTTGCAAGTGAACAAACTAGTTCAATATATAAGGACAAGGTAGTGATTCAGTATTGTCGTTGCAAACTTCAGATAATATTACAAAAAGCAAATACAAAAACAATTAAATTTGTATCCAGCAACAATTCTTAGTATAACTACAATCAATTCTTATGCAAATATTTCTACTATTTTCATTTTACATTCAACTTATTGTAAAAACAACAAAAAATCAAAAACCAAAATTGTTCGAATCTTTGCGCACTCTCCATAATGTTTGGTAACAAAAAAAATGTGACCGTATGCAAAACAAAAAATCAATAATTGAAAAAAATTAGGAGTTGGCCACAAAACTCTCAAGAAGTTTCGATATGAAGGAAGAAGGCGGCAGTTTGCTGGGCGATAAAGGTGTACGAAGGCATCAGGTGAGTGCTACTATTTAGTGCGACATGCAAGCACAATAAATACAAGAAATACCAACATCAAATTAATTACCAAAATACAACTTGTATTTACCGATCAACGACAGCAGAGAATGCCAACAAAATAATACAATAATTTTTGCGGTTTGACATTGAAATTCACTCTCTCGCTCTGTCTTTATCAATATTTCTTAACTCTTAGTTATTTTAGAAGCTTAAACTAAATCACACATACAAAGAGCACACAGAACAAACAATTCAAAAACAAAAATATTATTCAATTTGGACACAAACAAAACACATTTCATGATTCATTCCAACACCAACCAAATAAAATATTTATAACTAATACACAACTTAAATATATTAAATACTCCTCCATATATTTGTAAAATTCATTGAATTGGCCTTCTTAGTATCAAAGGTGCATTTTGTTTGTCCCCACACAAGTACACTGATAAATCAGCATCAATAACTACAACAACAATAACTACTTCAAATACGTTGTACAAATTCCTTAAAAACTTAAGTTAGCTTTGCTTGCCTTTTGGAACCCATCTACTTAAACCAACTTTTGATAAACACTTTTGAAATTGCATATTAATTCGTATTCGTATTAGTGAACGTAGGCTAGTCCTTTTATTTAAACCAAAGTTAAGTTATACATACATATCTTGAATTATTTGTGGTTTTGTTTTCAATGTTCATGTGTATGCTTGACTCTCTTTTCATGATCCTGTCTGTAGTCCATGCAGCGTCTGTCAGCTGAGCAGAACGGTGGTTCAACGACTGAACAAACACATGAACACAATCCAAACGTCGTACCTGATCATAGAGGCAACTTACACATTACAGTTAAGAAAACCAAACCAATTTTAGGTATTGCTATCGAAGGTGGTGCTAATACAAAACACCCGCTTCCTAGGATAATCAATATCCATGTAAGTGATAAACTGTGTGATTTTGTAAACTGATTCTGATATTACTTTCAATATATATATATAGGAAAATGGTGCGGCATTTGAAGCGGGAGGCTTAGAGGTCGGGCAGTTAATACTGGAGGTGGACGGAACTAAAGTGGAAGGTCTACATCATCAGGTGAACTTCATATAAACAATATTCCGAGTATTTTTGTCTTATACAAATATTAATATTTTTAGGAAGTTGCTCGATTGATAGCTGAATGCTTTGCAAATCGTGAAAAGGCTGAAATAACCTTCTTAGTTGTCGAAGCAAAAAAATCAAATTTGGAACCGAAGCCAACAGCGTTAATATTTTTAGAAGCCTAACATTTGCTTGCCCTGCCGGCTAGTGACCCATTGGAACGACAAAAACTCGAGTTCCTCTATGAATGGGGCATCGATTTAACGGAGACGCCAAAACCAATGCCAACACCAATACCGCTGACAAAAGCTAAAAATCCACCGCCACTGCCTCATGAGCTACATAGCAACAGCAGCAACAACAACAACAACAACACCGCAACTATGGCAGTAATACTGCGCTCAACAATCATCATCATCATCAATCACCATCACAACAACAACAATATCATCCCAACACACCTACCAAGACACCAACAACACAGCAACAACAAACAACAACGAGTACAACAAAACAACCACAACAACAACAGCAACAACATCAAAGGCAACACTCGAACAACACCAACACACCAACAAAAGCATCGCGGGAGGCAACGCCAACACGTGAACAGCAGCAGCAGCAACAGCACCAGCAGCAGCAGCAGCACGGCACGCCTACGCGTGAACAACATACACCAACACGCCAACAGCAACACCAACAACAACAACGGGAGCCACAACAGCGGCAGCATCAACTGCGCGAGCAACGTGAGCAACGCGAACGTGAATACCAACACGAACACCACCAACACCCCCATGGACATGGGCAACACCACTCACACCCACACCCACACCATCATGATCACCACGAGCATCCACATCATCATCATCATCAGCAGCAGCAATCATCATCATCGCATTATCAGCAGCAGCAGCAGCAGCATCAGCAGCAGCATCAGCAACAGCAACGCTACAACAGCAACAGCTACAAAACTCATAATAATTCCGTTTACCAGTAACAAAAAAAAATACAAAAAATAAAAAAAATATCAGAAAACGAAACAACACCAATAATAACAGCTAAATTGGAACAATTTTGGAACATTCTTTCAAACGGCTTTCAACAGTAAACAGTTAAATTGTGCTAAAAACGCAAGTCTCCCGTTCTTTATTCTTCCCCGCTCTGTCTCCTTCCTTCCTCTCGCTGTTTATCAATGTTTCTCATTCACGCCTCTATACACAAAACGCCTATTACAGTATGTGAAAAATCCCAAAAAAATTGGAAAACTCTTAAAATGCTATGAACGAGTTGCAATTCAATGTTGTTGCTTTAGCTCTCGTTAATTATTTCCCAAAACAGCCCCTATAGAAACAATGAGTGTTTTTTGTTGTAGTCAAGGAGCTGCTCCTAAAAAAAAAATATAAAATTCAATATATACATATATGTATTTTATGTGCAATGATTTCGATGGATCCGACCAATTCTTATTACCGTACTGATTACTTACACCATTTCATTCCCAAATTAATAATAAATTTAAATGGTTATTTTCCTATTAAAAAATTACCATCGGTTTATTTCTTCATGTCAAATTAACACTCGGAAAATATCAAAAGAAAACATATAAGTACACTGCCACAAACAAATATTAAGCTATTTAATTATGCAAAAAAAATAAAAAAAAAATATAGGAGCAGCTCTCTTTTTACACCCAACTTTGTCTTATCCAATGAAACCTCTTTCTAACACAGCTCGCCAACTCTCTAGGCAGCCGATACATACTTAGTACAACCAAAAGTAGAGCCCCAAACTGAACTTAGGACT
This sequence comes from Drosophila rellima, assembly GCA_035043635.1. Classification (NCBI taxonomy): domain Eukaryota; kingdom Metazoa; phylum Arthropoda; class Insecta; order Diptera; family Drosophilidae; genus Drosophila; species Drosophila rellima. The sequence goes on along the minus strand of JAWNMV010000806.1, from coordinate 8,226,971 downwards.
CCTAAAAATCTCGTGTAAAACTGTAAAACTGTAACTGTAAAACATGTTATTGTATTATGTATTAATAATATGATTATCAACAAAAAACGTAGTCTAAATGGTTAGTCGCTAAAATGATTTAAAACACAAAGATAAAAAGTAATAAAAATCAAATGAAAGCATATTTAATTTCACAAATTAAAATAAACCCCCAAACCCAACCAACAACCTAAAATATGGCATACATTAACTTAAATAAGAAGAAGAAACGAAACCAGAGCTTAAAACGTTATAAATAAAATCCTTAAACCGTAAGAATACATAAATTATGCAGAAAAGCCGCAGACACTGTAAAAAAGAAACAAGCGAATAATAAAAAGTACAGCTTATGTTATGAAATACACAATAAAAACACACACATGCATACACAATGCACTCACAGATACTCACATGCAGAATGCTTGACTATTTATGTATTTAGCAGAGACAGCAAGAACATCAATAAACAAATATGAAGCCCACCTAAAAGCAAATAATTTGTAAAAATAATCGTAATACACAAGCACACACACACACACTCACACACATTTACACTTACAAAAACATGCAACTACAATACATATGTACAAATGTAAACCTAGTGAATGATATGAAAATTCCAAACACCTGAACATGGCAATGTGTCGATAAAGCAGTTGAAGTTGCAGTCGCAGTACAAGCAGTGCGTCCAAAACTGACAAACACGTCGCCTTCGTTCGTCACACAGTAACACAATTTATGAAATCTTATCAGCAATACAAATTATGTAAAATGGAGCAAAATTAAAAGAAATTAACAAAATGTTATTAGTACAATTTATACTGCACACTGCACTCTTTTTGAATGTTTGTTAAATGTTATAAAAAAAAACAACAACAGCTGCAAAATTGTATTCCTCTCACTGAAATCCACAAAAATGGTAAACGAATTATAAATCTACAAAAAAAGCTATGCTACTCTACCATTAAACAACTAGCAAATTAAATAACATTTACAAGAATATGCAGTAGAGAAAACGAACGCTTAACATTTGAGGTTGATTGGCATTAAGTAAAAGAATTAAAGAAAAGTTAAACGATGTTAAAGCCGACAGGGCGCGATAACGAGCAACAAAAACACCCAAACAAAGCACGACTCAACAACAATTTGTGCAAGAATTGAATATATATAAATTTATTGTAAAATATTAGAAAATGAAACTTTTTAATATGAAAACTAAAAAACACACATTTTTCGCTCTCTTATAGTTAATATCTCTCTTCTCTCAGCCTAACAACACACATTTTGAACCCAAATCATTTGGCAAATTGTTGATTTTATTTGTTGTGTGTTAAAGTGTCAAGAAAAAGAAATTTGAAGAATATGAACTTTGAACTTATAATTCTGCATGTTGCATGAGCAATTGTTTCCTTTATGTCAAATGCTCTAAAAATTGGGCCGCAAGTAATTTTTGTCTTTGATTGTGTAATTGAAAAAAAATTTCGCCTGGCTTGTTTATTTTTCAATATAAGCTACAAACTAAAAACTGATAAGATATATGTATATTTTTCCGCAATCTTCTCTCTATATATGTATGTATGCATGTAATGTGCGACTCAATAGTGAGTCAAACTGATGAATTCGTTAAGAATGTTAAATTATATTGTAATTGTACTTTTGTTGACTATTATGTAACCACGCTTTGCTGTATATTAGTTATGTACATTTTAAGCTGAATTACTAAAAAGCTAAAGGAAATAAATTAAATAAAAGAACAAGAATAAAAAGCGAAGTTATTGTTAGTTATCTATCATATGAATTAATTGTTCGTGTATAAAAACAAAATTGAAAATTTCGAGATTCAAAATTGACTTTAAATTGGTAAAAACAACACAAGAAGAAAGAAATTGTTTAAACTTAAATGCTTTTATGCGTGCTCAGATGAGATCAGAATCGGTCTCATATGTATAATGAATGGCATGCATAGATCTAATTGTAAATTGCAGCAAATTCTGATAAAAACGCTTACTTAATCTTAACTTGAAAATAACACAAAACAAAATTCATAACACGTTATTATATAAACACATACACACATACACACACACACACAAGAACATTAAATATACTTATATACATACTAGAGCATACATGAGCATATTCGTATACTAACTATGTATCTACATATACTCGTACTTATACCTAAAGTAACGACAATGACAAGCAATTTGCAACAAACAAAACAAAACAAAAATTTCAATTTCAGATACATTTCAGAACATTATGTATTACATACAAATACAGACGGATGATGTTGATGAAATTAATGAAAATGAAAATGATTTCGAAAATGAAGCTACTTCAAGCTATTTAAATACGAGCAACAAAAGCTACTAGGCTATGCTAAAGGGTAAAAGGCATTTATTCATACAAACAAAAAGAAAAACAAGCTTATAAATACCATAACTTAACACGTACCAGGTAATATCGTAACGTAAATAGCAATAGCGTATACTACTTAGTTGATATTAGCAGAGCTACAGCCTCAGCAAAACTTGTTGTATAAATGATTGAGCTAGACTTTTAAATGGTAAAAAAGTAAATGTTTATAATATACATATTTACATATAATTGAGATCGAATGCTGTAGATAAATGTGTATAGAAAGAAAAACAAAACAGAAACTAAAACTAAAACCTAAAACAAATATGCAAATATTTTCAATTTACTCTATAGAAACTTTTCTATAATTTAAGGTCTCGCAATTCATTCGTCTTTGATTCGACTACACATTTTTAATTTATTATATTATGTTCCAATTTTAAGCCCCACAAAGTTAGAAACCTGTACTCATCTCTTGGAACACCAGACCAGATCATTTACACTAAACAAATACAACTACAACTACAACTACAATTAAAAAACAACAAAAACAAACTGTGCCACCTAGTACATAACAACAAACAGTTATATATCTGCAATATATAAATGAATATATATATACATACATATATACACATACGACTTGTAATATATATATATATATATGAACAACAAAAACAAGAAATCTCAATGCTCACTTTTATATTTTTATCATACATAGTACTACAAGTATATCAAGAACACAAGAACGAAGCACCGTATGCAACCCTGAAGGAACTACTTAAGAAACAAACAAACAAAACAAACAAAACAAACAAGACAAATTCACAGAGATAACTTTAAAGTGATGAAACATATTTATAAACTATACAAGTTATATAATAAATATATACAGTGATGGAAAAAATAATTGAAACGAGAGTCATTTTGACATTTCAACCAAAGTTTTAATAATATGATAAAAAGCTGCGCATGATTATAGATCCCTGTTGTCTTGTTCAATTTGGAAACATGGCTTAATAGGTATTAAGTAAAAATTATGAAACTAAAAATATTATTTTTTTCGAAGCAATTTTAAAAATACAAAAAAAAAATTATCGTTTCTCTTATTTTTTCCATCACCGTATGTAAATATATGCATGCAATCGACTTAGCATATAAAATTGCCGTGGAATTCCGAATCAATCGGAAGTCCACGACAACTTTTATGATAAGTCAAAGCTTTCTAGCGCCATTGCTTCTGCCTTCAAATACACACACTACGTATACTTGATTTAACGCGAGACACATCTGTTACTTACCTTATGTTAATAACTTAATTATGAAGAATCAAGAAAGTAAGAAGAAAGACGAAAACACCAGGCATAAACGCAAAAGATCGAGCTAAACTGCATTCGCATAGTGTTGAAGAGTACTTTTATTTGTATTTATTCATTTGTGTATATTGTAAAGTCAATAAATATTGAAGAAAGCATAAAGTTAAACATTTAAAGCGAAAATTTATTGAGAATTAATAATATGTAATTGTATTTATCGAAATTTAAAAGCAAAAACAAAAAGTAAATAGTAAACGCATTAGCATAGCAATGAAAATTTAAAAACCACAAAAAACAAATGATATGATATATGATATGAAATGATTCAAGAAGCGCTGATTTATTATTATATTATTATTAATTAAATTATGGCAAAACAAGAGAAAACAAATGATATTGTCCTTGGTATTTACATATACATACATAAAAAAAGAAAGAAAAATAAAAGCAAAACGTTTTTTTATATAACAACCATTTTCTTTCAGTGCTTTCGAGTAGTTTGTTGAGTTATTTTTCGATCTTTCGATTCCCCACTAAAAAACCGATGAACCGGTTAAACGTCCTATTTTGCATATGCACAACGCCGTGATTTGATCGTCAAACTGGCCTCAGTTAGATTGAGAATCGCGCTGTATACGAAACAAGTCGGGAGTTTAGCTATGCCGCAGGCCAATCCGAAACTGAGTGCGCATGATCAGCAGGTTTTGGAATCTATATTCAATCCCCTAGAGCTCAGTGGCATCGCTGTCCACAATGATGCTATACAGGCAGAAATGGAGCTAGTGGACGAGGAACCCGAAACAGAACTGTTGCAAGCTTCTAGGGTACTCGAGTTACAAGCTATTCGATTGGCTGAACAGGGAGATTTGGATAACGCGTTGTTGCAATTCGAGAAGGCGTTACAGCTAACTGAACGAGCCTCAGTCTTCAACAATCGCGCTCAGGCTCTGCGTTTAGCTAAGCGTGATAATGGTAAATATAAAAAATTATATTTAAAATAATTAAAACAATAGCATCGCATCGTTTAATTCAAGCGGAAAGGAAAACTATTTTTGAATTCATTTCGATAATTTAATATTTATAATTTAATAATAATAATTTATAATTTTATAATTTAAATTAACAATAGTAAAAAGTTAAGTAAATTTTGAAATTGATTTAAAATGTTATCGTTCGTTCTAAAGAAGTTCTCAAGGTGGCAATTTTTTAAATTTGACCGTAATTTTTGTTAAATTTTTCTCGATTTTTTAACATTTTTTTAGAATTTCATATCTAACTTCGCCACGCAAAGGGTGAGGTACATTAATTTAATTTTAAAATAAACATTAGAGTTTTAGAAAATTTTCAATTTTATTGATTTAGTAATTTGTCCTTTAGTTAATTAATTATTTAAATTTTTGCATAGTATTACTGCCTATGGTACAATTACTTTATTTTCTTGGTACAATGTATCCAAGTCCTCAACCCATGAATCAATTACTTTTGATTTGAGCAACAGATGGCGTTCAACAGCAGTGTTGTAACTGTCGTTATGGTGGGCACAGCTTGCAGCTAAGCAGTGCAAAAATGTTTCCAATATTTCTACCATTCAGTTAGGTTTGAACATATTTGGAACTGCAGCTAACCAATCGTTTTATGGCTCAATTTGTATTAATAACACTACAACTTTAAGCAAGGGATGGCGCTTTGAGTCGTATTTTAACTAGTTACAGCACAGTGAAACAGTGCTGCCAATTTTAAAAAGAAACAAACCGTTACAAATAAATCTGTAAAAAAGTTGATGCTTTCTTTAAACAAGTTGTATTTTCCTTTAATTTTCTAAGCATTTAATATCCCCTCGAAGTTTTTCATAATACTAAATAACTAAACAACTTTTCTTTAATTTGAATAGAATTCTCAAATCAGTCACTAGTGTGCAAAACAAGAACAAGGTGCCCGCTGGGTGCTGTTTTTCAACTTTTTACCGCAGTTGGAATTTAAAATAATCCAGATTTGTCGAGAAATAAGCAGTTCTAGAAACATTGGTGAGCACTGCTTGAACTACAGCAAAGCAGTTCAAAATAATAACGTATTCAGCCATTTCGTTAGTTTTGAATAAAATTGATTAAATGGTCAAAAAGTACTACAATTAAATTTTTCGACGCATTTTATAATTATTGGAGCAATATATTTTAAATTAACGTTATTTTACCAATAAAAATTTTAGAGGCTCTGGAGAATCTGAATCGTGCTCTGGAACTCGCGTCTGAACAACAAGCGCGTACCAAATGCCACGCCCACTGTCAGCGTGGCGTATTGCACAGGAAAAGGGAAAACTTGGATGCAGCACGAGCGGACTTCGAGGCTGCTGCTGTGCTCGGTAGTAAATTTGCACGGGAACAGGTGAGTGATAATACGTAAACGATTATGCAGACCATTTCTTATTCTCCGTGTGGAAAAAGGAGCAAATATTTTGGCAGTGAAGTGTTTGATTAACCTTTACAAACATCTCTTCTTCTTTTCTCCATGTTTTAGTTGGTGGAAATTAATCCATTTGCGGCGCTCTGTAACCAAATGCTGCTGCAAGCCTTCGATCAGCTGAAATGAAATCCCTTGCAGGTTGGCTTTGATTTAACTAAAAGGCGAACGAGCGCTCGTTAACATAAATAAAAATTAATTAAGCTCAAGACGCGTCATTTTATGCGATAAGCGACAGCAAAAGCAACCGGTGGCGGTGCCGCATTATGTGGCAAGCTGCAAATTCGAGAAGCGAATTCACATAAAAAGTGGCACGTGGAACGCACCAGGCAACAGGCAGAAGCACAGGGCAAAGACACGGGAGTCGTGAGCTCTCGGGGGCCAATATACGAGTTCGAGCTGAGCAGCGGCAAAAACGAAAACAGTTATTAAATGCAGCAGGCCAGGCCGACTAGCGGCTTGTCAGATTGCAGCAGGCTGTAGCTGTATCTTCGCTTGTGGCTTGTGGCTGTTGTTGTGCCTCTGACTGACTGACTGTGGATTCACCGTCAGACCCGCTCCTCAGTTTTCAGATCTCAGTTGCCAGTTGCCAGTTGCCAGTTGCCAGTTTTGTCGAGCGACGACGACCGCAAGCTAAATTAAAATAAACGAAAGTGGTTTACGCAGGATAACGAGCAACATGGGGAGACCCAGAAAGGGAAAGGGGAAAGGGAGAGGGAAAGAGAAGAGAGGCTCTGGGATTTTTGCAAACGGCGTGCGGTTTCTTGGCACGAGCAATTTAAGCTGCAACTACAGATACAGATACATCTTGAACTACAGATCCTGCGCCATCCACACATGTAAGCGCGCCAAGCTTAACAGTTAAGCTTAAGAGATGGTAACGACGAGGGCGACGATTTGGGCCTGGTCCAAGAGCATGCTCCGACCTGACCGCCTGCTGTTGTAAGCGGCCTTTGCTTTTGTGTGCGACCTGCAACGATTGCGGTCAAAAGACGCGCGTCCTGCTCAGCTACTGCTACTGCTGAAGGAGCAGGTGCAGCGAACAGCGGCATAACGAACACAACCAAATACTCGTACATACATGACGTTGAGGTAGAAATACTAAATAAAAAACAAACAACAAAAAAATGAGCAGAAGATACACTCCAATGCGAATGCAAGTCGAACATAAGAGATACTCGTATTCGTAGATGCGCGACCTAAAGTCCTTCTAGACCAAACACGAGGGTTGCATTGTCAGATAGCGACCCTCAGCCAGCAATTTTTGATTGATCTCTTGCAGTTGGAGCTGCCCATAGAAATGCCCATGCTCTTGCTCATACTCGTATCCATACTCGCAAGTAAGCATTTATTTATGTATATGTAATGAGCGCATGCGCAAGCAGTTTTTGGAGGAAGGAGGAAGTCGCTTGAGCGTAGGTAGGTCGACAACAAACAGCAACAGCAGCAACAACAACAGCAGCAAGATCCTGCGTATCCTGCGTCAGTTGTGCTGAAGCCGCAGCAAAAAGAACGCCATATGTTTCACTTGAACTGCAGGCAAGCGCAGGCAGCTAAATCATTATCCTTACAGTAAGGCTGCTGCTGTTGTTGCTGTTGTTGCTGTTGCTCCCTTTCATCATTATGATGTTCATCATCAGCTTTATCCCCAACTCGGAGCGGAACTAAATGCCAATCTTGACCATGCCGGAACTGTAATTTGATCGAAAGAAACAACAGATAGACATTAGATAGCATCTCATAAGTTTTCTTCCTGCCAAATTATAAACTAAGCCTTGCCTCTGAGCCAGCCTAGAATAAGATTCTTCCCTTGGGTTATTCACCCTCAGCTCGGCTCAACAGTTGCATTTCTTTCCTCTCCTGTGTCCTTTTTTCCCTACTCCCTTTTGTTGCTCATTTTTCTTGCTTCTCTTCTTTTGTTGTTGCTGCTGCTGCTGTTGTTCGAGTATTTGGCATTGTGTACCTGGATCGGGGCGCGTGCCTGCTGTCGTCGTTGAGCCATGGACTCTGACTCTGGGCTCTGACTCTGGCTCGGTTTTGGCCAACACATGACGCCGCATGTTGTCGCTGCCTCTTCGCCCCTTCGATCACTCGACGTTCTCGTACATCCAGTTTTTCTTTCTTTTTTTATTGTTCCACTAAAGGACTCCTTGCACCAACTGTAATTCAGGTTTCTTTATGCAAATATTATGATCGCACCGAGGACAGCATCGAAGTATCAATGAAAAGATGCTATAATTGACCGAATAACCAAAATCAACTGATGAGATGTGGTCGTGCACAGCTACAAATATGACCCCTTTCAGCTAACTGATTCGATTCGACTCAGGTCAATAAACATGTTGTCAAGTTGAACAGAAGTTTCAAGAATGCAATAAGCAACACATTGAAGGAGAACTCTTCTTCTTTAGTCATTATTCATTTATTTTGATTAATTTTTATTTAGCTTAGCTATTCTTCCGTTTAATAATGAGCGAAATCTAGACATATAATATCATAAGACAACAATAAGGCAGAAAATCTATCGACTTAGTTAAAACGTAGCCTTCTTCTATTATAAAAAGACCACATGCTTTTTTTTAAATTCTCCACTTGAAATTTTATAGTTCGAACTTATACAAGAATAGCGAAAGTTTATAGAAAGTAATTAAAAAAATTTATTTTTTCATTCTAAGGTCAAGTGTTTTGGAAATCCATAAATTATGTATCTTATCTTTTTGTTTGTAAGTCTTACTTACAAAAAGAAAGTTTTCCAAAATCAGCGACAAGTTATTTATTCTATTTAAAATTATTGAAAATGACAAAATAGGACAACTTCGACATTTGAAGATTCATGAAAAGTATTCTGAAATAAGACTTACGAGTTTTAGCTGATTTTTATAAATAAAATTGAGAAGTAACTTTTATTTTTCAGTTTTACAATAATAATAGAAAAACTGGTTTTATTTTTAACTTATATTTAAAAGTTATACCCTAACAATACAACTTAAAAATAAAATTGCAAATAAAAGTTGAATTGAAATATCTTCTAAAGGGGATCTAAATCCAATCATATATATTTAATCATATATATTTAATAACTCATAAAATATAATACATCAATTATTAATTAAAAAAACTGCAATAAATAATAAGGAATGTTCTAAAGCTGAAAAAAATAAATTAGTATTGGACCAAAAATTTGAAAGTAAACTAGAATTAGTGCTATTTAAAAATTTAAATCTTAAAGTATGAAAGATTGTGGGAATTCTTCAGGAATGCACTAAAAATTCTTTAAAGAATACACATTTTATTTATTGAATATTTAATTTTTGCATATGCTTAGAATATGCAAGCTTAAAATCTTTGTAACTGTTTTATGTTTGTCAAGAACAGCCAGATCTAATTGCCATATAGGCCCAGCAAGTAGGCCCATAAATCATCCAGGCAGTTTCTTGGCAGACTCCGTCCGTCCAGTTCCATGTTCAAGCAAAACGCGTTGACATTTATGAATTGCTAGGCAATTTACACGACAGGCCTGAGACACCCGCGTAACGCTGAGAGCGAGCGAGTGAGAGAGATAGCGAGTGGGGGAGAGAGAGAGCGAGCGAGCGAGGGAGTAGCTGCGCCTGGTCCAAACTGGTCTGCAATTTACACTAGCAAACAAAGCGCGTCTGGCGCCGCCATCCGCCATCCATTCGCCGTCCATCCGCCACGTCATCCACGTCGCTGGCTCATGAATGGGCCGCTAAATCAAGCAATTATGAGAGCCTTTGTCGCAAGCTCCAAAACATATGCAAATTAGAGCGGCCAACAATCGTTATGAAGATGCGAGCAGACGCTGTAGATGCAACAGAGAAATTCGAGAGGCAGTCGGGAAGTTGGCAGAGAAGAAGCCGGCAACGGAGGGAAGAAGAGAAATCTGTTCAGTTCAATGAATTGATTTTCTATGGGCATCGCTGACACTGACTTACGCGATTGCAGCGGCAACGACAACGAGCGCCTAGTTTATCGCCCGCCCAGCTACAGGCCAGAGATTGAGACTGCGACAGGGCTACAACTGCAACAACAACTACAACTACAACTAGGACAGGAACTGCAACTGCAACTGCAACTGCAACTGAAACTGAAACTAAGACTGGTAGCATATGCAAAGCGACCGCCAAGTCAAGCCGCTGTGATCGGGTCTCGTTTTGGTGCCGCAAAGCCGCAAAGTCGCTGCGTAGAGCAGCACGCCACATTTCAATGATAAATGTTCAAAGAGCTACCAGGTCCCAGACTGAATAGCTGGATAGGTGGATAGCTGGATACTTGTATAGTTGTATAGCTGGATAGTTGGCTGGATAACTGGCACTGCGATTGCTCTTGGCCTGCGCTATATTGGGTAAATTGTTTTATTGCAGTTCAATTGTTGGGCCTGGCTTCGCTTCGCTTCTTGGGGTTGTCAAGCGGCGGTGCTCCTTGGAGGTCCCCCAAACAGTAGCTCAAGTCACATTTAGTACACTTTGCCCAGAGTTGACTGATAATTGCGGGAAGTTTGTAACATTACGGGAAAATAGAATTGTAATGCACGCAAGTCACAGATTACAATTAGGCACTGAAGTCATACAACACATATTTTTGAAACTAGGAATTAAATTCTATAAGACGCTCATATGACATTGAAACCCAAATAAACAAATCCTCAAATACCTAAGATGTCTTTTGCTTTCGAATATCTGATTTATATTTATGTTAAGACTTTCAAGTATTTATTAAGACTACAGATAAGACTGATGATTATTTTAGAACTGACATTCTGAATAATGCTGGTTAGTGTATTCAATCCTCTGTAGCTGGCAAAGAGTCCCTTTCTTATTTATATCTTTGCATCTTTAGTTCGCCGGGAAGCTGCATCTCTCTCATGTGTCTAACCGTATGCGGAGATTATGGCATCATTTAGACTCTTGTGAAATGTTAATAAATGGCTTATCTGCTCGTGCGGCGACATGTGTTTGGCTTAATTGTGTCAGCGTGTGGGTTGCCATTTGGAAAGTCACCATCGAGACCATCGAGAGCCAGCCACTGAACTTTCGCACAGCCTTAAATGGTCAAAATACTTGGCTTGGTCAATTGCTCCCTGCCGCAGTCGCAGTTGCAGCAGCGACGACAGCGGCTGCTAATTACGACAAACAGCAGCAACTGTCAGAGATTTGTGCGAGCGAACTGGCAGTCCCAGTCCCAGTCTCAGTCTCAGTCTCAGTCCCAGTTCAAATCGAAATCCCCGGTCTTAGACCAGGCTGAGACTTAACCCGAAATGCGGCAGAGTCGGTGCCTTATTTGTAGCAAATTGTTTGTGGCGCCAGCGTAACAACAAAACAAATGCAGACCCAGTCCGCAGTTCAACAATCCTAACAAGCTCCCAAGTTACAATAACTACAACTACAATTACAACTACAACTAATACAACATGCCCGTAGAGGTCGAGTGAGAAGTCCGGGCCATTTGTAAGCCTTCCCCAAAAAGGCAGCATTGGAATTCAATCTTAAAGCCATTTGCAATTAATATCAAATGCAATTGAAATAAATTTAGCGAGAAATGCGAAGTCACCTACAGCATTGACAAAGCCCTGCTACTGTCTTACTCCCTCCCCCATCCCCATCCGTGTCCCCATCCCCAATCTCATATACAGACCAAACCCAATTCCAGCTTCAGCTCAACTCCAATCCAATTCCAATTTCTGTGCTTGTTGTGAGTCGCTGATTTTCATCATGCGTTGGGGGAGCAGCCACTGCAGGAGATCGGGGCAGAGTGGAGCAGCTTTCGCCTGGTTGTGGCTCTGTGGTGGTCAGTGGGCAACTTCAACCTTTTGGCTTTGGGCTAATCGCCATCGTATTCCTAGCTCCATTCGCTCTCTCCCTCGCTCAACAATAATTTTTATCAATTTTGTTTTATAATTGTGCGCAGCTGAACTGTTTGCGGAGGGACAACAACAATAGGCACAGCCTGAGCACAAAAAGTGTGACCAAAAGAAAGCCAAAATAAAAGACATGTACATGTATAAAAAATTCAAAAAACACCCTTTCACAGTCCCACTGGACAAAGACAATAGTTGTATCAATTTTGTGATATAATATAATAATAATAAAATCAATGAAGTAAATGATTAAAAACAAAATCATTTTGATTTTCATATACTTTATTCTTAATTTTTTTATGAGGTAAATTAGTTTTATTCATTTATGTATCTTCTTTAGCATCTAATGAAATATTTAATTTATCTATTAAATTAATATTAATTTCATTTTTTCTTTTAATAATTTTTATAATATTTTCTTTTTTAATGGATACATTGAGTTCTTGATCAGCAGCATCAGCCGATTTGATTGAACAATATTCGACTATATCAATAACTATCTCTGAGATTATGAGAGTTAGGGCAACCGAATTTTTTACACAGATTTCTATGAACTTAATGGTTTGATTACAAGAAATCGAATCTGGTCACACTGCACGGTTGTCCTACTCAGCTTGGGTCAACAGTAAACTACGCAGATTTCATTGTTCGCAGCTCGCCATCAGCATCAGCAACAACAACAAAAGTAAACAACAACAGCATGTAAATGTCCGTCTTGTTGTTTGTTTGTGTGTGTCTGCTGGCCAAGTGGCCAACTGTCGAGCCTAGAGCTGCTGCTGCCAACGGCTGGCTCTCTGTCTGCTCAGGAGGCTTGTTGCTGTTGTCTTAAATTAATACCAAATTGTCAACGTTTGCGAAAAGCTGCAAGCCGCACCAACGCCACATGATAAGGCGAAGACCAAGACCCAGGCCCAGGCCCAGGCCAAGAGCAAAACCAGGTCCAGGTCCAGGCTAGACCTGGGCTACATGCGGCGCTGTGGCAATAGCTGATGTTGTTGCTGTTGCTGTTGCTGCTGCTGCTGCTGCGCATGCGTTTTGGGATCTACGTCGACGAGTGGCTGCTTTGGATGCTTTGTTTGTGGCTTTCGCCTCGGCGAGCTGCTCGTTTTGGTCTCGCTTGGTCTAAGGTCTTCGATGGTCGTCAATTGATAGCCAGATTTGTGCAATTATCATTTTAATAATTGCCAACAATCTGCACGATATGAACCGTCGCTGCAACTGCAACTGCGGTCGGGGACGACTGGGCCAGGACCCATTTAGATTCAGTTGGTGGACAGTGGACAGCGCACTGTGTTCTCTCTTCCCCCTCCCCTCTATCTCCACCCTCTCTCTCTCTTTCTCTCTGGTCGTGCTCATAACCAGTAGCCAGCGCCTTTTTGCATTCGTTAGCTAGGGCACATCTACATAATAATAAATTTATTACAGATTTCCGTCTGATTTGTTGTTAAGAATTTGTAAGTCGCCAAGGCGGAAAGAGTAAACTGCTAGCACCCACTGTGAGACAAATAGAAGGCACTTAAAAGGCTGGCCACTTAAAAGATGACGGCGGATTGTACGATAAATCAGTGAAGATTGCGACTGTGCGTACGGCAGAAGCAGAAAATGCCAAATCGGAATTAACAAGGAATTCCAGAATCTGTAATCGAGTTCATGCTAAATACCACTCATTAAAGTATAAAATCATAACTTCGATTAAAACATAATTAGTTGTCAAAAAGTTTGAAAATTTACAGTCTGTTTGGTTTGCTAATATGTGAAATAAACCAAATTTATATTGTGTCTTAAAACTTAATGTTCAAAAGATTTGTATGGTTCAATATAATTTAAATGTTAAGTATATGTTTCAGTTGCTTATGAACAAATTTGTGAAACTGGCCATAACTTTTATTGCATAGATCTTATTTAAATACTTGATAATTAAATACAAAAAATGTTTATGCGAAATATATATCGTTTGGTCAATAGTATTGATCAATCGATGTCATAATTTTAATAACAAACTCTTTTATCATCTGGGATCAAAAACGATAACGATGGAGAAATTAAAAATAACAGAAATGAAATTCTTGACAATCTTAACTCGATAACTTAACATTAAATCGTAACTTTATCACACAGATTTTCAATTAAAATTTTTTATTGAATTTCCAAATTGCGAAATATAATTAAAAAACGGCTTTAAGAGCAAAGCTATATAAATTAATCCTGATATTCATAATAAGAAATATACTAATAATCATTTGAAAATTTCATTGTGATCAACGTTAATATGAATCTCTTACGAATCACAATAGAGGATCCAGAGAGATTCATATCATAAACCTCTAAACAATGTTGACATCCAATGGGATATCAATGTCAAGCGTTGAGCACAAATCAAATTCAGTTCAATTGGTCTAACGGTCACAGAAAGCAAAGACTTGGTCGCAACTGAATACTCACCTCCACCATTCAGGCAAGCGTTCGGGTAAGCGACACCAACACACGAATAGCGCGCAAAGACAAACCCGTTTTGCCGGCCAGGCCAAGAGGCCGGGAAGGCAACGCCCACATTTCGGTGCTGGGCCAATCAGCAGCGAGCCCGCGTCACACCACGAGCCAAGTTGCCAAGTGGCGAAGTGGCCAAGTGTAGAGGCATTCGAGGTGTAGGCAACAAGCAAAAACAGAAGCAAATGCGGGATTTGTTTTTGTTTGACAAAGACCCAAAGAGACGCAGCAGAGCGCAAGCCAAACAAAGCTGAGGGTTTAACTGGGAATGGGAATGGGAATGGGAATGAGAACGTGTCGTACTCGTAAATAAAAGACAACCGATAAAAATGGAAAATGGAAAAACGGGAAAAGAACAAAATGGATATTGTTTACGATTCAGTCAGTTGTGCTTTTACCTGTGCCACTCGCGAGTCGCGACTGCGCATATCAAATGATGATGGATGGGCGCGCGACTGGCATAAGGTGAATCCGTTACGAAAACCGTTCCCAGCGACCCGTCAACCCTCGGTGGAAGAGGGCTCTCCGAGGCACGCGCTCTACGTTCTTTGCTCTCTGAAGCGCAACGAGGGCGATCATCCAGGCAGTCAAGCAACAAACCATCAGCCCTCATCGTAGTTATAATGAATGACCAGCAGGGCTGATATACTAGCTGGAGAGCGACATAAACCCCATTGGGTTTTATGCATGTCTCCGGCATGCTTCGGTAGAGACCTATTGTGGCTTGTGGCACGCTCGTGTCTTGGAATGTCTTCGGGGGTGATCACTAGCCTGGTACTCGTATCACTCCCCGTTCGCTGACTGGCTGACTGACTGACGCTATGTGACTGATGTAATGCCGTGCACATGTCCTTCGAATGCATGCAAAGGCGTTCGAGGAAAGTGCGCCAAACGTAAAGGAAAGACAAGGAACAGAACAGGATCGTTAAATGGATAACAGTCGCCAGAAGTGTGCCCGCGTTTTCTTGCGGCCACCAGGCGTAACCTAGGCAGGTGTGGGTCATAGCAAGATAAACTGGAAATTACTTAGCACGAGAGGCGACCAAGCGCGACAGGGGAAAAACAGAAGGCAATGATCAGGACGACAATTCAGGGAGTGATCAGGACGAGCGACTAAGGAAACACGATCAATCCAACACATACACTTACAAATGAAAAGGTGCATCCGAAGAAATGAAATGCGGACCAGCGACAGGTGATTGTCTATGATTTTTAATTGGTTTTGGAGTTCTTTTTTCCTTCCTACTCGTATATGCTAAACAATAATTTTTAAATTTAAGCATGAAATTCTAATAAAATATGATTTATATACCACAAATATATTATTAAGATTTATATGATTTTTTCCAACGTAATTGATTGATGCTATAATGTTGCTGAAATTTTAATCGATTATAATTTTCGATTAATGATAAATTACTTTTTAAAACAATAAATAATTAATGTTTTCATTTATTGTTTTTTAAAGTTATTTATCATTAATTAAAAGTACACTTTTCAAGAATTATTAATTCTAATGGGTGAGATGAATAGATGAGAGCCAATTTTAAGGTTCTGCTTTGATTAAAACTAAAAACGAGAAAAGATTTTTAACTTTTAGCTCAACTAATTCAGAACTGTTAAGTAGACGGCATATAAAATGGTCTGTATAAGTTTTATTAAAGCTATTTTATTAATGTTAAATTTAATGACTTAATAAAATTAAACTGAATTCAGCTTAATTTAAATTTTAGATTTGGATTGTATGTTCTTACTGATGTAAAAATACATCCAAAAATCCACAAACCGATTTTCACGGAAGCGATATTCAAGTTCTTTAATACGCTCAATTCTATTTTGGATATCAATCCAGTTTAAATAAAATTCAACTTTCATGAAAAATCGAAAACTCACTGTAGTTTGTTCATCGTAGTTCATCTGAGGAATTAAGTTCAATAATATTGAGAGAAGGTGATAAAATCTTTAAGCTTGCGATTAAATTTATTGAATTTTCGGCAAGGTTAAGGGGAGGAAAAATTAAGTTGTTTAAGAATCGATATCTTGAATCAAAAAAATATTTTTCCGAAGTAAGTCAATATTTTTGGTTTTCTCTTTATTAGATTTAAAATCTGTCCTAGGGGACAATCCTTAAATTGTCTGGATTTGAACTTTAGCGGTTCATTTCTTGAAATTGGCGTTATGGGAATCAAACCCCAGCTATTTAGACAACCACCGAGTTAAATTAGAACGCAAAATGAACAAAGATCAAAAACCATGGTCAAAATGACATTCCGTTTCAAAATCTGTTCAGTTTTGAAAAAGTTATAAAGCTTGAAATTGGTCACACCCTTGAGCAAGCCACTACATAAGTAAAAACTTTTGTTCATTTTGGCATGATTTATAAAAAAAATATGTATCGTCTCAGAATCAAGTTGAAAGCGTTGTTTTATGGTAATTATGACAAAAAATGTTGATTGCAAGTAAAAACTAGAGATTTAAAATTTATAAAATGGTTGATGAATCAAAGTGGGTACCCTGTGCTTAAAAATCGCATTCTAGAAGCAAAAAAATGTTTTTAACGAAATTAAGAATAGTTAAATGCCAAACCATGATCAACATGTCTTTTGACAACACGCTTTATTTTTTGCCGATTTTTACATTTTGATATTAAACTCGATATTTTAAGTAAAAAATAAAAGTATATGATAATCCAATACTGTTAATATTATTATATGCTAGAATGTAATTTGTATATATATGTTTTTTGAGCATTTGCTAATCTGCTCATTTGTCTATAAGAGAGTATACCCAAAAAACTCTCACACCCTCGGATCAGATCACTGTTTGCCACATTCTCACCCCCGACAGTCGTTGTAAATATCCTTCGGCTGTTTCGATTGAGCAGGCATGCAACTCTTAGCTGAGTCACAATCCCAATCCCAGAGCTGGCCAACAGTTGGTGTCAGTAGGACCAACAACAACAACAACAACATCAGTAGCTGCAACATCAACTGTAACAGTTACATTACGCAAAAAGGACAGCGGGACGAAGGCAGCAAAGCAATAACAAAAACAAAAACAACAGCAAACGCCCGCCAAACTTTAACTGCATACCAATTAGTTGAGAAACGCGTGCTGCCAACAACAACAACAACAACAACAGCCAGGAACAGCAGCAACAACAGCAACATAAGCTGCGCACGATCAAAGTAACTGATAGCGAGGAGAACAAGAGAGGATAGCAGCAAAAGGAGAAGGGAAAACGCTGGCGCTGCGTAACTGTGTGTCTTGACCCTTACAACATGCAGGACAACAACAACAAGAACAATAACAGCGGCAACGGCAACAGCCGCCAACTGCTGCCAAAGGTGAAAAACCAGAGTTGGCAACACGAGCACACACATACTTACACACACATAAGCACACTCACATACTCACAGAGCCAGAGACAAAAAGGGCTCAAGAGCCACCACTAAGTTCAACATTGAAGCACCAATACGAATGTAATGAGGGTTCGTTTTGATTCGGCTTACACGCACACACACTAACTCAAATACACTCACACACACACACAGAGACAGAGCCTCGATTTTCGGCCAAGTTGCAGTCGTCGTTGTCGTTGGTAGTTGGTAGCTGCCTCGCTTCACCGTTGGCTCAATTTAGAACCGCACAATCGGCCAAAGATTCAGTCAGGTGCGAAGCACCGAGCGATACAGACGTGTTCGTCTCTCAGTGAGCCAAGTTTTGACTTTACCAGATCAGTTACCAAAAAAGAGCAACACATATTCGTAATAGAGCCTCAGTTACAAATTGACCGAAAAACAAACAAATACACAAATTCCATTTGTGAATAATATATTTCCGCGCGTGTTGTTGAAATTTATAAGAAAAGATTGCAAGTCTGGCTACTGTTGGCCTCTCAGCCGAATTGTGAATAAAGTGCACTTTGTGGGCACTCCAAAGAGCCAGTGTTCAAATCCCAAAATGAATCATTTGTCGCCCCCACCATCGCCGCACTCGCAGCCAAGTCCAGCGGGCTACGCGGGTCCATCTCTCGATAAGCAGTGGATGCAGAGAGCCTCAGCTTTCAATACTGTGATTGCGTCTGCAGCGGCACAGAAATTGAATAATCGAGGTGAGTGTAATTCATCCCATCAACAGGGGTTTCAAATACCCTCCAGAAGCTCATAGATTTCCTTGAGTAACTCAAGGATTAGTCAACTGATCGAATTCTACAAAAGATACAAAAGTATCTTAGCCCTGGGAAATAAAATTCAATAAATTCAGAAAACCCGTCGAATTAAAGTTTATCGAAATAATGGCAATATGATATACAAAGCATGAAGATCTCTTTAACTAGTTAAGTGATTGGTGGATGTACGAATGCTAAATTGGCGCAAAAAGAATTTTGGCTCTAGAAAATAATATATCTCCATAACAAGAATAAATTGAAAATCAATTTGAATGTGTTTGGCAATTATTTATTTATTGATTTTTTTATCCAGCAAATAAAATAACTCAACAATAAGTATGAGTGATCTATCACTCGACTTCAGCTTTACGGATATTAAGGATTCGTTGATCAGAAGATGCAATAGTATTTAAGTTTTAGCATGTAAAAGTATTTTAGTAATTTAACTCAATTATGAGTATTAATCTTGGACTTAAATCTAATAGATATGTTTGCGATTTTTGTGCTGCCCTTACAGATCTACCCTTCCTGTACAATCCTCTGCTCTACTCCAGCGCTCTGCTCTGGCCACAGTTTCTGCTCTCCTCGGCCTCTGCTCTGGGCACGCCCCTGACGCCCATGACACCGAAATCGCCTGCCTCCGTTATACTGAACCAAAGGGATCGCGACTTTGCGCTGACGCCAGAGAAGGAGCAGGAGCAACAGCTCATCGGCAGCAAGCAGTTGTTGCTGCAACAGGACGAGGACATGCCACTGAATCTGAGCACCAAGCAGCGTTCAATTGCTGACTCCGATCAGGATCAGGATAATGACCACAACAGCAGCAGCAGCAGTGGAAGCCTGAGCGGAGGGAGTCTCAGTGACGCCGAGCAGCCGCTGCAGCTGAGCACGCTGAGCAATGCCACGCCCCCGCCCTTGAGAGCAGTGAATCTGAAGACAGCCAATGCAGCTACTCCACAACAGCGTCGATCCCAGGGCAACATCATCTGGTCGCCAGCCTCCATGTGCGAGCGCTCCACGCGAATCGAGGCCACGGCGATGTCGGCGGAAGAGGACGAGGAGCAGCATGTGGATCCCATAGTGCGCAAGTTTAAGTACGAGCGTCGCTCGGCAGCCTCGATATCGTCGCTGTCGTCGCTGCAGTCGCCGCTTTCCTCGCTGACGCCCAAGACAACAGTCGGGCAGGATCTGGACTTTGAGACCGCTCAGCAGCAGCTGTACGCGCATCGCAGTGCTTTCATGGCCGGCCTCACTGGCAACAATCTGGAGTTGTTCACGCAGCACCTGAAGACGCAGCAACAACAGCAACAGCAGCAGCAGCAACAACAGCAGCAGCATCAGGTTAAAGCCGAAAACGAACAGGATAACAACAACCGTTCGGCAGCGGCTCTCATGGGACTTGTGGCAGCAGCCGAGTTTGGCTATATGCGTAATCAACACCAGCAACAGCAGAAACACACGACCCAGCAACAGCAGCAGCAACAGCAGCAACAACAGTTGCATCAACAGCAGCAGCAACATCCTGACTCGACAGCCACAGATGTTGCACGTCGCTCGTCCTCCTCATCATCGTATCAAGGCGAGTGCGAGGAGAAGCGCAGTGGAAGAAATTTTCAGGTAAGCAGACGGGAAGTCAACTTTTTTTCGGTTTTTACTGTCTTGAGTTGAATCAGAGTGGAAGCTGAAGCTAACGGAAGTGCAGAGGATACCTGATAAACCTAAACTATTCTTACCTGACTTCTCTTCAGCTTTCAAATTGCCTTGTCAAATCTTAGAATTACATTTTTTAGAAAATCTCTAGATTGTCAAAGACTTGTCCTTGCCACTAATTACTCTATCACGTGACAGCAGAACAACCCCTTGCTAAACCCTTCCTCCCTTCTGGGAAGCCCCATAAATTGCATAAGACTACTCGAACATACAATGTTATTCGAATCGGTTGCATTGCGTGTCTTACAATTCCCCCGTGTTAATTGTTTCATATTTTGAAGGTCCTGTCGCGTTTTAATTGCCCATCGCAATCGCTATCAATAGATGGACGCTCGATACGACCGATTCCGACCACCCATTTCAATTTAGAAAAGTGGCACAGCAAATACTCGCACTCGTATTCCGTAATATAATAAAGAAAACAAACTAAACTCTTCTATGGAAATTCAATTAAGCACAATCGAAATCACGCAATTAGTTAATCAAATAATTTTGATTATATTCTGATGGCTAGGGGTACAGGGGTGTCTCCTGAAGATTTATGTTTTGGCCCAATCATAATTGTCATTTTGTTAAAGGCCTCTTAAATATTTTCTGCCACATTAGCCACACGACAGGGACACACGACCACGACTGAACTCAAACTTGAACTCGAGCTCGAGCTCGACCCGAATCCGAGCCCGATATCGATACCGAAGTTGGGTCGAGGGGTATGTTCATGCCCTGACTACCCCCGTTGTCAGTTTTTGTTTATATCAAAGGCACTTCAACACCCGCGTCGGGCAACTTTGTTTCTTTTTTCACACATTTAATGCAGCGGGGTCGGGGGCTCGTTTTGGGTGAAATGCGATACCCTCGAAGGGTTTCCAGGGCATGGACATATGGTCGAAACAGTTGCTCAAGTCCTTGACGCAGGCGCAGACTTTACTTATGAGTGTCTTACACTTTTTTATACGACTTGGACTCGCGTTTTTGTAAGTCTTTACATCTGTTGTTGAATTTGGTGTGTGGTGTGAGGCCCACCCGGTCAGCATTGAGTCTGGGTTTGGAATTGGAATTGGAATTGGGTCTTGGCTCTTGGCTCTTGGCTCTTGGCTCTGACTCACGTTGGGGTTTCTACGCCCGAGTTTTGCCAACTTCCGTTTTGGTTCGACTTGAGCAAATTGACATTATGGCTCAGACTAAATGTAACAATGGGGCAACTAATTGGGCCTCCGGATAGCCCCATGGATACCAAGCGATATCCAATGCATTGCACAAATAGAAAATCCCAAAACGGAGAAAAATCAACAACAACAACAAATTAAATACAAAACAAAAAAGAATACAGTCAGAGAAAGAAATTGTTGTTTCGAGCAACGAGAGCACTTGTGTCAATTTACAATATGCGTAGGTTTTCGAAAGGTTTTTCTCATTTAAGTATGTATCATTATTGTTGTTATAAATGTCACACACGTAGCATTCGATTGCTAGGCCAGGCCAGCTCAACTTGGCTATGGGATTGAGTTGTGTCAATACGGGAGCGACAATGTTTAGATACTTGCATGTTGCAGCAACACAAACTGTACAAACATTTAATCTCGCTGCGAAGATGTTACAATCCCCAGTCTACAGTCCCCATTTCCCTTTCCCTTTCTCCGTTCTCCGTTCTCCACTCTCCAGTCCATAGTGCATGTCCACAGTCCTCGGACGAGAATGCCCAACAGCTGTGTTTGGCCTACAAATATTAATATCCAACCTTAGCTCCATCATGTCTTTTGTTATACGAATATGTGGAGAAATGAGCTCTACTTGAGATTTAGCATTTAGTATTTAGCATTTAGCATTGAGCTGATCTTGTATTTACTTAGCTGTTTCTTAAAAATAAACGCAAAAATTATTATAATACTCATGTTGATGATATGGGGCCCGATCCGATCCGATCCAATCCGACTCGACCCGCATCCCAACCCATTGCGTCCCCCTGGTAGTCCGAATGGCACATGCCAATTTTTTACCGCCTCCCACCCATGGGGTTTTACCTAAAGTTTATCCTATCACCTGGCGACAAATATTTGCCCACTCACAAATCTAGTTTAATTCATAAGTATTTAGCACACACATTTCTATGTTGTTTGAGATTTTATTTGCCACGACTTTCTGTACATTGTTTCAGTTGTTGTCTCGGTTTCAATTTCAAATTCGGCTTCAGGCTGTCTAAACAAGAGAGTTTTTTGGGGCTAGAGTTGGGATTATTGTGACTTGTTCTGAATAAATATTTAACGTGTTCCAATTCGGATTCTTTTCTTTCTCTTGCAGTGTAAACAATGCGGCAAGTCGTTCAAGCGCTCCTCAACATTATCCACACATCTGCTAATACACAGCGATACTCGGCCATATCCCTGTCAGTACTGTGGCAAGCGATTCCATCAGAAGTCCGACATGAAGAAGCACACCTACATCCATACGGGTAAGTTGAATGAGCTCTCTCTCTCTCTCTCTCTCTTCGCCTTTTTCTCCCGTGATCAGACTGACTAATTAGCATATTTGATAAGCAGGTTGTGGTTCTGTTTGGGAGGGGGTTCAAATGAATTGGCACAGTTGTTGACCCACATGAAATACTCGCAGACTTTGACGAGTGCTGAAAATATTCCATCTTATTTGATCCAACAGTAAAAAGTAGGTTTTGAGTTAAATACATTTTTAGTTATGGAAAGCAATTTAAGACTCTGTTCTGGGTCAACAGTTTTATGACAACCGTCAACAGGTTTATGAATTAAGTCACCCTCATGTGATTTGCGCCACCCTCATTTGTGAATCGAAACCATTTAAATCAGCGAGTGTTTTAGATGCTTATCTGCTTTCAATTTGTCTAATTGCTGAAAAAGACACGTGCTATGTCACAATTCACAGACTGACTGTATTTTCATTATGTTAATTGTTTTATTGATTTCAACTCCTCTCTCCTCCTCTGATTGCAGGTGAGAAGCCCCATAAATGCACCGTCTGCCTGAAAGCATTCAGCCAAAGCTCCAATCTGATCACGCACATGCGCAAGCACACGGGATACAAGCCCTTCGGATGCGGCCTCTGCGATCAATCCTTCCAGCGCAAGGTGGATCTGCGGCGTCATCGGGAGAGTCGCCACGAGGAGGCAGCTGGCGCTCTGACGCCGCCTCCTCTCATCAAGATGGAGGTCAGCAGCAGCAGTTGTTGAAATGGATCGATAGACCAATCGATAGATTCGTAGCTCGTAGTAAATGAGACACCCGAGACCCAGTGGGATTACCCGAAACCAGTTCACCAAGTTGGCCCGCCTGCAAATGCAAAGTCGTCTAAGTCGTCGCTATGAAGCCAAAGTTTGTTTTTGTTTAGGCATCCAAAATATTGTTAAGGGAATCGAAAGATCATTTCTCCCACTCTAGTTGTTTGAGATACTTAGGATATTTGCTCAATTCTAGATATAAGCTCTGTATATACTGACGAAAAAACACAAGACTTTCTATTAAAACTTAAGCTAGCATAAATTAAATATTGCCTAAATCTAAGCTAACATAATTTATTGAATACTTAATGTTTTTTTATTAACTTTTGAGTTTGTTTCATCCCAATTACCAAATTCCAAATTGGCCTAGTAAAAAGCAAAGAAAACGCAGCTAAAAGTACCAAAGACTACAACAACAACAAAGAACACTTGGCAAAAAGCGTAACTAAACCTGTCAAAATTTTTGTCTGTCCTTATGTTAAATTTATATAAATAAATATTTATTTTTAAATGCATTCTTTAAGTCTAATTAGAAATGTCGCCTATTTATACGCATTATCTTTATAGTTTTATAATTTTAAATATTATATAATTTATAAATTAATTTCTTTGTATTTAGATATATTTTATTAGTTTTATTGTTTGGCAAAAATAAAGTTCAAAGCTAAAGAAAATCTCATGTTTTATTAATGCAAATTAGTTTGTTTTCAGAATGAATTTGGAATAGAAAAAGAAAGACTTTTCGCCTGCATTAGAATATTCATTAATTGTAAAATTTGAAAATATATATTAGAGTTTGATATATTAAATATATTTCAAGGACGATTCAAATGATCAAATGGCTGTATTCATTTAGTGAAATTTTGTTGCAAATTGCGTCAAGCATTCCAAATATGTTTCGGGGACCCCGAAAACCTGATTTTATAGTTAAATTTTTGCACGTACTCAATTGCAGGCATACAGGAGACTGGGGATTGGGTATTGGGGATTGGGAATTGGGCAATGGGACTGCTCCTGTTTCGGGTGCCGCGGTGATCTTTGATCTTCTCTCATTGTGGTATGCGGAGAATGCACTTTGTAAAACACCGCGTTACAAGCCCCAAGCTCAACAAGCCTCAAGATGGGGAGGGGGAAGGGGAAGGGGCTGGAGCACGGGAAAACGCCAATAAGTGTTCGAAGTTCGAGCTAATTGCATCCGAGAGTTGAGAGTGAGTGCGACAAGGAAAGAGATACCGAGAGCGATCATCGATTGCGAACGATCGTTGATCGCAATTTGAGCAAACCGAATGTCAATGCCTTTTTCGGCACTTTAAAACTCCCGAAATGAAGTTTGCCAGTTTACAAATCACCGACTCGAGATCCGAGATCTGAGATCGGAGCTCATTATCGCCATTCATTGGTAGCTGCAATCAAAATCAGCGAGCATTTGGCAAGGATTTCACTTTGCAGCACTCCGTTTGCCACTTGTGCCTGTTGTGGCATGCAACAAATTGATCGAAATTGACAAAATATTGGACAAAAAATGAGAACAGCATACAGCGGCGATCAAAAATATGCAGTTCAATTGCATTGGCGGCTGCAAAACAATTCAGCTCAAGGACTTTGGTCAAGTGCCGACAAAGCGATAAATTGCTCAACCCCATCAAGAGGATGTAGGAGAAGCGGGCAGGTGAGTTGGTGAGAGTTCTACGGATTGCATATTACTTAGCTACTAATTATATAAAATAGGATACGAGCATGCATTAAAGATTCTCCAAAGATAGGATAGTTGCAACTTTGCGATTGTGGCTGGCCATATGGTGGCTCTAGGTTTGTTAACCCCTAAGCAGTTGGCAGTAGGCAGTTAACAGTTAACACCTGAGCCCACATAATTTGTCATGCCATTTGAATTTATACGGCATTCAAATACAAATAACCGACAAGCCCCCATAAAAAATAGAGAGAATAGGCACTGGAAGTTGAACAAAAGCTGCGCTCAGCTGCAACCCCAAAACAAAAACAAAATGAAATGAAATGAAATGAAATGAAATGAAAAGAAAAGGAAACTCAAGTGAAAATTAAGAGGAAATTGTCTTAGAAGTGGCTCGAAGTGGCCTAGACAGTGAGACAGGGCCCGCAACATATCCGTTTTCCGGCTGCCCCTAGCCAAAGGTGACCGGGCAGGTGACTTTGACTTTGGCTATTAATAAAAATAATAGTTGCGGCTAAAAGGTGAAGCGATCGAGGCAAGGATCGAGCGTACGTGGAGGCCATCACATGAAAAAAGATGTCTTAGGTCAGTTGCCAGTTGCAACTGCGACGTTGACTGCGACTTTGACTGCGACTGCGACTGCGACTGCGACAGTGAGGCTGCTGCAGGTGAACTGAGCCGAGGGCACAATTAAAAGGTTGGCCAACAAGGGATGTGTGGCAAGAACAGGCAACCGGCAACCGGCAAAAGGGAACAGTCGAAAGGCAAAAGGCACCTGTAAGCAGGAGCCGGGAGAGCAGGAGAGGCAATGTTACAGCGGCTCATTTATGTTTATGTCCTTTCGTTGTAAGCGCATCACAGCGCTGATTCCGATTCCTTTTCGAGCCGCACAAGTGGCGCGCCAGGACAGCACCTGCTGAATCCTGGAACCTGTCGTTGTCATCGTCGACGTCGACGTCGTCCTGGCTCAATAATTGTGAGCCAGACGACGCGTGCTCAAAGCCGGTTTATTGCAAACATATGCCAGGCTCAAAGCCGAGCCAAATTACAACAGCAACATTAACAGCAACAGCAACAGCAGCGTCTGAGCATTGGGACATGCTGTGGTATTGCCAAGGCAGAGCTCCAGTTGACATGGGACACACGCCACACACACACTCACACACACTCACACACATACACACCAAAGCAACGGCAGTCAGAAATCTTTCAGGCAACCGCAAAAACTTCAAGATTGAGATCTGACTGCAATCTTCGTCTAATCTAGGCCCGTGCACCTTGAGGGAGTGTGCCGCAAGCTGACGCATGCGAAAACCAAAAACCCAAAAAGATGGTGAATCCAAAAATACAAAAAATAAAAATAAACCAACAGCGTCTGCAGCAGCAACAGCAACATCAACATCAACATCAACAACAACTGCTGTAAGTGCGCCTGCACCTGTCACGCTCATCGATATTACAAGCGACTTCACCAGGTCCGACTTCAAATGACCCAATTTTGATAGACCCTTCGGCCTGGTCCTCTTTTAAGTCTCTGTCTGTGCCTGACTCTGTGAATTGCTCTCATTTCTTTGTGTGCCTCTTTTTACGAGTTTTCCCTGACTCGAAATTGATAAGTTATGATTACTGCAGTTTTCTTTGATTAAACAATGTCACCTGCAGTTTGAGCCGGGAATTTGAAATGAATGTACTATTGATTATTAGTGATTGACACGGAGAGAGTGTGGAGTGTGATGATATAATGAGATACCTGAGAGCAGCTGAATGTTGCACATGTTGTAATGAAGAATCATATTAAGATTATAGATCTACTTTTATTTATTTATGAATATTACAAAAGTATAAATGGTGCAATCCACGATTTTTATTGTTTACTTCCAGAGTTGAAAGAATGCGACTTAAAATTAATTTATTACAATGTCTGTCAATGATAGGTGATCTTAATAGATCACAGATCAATCAGGTATATATATTAAGTTGAAAATTATATTTTATATACTTCAAGTAAGCGATCAAAATATCACTGAAGTCTGATTTTTATTTTTGTAACAAATATCCGTTTTCCTAGCAGATATACAGATGAGCCCTGATCCCAAATCTTATCTTGGCATTTGGAGAAGTCGTTTTAAAAAATTCACACCAATGAAATGATTCTACACTTTTTGTCTTAATAAAAAAACATATATATATGTTTTAAAAACATTTATATTCCGACCTAACTGTTTTCTTAATAATTAGCTTATATAAACTTTTTTGGATATAAGCTGGCCATTACATAGAAAATATATATTTTTTGGCTCAAAATAATAATTATAACTTTTTCTTAACATAAGACGTGAAATTAAAATTAATTAAGAGATCTCATTAATTACTGGCCTTGGAGTAAACATTTCCATCATTTACTGAATTAAAGTGACATCAAATTATTTAACTTGTTATTCTTGTCAATATTTATTTATTGACTCTTCAACTCAATATGTATATAAGACTATGGTTTGAAGTGATATATCTAGAATTCTGGTAAAGAACTAAAGAATTGCGTTCTCATTAAAGACTGCCGAGGGAAATGCAGGAAGAACAGTTTACCAAGTTCGCTGGCCAAATCAGAAGCCAACAGAGTGCCAGTCAGTCAGCCAGTCAGGCAGAGATTAGCCTTACGAGTACCTTACTTTGGAAAATCTTAAGCTCTTTCGATTTGAGTGCAAAACATTGGCAAAGGAAAGCAATGACAAATCCAAGTGAAATATGCAAAGCAACCTCCACTACTATAAACGAAGGGTGTGAGGAAGGGGCAGGTTGCAAGAGTCAAGTGGCAGGCATAAGACAAAGCAGATTGTGAAATCTATTTAAACAGCTTAATTGGCAAACAACAAGAACAATAAGAGAAGAGGAAACAACCCGCAGACAATGAGCCAATCAGCAGCTTAGCAAGAAGGGTGCAAAAACCAAAACGACGAAGAGTCAAAAGTCGCAAGTCGCAAGTCAAGAGCTGAAAGCAAAACCAAAAGCCAAGTCCAGCAATTAAAATGACAAAATCTAAACACAAAATGGTACGGATTTTGCCATGTGCCACTGTCAAAAGGTGCAAGCCAATGAGAAGACCCAAGAATGCAATACGAGAGACGGGAGACGGGAGACAAGAGACAAGAGACGGACAAGAGTCAAGGAACAGAAACAGAAACAGAGCTCAAGGTGTTTTCTTTGCTTTGAGCAGAAATCAATGTGCATGGCCTAAACACAGATTATAGACAGATTTGGAGGGCAACAGACGGCAACACAAAAGGACAACAAATTGCGGCTGAAGATGCAACACACACAAAACAGATGAGGACTCTGACTTTAAGTCTGAATCGGAGTCAGAGTCAGAGTCAGAGGCAGAGGCAGCCCCGCAAGTCATTATAAGAATTTAAGCGCACCTTTTCATTTCGTCTGTGGATCGAGCTGCAGCAGCAGCAGCGACAGGTGCGCAACGCATGCGCAGAGAGACAGAGTGAGAGGGAGGAAGAGGGAGAGGGCGAGAGCGAGAGAGGGATAAGCTAAGCAGAGCATAGCGGTAGATGGTACCGATGCTTGGAGGGAGATGCAGATGGAGCTGCCTTTTGCTTGGCATCTACCGATACATGGAACTCTCCGTT
Source organism: Drosophila rellima (assembly GCA_035043635.1). Taxonomy (NCBI): domain Eukaryota; kingdom Metazoa; phylum Arthropoda; class Insecta; order Diptera; family Drosophilidae; genus Drosophila; species Drosophila rellima. The sequence continues at coordinate 8,198,007 of JAWNMV010000806.1, read as the reverse complement.
GCCAAAAGGCGTTATCCTAACTGCGTTCGCTGCTCATCCTGCTCCTGTGGCTCCTGCGGCTCCTGCTGCTGCTGTGCCAGATTCGACTCTCTTCGGCTCTTTCGATTTCGGTCGTGGGGCAAATTAATTCCTTGCCATATTTTATAATTCAACAGATGACACGAGCCAACGAACGAAGCCCCCGGAGTAGAAGCAAAAGCTTTGTCTGAGAGGGTTCTCGATCATCGGTGTTTGGTTCTTAGGTACCGCTCTTATTGCGGCTCGTTTGTGGCACATGCCAGCACAGGACGTCGCAGGACTCCTGCTGTTGTGCCATTTTGTAGCGGCTTTGTTAATGCTACGCCCTTTCGACTTCAGGTATATGTGAATTGTTGTAGAACTTAATATTCCATAAGAGAAAAGTGTATACAATATTCGTCGACTATGAACTGTATTTATGCGCAATTTGGATACTTTTAGCCCTCTGGCACATTAGTTTATTTATTTGAAATTCAGGAGTTTTTTTCTTGCATTTTGCATTTGATGAAACAGTTTGTTGAACCTCTTGAAATGACAATGACCTTTTCTATGCGATACCCGTAGCAAAGGGTTGCGGTCTCCTGGTTCAGCACCCTATAACTGCATTTTGGCAAACAACAGTTATGCACAACATACGATAGGTAGCACGAGTATTAGCCAAGTTACCGCACTCCACAGGTGGAAATTGTTAGCTTGTCACACTAATTTCTCAAAGTCCGCTTTCTGCTTGACTCTTGACTCTTGATTGTTGACTGTTTTTATTTGTTATTGTTGTTTTCACAGTTGCACTCCTGTCACTTTTCGTTTATGTTCGTTTCGCAAATTTGTTCGTTTGTTTAATCCATTGTCTTGATGTCTTGAGTTGTGTTTTCGGGCCCTCGAGTACTATTGCTTAGGTTGAGTTCAGTATTTGGGGGTTTCGCTTTCAGCCAATATTAGCTGATAAAGTTAGCAGCAGCTTATTCGCAAGGTCAATGAACCTTCTCGAGAGGATCATTAGAGTCGAGCTGCCCAGCACTAGCAGTTGCAGGCAGGTTGAAGTTGAATGAACGAGCTCAAATTCGATCACTTGGCAGAATGCGAATTATTGCAGGTAAAAGGACAAAGATATAACCCCTACTCGAAACGAGTTACGTGTACGTTTGAAAGCCTAAAATTCTGAAAAATATCTGGGATCTGATAAGCATAGTAAATAGTTGAGGTATTCTTAAAACCGATTAAGATTATGGTTTTAATAAAATTGGAATCCGTCGATCAGCTGCTCACGGCTGATCCAAACAAAATATGTAGTGCGGTCAGAAAAAACAAGGAAAATCTGGCCATACTAAAAGTTTTCAAATATTCGGATATGGACAGATTTCGATTGGATTATGATTTGAATATGATACCCTGTGACCAGCCACTTAAATAACCCAATACGTATTTGCACACACATTCATTCATATACAAATTGCCGTTAATTGTTCGGATGATATCTAGTGACAAAATCATTTCCATGCCCCCAAATTTCTGATATCCAATTTTGTGATGAATGGTATTAAATTTTATATTAAACTTATTCTTAAAGTAAAGAGTTTGCCAGTGACGAAAGAATCACGAAGGGTGCAAAGGGCGACTCACTATGGTAAAGAAAAACGACATTTTGGCATAAACTCTAAGTATTTATGAGTTGTGAATCTATTCCCTATCAAAAAACTGAGAACGTTTGTTATACGACTAGTTTTTCGGGAAATCGGTAAATCGGAAATCAGATATGTTCGTTGGAAAGGTATTTTGAAATTGTCCAACCTTTTTTTTCAATATTAGTAATATATAAGTCACAAAATTGGAATTCAGAAATTTTGTGACGAAATTACAAAATTTGGAGACAAAATTGCACAAATATTGTAAGTTATTTAATCTTAATACTAATTTACGTTAAAAACTAACCAGTCGATGGTTAAATATTTGATTTTCCCCCTTAAAAGACTGTTGCAATATAATCGTAGGCTTCGATCTAATAAAGCGAGCATAATTTTTGTAATATTTGCAACGTGGACTCTTGCCAAATGAGTTAAATTTTAAAATATTGCAAGTTTTGGTCGTTAGCTCGAAACGTCGCGTCGGCTGTGTCAATTGTTAATGGATGTAATGAAAATCAATAATCCATAGATATTTAATTCCTTTTTAGCAGCCGTTACATTTACGCACATTCGTACTTCTTAATTTTATAGTTTGCTGTTAATCAAACGCGCATCTATCAGCACAAAAAAATAAGTTCAGTTGTTTAACTTAAGAAATCTTTTATATAAAGTTTAATAAATATTCTGTTCATTCAAAAAATCACTTAAGCATTTTGTTCGAGGATTTAGAAAGCACCGTATAAAAAGATAAAACTTAAAAATAAGAATAAATAAACACATGGAGTTTGTTTAAGTAAAGTATAATCGTTCTAATCGGTTTAAACGCTCGTCCAGTTGCGTTAACTGGTTGATAATCTCGTCGAGCCGTGCAGAACAGGAGCAGCAATCCGAGGCAGAGTCCGATTCCATTGACACATCCAATACCTGTGGAAGGTTGGCGAGTTATGCGATGTTCTTGTAGATGTGTTTGCGGTGTTGAATGGCTAAGGCTGCTAAGTGTCGGTTGAAATACTAGTTAAAAAAATGAAGCTGGATTGCTGCGTTTGAATTCCAAAGACGGTGATTTCATTTCGGTGCGTGTCTGATTTTTGGGACGCTGCGGTGTCTGTTGTTTTGTGTTTTGATGTTCGCTATCAACAACCTGGAAATTTTCATCCAACGTCTGATAAGCCATCGAATCTCGTGGATCAATGCGAATACTCATATCGTTCGATGTTTTCGAAGTGGCACCGAGGCTTATCTTGGAAGTGGAGCTGGTGTCGCAGCAGGACGAAGACAAAGACTTCTCCTCAAACTGCGAGGCGTCATAAGTGTGCAAATTTGACTGCCAAATTAGTAGCTAGAAATATGAGAATGATAAATTTCTGTATTGACATTATCGAGGCCGTTTTACTTACCTGTCGGTCGCTGCCAGCGGTGGCAAACTTCTTACCGTCCTGAGTAAAAGCAACTGCGTTCACCGAATCCGTGTGGCCGGTCAATGTATATATGGGTCTTCCCTCAAGCAAGTCCAGAATGCGTATAGTTTTATCATCACTTCCGGACAGCAGAAAGTTTCCACTCGGGTGGAAGGACAAATCGTTGACGGGTGCAGAATGTACAACGTAAAGTTGAATCAGCTGATTGTTCTTCACATCGAAAACCTTAATACGATTACAACCGAGAGCCACGGCTACCATATTGCCCCAAGGATGCCAAGCAACCTGACGTGGCGCTGCACGATCCTCCGTAAAGATGCGCACGCATTCGCCGGTGGCAACCTCGTAAATCCGCAGCGATTTGTCGTCACTCACGGTGGCAATTAGTTTCCCGTTCGGACTGAACTTGGCAGCACGCACCCAATTCGTTTGTTGGGCAAATGAAGAGATAAATTGACGCCGAGATACTCGCCAGAGTTTCACAGCTTTGTCATCTGAGGCGGTCAGCAGCATCTGTCCAGTCGGATCAAAGTCGACACTGCGCACGGGTTTGCTGTGGGCCAGAAACTCGCCGGAGACACCGCGCACCTTCGGCTCCCATATTTTGACTGTGCGATCGTGGCTGCAAGATGCTATAAAATTCCCCTTGGGTGACCAGCTGACGCCGTAGACGGCCGCGGAATGCGAGGCAAAGCGAATGCAACGCGCAGCTTGCTTAAGGTTCCACAGTATTACAGTGGCGTCCAATGCACTGGTTGCGATTTGTGAACCGTCTGGGCTAAAACGCAGCTGTGTTATGTGCCCAACGTGGCCAGTGAAATGGCGCTCCAAAGCCGGATCACAAAACATATTATTCTGCATTCTTCTTTCGTTTTTTGTTCAGTCAGCTGTATGACGCTTGTCAAAATTTCCGCTTTAATTTGAAAACATGAAGTGCGCAGTAGTGACGCCAACTACTAGAGTTGTATCAAAAAAATTTTAGAATAAGTTTGAGACATGTGGCAGCCTTGGTTCACAGAAAAGGAGTCACTGGCAGTTTTGATACGTGGCAACCTTCTAACCAATAAAAGGTCTCGATAGTCGATTTGTCTTTTTGAAAATAAAATCTTTTTATTGTCTATAATTTTAAAGCTATAATATTAAAAGGTATCAGGCATTTATATTGTATTTTTTCGAATTTCCAATATTTTATTAAATTATTCAACTTAAAACCCCAAGATAAAAATCGCAAGAATTTAATAATTTAAAATTTTTTCATTTCAATTGTCTCCCAACGGTCGACGGATTGTGGCGGTCGGGCGATATATTAGTATAACTCTGAAAGTGCTGTATAATTTTTAATTTCTCAACTATACAGCACTGCGTACTGTAAATCGATAAGTTCGGAGGTTGCGGTGCAGCGAAGCTATCGGCCTTATATTCGACAATCCAATATTATTTAGTATAATTCTCGCGATTTTACGGACTAAAAATTCATTAAAATATGTCATTATTGGCGCAAAGCGTACGCCAAGTGCTGCGCTGCACAACACAACATGTGTCATTGAACAGTAAGTCGGTAAATAAGACAATCCAGCATAGTGACATAACGGTGTGGTTTCTCCCTCTTCCACTTCAGGTGCGATGCGTGCTCTCAGCATATCACCGGCATTGTTGCAGCAAAACAAACCCATGCCGGCTGCGATTGATGTATCTGCCATTGCCAAGGAGCATCAGAAGGAATGTCAGTCAGTGTGCGACAGGGTCAACCAGCAGGTGGCTAAATCAGAACAAGGCCGCTTGTTTGCTGTTGTGCATTTGAGTGGCAAACAGTTCAAAGTTACTCCCGGAGACATAATACTGGTCGAGGGCTATTGGCCACCAACGATAGGCGATGAGATAAGCCTGGACAAGGTACTGCTGGCAGGTGCACGGGATTTTACGCTGATTGGACGTCCTATCCTCGAACCGGGACTGGTCACTGTGAAAGCCACCATAATTGAGAAGACCCTGACACACACAAAAACTAACTTCAAGAAGAAGCGCAGGAAGCAATACATGCGCATCAACTTCCAGCGCTCCCCAAACACCATGATCCGCATCAATTCTATTGAGCTAACGCGTCCGGTTGAAAGTAGCGCTGAAAGAGAAACTGAACCCTCGAGGCGCTTGTTCTAGTTATCCGCTTTAGCCTGTTGCTTTAAAATATATTTGCACAAGTATGCGAAAATCATGTGTCTAGGTATTTCCATCCTTTATGTAGTTTTCCATTATTTATTTATAGCTTAACTTGCGTTAAGGGTGCAGAAGTCGAAAGTTTGTTGATAATGGCACATCTCAGGCACATCTTAAACTCCATAAAGCACCTGTAGGGAGTTCCGAAGCGGGCATTTACACAAGTCCAAAAATCAGCCGGAGCTTTGGGAAAAGGTGCAAACGGCTTGGTTTGGCATTCCTCAGGAAACCATGCGTCCAAGATGCTCTGAAATACTAATAATGAAAGGTGCTACCACAAAAAATTAGTTTTTTTTTTTAAATAGTTTGTAAAAAAAGAATACATTACTTAATGTTTCTTGTAAACAAGAATGTCGTAAATTTAAGTTTTTTGCTTTTTATATTAAGATATTGAAACATTTTTTGTTAAATTTAAATAAAAATAGCTATAAGGCATGAAGTCTTAGAGTGCAAATCAATTCGATCTTGCAAAGATAAGAATAAGCAAAAACAATTTGATGTCCCTATTAATTCAGCCGCCACTGTATGTGAATTTAAATGACGCGCGCCGGACATTTTTCCACTATTAACATAACAGGGCAATGTTAATATATTTAACTTAGCTAGCAGGCCGATAGGTGTCGTACGATGCAACTCCGCTCATGTTATTCAGCACTACCGCCAACAGCTGCTTTATCTGGCCGTCTGGCAGCTCAAGTGTCAAATAGAATTTCAATCCTCGCGCGCTTATTTTTTGAAAAGTGTAACTTGTGAGTTTCTGTCATTTGTAGTTTACCAGCTTTAATCAATTACAAATTCAACTTTCATCTTGATTCAATGCCTTGCATGTGTCGTTTCGCTTTGTGATTTCTTTGCCATTCATTTACGACGTATTTGCCAAACGGCAACCTACTTTGGGCCCAAAACGCAGTCGCAGTCGTAGTCCCTAATGAAGCGGCTGTGGTAACTGTTGCAATTTTAATGACAACCTTTTATCGTGCATGTTGTTGTTGTCATCTTTCATTAAAAGACGTCTCCTGTAGTCACCCACACAGCCACACAACCACCCAGACACGCACACGCACACATCCGCAAAAAGACCGAGCAACTCGGCTTTCTTTATCAGCAGATGTAAGTTTGTTGCCAGTCTCTCTGTCTGACTGTTTGTCGTATTTGTTTACGTTTCTGTTTCACTTTTGCTAACCAAAGGCGTTTACTTTTTAGCTCGAGCTGCTTTTCCTTTTTACTTTTTGCCAACTTGGCTAACTTTTCGCTATGCTTTCCCTGGCACCATTTTAGCCCTTTTTGCCCTTTCCTAAGATTTAATACTATAAGCACTTGCCACTTGCAACTTGTCAGAGCGCACGTTGAAGTGCAATGAACATGGCATGAGCAGTGGTAATTTTTTAAATCATTTATGGGTCATACTTGACGTTTTTATACTTAATTTGGTTACTGATATTTCCGCCCTGCTTTCAACTGCCTGCCGAGAAACCTTTACCGTTACTTTCTTCCGCCCCTTTCTATTCTATTGTTGATAATTTGAAATGATGCCTCGTCATGTTGATGTTGCAGTAAATAAAATCACTTTCGCCTCATCAACTTACGAGTTTGTGTGTGTTTTATAAATGCCATCAAAAACAAGAAGAGTCCACGCAACATATGATACCCTGTACAAGTCTCTGTAAACACATTTATTGACATTATATTTGCTTAAGTAAATTGATTATTATTATAATAAACCCTTTGAAATACAAATTTTTGTAAGAATAATAAACGCTTCTGTTGCTCGCTTTTTTTTTTTTTAGGCGCAAAGGGTCCCATTATTTTTGAGACTTTTTAATCGATGGGGACAAATAATGCCCCATCGACTTTGCTGCTAATTCCTATTGATCTAATGAAGTTTTTCTGGGCTTCTCTCAATCGGTGCAACAAATTGATTTAAATTTTAAAATAATTGTTTGCCCACATTTGTGAATTTAATAAAATAAAACAAAATATATGTCAAGAAATTGTTTCGACAAAATTCAAATATTATATATTTTATTTGGAAAAAACTCTTTATTTAAATTTTGTTATAGTTGCTTATACATGTTAAAACAAGTTTCAAAAATAAAAGTAATGAGATTCGTAGGATTTACCTACTTTTAAAAATTAAAATAAAATTCATATGTTATGTTTTGTTTTATTTTATCAAAGCAATTACTTGACTAACTGTACGTACATTTGCACAAAGTTAATAGATCCCTGGTACAGGGTATAATTATGTTGTTCCTCCTCTTCAGTTGGCTGCCACATCAAATTTGGAAATTGCAGTTACCAGGCGCAAATTGAATTGTGAATCCCTTGGCAAGTTGTGCGCAAACATTCAACGAAAGTGTCACTGCACTTTGCGAAAGAAGCGCAAATCAAATTTCAATATGGCAAAAATTACGTTTGGCAAAGCAAATTGAAACATTTTCGTTGCGGCTAACGTGGGGAAAACTCACCTGCCTTCAGCTCCTTTTAGGTGTCAGTCTCCATCTCCATCTCCGTTTCCATCTACACCTCTATCTCCATCTCCTCTTGATAGCACTACTGCTGATTATGGGCCCTGTTGATTATGTTATTTGCCCATGAAAATTGCATTTGATGTGAGTGCTAAGTGACGACAACGGAAATTGCCGCCATGCGGATGTTGGTTTATTTGTTAATGCTCATTCTCATCCAACTGTATCTCTCTCTCTAACTCTAACTCCATCTCCATCTTCAGCCCCAGCTTCAATCTCTCAGCCAGCAAATCCCATGTAAATGCGGCGCTCAAGTCGCAAAATTTCCCAAATTTATGCGTGGCGGCGTCTGATGAATGAGCCGGCAAAAGGCAAAGGGCGCAGGACGAAGGAGGTGCGGAAAGTGGGGGGAAGACAGTCAAAGGATGGCAACCGTGTTAGCTCGTCCATCCATCATCAGCATCACTCAGTTTTGACATATCATTGAAATCTTAGCCCAACGTCGTCATCATCTGTGACGTTTCATTAACCTCCGTCGCCCACAAGCCTCTTCAGAAGGGGGTGAAGGCCAAGGGGAAGTGTTAATATCAACAAGCGAGTGTGCGACGCAATCTACCGATTTCCGCTTAACCAAGCCAAACATTGCATTTTTGATTAGAGCCAACGGCGCCCTTAAGCCTTAGCCCAAAAATGTTGCCGCAGGCAAACCAGAAACACGCCAGGAATCTCCCAGACGCAGGGTGGGCAGGGAGGGAGGCGTGTACTGCCGCTGAAGTTGATTGAAGGGTGGGTGGGGCGCACAGTCGTCAGTTGTTTGCCATGCTGGCGAATTGCCATTGAAATCGTGGTTGGGGGTTTGAGGTTGGGGGTCGGACAACGGTTAAGATCGATAGCATCGAAATAATGAGGGAATGGTTTGTTATCCATTTTTTTCAATATTCACACTTATTTCGTGTGTAAAAAAAAGAGAATTATAATCTAAGAAAAATATTATTGTATTATTGAAGTAATTATGTTGAGAAATAATTTATGCCAAATTCAAAAATATCTCTCCGATAAATTTATTCTGGACTTTGAAAACCAGTCTTTAGAAACATGTGTAGTCCGCATCACTTAAATTTTATCATTCATGTTATTCTAATTCTTTAACAAATGTTATCTATTATTATAGAAAAATTGATTGAAATTAATTCTGATTTGATGAAAAATATTTTAGATCTAGTAAATATATTCGTTTAAGGCCAATATTTAAGTAAGGTGTCAGTTAACTAACTAAAAGATATTCTATATATTAATATTGTATATAAATTAATGTCAAATTTAAAAATATCTCTTAAATAAAATGTATCTGAACCCTGGTAGGTGTTGAATGGCATGTATGTATATGTCTATGTGTCAATCCAATTCAAAAATTTAACTATTCTGGATACTTTATTTTATTAAAGTTTCCTTTAAGATTTGATTGAGGTTTTCACACTTTCCGTTGCCAACATCGCTTGCAGCATATTATATTCAAATTAGAACTCACATATTTTTATTCTTCGATTTGGGGTTGATTTGTGTCATCTTGCATCCTCATTCGCATCCAGAGATGCTCCAAACAGTTTTCAAACTTTTCTAAATTATGCAAAAATAAGAAAATATTTGCTCCTTGGGGATATTTTTCTGTTCAGTGAATTGTTGTTGATGCCAAAACTGATTTCCATCGAATGCAAGGGTTGTCAACTTTTCCAGTTTTTGAAAACCCGCAGCTAATATGACAGACTGACGCCTCATTCTCCCCATTCGCACACACGTGTCAAGGGGACTCGATTTAAATAAGTTCGACGAGCAGCAAAGTTGACAAACAGTTATTGTTTTTGTTGTAGTTAGTAGAGAAAGCATCCCCCTCCCTCCACGAACCGGAAGCGTTCCCCTTGTCGACGCTTAATGATGAAATTTCAATAAATGTCATTTGGTCTGCTCAAAGTGTCAACATGGCACCTACCAGACCCAAGCCCAGTTCCAATCCTTCCATATGCTCACCCTCTCACTCACACACACACACACACACACACACACACACACACATCCACATATAGACAATTCCCACTTGGGTGGGACACAGCTGTCAGCTCGTTTGGAGCCCGCGTTCAATGCGTTAATAATGACACTTTTTTTGGCCGTGTTCGCCAGTTCTCTATCTAACTAGCCGGGCTCCCAGATGTCCGCTCCGTCGTTGCAGCCCTCAAATTTAATTACTTTTTCATTGCTCATACGCACTGCTCAACTGCCAACCAGACAGAGAAAGAAAGCGAGTGAAAGGGAGGGCGAGAGAAAGAGACAATGGCCGCTGGTGATTGAAACTCGTTTAAATTTGCATGTAACAAGCAAGCGAAGAAATTGGCAACTGCGCTCGCACTCTGATTCTGATTGCAGACGGCGCTGCAGCAGAGCTGCCTCTCCTTTCCCCCCTTTGTCGCCCCCTCCATTCGAGTCACGTCATCAATAGTTGACAGATTTATAGCCAGTTGTCGGTGATTGTCACAATGGCCATTTAATATTTGGACATTGCCACTCGTTGACGACGAAATTGTTGGCTGAACTCAACTGAACTAACATATTTGATCAGGTTGCAGTGCAGCCTACAGTCAATGCAGTACAGTGAATACTCTTATTGCTAGTACTGTAACAAATAAACATTTCCTTAAATAATTTAAAATAGTGATGTAAGAATTCATTCAAGTCTCTTGGAATTCCACGTCTGAGTCACTTATGATTATTACGTCGTCAGGCCTTTTAAAGACGTTCCTGGTCTCCTCCTTGTAGGTGTGGATCTCTCGGGCCAACTTCTCAATTTCCCGCTCCAATTGATCAATGCGTTCGTCAATTGTCAAATTTTGTCGCCTTTGCTTTGACGACTTTATGGTTAATTTAATCAAATTACTGTTCCTGTCACCCTGCATATAATGTTTTTCGACTGAGAAGGTGTTGTGAGAAACACTATAAATTCACTAAACTTACCATTTCGATAAACCCTTTTTATAATTGAATTGCAGATCAAATGCATAAGTGTGTACATAAATAAGTTTGTAATTTATTGATTGCAGTTTTTGGCGCTATATCGGAAAATGCTGCCTATCGGTATCGAAATTTATAAGTGCTGGCACTTTTGATAAGCCAATTTGTCAAAGCGATTACTGTTTAACAATTATTATCTGGTCGTGCATTCTTCTGGGTCTTATTATAGCACGTTTGAATCACACTGTCATTCAGAAAATTATTAACAAATTATGCTTCTCAAAAAAGAAAAACAGTTAACTGTTAAAAAAGTTAATTATATAAAAGGGTTAAGCCGAACCAAATAAACTGACCGAAAGACCCAATTGAACTAGAGCTAGTTACTTAGGTCGTTCGTCTGCTTTGGAAAGTAGTTCATTTGAACTTATTCTGAAGATATCGATTAAGCACATTGAAATTCGAGATTTTCTGAAAAAACCTTGTATTTTGTAAGTAAATAAACTATTTAAAAGACTTCTGCAGATTACTCCCGTAATTTGATTTTCCATATCGCTCTTCACCGGCCCTTAAAGCCTTAAAGCGTCGGGCAATTGTAAGTTGAATACATCATTGGCCATTATGGCAGAGGAGAGATTCTCATAATGAGTATTTCATTGGGGACCCGCTGCTATAGTCGGCCGGGGGATTCCCGTTTACTTGCGGTTTTGTGCGAATTCAAAGCCCGCCGCTGGCAGCTCGCCACATTTCCGGCTTCGAGTCGTGTGTGAAATATTAAAATTCAATTAAAATGGCGTTAATCCCGACAGCCAGCAGGCAATAATGCTGCCAACGTCTGTCATAATTGTCAACTCGTCGGACATCCATCCACGTCATGCCCAGAGCTCCCCACTTGCCATAATGATGCTCATCAGCGGCAGCTCCAGGTCCTCAGGTCCTCAGGTCCTCTTGTGTTGTCGTCCTCAATGGCTGGATGCTCAATGCTGACTGCTGATTTTAAAACTCGCATGCAAATTGCACTTCAGACATCCATTTATGATCAATAGGCCTCCTCCCTCTGGCCAGTCTGGCAACCGGTCAACGATAATGGTTAATTAATAAATATCTCGATTCTCGGTGCGCTGTTCTCTGTTCTATTTATTCCATTGAGTGAGTTCAATTATCACTTGGCTCACTCATATAAACAGAGTCTAGACTAAAGTCGAGTTTTCTAATCAGTGTCATCAGCTAGGCCTATTTATTCTTAAATCCGTAAAAGTTTTATAATTTTAGCTCTAGGATATGTTGATAAATCAAACTAAATTAAATTTAAATTGTACTGTCAAAATTCTGGCAACACTTTCTGTAAGTGATAAACGGGGAAAGAAATTAATCTTTACAGGGTCTATTTGATTTTTGGCTGGTCGATAAATATCTTTATTTTAAAGGCAATTTAATAAATGAAATACATCTCGTCTCGTTTCCTCTTGTCAAGTATCTGAGATGTGTGTTTGATTAGGCGTGCTGGCAGCCAAATAAATACCAATAAACAGTTACAGACAACAATCTCCAGACAGACAGTAAGAGTGAACTCTTCACAGCTTCAAGGTGTCAACTGTACACGCACTCACACTCAGAGTTGAAGGGGGAAGAACCAATACCAGAAAACTTCACCCCTCTCTCACCCCGTTCAATTGAGCCACTTGAGCCATCGAATGGCGCTGCTTGAGTCAATATTTGAGGGCGAGCAAAAGTTTCACTAGCAACTTTTTCGCAACAGTTGGACTGAGTTCAAGTTGGAGACTATAGTCTCACTGGGAACTAAAGAACTAGAAACTGTCTAGGCGGGGCGTTTCTTTCTTACCTTTGAAGTTGTCCCTTTGGCAAACACAAAATGCAGTCACAGTCACAGGTCTGGGAGACTTGCTTTCAGGTGTGTTGCTGTTGTTGTTAAATTTTTAAATTTTACTATTCGATAGTGAAAAGGTGGCAGTGTGATATTGACTTTTGCCTTACACCATGGAACGCCTCATTGATTGCCCATTTAGAACCGCAAAATTTAATTTATCTGCCATCAGTTGATGTTCTTGCGGTTTACCAACACATACGCACTGTCCTCCATATCGCCAGACCCGAAATTCCCCATTGCCAACCCCAATCCAAGCCCATCTCGATTGTTGGCCCTTTGTTTGGCGTTTGTGTTTGGGGTTTGCTTGGGGACCCATGTCAAAAATTGTACAGCAGACGCCCAGGCGCTTGGTTTTCTGATAACATTTGCTGCCGTTTTGTGTGTAGTCATGTGTGATTGTCTATCTCAGTGTGTGTGTGTGTACAAGTGTGTGTGCATGGTGTTTAAGATATCATCTGTCTCTGACGCGTCCCAGTCCCAAAGTCCCAAAACCCCCAATCCCCTAACCCAAGCCTCATCTCCTGCTCCATCCTACAGTTCAACCTGTTTCTGGCTTGTCCGTCGGCCACTTCCGCTCTGGCTTTACCTGCCATCGCCACCTGCTGTTTGACACCTAAATTCGTTCATTGTTGGCAGCCTTAGCGCTACTTTTATGAACTTGTAGCTGCGACTTCAGCGAGCAAAGAGGAAAACCTCCTCGACAGACTGCTGTTCATAAGGGAATTGAAAAACTCCATACATACGATTACTTCAACATATCGACACGTCTCTACCTACCTCCCTCCCTCCCTCTCCTCGCCAGCAACAATACACACTCAGTGTTGCACTCAAATTTCAGCACTTCATTCAATTCGCAATTCGTTTCAACAATTGAAATGCGATTAGCGCCAAGGTGCGCCAGAGGATTAGATTCCAAGTCGAGGGGAAATTCGCCCCGGGGCTGAGTTTGGCACTCGCAGCTATGGCAACATTTTTGATTTATGTGAAATCGAGTTAAATTCGCTTAACTCACACATCCCATATTCACTCCCCCACCACCCATCCTCTATCCCACCCCTTCCATGCGCCCAGTCGTTCTAATCAAGGCTATTCACTGGCCATAAATCAAATTAAATGGCTGTCACATATCGCCAGCTCGGGCGCCAGCTCCTAAGCTTCCCCAACTCCAGTTATTCCAACTGCTGTCAGTTGAGCATAATTAAAAGCCAGAAATCAGCGAGGGCAAAGGAGGAGGAGGGGATTGATTGCGCCGTAGATTACATTCTTGCCATAGATTATAAAGTAAAAACACACAATAATTATAATTATAAATTTTCTTCTTAATTGCTCGATTAGAGGATACTCTTTACTCTAACACACAGTCGCCTTTCTTTAGGCAGTGGTCCTTGACTGATTACGCAATCCTGTTAAGTCTTTAAATTGGCGATAATTATGAAATTTGTAGGCTATAAAGATGCTTTGTTAGGACTAATCCTTCAGGGTCCGAAAATAACAATTATAGAGCCAAAGCTTACGAGTAATTATAATAAAAGCAATGTGAAGAAAATATTCCATGGTAACATAAGAGTATATATTTTTCTTCCTGCTATTATCTAAATTTGCAGTAAGAAAAACTTTATTCATAGCTTTTATTATATAAATAATTGTAATTTCTTATTTATTTTTTAATTCCTTCCACCGATTCCGCACATGAAGGCCAGAATGCTTAGCATTGATCTTTTAAAGTCTTGTGATTATTATATCAAGGGCAGTTATCCATATACGATAAAATAAGGTAATATACAACTTGGTTCAGAATTAATCTTATTTCGTAAATTTATTTTATATTTCAAAACTATGGGAAATTTTGTCACTTTTATTTTAAAACTTAACACAGTTTCGGTGTAAATAGCAAAAGGTCATTTACGTACCGTTTTATTTAAATATAAAAAATTGTTGCAGATCTCGAATGGCGAAGACCACAAATTCTGATAAGTATGCAAGTCTTTTTGTATTAAACTTTTATAGTAAATTTTTATTTAGAGCCATGTTTGTTGATTTTGCAGACTATTGTACTTAAAAAATGATTCCCTTCTCTTTTTACGAGTATATGGCTTTGTAGGACACGTTACGTTACACGTTACGCTGTCCTTTGCCAGTTACATATCATAATAAAAATACTCCATTTAAACCATTTTCAATAAGTACTATAACAAGGGATGCCAGCGTCTTAAGTCGAGACATGTGATTGTATTTAAAACAATAAAATGGGCAAACTTGAATTAGCAACTTCTAATTTGAACGAGAGTTATGTATAGGGATGTTTGACTAGTCCACGAAGAAACAAAGGGAGAGATAGTATATTTATGTGGATATGTTCGGCGCTTCTGTTGGATCGGCAACAATATTAAGGGCGATTATCGGAAAATGTGCCTTGTCGACGATGAGTCTTGCGCATATCTTCTAGGTCAGTGTGACCTGGTCTATAGCCTTCACCTGTAACGGGATTGCCCACTGATGTGGCCCAGGAATAAATATAGGAAAGGACAGGGGAATGTTTTTGGGGGAATGAATTCTAACCTCGGCTCTTGGGTGTCTTGGGCTTCAGACCGCCGACCCCATCTCCATTGAGGCCCATGCCGGTTATTGGATTGCGTGAGTACATGGAAGCGTGGTCAGATTCCCCCGAGTGCTGCATCGAGTTTCTGGCAGAATCGGCATCATTATCGTTTGACTCTAAAAGGTTAAGAATATATTTTCAAGTTATTATCGATATCGAGATTAACAGGCACTCACGATTCATTTTGCCACTGCAATAGTTGTAATTTTGGTATATGCCAGTCCTTCGGAATATGTGAATAAAATCTAAACAAATACAAAAAAATAGTTTATGTAAAATCTTTCTTTTATAGGTTTTATCAGAAGTGGATTATGAATAGATTTTAGTCGATAATAAAACTCAGACTAAATGGAAATTGTTATAATATTGTCCTTCCGTAAGTTTAAGTCAGCGACTACTGCTTTACTTAATATTTTTCTTGTTTATCAATATAAGGGAATTCAAACAAGTTTCTCGCAAGAGTTGATTTGTAAACTTGTTGGAATACTTTTCCATTTTAGATACTATGCAATTTATGAGTTGCTTTGAGTTGAAGGATTATAGAATTAAGAATTAGGAATTCCCCAGCATATCGCATCACAGAAGTTCAATCGTTTAAGAATGAAAGAGAAAAGCAATACAGTCACATCAGAATTATTGATTCGGTAAACATTTATTTTTTATTTATTTATTTGTTTTCTAGAGTTGCGAGCATAGAGATAACTTATATTACATTACTTTATTTAGTAGTCAATGTTCAGTAGTCATTGAATTGAGAGAATTAAAACCTGAGATACTCGTTATTAAACTAAGTGCTATTTAAAGTTGCCTACGTAGTTTGTAAATTCTATTTATTTAACTATAGTTATCTATTGGCTTCAAAGTATATCACGTATTAATTTATTAACGATTACCCTTTATATTTATCTAAATTAGATACTCGCATTCTATCTACAAGAAGTTTAGAAATTACTCTTTATCAAAGGAGTGGCTCATCATAAACAAATTCTCTCTTATTGCAACTCGCTCCAATTGATTAGCTGGAACATAATGTGGCCTAAAGCAATAAGCAGCTGTTACTTTTGCGCTGCAGTTGCACTTTCTGTGAGTTGATGGCTTCAAGAGTAGCTAATTTACTGGAACCCCATCCACTTGGCATTAGAAATCCTTTTGACTTCAAAGAAGAACTGTTGCTTGAAGTGCGTGCTCCGAACTCGGAGGACCTGGTGCTCCCGCCTCCCCCCCGACAATGTTGCCAAACACTTCACGTGGTAGGCTCGCCTTTGACACTGTCAAACGTGCTCCTGCTGGCCATCCAAGTCCCAGCTTCCATTCTCCCATTTTCCAGCATTTCCCACGTCAAGTGCATTTGTTTTTTGGCTTTTGTTTTAATTGGCTTGCGTTGCAGCTCGGAGGAGTCCTTCCCTCCTGATAGACTCCTTTGCTGCTTTGGTAAACTTCATACTCCTTCGCCCACCGCCCACCGCCCACTGCGCTCATTAAACATTTACTCGCAACGCTTTGTCGGCGTGAACTTTGATGTTGACTTTGCCAGCACAGCGTCCAGGACACTCTGATTCCACCCCCTCTCCCTCCTCTTCTCAATCTCCTCTTCCACCATACGCAGAAGAGATAACCACTTGAGATTGCATCTCTCGTTGCCTTTGCTTTTTCCTTTGCCAAGCTTCCAGCTCCCGGCTCTCGTTTTGTCTTGTGAAAAATGCATTTTGCCGCAATTTGTGGCGCTTGCAGCAAGGTGCGTGTGTTGGAGCCTTGTAGGTGTAGGTGTGTCTGTGTGTGTGTGTGTGTGTGTGATTGGAGGTTGCAAGTAGCACCCTATGGTCGCCATGTTTTGTGGCAGCAACTGCAGCTGCATCCTTGTTGCTTGCTCCATGCATTTTTCACAAAAATTAACAAGAGATTTGTGGAAAATGTGGCGTACAGTTGTGGCAAGTTTTACTATTTTTTATAGCCAGATTTGACTTGTTTATAGCCTAAACGCACACAACATTCTGGAAAGTATTTTTTCTGATAAAAAAAGGGTTGTGTTGTTCATAAAAAGATTACAAGTTTTTTTGAAGATTCTAAATTTGATGATTCAATTTTTATGTAATTTCTTTTCATTAAATTTATATGTACATAATCACTGAAACCTTAAAATTATATTTTAAGAAATTACGACTGTATATCTTTCCGCCAGTTTTTTATTAGTTTGTTTATTTTTTCTGGCTCTTTCCGAAAACTACTTTTTCGTTGATTGCAAGCCAATTAATGCCGCAACTGTAGCAGCTGCAAATCGCCTCCCACTAACTCCAGTGCTCCTCGAATTCCAAAAACAATCAAAATTAAAACGCACATGTCATAAATCAAAGGCTTTCTGCCAGAGACTAGCAACTAAACAATGCAATAGAGTCCTCCTGCCACTCGCAATGCTGGAGTCGAGTTTGGCATTGTCATGTTGTCTGTGGTCCTGTGGAAAGCGGCAATTCACTTAAGCCCCACACCGCCGACTTCGTCTCCCAGCTCTAACTCCACTTGGCAACGTTTACCCAGCCATTCAGAATGCGACTACCTGTATTTATGGGTTTCCACTGGGCTTTTATCTGTGGCAACGGCTATGGCAGCGGTAGTTACATTCCATTCATAAATATTTTTCATTCACTTATTCTCCCTCTCTCTCTCTCTCTCTCTCTCTCTTTCGCTTTTTATCTCTGTCTAACATTTTGCCTTTTGCGTTCATCTGCCTTTAGCTGAATCTGAAGTTGAGCCGAGTTGTTGAGCGTTTGATGCCATTTGCTGTTGTTGTTGTTGTTTTTGTTGCATTCGCATTTTAAGCACTCGCCCCGCCTCGTTTCGGGAAGAGTTGAGGGAGGAGTTGGAGGAACTTGAATCTTGCAGTTTGGTGCTCTATGAAGCGCCATTGTTTGCATATGTTCGCTGACTGCATCCCTTTGATCTTTTGCCAAGTGAAAGCGATTGCGGCTCCTTTTCCCCTCCCAGCTCCACCACGTAGAGGCTCCACTCTTCATGCGCTGCCAAAGTTAATTGCAAGGCCTCCAATCGCAGTTCTAATTAAAAAAATATTTTTTTTCTCTATATTTCGCATATTTTTGCAATTAAAATAGAACAAGTTGAAACTGCGTGTGGAGAAGCAAGCAATGTCAGAGATTTATTTTTTATTTTATTTTTTTTGACTAATTAGTGTAGCTTTTGACCAAGAAACTGAAGGACACTCGGCGAGTGTGTGTAAAAGAATTCTGTGTTGTAGGCAGCACAAGTTCACTAAAAATTCTGGCAGATATTTTACAAATCCGTAAAGTTCAAAACATTCATTCTTGATCAGGAGAACGAGCTGAGTCGATAGAGCCATATCCGTCTGTTTCCATGCTTACTCTTTTTTAGATCCTTACAGAATACACAGATATGCAGAAATCGGCCAGATCATCTTATATCTTCCAAAAGATTAAATATTTTTATGCCTGCTGTGTTAATTATATTTTTTTACATTTTATTATAATATCTTCTTAATTTAAAGCATGTATGTATATATGTTGTAATGATTGTTTTAATACACAACTTGAAGAACTGTACAATTTCACATATCACATTGTAGGCGTTAAAAGCAATTAATGGATTTTAAAAACATTTCAAATTGATATCAGGTCACAAAAATTACAATGTAATAAATCCAAACAGTTGTTATTTTAATACTGAATATACTTTAATAATTATAAAGCCTTACTACTAAGATTCATTGTAATATTTTTAAAAGTTAAACTGCCTGGACAACGTGAAAATTGATTTAATCCCAATTTGATCCCTGCCTGCCAAAATGTTATTCAACAATTTTCCGCCTCGCGCTTATGCAATGAAAAATATTAAGCAGATTTTCGTGTTGTCAGCGCAATTTAGACGAATTTAAATGCTTAATGCTAATGTGGAATTAATGCTATGTAGCAGCAACAGTACACACATACACATGAGAGTGGGGGTGTGTGTGCTTATTAAATCATTTATGCAGGCCTTATAAATTTTCATTAAAGTTTAATACATTTTGGGGCAGGCGGAAGCAGCTGCTAAGCAAGCGACTCCTGAACTGTTGAAGTTTGAGTCCTGTTGCTGCCGCTGCTGCAGCCTGTTGTCAGTCAGTGATTATGTAAATATTTCAACACAAATTAAAATCAAAATTAAAATTACAAAAAGCTGCCGCCAGCCTTGCCCACAGGCAACACATGTTTCAGCAGCTCCTTCTTGTGGTTCTGTTTGTTCCATCTTCAGTTCCTGCCTCTCTGTATCTCTCGGTAGCTCGGTGTAACGGTACCTAACACTTTGCCGCATCGTTGCCTGCTTAGAAGTTCGAGCTTGTAGGAGGGATCTTTTCTCCCAGTGCTCCACCGCTCACCATGTGTGTCTTATGGGAAATTTAAATAAAGTCAGCAGGCAATTTATTTGCATTAACATGTTGTCTCTCTTTCCCACTCTATCTGTATACAGACATATATTTGTGTCACTGTGTGTGTGTGTGTGTGTGTGTGTGCGGCGTATGTTCCTGTATGCAAATTTCCACGCCTGCTGTCAGCCGTTGTCGCTTCGTCATTTTGTCGTCTTGTCGTTGGCCGCTTCATTGAATTTTGCCATGCAATAAAATCAAATTGTTCAAAAGCTGCGTCCATGGCGATGGCAATAACAACAAATGCAACAATGGCAACATCAATGCAACCAACCGCGCCCACTTCCATTGCGCCGCCCACATTTGACCATTTTCTGATTTATTGCTCGGCTGCAGTTTTTTATTTTGCCGTCAGCCCAAAAGTATGCTATGCTTTTATTCACATTTCCCACTATAAATCAAAAGCAACAAAAATTTGTTGCTGCCCATGTTGTTGTTGCTATACATATAGTATGTATTCATAGTTGTTGTTGTTGTTGCTCTGTTGCACTCTTGTTGCCAGCCGCTGTGTTTAATCATTAACGTTTTTTTTCGAGCCATTTTTATTGTTATTAATTAATCAGTGAAAATTGTTTAAAGTCGCATGGGAAAAATGACCACGAAAATTGGCATAGTACATAAGACCATACGAATTTTTAATACACTTACAATCAGAGTATCAAACCGAGACGAATATTGCTTACTTTCGCAATTTGATTTTTGTTAATGATTACTCAAAATCTTTTTATCAGCATTTAAAAAAAAACTTAAAAACTTACAAATTATTTGATGTAAAAAAATCGAAATACATTAAACAAAAAGAATCAACCTAGTTGAATTTAATGCTTGATTGAACCGAAACTAGCCCTTATATGTATGTATATGAACTGGTTACCAAACGGTTATTTCTGCTTGATTTATTCCGGGTTTTCTGTATAATGAAAAAATTTTGATTTGGTAACGGTTATTTTTCAAAATGGAGAAAAAAAGCCATACATAATCCTTTGATTATACATACACACATATGTATGTATGAAATAAAGTCTATATTATTTAACGAGTTTGTAGATACGCTTTTGTAAGGGATCACAAATAATTTATTTTATTTCTATTAAAATATATATTTTTTATTTATTTGAGGACCAAATACATATGCTTTTATAAAGTTTTTCAGAAGGTGTTAAACATCTTAAATACATATGCATTTCATTGTGATAAATACCTAAATTTGGAGTAATTTTTGAATATATTGAAAATTTAAATTTATAGAAACACACTCTTAGGTTTTTCCCCTATTACTCTAGCATTTAGAAACATTAGTTTATATTAAAATTCTTCTTAGAATTTCAAACTTGGATCAAGAATTCACAATTGAGTCAAGTCCGAACCTACCTAATATTTCTTTCAGTGCAAAAATGCATGAGTACATTTTGGATAATTTATCGAAACCATATCTGTTCTTGAAAATGAATTTATATTGTTTTCGTTACTACTTGCTAAACGGTGCATTCTTAAAACTCTCTTACTGGATAACACCAACCTAGACCTGCCAGGTGCGAATAATAAGCTTTGCACCATGAATATTGAGAATAATATGATGATGATGATGAATTTAACTATACAATTTTTTAAATGAAAAATATATACAGAAAATAATTGTAAATAGTAAATGTGGTAAATCAACTAGCAGGTTAAAAATAAAGTTGTTTTATATAATTTAAATGAAAATAAAAAGAAGGAATTATAGAACGTACATCATTTGTAGTTTCAGATACATTATCTGTCTCAATCGCAATGTATCCGACTGTCACTCTTTATTTGAATGCAATGCATGAAAAAAGTGCTCGCAATTGTCATATTACTCGGATTTCCGTAGCATTCGTAATGTAAACAGTGCATTCAGCTGGCAGGCAGGCGCTGTCGTACTTATTGTTTATTGTTTATAATTTTTGTAATTTTAATTAAATAACTGAACATTTTGTTGATGCGATGGTTTAATTAAAGCGTCGCTGATGGCTCACTTGCCAGTTGGTAGTTGGGATTTGAGTTGGGCGAGTCCATCAGTTTTAATTTGGACTGGGGCTGCTGGCAATGAAGTATTTCCTTGCCGAGCGACAAATTGTCATCATTGGAGAGCAAGCAAACTAAATCAAAGTCAAGAGCCGAAAGAAACTGACATTCCTCCCACTCCAGTTGACATGCTGAAATGTCAAATGGCATTTAACGGCATTTGCACAAATCATTACGATTAACAAATATTCGTTTATACACTTAAGAGGCCTCCACTTAAGATCCGTCCACTCCGAAATACACATAAAAGCAAATGAGCTGACGCCTTTTGTGGATTGGATTGGAGATGGGGTGGGGATGGAAATGGGGATGGGAATGAGGGTTGTGGTTAGGGATGGAGAGGCATCTTCATTTTGTGGACAGATTTGTGGCGTGTGTAAAAATGCTAAATAAACAACTGACTCAGTGCCAGATCGCAGCAATGATGGAGTGCACTTCATGGGGGCGAAGCAGACTTCACCCCATCCCCGAGAGCCCGCTTGGATAACTCAATTTGCCGACACTTGATTGTGTTTACGAGTAGTTCTTAACGTTGTTCACGCCAAAATAACGCGGACCGCTGTTTTCAATTTCACTTCAAGCGCCTCATAAAATTGGCAAATTGAGTGCCGCCCCCGTTGAGTCTCGATATCAGACGAGAGTCCAATTCAAAACCAGAAAATCCCCCCTCCTCCCCTTTGACCACTTGCAGTGTCTTGCTGGCTTTTTAACTAATTGCCCAACACGCACGCCATCATTTTTAGCGCATAGTCGCAATAGGTCGGTAAACAAACAAGCTTTTTGGCCATAAAATAGCGTGTGGTAGAACCAACTCAATTCCTCCAAGCATCAAGGCAATATCGACTCGACTCTGCACTTGCCGTTCCGTGCGTAGTTTCTACCAAAACAATTTCTAATTGCAATGCAAACAAATTTCCGTGCACCGCAGGTGTTCAACAATTTCGACAAATGCATGAATGAAATTAATTGTTGAAAAAATATTTGGCCAACGACGATTAATAGTGCCATTAAGCAAAGAGGTGGAAAAATACTAAACTGACTACTTGCCAAGCTGAAGGACCTTAATTAGAATCACTTTCAGAGAAGTTGAGTATCAGCTATTTATAAGGTAATACGAGGCTCATAGAGAATCTTTAGTTATCATCATTATTTGTCATTTTTTATAATTTTGCTTTTGCTCAAAAGAGTTCGAAGCTCAGTTTCCCGAGTTCTATTAAACCAGGAACGGCAACGACAGTGGCATTTGTCAACAACAACATTTGACCCTTCAGGTAGCCAACTGGCTGACCACAAGTGAGCCGGCCGGCAGGTCTTGGGGGCTGCCATTGACAATATACTTACATTGCCACTGTTCAGCCAACCCCTGCGATCCAAGGAGCAGGGGGCGCTTTGTTTTTGTGTACTTGGTCTGTGTAGCTTTTGCAGGTTCTGCCTATGAGCGTGCGAGAGAGCAGGCGACACAAAACGCAAATATCTCTCAGCTCATGCGCAATAGGTGTTTCATATTCCATGTTCCAGACTTCCTGGATACGAATATAATCAAGCTTGTAAGCAAAGCTTAACTTGCATTTAAAATAATTTTAAACTTGTATCTAATCAAATTAAATTGTTTAAATATTCGTTTTCTTATCTTTCGCCCACAGCATATTGCAAATTTAAATGTAACGCTCCAACCGAAAACGTGTTGGCATCTCCGGCAGCTCCAATTCGCACTCGTTCCGCTTGACACCGGCGCAGTACACAGCTGTTCGCTCTCTCTCGCTCAGTTTTGCGCTCTTTGAGTGACGCTCTTTTGATTTGCACCAACAAACGAAGGGGGCGGTCTGGCACTGGCCCGCTTGGAAAAGTCGCCAGAAATGTCAGTTAGCAAGTGGAAATCACCGGAAAAACTACGCAACGCGGCAAAAACCAAAGCGACAATCGGCAAGCGGCAAACAGCAGCAAACGCTAACGACAGCAGAGCAGCGTCAACAGGAGCGGGTCGGGGGCTGAAGTGAAGAGTCAAAGAATGCACGAATGCGAAACGCGGCAGCAGCGGCGGCGGCGAATGCTGATAACAAAGCGTGCGGCGCGTTAATCACAATAACAACAACAAAAAGTCGCGCGTTTAATTAACAGACAACCAAAGAAATAGCGGCAGCGGCAGCGCAGTCCGCGTCAACGTCGCGTGTGGGAGTTTACAGATTCCTCAGAGTAACGGCATAGATTAAGAGAGAGAGAGAAATAGAAGGAGAGAGCTTGAAACTGATAAAAACTGCATTTGATTGCAATTTTGGCGGCATTTGCAAACCGGACAGCGCCGAACGCGCAACGCAAAAAGAAATCAATAAAAAACAAAACAACCAAACGGTAAACGACAAAGCTTCTATGCGTGTGCGTGTGCGTGTGCGTCTGAGCCTGTGAATGTGTGTGTGCGTGTGTATCTAAATAGCAAAAAGTTTGTTCGCTTGTGAGCGCAGCTGTTTGTTGAAAGTGAAGGAAAAATCATTGTCGGAAAATGCGAAAAAAGCTAAAAACATAATAGAGAAAAAAACAACACACAGCTGCATTCACAACAACAATAACAACAGTCGAAACAGCAGCAGCAACAACAAAAACAACAGCAAACACAAACACAAACAACACAAAGAGAGCGAGCGCCAGCGTCGACGTCGAAGTCGACGTCTCTGTCGTCAGCTCAGACGACAACGTCAAGTTCTTTTTTTTTGTCGTTTTGTGTATTTACGAGACGAGTTTACTCCAACAGCGGCAACAACAACAAAAACGCCAGACGGGCTTTGTTTTTGTAGCAGCTAGCACGTCTGAAAAAAGTATCTAGATACTTTTTGTTTAGCTTTTATTTTCGTTGCTGTTTGTCGCACACTTCACTGACAGACCAGACCAAGCTGCATTTAAACTCGCCGGCAAATGTATTAATTTCGAAATTATAAAATATACATATTCCTATTTTTTTCTATGAGCTTCTCTCATAGAGTTACCATCTAGTATTTATGCTCGCTCTCACTCTCGCATGTTGGCCGTCAGCAGTCACCAAACACACTCGGCACTCAACTTCTGTCTGGTGCTTTAATTGAGTTAGTCTGGCAAGGCAGAAACAGAAATACGCATAGAACAGAGGCAGAAGGCAGAAGGAGAGTCGCAGCCAGAGGCAGGGGAAAAAGAGTAAAGCGTATCCTTGTCTAATGGGAATTGAAGCTTTAACCTGCAAACATTTCAAATGAATAGAAACATCACACTCATTTTGCTGATGTTTATTTCTATTTTAATCGGATATGTTTTTTATTATTAAATTTTCGAATTTATTTCAAACATATTTTAAAACTAGTGACATTTGGCTCCTTCGTGTATTGGTGTTTGATTTTTAAAAACTATTATTAATGTTTTTTAAAAAGTGTTAATAACACCAGGTATTTTTTTTTAAAATATTCTGAAAAATTATTGTATATACATATACATATAAAACTCTCTGTCATGACTAACTGGCTGACCTATCAGCGTGTAGGCCAAACAATTAAACCTAGAAAGCTGTAATTTTCACACAACATGGTTGCGGAGCCCCTTGTGATAAAAGTATAATAGTTTGAATTTTAAAAATGGGATACCTATAAATCTAATAATTTGAAAACTAAATCTTTTAAGATATCCAAAATAAATTGAATTATCCATCTATAACATAAATTATATGTAAATCTAAAATAACCAACATATGTAATTACATTAAATATTTTTTTCGCTTGTCTGTTATAAGAATTTCTTTCAAAAGTAACATATTCCCTACTGTTTGAGATATAGCGTAAATTAGTTGGTTGGAACTTTTTATTATTTGCCGTGTTTGTGTTTCTTTTCAAAGGGTTTAACAAACACTTTAGAAAAAGCATGACAAACTTTTTATTTGCTGTATTTTGTTGTGCGCCTCTGAAATATTTGGCATTTTTTGTATTAAATTGTCAGTGAAACGAGTTGCCTGCGTCCCGTGCCTCATCCGCCGTGTTCTGGGTGCCCCATTCTCAGACTAACGCGATGGCAACAATTCAAAACGTGAACTGCCACTAAAACATGCCAAAAATCTGCGCATTTAAAATATTTGCCCCAGAGCCCATTGAGAGGCAGCCATCCGGGCAAAGGCTGGAATTGTGCACCATAAAGGGAGCAGAAGGTGAGAAGGGCGGGAGAGGGAAGAGGAGCACGGCATCGCTTTGCCAGCTGAGTCCGCCACTTGGCTGCGATTTGATTTAGTTGTTTAGCCTGCCGGGCGGCCAATGCCGATTGCCAGTTGCCTCCCTCTGGCCACCATCCTCGCACCTGGCTGCCATTCTGAGTTCACTGTTTGTTGTTTGCTGACGGTCTCCGTTTATTTGTGTTTGTTTGTGCCTCCGTCGCTGTCTCTCTGTGTGCGTTGTTGCCACGTGCGTCTCTCATTTGTCTTTGGGCCTTTTCCTAACCGGCTTTTGTTTTGTTTTCTCCTTCGATTTTATTGCTCTCCAATTACTAATCGATATTTCCACAGGTCCCCACAAGCAAACAATGAAGTGCAATACTAGTTTAGCCCATTAAAAATTGTACAACGAAATTTCAATCACAAAAATTAAATGTTTAACGCTAAGTAATTTATAAACATAATCAAATGCAACCGTTCCGTTCAGTGCCGTGCTAATGCAAATCGTATACGACCAACAGATATATCTGTTAACTTAATCTAAGTGCAATAACAATTTTACCAATTTAACGAACTCCATATACGAGAATTTCCAGGAATTCCTATATTTCCTCAATTGTCAACATTTGGAGCTGGTAAGTCCTACATAAGCAAAAACTAAGATTCAAATCTAACTAATTGAAAAATAGCAGGGACATAATAAATATTTTTATGAGAAAAAACCATATATTTCGACGAATAATACATATTTTATGAGTTTTATTTATATTGCTTAATTATAATTATTATAAAATTAATTGTAAACTATGTCTCAAAATTTATTAGTGTCTGAGTAAATTCATTAAAATCATAAACTTAAAAATCTTGGCAAAAATGCATACTTTTCTCTTAATTGGTATAGTATATAGATATCTTGAATGATTTGATCAGTTTAAGACATACTTATGTCAATCACTGAAGAATAGGAACTATTTGACCTCAACAACGATTTATTTCGACTTTACAAATTGTGAAATGGAAATGAATGAGGTTAGTTACTTTTTCATTCTTAGCTTCATCACACTTGATGATTCATTTGCCGATTTCGAGAAGTCGGATAATGAGACAGTACTTATTGTTATGCTGGAATATTGTACCTCAAAATTTATGTGGGCCGTGCGTATAATCTGCTAAAATTCCATATGCATTCAAATTCACATGAGAGCAAGGCCAGCAATTTTTTAGGTATGTCCTGAACGACTGTGGACAAAAAACCTACAACTTTGAGAAGTTTAGTCAAAGTTTTTAAGTTCCTTTCAAGATTAAATATATAGTATCCCATTCAATTAATGAATAGGTTTTTAATAATGATAATGTAATTTTTTGAAAAATTATCCTATTAAAATATCAAAGAAAATTGGCAAAAGTTCTTGTACAAACTTTATTTTCGATTAAATCATAATGAAATTACATGAAATGCATTCAACTGATATACCAAAGATTTTCAATGAGCTGTAAAGTTCTTTTTAATTCTTTAAAATCTCAATTTCATTTTTAAGATACTTCTACTTTGATTTATGTATATCTAAATGAGGTACATTGTTATTAAACAAGAATTAATTAGATGCTCAACGTGAAGCTAAGTTCCTTTCATGTCTTTAGATTCACGATTACATTTTCATTTCCTTTCTTAGTCCTTAAATATTTTTAATGAGTTGCACTCGAAGTAAACCCTTATTTTAACTGGCAGTTTTTCTCAAAATAATCCTACTAATATTTGTAATATCAATTAAAATAACGAAAATGTTGATCTTTCAATTCCTATTGCTTTAATTGAAACGAGTTTATAATCTTATATCTGTTGGCTAGTTTCTGCTTAAATTGGTGATGTTTCTGGGATGTTTTTGTCGGCTTGTGCATTTCCTACTCC
Organism: Drosophila rellima; assembly: GCA_035043635.1. Lineage (NCBI taxonomy): Eukaryota > Metazoa > Arthropoda > Insecta > Diptera > Drosophilidae > Drosophila > Drosophila rellima. Next base: position 8,170,240 of record JAWNMV010000806.1, on the reverse strand, counting down.
ATGTTTATCGGCTTCAATTTGCTTTCAAATGCTGAACCCGAACTCAATTGGGTAGCCGACAGAGAGAAAATAGACTTCAAAGACGGGGTCGGTGCAGTGCGGGCGGGAAGTAATCCAAAACACCATTCAAGGGCAACTTTCACCAACTCTCGAGTGAAATTCGGTACTCTTCCTGTTCCCATCTCTCTCTCTCTCTCTCTCTCTCTGTCTCTGTTCCGGTTCCCTTTCTGCCAGTTGTGGCTGAAGTTGATGTTGTTGCTGCTACTTGTGCTGCACCACCCGGTGGCTATCGGAGCTACCGTCTGGCATTTTCATTTCGCCAGTTGGCCACTTGCCGCAGTGGTCGTCCACTTTGGCAGTTTGGGTCCGTCGTGGCCCGGACATACATCAGGCCAAGTTCAAATTTCCTTTTTTATGAGTGGCAAAATTGTTGCTGCCTCTCCTGCAGTTGTTGTTATTATTATTTTCCCTCCGTTTTCCATCTCCCCAAAATCATAGTAGAGGAAGGAAAATTTTGAAAATGCCTGCCTGGCAGCAGCGAGGCAAGGACATGGCCAGAGCACATGGAGCAAGAGCCGCCATTGACGGCGTCGCACCTTCCAACCACCCCCAAATGCGGCGACGACGGCGACGTCCAAGTCCGTCGACCCGGGCACATAACGATGCAGGCTCTGCCAGGCAGTCTCGCAACGTTTTCAACAATTTCCACATTTTATCTAACCACCCCCAAAGTGTCGACTGCAGCGACGACGTCGACGTCGCGTCGTTGGCGTCGGAAAAAGGGAAAATCCTGAGGGGGCGGCGCAAGGAGAGCGCAGAGAGGCAAATTGTAGACGTTGCAGACGGGCTCTCTAGTGTTTGTAGTCTCTACGAGTATAGACTTTGTTTTGCTTTGAAGAAAGCTTCCAACATTGGCCAAACACAACTAAATGAAAATTGAAAATATAAAAAAATAGCTCAATTACTTATTTTAATTCTATTAAATAAACAATTAAAAATCGCTTATTATATTTTCTCTTGCTCTCAGTTTACGAAAGAGCATAAAAACTTTTACTGCTTTTTTTAAGTTTTCCTGTTTTTTATTTTATTTTACTTTGTTGCTTTTGTTGTTGTCGTTTATCCGTTCTTGTTGCTGTTGCGGCTTGTTCTGGCTCTTTACCTAGACAAATCACACACGTCAGACAACAAAAAGGGAAAAATACCAGAACGTGTTTAACATTTTCATCTCGACTCGCATTTCCACTTTACAGTTAGCAATTTTAAACAATTTTTCTTGTTGCTCTCCGAAGAATCTGCTAACCCTTGCAATAGCCGAAATGGGCGAGAGAGAGATAGACAAAAAAGAAGAAAATTGTTTTTCTTTTGCTTTAATTTTGGTAATTTTTCTTGTGCCAAAAGAAAAATCGAGTTGTCGTTTTTGGGTTCGAGGCGTCCCCCCAAAACGATTCTTGGGGGTTGGTTTTGCCTTGAGTTTTCCTTTTTCCCTTGCCGTTTGCCTTGTACTTTACTTTGTTGTATGTTTATGCGCTACGCGTTTTTCCCAAGATTGACTTTGACATTAGCCCCAAACGCACACACACACAGACACAGACACAGAGACACACACATATACACATGTATATAGGACTAGGGCTACGCGCTCTTTGGGCGCTACGGGGGCTTCTCGCCTTCGACACGGTTCGCCGTCGTCGTTTGTTGTCGTTGTCGTTGTCGTCGTCGTCGTCGTCGTTCTCTTTCTTGTTGTTGCTGTTGACGTTGTCCGCCATGTTGTTTTATTTTAGCACATTTACGTCATAATGGCATTTCCTTCCGCTGCTGCCTTTTTTCTTAGCTTTTTCCTTTGACTTTTCCTCTTTCTCGGCAGTACGCATTTTATGTCGTGTCGTGTCGCCTCACGTCTCGTCTTGTTGTTGTAATTTTCATTGTGTCTGCTTTAGAAATTTATCCGAGTCCTTGCTTTAATTCAGCTTCGTCTTCCTTTATCATTGGCTCTTCTTTTTGACTGTAATTGCTGTGCTTTATTGTTGCTGTTTGTCATTTTTCCCTTTGCTTTCCCTACTTTTTCTACATTTTTAGCACACTTTTTGTTGCTTATTTAATTTGATTTCCTTTTGATTTTTATTAGTTTCTATACATTGGCCTCATTTCCACGAGGGTTTTTAGGCGTCGGCTTCCTTTGTTACCCCATAATCGAGCAAATATTTAAGTCATGGCGTAGTTCTTCCCTTAGACCAAAAACTTGCAGGCAATTTAAGTTGCTGTCGGCTTTTCCCCCTTAATCGAACTCGAACTCGGACTGGAACTCAAACCTAAAATGAACCCCAAACCGCATTGACAGCAGCGTCGGGCAGCAGGCGGCATTGACAATGATTGATTACCAAATGGAAACTGTTTGGGCTTCCAATCTCTCCCGATCCCCACCTGATGTCGCATATGAACCTGCTTTGAACTGGGCTTATCGCTGCCCACGCAATCGTGTCGTCCACAGGCAACAGAAAAAATATTTCATTATCTTTTTGCTCGTTAGTTTTTCACTCCCTCTCCTTCTGTTATTTTCTTTCCTTTTCTGGCAGCTCGGTACACACAAGTTAATTGTAATTACACGTAGATAGTCGCACGATTAGATTCAATTTGTGGGCCCCTGCGTACTCGATTCACTTATCTGGCAGCGGCTTTAGCTTTTCACATTGTATCGAGTCGTTTAATCTGATTTTTATGTGCATAGAAATTCAGTTCTTTTTTATTCTTTGGCGTTTAATTGAAAGAATGCTTGATTTTGTAATTTTAGTTGTACATCAAATTGAAGTCAATTATGGGGACAGAACGCACTGCGGCTGTGCTGATAACAGACTTAGACCTGTACGCTCAGGTTGGGCAATCTACACCCAATCCGGGGCACTGAGATTTATGAAGAGGCACTCACTAAATTGTGCCATAGAACTCAATCATTTGACAGTTGGTTGAGATTTACGATGATGAAAATGAAACTGTTCTTTGACTTCAATTCCTTCTCACATTGTCCACAATCAATGTGGCAACTCTACACTTCGGTTTATATGGAACTATATATATATGTATGTAAATATTTTTAGTTCCTTTCGACCTAACTCATCCTGTGACAACTCTGCAAAATAAGATAAAATTTCGATAGCTTCTACTTTAATATTTATTGCCAAATTTGGCTCATTATTCTGTCCGTCACCCTGGCAACTCTACACTGCTCCCCCTTCTCTAACCAAAGAAAAAAAACTCAGCCTAGGCTCCAAGCTGAAGTTGACATGTACAAATGGGACACCTCAAGAGGCTCCTCGAGCACCACAGTGAATTCCAGTTCCCATTATTATGCCCATCATTTTGTCCCATTCGCTGCTACATCTGACTCCCATCTGTCTGCTCTGGAGCTCTGGATCTGGAAATACCCTTGTCAAGTGGTGGGGCGCCTAAAAAGGCGACGTGAGAAAGAAAATTACTCCCTAAAATGCCACAGTTGACAATCTTTATTAATCAATTAAACTGATGTGGGAGTGAATGTGTGCGTCTTCTTGGTTTCCTTTCGATTCTGTAAGTAATTAAATTAAAATGCAAGCATGTGTTTTTTCACAGCAACAGCAGCATTTGCAGCATCCTAGTACATCCGCTTCAAACCCGGGGGATTACCCGCAGTCGTTGTCGTCGACGTCGGTTGACAAAAGCGTTGACAGCTCTGGAAGAGGATCACACGGACGGAGACGGAGACGACGGCGACGTGGTTGACAACGGCATTTAATCAATCAATTTTGAACGGTAATCAAGCGGGCAGCTTAAACTAAAGTAGGGGATGGATATAAATAAAGGGCATTCTAGGGATTGGCAAGAGAATGAAACTGTTGTTGAGCTGCTGTGCATTTGATTGATTGGTTACTTGGCTCAATGGATCATTGCCAGCTTCGTTGGCTACGCACTTTGAAAGTCGTTTAATTTCTTAATTATAAATACGAGTATGCAGAAATAAACACAGAAAAACAGCTGGCGTTGAATGATTGACTAGAAACACAACTCTTTTTGCCTAATTAATTTTGGCAATTGAACAGAGTGCTCGGAGTTATATGGGGTTATTCGCAACGCACAAACAATAATACTCACTAACAAAAACCAACTACAGATTCTTCAAATATCTTGATTTAGCTAATCTGACCAATTTTTTTCATTGGTTTTGAAACTTTGTAATCTTTTACAATGTTGTGTCAGTTTGCAATAGTAACAGAAATAAATCAGAGTCGCTTAACAATAACATTTTGCTGATAATAGAAGATGTTTATTGAAATACATTGTTCGTTATGGCAGACATCTGAAACAAACTTGAAAATTCTTATACACTGCCAACCAAACTCAATTGTTTTAAGTTTATTTATAATTTCTGAATTACAATTACCAAAATGAAAACTCAAATGCATTACCAAGACGAAACGGACAGATATTGTGTATATTGTGAATATTTAATATATTTTTGATTATTATTTAATTTTAGCCTGATCGAGCTTGCGATTTACAGGTGTTATTGATACTGAATAGAATTTACATATAATTCGAGTTAGTCACTTGGTCCATTTAGAATTATTGAAATGAAATGTTGATGAGGATATATATTTCGTTTATTTTATTTCCGTTTCGTGTTACCCAACTTAAGTTTCTACTCTGGGTTACTGTTGGGTTTCTCCAGCTGTGTCACTTTTTCAAAGTGCGATTACCTTTGGCTAATTTGTCTTGTCCGACTCTCATACATCAAACGCTCTGTTTCCGTGTCCGTGTCCGTCTCTCGTCTTCGTGACACTTGACAGACGAGTGAAGTGCAGAGTTGAGTTTGAGTATTTTGTGATGTTGCCAGTTGGTGACTGCACTTTGACTTGAACTTCAATTGCTGCACAGCTGTTGTGAAGTTATTGCCATCCATTAATTACGGGCACGAGTATCAATCAAAGGCAGCTGTGAAATGACAAAACTGCTTGTGTTGGCTTATAAATTCGTCACATTTCGAGCCAAATTTCAATAATTCGTTTCACGCTTTTTAATTTAAAATTGAAAAACATTATAATGATGACAACACGCGATCAAAACAGTTTAAACGCCGATCAAATATTGGGCCTCAATATGTTTCTTGGGTGCTACGATTCATGGTTATGCAAGACTCCTATAAACATCTGCATAAATAATCAGGGGAGCCCTCAGTCTATTTGTCGCCTAACACTTTTGACGACGGCACCTTTTGATCTGCCAGCGCCAATTTAGTTTGTTATTGTTTTTGTTTTTGTTTGGCTTTTTGCTTTTGCCGTTGCTATTGCTCTTGCTTTTGTTACTCGTGAATTCCAATCAAACGGAGCCCCAGTTTCCCCTCGATAGGCCGTACCCCCTTCCAGCCACCGTCTCTTCAGACGACACTTGACTGTCCCTCCCTCTCTCTCTCTCTCTCCCTCTCTCTTTCTTTCTATCTGCGTATCAAAGACAAAATGCCGACGACGACGCTGTAAAAATTTGTTGATATTTGTTGGTGTTACTATAAAGTTGCTGCAAAAGTTTTCACCAGCGAAGATAAGCGAAATAGTTGGCAACGCGGCCAGAAATTGGAACCAACTCCCACTTTTGAATCACCTCTAGAAATAGCCTTTTATATATTTGCTCAAGAATATAAATAATAATTATTTGCAGTTGTTGTGCATTTGTTGTTTTTGTTGTGCTGTGATTTGTTGCTGCGTTTCTAGGCATTATAAAAAATTTATGCGTTAAAAGTTTGTCGTGCTCTACGAGCTACTGCACAAAATTTCATAACTCACATTAATGCTTATTAATTTTTATTGTTATTATTTGTAGCCCATAATTAATTGTCTATTTGTCTGTTGTTGGTATTTTTATTGCTCCAAACGGAGCACGCACCGATTCGAGGTGCTAACTAAATGAATTCGTTTTATATTTCTTTCTGCTTGTTGGTATTCATTATTTTTTTGGTTTTTATTTTAGTTTTTTAATGAAAATTTATGCCGGTTTTTTTCTTAAAGCTGCTTCGTTCAGGTTTATTATGCAAATTGTTGATGGTTTTATTGAAAACAGCAACACTTTTTAAGAGAAATTATTGAGCGTTAACATTTGGACAATTTGCATTCAAAGTTGTTGTCGTAGGCTTCAACTGGTCCCTGGCCATGTGCTAATGAGTGAATCCAAAAATACTTATAAATATCTAATCCGAATTAGTCTTTTATATTTGAAATTTCTTTAAACTTTTATTTATAGGGATATAAATAATTGTAATTAAAAAGTGCAAAAATAATAATATGAAAATAGAGGATTAGCTATATACTATCTTAGCTTTTTTCTTTACTCATTTAAATTAGAATGCATTTTGTCTGCATTCATTTTATTTTGATTATATATGTGCTTACGAATTACATTTAAATAATGTGAAAATGGAGAACATCTTGTATTAATCATACTCAAGTTGTATATATTTAATAGTCGGAATTGTCTGTTCATTATTAAAAGCATTCCCAATTTCTAGACAAGAACCGTGATATCATTTGCAACAAACTTTGGTAGTTGCGTTAATAGCTCGTTGCACACTACTTGTCAGGATTGTGGAGGCCAGACAGAAAGCTTCTCTAGGAGTCGCCAACTCGACGGCAATGAAAACGGCAGACAAAAAGTGCAACTCTGTTTGAAGCAGGATAGGAACGGAAGTCGAGTTGAGTCTCACCCAGAACTGGCAACACTTGCTGCCAAATTATTGCAATAGTGCTTCTCCACGTGGCGCCTCCTGCACTGCCTGCTCTGCCACATGTGTGTAAAGAGAAGAGGTCCTGACGCTCCTCTCTTCGTGCTCTCCCTGCTGTCGCTGGTGTTCCTTTCGCCGACATTATTGCCACAAAATGTCACACCGCAGTTGGCGCCCGTTGTCAGCTGCAACATCAGGATCCTTTAGTGTCGCTTGCTCCGTTAGTTGTCGCACTTCATTTGAAACTTCATTACACGAGGACGATGCAGCCGTGTGTTCCTCTTGCTAATATGAGAATGTGTGTGTGTGTGTCTGTGTTTGTGTTTGTGTGGTGTCCCAACAGCCGTTGCCAACTGTGAAAACTCAGTTGCAACCAGTGTCGCGTCGCCAGCATAATTGAAAAATTATTTTTATGGAAATTTACACACAAACAAGACGAAACACACTCGCACAGGAAATGAGAGAGAGAAATAAATACTTTAAAATTTAATAAACTTTTTACGCACCATTAAAAAAATCAACCGCGAAACATCAAAAGTCAATTTGTGTTATTTTAAAAACTTTTAATGCACGCACAGCGCACAAAATAGAGAATACATTATGGCAGAGAGGGGCTACGAGGGGAATGTGTGGGGGGGGGAGAGACAGAAAGGAGAAAGGACATTGGCAGATAAATGTGGCAATTTTACGCTTTTGCTGTGTTAAATTTTAATAACGGGCCGCCAACCAAATGGCCATTGACAGGCACCTCCCCGACATGTCCTCAGTCAGACAGTCAGTCTGGCTGTTAGTCTGTCCATCAGTCTGTCAGTTTGTGTGCTGGCTAATAGTTGTGTGGTTCGTTGTTGGTTTTTCGGCCAATTATGAAAATGACAGCCTCCCGTTCGTTTCGTTCGTCCTCGTCCCTCTCGCCAGTCTCTTATTGACTAGGCCTCTGATTTCGACGCTGACCAATGGAGCCTAATGCGATTTGCATGTGGCGGCGATAAAAGCCAACGACAGCAGCGTCGAAAAATTATTTTGATTAACTGACGTTAATCGTTTCGGGCCGGGGAGGCAACAAGGCTCAAATATGTTGGCAAACATTTTAGTAAAAATTGATTTTCATCAATTTGAAATTGTTGAAGTGCAGCCAGAGTCGACCGAGCAATTTATTTATTATGTTGTTTAAAACCAAAAAGCGTTAAGCAAACAAATGCGAAATGCTATTGAAAATGCTCGGAAGCCAAAACAATATGTAAAATATTTAAAATCACATTTGCGCATGGAAAGCGAACAGAATATATTGGTATATCCGTATGTAAAATTACTTATAAATTCTTCGAGTGGATGTCTGTCTGTGCCACTTGAGCGAATAAAACAGAAGTTCAATAACAACAGGAATGAGCAATTAAAGTGAATGAATTTTTAAGAGTCTAAAGACCTATATTAAATTATTATTTTCCTTAAAAAAATGGTTGGTTTAACTATGATATTTAATGACAGGTTTGTAAGTTATTAAAATTGAATTTATAACCAATCAGATTACCCAGTTGACAAGTTGAATACCTAAATATTTATTCTTTTACTCTTATACCCAACTACAATCAAAGATTGTATTTCGCATGAATCATCTGAATAAAACATTCAAGTTAGTCCTGATCAAAGACAGTCGTTTTCTAAATCCATAAAAATGTATATATCTTTTTAACTTTAAATTACAGTATGTATATTTTAAAGTGTGTACATATTTTATTATTTTAAAAACCTGTGCTTTCGACGCAAAACTAAGTATTTTCGTAAAAATTATTCAAAAACAAAAAATTTTTCTTAAAGGCAACCATAACTAATAATTTCAAATGAATTATTATTATATTTTCAATTTAAAACACATTAATTAAACAAGAAAAAACTACTAGTGTAAACAAAGAACTTGTTAGCTCACTAATGGAAAAAGTCTCCATGAAGTTAAATTCGATAATTAAAACGGCTCAGGGTCCACCTATGTAATTTGATGGCTCTATTCAGTAAATTGTTAAGCTGTCTTCTAATATAGCTATAATACTCAATTTCAAGTGATATTTCTCATTTCAACAACGGACAAATTCTGAAAAAAGCCTCTTAAAAAATTATCGAAACAATTTGCCCACGCAAATGAGAGTGCGGGCGAGAGAATAGTCGTATCATTCATTCCCCACACGGGTGTGGAAATTGAGAAAACCAGGCATGACAAAATTGAGCTGCTGTCAATTGATGCCAGCTGCCCCTTCCCCTTCCGCTACCCCTTTCCCATCCCCACTCAGCATCAACAATGTAACTTAAAACGATCGAGAGAAGGCGTTGAAATTGTAGAATGACGAGGTCGCGGCCGGACGGACGTGAGCGGACAGCAAAGCTGCGGCTTAGACGCCTCACATGCCGTGGAACTGGGTAGAGATATGGCAGATGGTCCGAGGGAGCTGTGAGGTGAGAGGTGAAGCCCAATGTAAACAAGACCAGAAAGGTGTGTAAATAATGCGTAAAAATAATAACAATCATAATTTGTGTTGACTCTTTGAATTTCTATGGAGCCAGCTTATGGGCTCAAGTGCTCAGGTCTCAGTCCCAGTCGCAGTCGCAGTCTCTGTCCCAGGTCGCAGTCCGCAGTTCCCACTCCCCAGACTTTTAATTAAGCATAGCTGTTGAAATGTTTGTCCACACTATGGCAACGACAGCGCTCAATTCAATTACGCGCACATTTTCCAGCTTCTAAAATATATAAATTGCTTAATTCTGGCAAACCAGTTAGCTCGGGCTTTGACCAACTTGGTCGCACACTGGACGCACTCCAAACTCGACTGTTTGCATCGCCAATTTGATGCGGGCAACGCGTCAAGTCCATTAAAGCGAACAAGTTGCAAAAACTGGCCAAATCCGAATGCTAAAATGCACCACCAAACTGATGTGGCAAGTGGCAAATGATGTTAATGACAAATGAGCAGCCAGCTCGGCCAACATGACCAGTTTTGGCTGTTTGCCTCTTGACGTGGCTGTTGTCACGCCACTTGGCCATTCGACTAGCAACTCGACTCGCCAATGCCTCGCACATCTTATCTGCCTCTAAAAATATGATAGATCATGAATCGGATGGTGCTTTGAAGACATGTAAAGGATAGTTCATACAGTACAAACATTTCCTTTGCATAGGGGTAACCTTTCACACGGAATAACCTTCCAGTAAGGCTACTCTAGCTTCACTCTATGAGTATTGGCTTCCAGAGCTGTATTAGTCCAATCGTGAAGTCTTTAAAACTGGCAGGAGCATGAGAGTTTTTTAGTAGCTTAGAGTCGCCGACCTGCCACATTTCAGACTTTTCGTTTTGAAAAGAACTGGACTCGAATTCCAGCCTGCCATCACCTTCATTTGTAGAAAAACATGTGCTTTTAAGTTCCTTGGACTGAAATGTTTTAATTTTAGCCATTTCTGGAAACAAATTTTGCATCAATTCAATAGCTTAAGAATAAGGTTACAAATGTCCACTTTGTTTCAGTTATGAATTAAGTAAATATATCTGTTATATTCAAAGTATTCAATAAACTGAATACTTGAACTAGTTTTCTTAATTCTTTTCCTTTATCAAGCTTTTTGTAATTGGAATGCATATTCAGCACAAACTTGGAAACTGCTTTGCTTTTGGCCATGAAGGTCATTCGAGCCCCTCCGTTTGGCCTATCAGTTCCTTAGGATCATAAACCATTAAAGCCGATGCTTCCATTATAATGGTATATACTTACACTAGTGTCAATGGCCAGCTGCCTACTTAGAGCTTACCAAGCAGAGATGCTGTCAGACAGGGAGAGAGAGAGAGAGAGAGAGGGAGAGTGTGCGTATGGAAGAAAGAAAGAGACTGTCATATATAAGTCAGTTGTCCGCCTGCTCAATGCTCCGCAAGTGCTGCCTTATACACAAAAAAAGAACCAAAAAAAAAGAAAAAAATTGAAGAGAAGAGAATGGAAGAGAAAAATGTCCGCAAAAATGTGAAATATTTAAGGCAAAGTGTCACATAAAAATGACTTATCTGCTTGTATCAAGTGGCGGGTTGGGAATGAAAATGGAGGCCGTTTAGAGGCTTCGCCTTGCCACGCGCTGGAAATTGTCAAACGGCACATTTGGGAGAGCGGCAGTTGAGAGTGTGGAGTCGAGTCGAGTCGACTTGAGGGGGCGAGATTTGGGCAGATTGCCTTGCAGCGATGGCGACAACGTGGACATGAACGAGGATGAGGGTGAGGATGACGATGAGGGTGAGGAAGAGAACGAGGTCGCTGTGTTATCTTTATGCCAAATCCAGTTGGGATTAATTGGTGTACGCGAGAGTTGAGAGTTGAGAATCTGCAGTACGTAATTTAATAAAGTGAGGCAGGCCGAGAAGAGATATTCGGAGAATGGGAGCCAGTCATGTAGTCAGTCATTCATTCGTTCATTCAAGTGGCCCGCTCAATTTGCGCTGCCTAAATCGCATTAAATTGCGCGCTGCTGTTGGCGTTGTTGTTGCTGTGTCAGCATACAATTCACTGGCACTGTAGCATGTATATGAGTATTTATATACGAGTACGTATGTGCATACATACAATATATCCGCCTCTAAATTGAGTTTAGTGCATGTTTACCCACGCAAATTGCTCGACTGACTTTACCATAAATCTAACTAAGTGCGACGAGGCAGCAACGATGCAAAATCCAACATCCAACTTTCAGCATTCAACATCAGCATCGTCTCAAATGCCAAGTTGGGTTTTTATGCAAAATAAATTATAAGTATTATGTACTTGACTATTTATTGCTGACAATGGCGCTGCTGCTAGACTCAAAGTTACAGACAGGCAGACAGACAGTCCGACTGACAGTCTGAGAGTGCCAGCAATCCAACAAAGTGGAGCAACTGCAGCGCGGCACAGTTTCAAGCGCCTCTTAATTACTACACACATACTTACTTACATACATACATACATACAAGTAAACTACATATATTCTAGGCCAGACAGCCATCAATCGGGGTGACGTCTGGCGTCAGTTGCAACTAAATGCCGAGCTAGCAAAACTGTTATTTTATTGTGGTAAATTATTTGGTAAAGTCGCACTCGGTATACTTGTAGTAATAAATAGGTGCTACAGTTCTAAATTTGCATAATTAAGCACATAAAGATTATAGAAAGTGAAAGCTATTGTCTAGCATTAAATGTTTTTGATATGGGATAAATTTACATTTTATTCAGATTTTAGATCAATTCTCAATTTAAATTTAGTAATCTATATTTAACACCTTATATGTGGCATATTAATGAACTTTATAAGTGGTCAAGTGGCCAATTAGCCTACAGTTACATTAGATTAAATACCCACTCTATACCATGAGTTGTTTCAAATTATATAAAACAAGGGGGCTCCGCGAGGAGGTGTGACTACATTCGAGTGTTTTCCCCACATCGGGAATATTTTAAGTAATAGACGTACCAGACTCAGAATCTCTAATTTAGACGAAATAATTAAAATAATTTTTTTACATACAAATATTTAAGTTACATATATACATATGTTTGGGTTAGTTTTAAGAAAAAAATAAAACAAAAAATGAATAAAGAAATATCAATAAAAACAATTTTTTTTCTATAGTAATATCGGCCGGTCCTCTTAAAATTTGACCAGACCGGGCCTTCAAAACTTATTTCGGGCTCAGGCCAGGCCGGGCCGACTCTAGTCAGAACAAAGGATACATTTTTTTGTAAAAATAATGAAAAGTTTAACTTCCGCTGACCGTCGTTTTAATTATTTTCCCTGCAATTGGACTTTGGCTAAAAGTCATATTTTGTGATTTGGCGGAAAATAAAGTCAGATTTGGCGGGAAAATGCCTTAGACTCAAACAGACGGACGGACAGAAAGATGGACATGGCTCAATCGACTCGGATGTTGATACTGATCAAGAATATATATACTTTATAGGGTCAGAGATGCTTCCTTCTGCCTGTTACATACATTTTACAAAACCATTATACCCTTTAGAGTCATACGAAAGTTATAGTTATATTTATATTGACCCCACATAATAGGCACCTCGACGAGTCGTTGAGTCGTTATCGTTAAGCCCTTTAGATATATGATAATATCGTGTAATCAATATTCTAAAATAACCCGCTTTACGAGGTACAAGTCTAGTGACGAAAACATTTAGATGCCCCAAAATTTCTGATATCCAATTTTGTGACGAACTATATTAAATTATACAAATAACTATTTCCAGCGATATATAGAACAATTCTGTAGTTTCTATCGTTTGAATACTGTGGGGGTGTCAATTTTAGCGGGTTTTGACGATTTCCCGCTAAACTAGCGATTTTTCGAAAAAGTCGTTTATTTTAAACGCTTTGATACAAACGAACAGACAAACAAAGAACTGAATTTTCATCTTATTTGGGAAGGCGACTAAATTTTTCAAATTTAATTATCTTTTGAACCAGGTGTCCACCAGGTGATGATCTAGGTGTCAGAACAATAAGATAATAAAAATATGTACCAAAAAGTTCCAACGGCCCCATTAGCTGCAGTAATCTAAATTTCGCCCCTTCCATTTACACGTGCTTATCTCACGAACCAGATGAGCTTCCAATAGTCTTAGAATGCACTTTTGTTAGTTAGACCTGATGGGACAAATTTTCCATTCTTACTGTGTATATTACTAGTCGCCATTCGCACCCTTCGTGATGCTTTCGTCACTAGCGCGGACTGCCGACCGCACTGATTCAATGATAATTTAAATGAATGAATAAGAATTTGCCAATTAAAAAGACAGGGTCAAAAATGCAAATATTGCATATAAAAACTCAGTGCACAAATAAAGTTTCAATTATTTACGTAGCTGATGTGATTTCAAACGTTTCGCTGCTTAGAAAAGATCTCGGATATTTTAAACTCATTCGAGGATTCTGTTTAAACATGTTGATGTGGCAATTGTGGTGTGCTCTTTTGTGCCTTTTGTGGTTTTATTTTCTGTGGACTCGTCGCAGATTCTATCTTTTAGCATTGAAGATACCTGGCAGATTTGGTTATCCCATAATTGGCAAAGCTCTAAATTTTAATAGGGAAAGTAAGTAATCGGTGGCTCATTTTGAAGTGTGTATGTTGACAATTTTGTATTTCAATTTACTCAAATTGAATAGACTTGCTGCAGAAAATAGGTTACTACATGGATAAACTTGGTCCTGTATTTATGATGTGGCTAGGTCCCATACCAGTTTTAATTGTGAGCGATCCGCAAACATTACAGGATATTTTAACTTCACCTCACTGTGTTAACAAGTCCATCATATACAAGGCACTTGATGAACTCGGTGCCTCATTGTTTAGCTTAGCAGGTACAGTTCAATGTTAAATTACCTTTATGTGTAGAACTCGTAATACTTCCTCCTCTGCTCAGATCCCCGTTGGAGCGTTCATCGGAAATTGTTGAATCCAGCTTTTGGGCATAAAATGCTTCTCAGCTTCGTTCCCGTATTCAACTCCGAGACGGCTCATCTTCTGAAATTGCTGGACACATTGGTAGATACTGGTGAAAAGGACTTGATTCCCTTGTTTCAAAGCTTATCCCTGAGAATTGCAATTCGTGAGTGTTACGAGATCTTAAAATGATTTTAATCCCATTAATGTCATTAATGTATAGAAACTACAATGGGCGGTGATGTAAAATGTGATGACCATTTTAAGGACAACAAACTTCTTCGGAATTTTCATTGGTAGGTATTATTAGCTTCGGTATATCTGAATGTAGTTACTATTAAATAATAGTCTTCTGGAAGCCATTACAGATATGTGTATGTCGCCCTGGCTAGTAAATAAAACAGTCCGCCAACTTCTTGGCAAGGAAAGGCCCTACTCAAAGTCCAAATCGGAGATACGGGGATTCATCAGAAAGCTAGTTGATAGTAATTTGGCAAAGGTCACTACAGTTCCTCCTTTGTCACAGGAAAAAAATATGTTTATAAATCTAGCAACAGATTTGTGGAAACGAGGAATTTTTAGCTTTGAGAATGTGGAAAATGAATCGGTTTCCATTGTTTTTGGAGCTTTTGAAACAACGTCTAATACGGTGGCCTATACATTAATGTTACTCGCGATGTTTCCCAAGTACCAGGAGAAAGCTTTTGAGGAGATTCTAACATTATTTCCCAAAAGTGGAGATTTCGAAGTCTCCTACGCTGACACCCAACAAATGGTATATCTTGATCTAATTCTAAATGAATCGATGCGAGTTATACCCCCTGTTCCACTTGTTGTGCGACAGTCGTCCCAAGACGTGAAGCTTTCAAACGGAGTTGTTATTCCCAAGGGTCTTCAAATTGTGATTAACATTTTTCATTTGCATCGCAGTAAGGAAATTTGGGGAAGTGATGCGGAAACATTCAATCCGGATCGCTTTCTACCCCATCACATTCAGGACAAGCATCCTTACGCTTATATGCCGTTCACAAAGGGCATTCGCAGCTGTATAGGTAGAGTTTTATAATAAATAACAACACTATTTTATTTAATTATCACCATTTTCAGGTTGGAGATATGGTTTAATATCCGCCAAAGTGACGTTGGCGAAATTACTTAGGAACTACAAATTCTCGACCAGCTTTAAGTTTGAAGATCTTTTCTTCGTTGAGGATATTACAACGAAATTCAAAACAGTGCCATTACTAGAACTTAAACGAAGAAATTGATAGTCGAGCTTGTGGCTTGGATACAAAATAAGCAAGGGCCAAAAATCATATTGTGTTTAAATAATATAATGATTTCTGTTTTGGAAATGTGAAAGAAATTAAATGAAATTAATGATTCTCGGTTGTGTGAATAATCTCAATAATAATTATTTATAACTTAAAAATGACGTTTCAATCTTTGCACCTACTGCTAGGCGGCACTTGTAAACCTCAATAAGTTAATATAAGCTACTAGCTTGATTCTCTCTAACGATCAAAGAAATGGTGATCAATCTACTTAGTTTAGGACCTAGAGTCTGGACAGTTCATATTACCACTAAGCATACAATATATAATATATACAATATATATATATATCAACAGGCTAGTAAATAGGTTTGTGTTAATTGTTATGAATTTCATCGCTAAGTTTAGCAACACACATGTTGCTAAATTGTGAAATTCTTATCCTCAACAAAAGCAACAACGATCCTCATGTTGACTGTCGCGACGACAGTCTAGCAACCTTTGTTGGTCAAATAATTTGACTAGCACGCGTTGCACAAGAAATCTTGCGCTTTCTGAGTCAGATCAGCGAAGGATTATTGGTAAAAGTTCAAGCTCATCCGCATCTTGCTTCAGCTGTGCTGCGTCTGTGGACATAAAAGTGTTAAAAACCAATATTTTGCGCACCATGCAGAATAGAAATAACATTAAGTTCTCGAAAATGTTAATAGCAGACGCAGACGCGGCTTAAATTTGCGATAAATCATTTCTCTACTGAGTGGAACACAGTAAATTAGTAATATGGTCCTGAAATTCTTCTGGTTTTAAATTTTTCTTTTACAGGTTTTTTTTTCAGACGAAATTAAGTAGAATCTTGATAATTTTGATAGCACCCGATTACATTGGAGAGATTTTTGAAATTATGCAATTCACTTTTTCAACCAAAATTTTAGTGGTAGTTCTCCCATTCATATTTTCAGAGAAAAAAAGGCATTTTAACTGATTCTTATACCCTATAACTATATAACTAAGCACTTGTCGGCCTAGCCCGCTTAAGGCGGGCTTGAGCTGAAAATTGCCAATTAAACATAATTGGCGAACTACAACGACAATTATGACCAAATGGGATAAGCTGGTACCAATCTCTTAAAATTGCTATGTGAATCCATGAATAAAAGATTGTTTTTGTTTTGCTAAAGGCACGAGTATTCCCATTGACATTAAAAAAATTGAATATCTGCACATAATCCCAAAAAGTTATGAATCAATCAATTTGTTAAATGATTATTGAAAAGTGTATTATCTTTGTGAATTTTGTTTAAATAAACTAACCAACTTAAACTCTACTTAAACTTGTTTGTTTTGTTGCTAAGAATATTATATTAAAAAACAACTTCGATACCAATGGTATTGTCTGAAATATTTACAAAAATTGAGGTGTCTTACGATTATGAAACGCACCTTACATGTGCTACTCAACGGATTTAAACCAAATTGGATCATACTGTTAAAGACAACATAAAATTCCCATTTCGTGAGTTCCGTTGGTATACCTAAAAAACAACAAACAATTTCATACTGAATCTTAATTTTAAACTATTTTTATATACTTTATAGGGTCGGAGATGCTTTCTTCTGCCTGTTACACACATTTCACAAAACCATGATACCCTTTTTGATCATTTTAATGGGTACAGGGTATAAAAATGAAACCAAAATAACAAGAGTAATACGAAAGTTATAGCATTGACCCCACATAATAGGCACCTCGACGAGAGATTTCTTACTTGTTTGCAATGTAACTTTTCTATGTCGTTGAGCCGCTTAGATATATGATAATATCGTGTAATCAATATTCTAAAATAACCCGCTTTACGAGGCAAAAGTCTAGTGACGAAAACATTTAGATGCCCCAAAATTTCTGATATCCAATTTTTTGACGAACTATATTAAATTGTACAAATAACTATTTCCAGCGATATATAGAACATTTCTGTAGTTTCTATCGTTTGGATACTGTGGGGGTGTCAATTTTAGCGGGCATTGGCGATTTCCCGAAAAAGTCGTTAATCAAACGTTTCTAGTTTTTTGATGGGGAATAGATCCACATTTACAAATATAAGCTATTTCAACGCTTTGATACAAACGAACAAACAAACAAAGGTCTGAATTTTCATCTTTTTTTGGGAAGGCGACTAAATTCTTCAAATTTAAATATCTTTTGAACCAGGTGTCATCCAGGTGATGATCGAGGTGTCAGAATAATAAGAAAATAAAAAAATGTATCAAAAAGTTCCAACGGCCCCATTAGCTGCAGTAATCTAAATTTCGCCCCTTCCATTTACACGTGCTTATCTCACGAACCAGATGAGCTTCCAATAGTCTTAGAATGCACTTTCTGTGTATATTACTTACTGTGTATATTACTAGTCGCCATTCGCACCCTTCGTGTTTCATTCGTCACTACCGCGGACTGCCGACCGCACTGATTCAGTGATAATTAAAATGGACCATTAAATAATTGCACTTCGTGCAGTGCTTCCGCAAACAGTTATGAATGAATGTGTAAAGAGAATTGTCCAATTAAAAAGCCACGGTCAGAAAAGCAACTATTGCTTGAGACTTATAAAAACTCGGTGCAAAAATAAACTTTCAATTATTTACGTACTTGAAGTGATTTCAAACGTTTCGCTGCTTGGAAAAGATCTCGGATATTTTAAACTGCTTTGAGGATTCTGTTTAAACATGTTGATGTGGCAATTGTGGTGTGCTCTTTTGTGCCTTTTGGGGTTTTATTTACTGTGGACTCGTCGCAGATTCTATCTTTTAGCGTTGAAGATACCTGGCAGATTTGGTTATCCCATAATTGGCATGGCCCTAAATTTCAATAAGGAAAGTAAGTAATCGGCGGCTTAATTTGATGTGAGAATTTTAACAATTGCGAATTTCAATTTACTTAAATTAAATAGACTTGCTGCAGAAAATAAGTTACTACATGGATAAACTTGGCCCTGTATTAATGACGTGGCTAGGTCCCATACCAGTTTTAATTGTGAGCGATCCGCAAACATTACAGGATATTTTAACTTCACCTCACTGTGTTAACAAGTCCATCGTATACAAGGCATTTGATGAAGTCGGTACTTCTACGTTTAGCTTAGCAGGTACAGTTCAATGTTAAATTACCTTTATGTGTAGAACTTGTAATACTTCCTCCTCTGCTCAGATCCCCGTTGGAGCGTTCATCGGAAATTGTTGAATCCAGCTTTTGGGCATAAAATGCTTCTCAGCTTCGTTCCCGTATTCAACTCCGAGACGGCTCATCTTCTGAAATCGCTGGACACATTGGTAGATACTGGTGAAAAGGACTTGATTCCTTTGATACAATGTTTAACCCTGAGAATTGCAATTCGTGAGTGTTACGAGATCTTAAAATGATTTGAATCCCATTAATGTCATTAATGTATAGAAACTACCATGGGCGGTGATGTAAAAAGTGATGAGCATTTTAAGGAAAACAAATTTCTTCGGAATTTCCAATGGTAGGTATTGTTAGGTTTGGCATATCTGAATGCAATTACTATTAAATAATAGTCTTCTGGAAGCCGTTACAGATATGTGTATGTCGCCCTGGCTAGTAAATAAAACAGTCCGCCAACTTCTTGGCAAGGAAAGGCCCTACTCAAAGTCCAAATCGGAGATACGGGGATTCATCAGAAAGATAGTTGATAGTAATTTGGCAAAGGTCACTACAGTTCCTCTTTTGTCGCAGGATAAAAACAAATTTATAAATCTTGCAACAGATTTGTGGAAACGGGGAATTTTTAGCTTTGAGAATGTGGAAAATGAATCGGTGTTCATTGTTTTTGGAGCTTTTGAAACAACGTCTAAAACGGTGGCCTATACATTGATGTTACTCGCCATGTTTCCCAAGTACCAGGAGAAAGCTTTTGAGGAGATTCTAACATTATTTCCCAAAAGTGGAGACTTCGAAGTCTCCTACGCTGACACCCAACAAATGGTATATCTTGATCTAATTCTAAATGAATCGATGCGAGTTATACCCCCTGTTCCACTTGTTGTGCGACAAGCTTCCCAAGACGTGAAGCTTTCAAACGGAGTTGTTATTCCCAAGGGTCTTCAAATTGTGATTAACATTTTTCATTTGCATCGCAGTAAGGAAATTTGGGGAAGTGATGCGGAAACATTCAATCCGGATCGCTTTCTACCCCATCACATTCAGGACAAGCATCCTTACGCTTATATGCCGTTCACAAAGGGCATTCGCAGCTGTATAGGTAGAGTTTTATAATAAATAACAACACTATTTTATTTAATTATCACCATTTTCAGGTTGGAGATATGGTTTAATATCCGCCAAAGTGACGTTGGCGAAATTACTTAGGAACTACAAATTCTCGACCAGCTTTAAGTTTGAAGATCTTTTCTTCGTTGAGGATATTACAATGAAATTTAAAACAGTGCCATTACTAGAACTTAAACGAAGAAACTGATAGTCGAGCTTGTGGCTTGGATACAAAAGAAGCAAGGGCCAAAAATCATATTGTGTTTAAATAATATAATGATTTTTGTATTGGAAATGTGAAAGAAATTAAATGAAATTAATGATTCTCGGTTGTGTGAATAATCTCAATAATAATTATTTATAACTTAAAAATGACGTTTCAATCTTTGCACCTACTGCTAGACGGCACTTGTAAACCTCAATAAGTTAATATAAGCTACTAGCTTGATTCTCTCTAACGATCAAAGAAATGGTGATCAATCTACTTAGTTTAGGACCTAGAGTCTGGACAGTTCATATTACCACTAAGCATACAATATATAATATATACAATATATATATATATCAACAGGCTAGTAAATAGGTTTGTGTTAATTGTTATGAATTTCATCGCTAAGTTTAGCAACACACATGTTGCTAAATTGTGAAATTCTTATCCTCAACAAAAGCAACAACGATCCTCATGTTGACTGTCGCGACGACAGTCTAGCAACCTTTGTTGGTCAAATAATTTGACTAGCACGCGTTGCACAAGAAATCTTGCGCTTTCTGAGTCAGATCAGCGAAGGATTATTGGTAAAAGTTCAAGCTCATCCGCATCTTGCTTCAGCTGTGCTGCGTCTGTGGACATAAAAGTGTTAAAAACCAATATTTTGCGCACCATGCAGAATAGAAATAACATTAAGTTCTCGAAAATGTTAATAGCACCACATGCAGACGCGGCTTAAATTTGCGATAAATCATTTCTCTACTGAGTGGAACACAGTAAATTAGTAATATGGTCCTGAAATTCTTCTGGTTTTAAATTTTTCTTTTACAGGTTTTTTTTTCAGACGAAATTAAGTAGAATCTTGATAATTTTGATAGCTCCCGATTACATTGGAGAGATTTTTGAAATTATGCAATTCACTTTTTCAACCAAAATTTTGGTGGTAGTTCTCCCATTCATATTTTCAGAGAAAAAAAAGGCATTTTAACTGATTCTTATACCCTATAACTATATAACTAAGCACTTGTCGGCCTAGCCCGCTTAAGGCGGGCTTGAGCTGAAAATTGCCATTATTGAATTATTGAAAAGTGTATTATCTTTGTGAAATGCCCAAATATTAATTTTTACTTAATTAATTTTGTTTAAATAAACTAACCAACTTAAACTCTACTTAAACTTGTTTGTTTTGTTGCTAAGAATATTATATTAAAAAACAACTTCGATACCAATGATATTGTCTGAAATATTTACAAAAATTGAGGTGTCTTACGATTATGAAACGCACCTTACATGTGCTACTCAACGGATTTAAACCAAATTGGATCATACTGTTAAAGACAACATAAAATTCCCATTTCGTGAGTTCCGTTGGTATACCTAAAAAACAACAAACAATTTCATACTGAATCTTAATTTTAAACTATTTTTATATACTTTATAGGGTCGGAGATGCTTTCTTCTGCCTGTTACACACATTTCACAAAACCATGATACCCTTTTTGATCATTTTAATGGGTACAGGGTATAAAAATGAAACCAAAATAACAAGAGTAATACGAAAGTTATAGCATTGACCCCACATAATAGGCACCTCGACGAGAGATTTCTTACTTGTTTGCAATGTAACTTTTCTATGTCGTTGAGCCGCTTAGATATATGATAATATCGTGTAATCAATATTCTAAAATAACCCGCTTTACGAGGCAAAAGTCTAGTGACGAAAACATTTAGATGCCCCAAAATTTCTGATATCCAATTTTTTGACGAACTATATTAAATTGTACAAATAACTATTTCCAGCGATATATAGAACATTTCTGTAGTTTCTATCGTTTGGATACTGTGGGGGTGTCAATTTTAGCGGGCATTGGCGATTTCCCGAAAAAGTCGTTAATCAAACGTTTCTAGTTTTTTGATGGGGAATAGATCCACATTTACAAATATAAGCTATTTCAACGCTTTGATACAAACGAACAAACAAACAAAGGTCTGAATTTTCATCTTTTTTTGGGAAGGCGACTAAATTCTTCAAATTTAAATATCTTTTGAACCAGGTGTCATCCAGGTGATGATCGAGGTGTCAGAATAATAAGAAAATAAAAAAATGTATCAAAAAGTTCCAACGGCCCCATTAGCTGCAGTAATCTAAATTTCGCCCCTTCCATTTACACGTGCTTATCTCACGAACCAGATGAGCTTCCAATAGTCTTAGAATGCACTTTTGTTAGTTAGACCTGATGGGACAAATTTTCCATTCTTACTGTGTATATTACTAGTCGCCATTCGCACCCTTCGTGATGCTTTCGTCACTAGCGCGGATTGCCGACCGCACTGATTCAATCATAATTAAAATGGACCATTAAATAATTGCACTTCGTGCAGTGCTTCCGCATCCAGAAGAAAACAGTTATGATGGAATGTGTAAAGAGAATTGGCCATTTAAAAAGCCAATGTCAGAAAAGCAACTATTGCTTGAGACTTATAAAAACTCGGTGCAAAAATAAACTTTCAATTATTGAGACTTATAAAAACTCGGTGCAAAAATAAACTTTCAATTATTTACGTACTTGAAGTGATTTCAAACGTTTCGCAGCTTGGAAAAGATCTCGGATATAATAAACTTCTTCGAGGATTCTGTTTAAACATGTTGATGTGGCAATTGTGGTGTGCTCTTTTGTGCCTTTTGTGGTTTTATTTTCTGTGGACTCGTCGCAGATTCTATCTTTTAGCATTGAAGATACCTGGCAGATTTGGTTATCCCATAATTGGCATGGCCCTAAATTTTAATAGGGAAAGTAAGTAATCGGCGGCTTAATTTGATGTGAGAATTTTAACAATTGCGAATTTCAATTTACTTAAATTAAATAGACTTGCTGCAGAAAATAAGTTACTACATGGATAAACTTGGCTCTGTAGTAATGACTTGGATAGGTCCCATACCAGTTTTAATTGTGAGCGATCCGCAAACATTACAGGATATTTTAACTTCACCTCACTGTGTTAACAAGTCCATCACATACAAGGCACTCGATGAAGTCGGTGCCTCATTGTTTAGCTTAGCAGGTACAGTTCAATGTTAAATTACCTTTATGTGTAGAACTCGTAATACTTCCTCCTCTGCTCAGATCCCCGTTGGAGCGTTCATCGGAAATTGTTGAATCCAGCTTTTGGGCATAAGATGCTTCTCAGCTTCGTTCCCGTATTCAACTCCGAGACGGCTCATCTTCTGAAATCGCTGGACATATTGGTAGATACTGGTGAAAAGGACTTGATTCCCTTGTTTCAAAGTCTATCCCTGAGAATCGCAATTCGTGAGTGTTACGAGATCTTAAAATGATTTTAATCCCATTAATGTCATTAATGTATAGAAACTACAATGGGCGGTGGTGTAAAAAGTGATGAGCATTTTAAGGACAACAAACTTCTTCGGAATTTTCAATGGTAGGTACTATTAGGTTTGGCATATCTGAATGCAATTACTATTAAATAATAGTCTTCTGGAAGCCGTTACAGATATGTGTATGTCGCCCTGGTTAGTAAATAAAACAGTCCGCCAACTTCTTGGCAAGGAAAGGCCCTACTCAAAGTCCAAATCGGAGATACGGGGATTCATCAGAAAGCTAGTTGATAGTAATTTGGCAAAGGTCACTACAGTTCCTCTTTTGTCGCAGGATAAAAACAAATTTATAAATCTAGCAACAGATTTGTGGAAACGGGGAATTTTTAGCATTGAGAATGTGGAAAATGAATCGATTTGCATTGTTTTTGGAGCTTTTGAAACAACGTCTAATACGGTGGCCTATACATTGATGTTACTCGCCATGTTTCCCAAGTACCAGGAGAAAGCTTTTGAGGAGATTCTAACATTATTTCCCAAAAGTGGAGACTTCGAAGTCTCCTACGCTGACACCCAACAAATGGTATATCTTGATCTAATTCTAAATGAATCGATGCGTGTTATACCCCCTGTTCCACTTGTTGTGCGACAAGCTTCCCAAGACGTGAAGCTTTCAAATGGAGTTGTTATTCCCAAGGGTCTTCAAATTATGATCAACATATTTCATTTGCATCGCAGTAAGGAAATTTGGGGAAGTGATGCGGAAACATTCAATCCGGATCGCTTTCTGCCCCAACACATTCAGGACAAGCATCCTTACGCTTATATGCCGTTCACAAAGGGCATTCGCAGTTGTATAGGTAGAGTTTTATTGTACATAATAACACTATTTTATTTAATTATCACCATTTTCAGGTTGGAGATATGGTTTAATATCCGCCAAAGTGACGTTGGCGAAATTACTTAGGAACTACAAATTCTCGACCAGCTTTAAGTTTGAAGATCTTTTCTTCGTTGAGGATATTACAATGAAATTTAAAACAGTGCCATTACTAGAACTTAAACGAAGAAATTGATAGTCGAGCTTGTGGCTTGGATACAAAATAAGCAAGGTCAAAAAATCATATTGTGTTTAAATAATATAATGTTTTTTCTTTTGGAAATGTGAAAGAAATTAAAATTTAGAACAATTTTAAAAACAAATGCAATGATACTCAGTTGTGTGAATAATCACAGTATTAATTATTTATAACTAAAAATGACGTTTCACCTACTGCTATGACGGCACTTGTAAACCTCAATATGTTAAAATAAGCTTGATTCTCTCTAACGATCAAAGAAATGGTAGCTTCACAGTTAAATGGCAGGAGAAATTTAAATGGCGATGGGTTCCTGAACATTACCACTAGGCATACAATACATATTTACTAACAACAGGCTAGTAAATAGGTTTGTGTTAAATGTTATGAATTCCATCGCTAAGTTTATCAACACACATGTAGCTAAATTGTGAAATTCTTATCCTCAACAAAAGCAACAACGATCCTCATGTTGACTGTCGCGACGACAGTCTAGCAACCTTTGATGAACAGCCTAGAGCCATGTAAACTCTTTATGTAAAATCTATTGATAAGCATAATTTAGACGATGTTAAAGGTTAAGGAATGAACCGCTGACATCTTATAAATTCTTAAACAGTTGTTTAATGAATGCTCAGCATTTTCCCATTGATTTTCACAAGTTATTTGATAAAATCATGAATAGAACTGATAAATCTAAATGGCAGAAAGCTATAAAAGTAGAACTCGACTCTCATTATCAAAACGAAACTAGGACTATAGTAGATAGAACACAAAATAAGAACTTAGTCGATAGTAAGTGGGTTTTCTCGATAAAGCATAGTGAATTTGGAAGTCTAACTAAATATAAAGCGAGACATGTGACACCTAGTTTTACACAAGAAAACATGCTCGACTATGAGGGAATATTCGCTCCTGTAGTCCGAACATCTAGCTTTGGACTTTTACCATCGTTGTCAAACCAATTAAATTTACAAGTTCACATGGACGTTTAAACTGCATTCTAAAATGGAGATTTATGCTCGTTCCTCAAGGTTTATCATATAGAAAAGAAAAAGTTTGTAAATTAAATAAAGCTTTTTACGGGTTGAAACAAGCAGCTAGATACTGGTTTGAAATGTTTGAAAGATCACTGAAAGAAATTGTTTTTGTAAGTTATGAAGTAGACATAATTGATAATGGAGATGCTTCGAAAAATATGTATGTACCTTTATACGTTGATGATATAGCTAGAGACAAGGAAAAGCCTTATTGCTATGTCAATCAGTGAGTCATATAGAAAAGGAGCTTAAAATTATGTAAAAACGTATTTAATGAATTTCTGCAAATTTGTCACTCTGAATAATTGTGCCAATTTTAGCGATTCTACAAGCTAGAGGCGTCAAATTCTGTATGTAGGCTGATCCATGAAGATCAACTCAAAGTACGGGAGTGATACGAATGTGATAGACAACATTTGATAGCCATCTCGACAAAAAATTTCTTACGAATAAAATATGTAAATTTTCTTTGTTGTCGAGCCGTATTAAATATGCAATATAATTAAAATGGATCATTAAATCTGTGCTCGTGTAAAGGGCGATCGTCAATTAAAAAGCAAGTGTAAACAAGGGTGCTCCGCCCCCTGCTAATACCGCTCGCGAGGAGGTGCGGTTACAGTCGAGTGTGCTCGGCTGTAGAATACCCTGTGCCCTGGCCCTCCGTTTGATGATGCTTCATTAAATTGACCGACTAAAACCAAATTTCAAAATCCCAACAACAAAGCTCATACCAAATCTTAATTTTCGTCTGATCGTTCCTATGGCAGTTTTATGATATAGTGGTTCGATTCAAATTTAAATGAACTTGATATGCGCCCGGGATCCAAAAACCTACATACCAAATTTTAAGTATCTACCTCTTATAGTCTTTGATATCCTTTGACTCATACAGACTGACGGACAGACAGACGGACACGGCTCAATCTACTCGGATGTTGATACTGATCAAGAATATATATACTTTATAGGGTCGGAGATGCTTCCTTTTTCCTGTTACATACATTTCACAAAACAATTATACCCTTTTTGACCATTTTGAATGGGCACAGGGTATTAAAAATCAACAATTGCTTCTGACCTATAAAAACTCGGTGCAAAAATATACTTTCAATTATTTACGTAGCTGAAGTGATTTCAAACGTTTCGTTGCTTATAAAAGATCTCGGATATTTAAAACTCCTTCGAAGATTCTGTTTAAACATGCTGATGTGGCAATTGTGGTGTGCTCTTTTATGCCTTTTGTGGTTTTATTTACTGTGGACTCGTCGCAGATTCTATCTTTTAGCGTTGAAGATACCTGGCAGATTTGGTTATCCCATAATTGGCATGGCCCTAAATTTCAATAAGGAAAGTAAGTAATCGGCGGCTTAATTTGATGTGAGAATTTTAACAATTGCGAATTTCAATTTACTTAAATTAAATAGACTTGCTGCAGAAAATAAGTTACTACATGGATAAACTTGGCCCTGTATTAATGACGTGGCTAGGTCCCATGCCAGTTTTAATTGTGAGCGATCCGCAAACATTGCAGGATATTTTAACTTCACCTCATTGTGTTAACAAGTCCATCGTATACAAGGCATTTGATGAAGTCGGTACTTCAACGTTTAGCTTAGGAGGTACAGTTGAATGTTAAATTACCTTTATGTGTAGAACTCGTAATACTTTCTCCTCTGCTCAGATCCCCGTTGGAGCGTTCATCGGAAATTGTTCAATCCAGCCTTTGGGCATAAGATGCTTCTCAGCTTCGTTCCCATATTCAACTCCGAGACGGCTCATCTTCTGAAATCGCTGGACACATTGGTAGATACTGGTGAAAAGGACTTGATTCCCTTGATACAATGTTTAACCCTGAGAATAGCAATTCGTGAGTGTTTTGAGATCTTAAAATTTTTGTAATCTGTTAACGTCAATAATGTACAGAAACTACAATGGGCGGTGATGTAAAGAGTGATGAGAATTTTACGGACAACAAACTTCTTCAGAATATCCAATGGTAGGTATTATTAGGTTTAGCATATCTGAATGCAATTACTATTAAATAATAGTCTTATGGAAGCCGTTACAGATATGTGTATGTCGCCCTGGTTAGTAAATAAAACAGTCCGCCAACTTCTTGGCAAGGAAAGGGCTTACTCAAAGTCCAAATCGGAGATTCGGAGATTCATCAGAAAGCTAGTAGATAGTAATTTGGCAAAGGTCACTACAGTTCCTCTTTTGTCGCAGGATAAAAGCAAATTTATAAATCTTGCAACAGATTTGTGGAAACGGGGAATTTTTAGCTCGGAAAATTTGGAAAGTGAATCGACTGCCATTGTGTTAGGAGGCATTGACACAACGTCTAATACGGTGGCCTATACATTGATGTTACTCGCCATGTTTCCCAACTACCAGGAGAAAGTTTTTGAGGAGATTCTAACATTATTTCCTAATAGTGGAGACTTTGAAGTCTCCTACGCTGACACAAAACAGATGATTTATATGGATCTAATTCTAAATGAGTCGATGCGAGTTATACCCCCCGCTCCAGTTGTTTTGCGACAAGCTTCCCAAGACGTAAAGCTTTCAAACGGAGTTGTTATTCCCAAGGGTCTTCAAATTATGATCAGCATATTTCATTTGCATCGCAGTAAGGAAATTTGGGGTAGTGATGCGGAAACATTCGATCCGGATCGCTTTCTGCCCCTACACATTCAGGACAAGCATCCTTACGCTTATATGCCGTTCACAAAGGGCATTCGCAGTTGTATAGGTAGAGTTTTATTGTAATTAACAACACTATTTTATTTAATTACCACCATTTTTAGGTTGGAGATATGGTTTATTATCTGCCAAAGTGACGTTGGCGAAACTACTAAGAAATTACATATTCTCGACCAGCTTTAAGTTTGAAGATCTTTTCTTCGTTGAGGATATTACAACTAAATTTAAAACCGTGCCATTACTAGAACTTCAACGAAGAAATTGATAGTCGAGCATGGGGCTGGGGATTTAAATTAAGTAATGGTTATAAATCATATTGTTTTTAAAAAGTTATTTTTTGCATAGGTATTGGGAAAAAAAAATGTTGATATTGTGAAAATCCGTTTTTTAACTGATAAGATAGCACTAGAGCCAAAATACAAATAAATCGATCCTTTGTTATGTGAATAATCTCAATAATAATTATTTAAAACTAAAAACTATTACTATGACGGCACTTGTAAAACTCAATACGTTAATTTGAACTACTAGCTCGATTCACTCTAGCGATCTAAGAAATTGTGAAGTCACTGTTAAATGGTAACATAAATTTTTAACGGCGATGACAATTAACGTAGAGGACAAACGGTAAGAGCTAGAAGGCTTAGATTTTTTAAGATGGTGCTTTTTTCTTCTTAGGTGCTAGTTTTGGTCGGGATTAATGTTTTCATTCCGATTCTCAATCCACTTAGCTTAGGACCTATAGTCTACACAGTTCATATTACCACTAAGCATACAATTTATGTTGTATGCTTGGTAATATTCTAACAGTCTACCCTCAAACTGCAATTTCTTTTATTTAAAACACATATGGAAGCTTGGCATTCTTTTCGGCGCTCTACGTAGTTAATAAACTCCTTACTACTGACGGGCTAGTTAATAGGTTTGTAAAGCAGTGCGTAGACTCCAAAGGAAGCAATTTAACTTTTGCAAAAATATATTTTTTCATAGAAAATCAGATTGACGGACATCATTTCCGATAAGTTTAAATTAATAAAAAAGATAAGTAACTATAAAGTTATAAACAGCGAACCCAGAAAGCCCTAAATTACAGTTTCAAGTTTCAGTACAAATTCGGCAATAAGTAATTCAATAATTCGAATCTCTTGGTATTCCATTTTCCAATTAAATGCAACCATTCGCGAGCTGCAGTCTTTGCACCTACCCATGCAGCCGCATCCACCGAAAACTGCTATGCAAATAAAGGTATATGAAAAAGGCAAGAGGCTAATTAATATCGTTAGTAACTTGTTTGACTCCTATTGTCGGTTCTCAGTTAAACTCAGTTGTGGGCGATGCTGTTGATGGTGTCAGCTAGGCGCAATCATTAGAAATCAGTCGCAGTTTCCATTACACGTAAAGTGGCAATCGAGATGCAACTGCAACTGGATTTTTATGTCAACTGGGTTACAGTTTCCAATTGTGTTTCTGGCGTAACTGATAACTGGCAGTTGACTAGGGAGGACAAGAGAAATTCTACTTGTCAATGCACTTGACTTAATTTTCAAGTCGACTCGGGAATGCAAAATTGTTTACAACTATACCAAGTATTTGCATAATAATTGCTTGATAAAAGTTTTGCGGAAATCAGAGTGAGCATTTGACAAATATCAAGAACAACAGGAACGAAATTAAAAATGCTCACATAACATACAAAGGAATGTGTTAATGATGACGATATGTCATTGTCAGTCCCAGCTGTCTTCAGTGAGGGAGAGAGTAGAGTTGGCACTCTGGAGTCTGCTACCAGAGCTGGCACTTCTTCCATCATAATCAAGAACAGAAGTAGCGCAGTCCAAGTCCTTTCTATAAACAATAATAGTAGAATAAAGGAAAAGGGACATACGCGGCGTATACGCAACGTCGGGGGTGGAATCAATAAGCGGCTTTGCGTGCGAGGAATTAGATCCCATTCAAGCGAGGCAGGGACTTGGTGTCGGAGATGCCACAGACCGCCCGTGGTTCGGTCAGCTCATAAATTAGCGCCCCTTCCCTATAGGTATGGGAGATAACTCCAAGCCAAATCAAAGACAATGCCCAAAAGCCCAAACCCAGCCAAACAGGACGTGTCAGCCTGTCAGCCCCCAGAAAAGAATAAGCGCGAGAAGCGAGCAAAATTTGCATGTAACACTAAAATAAAATTTAATTACGCTTGTCGCCTGTCAGTTCTCATTAAGCGGGGGCAAAGCGGAGGAAACAGCAATACTCGGGACTCAGGAGGCGCCTGTGGGGCTCGGCAAGTGCTGGACGAATTACACGAAATCAATTAAGGTCCAAGTGGACGCCTGACAGGTGTGAGGACCTACCCAACCGAAAGCTTAGACAATGAATTAAGTGGATTAGAATTTGAATTTGAACTAACAGAGGAAGGGCCAACAAGCTGCAGGAATTTACCATGATCAAATCGATACAAGCCTGTGAATAAGGGAGAAAAAGATACGTAAATATATTACAGACTTTGAGCAGTGAAATATTATTAAAAAATCTTTTAAAAATTTAACAAAGTTAATGTATGTTCAATAAACACATTGAATTTATGTTTTCTTTTTTTTTTCAAGACTTAGGTTAGGTTCTCGAACCGGTTTATATACCCTCTGAACCTAAGGTAATGCTTGGTTCAGCTAAATACAAAAATCATATTAAAGGTTTATCTTTTTAACTATTCTTAATCAATGGAATGTTATAGAATGGAATGCTTTTTTTTTGTAAAAATGCAAACAGGTTTTATTTGACTTATTGTTTAATTTTTCTCAATTAAGGTAGTTGCGCGATATTAGAACGCAATTGATGTAATTATATTTGTTCGAACCGTATGCAGTTAACAAGGAGTTTGCTACTGGTTTGCTCAGTTAATAAACACTATAAAACATGTTATTTTTGTAAGTAAACAGGTTACAACCCCAGCACCGATCGTGCAAAAAATATTTTATATATTATATATATATATATTTATAAATAAATATTATTATAAAATAATAACTAAGTATAATCGTAGCTGTACATATTTAAGAATTTTTCGCTTATGATATAATGGGATTTTCTTGATTATTATTTGGACATGTTATTGAGTTGACTGAGTAAACTTTTTCCAGTTTTGGTTCTGGCCAAGTGACAAATTGACTGTCAGTTGACTAAGTGGCTCAGATCACAGATGGTTGTTATTGAGTTTTGATGGGCAAACAATTTCTATCGCCTGGCACTCTAATGAATTGATAAACATTTTGCTTTGGCAACTTTCTAGTTGCAGTTGGAGCCCAGCACAAAGTAATCCCGACAACGACAACAGCTGCCCCGGAATGAATTATAGGAGCAGCAGTGAAACTTTTGCATTATTTTATGAAATTTTTGTTAAACAAATTTGTTGCTTGTCGCCGTTCCATCGTTGTTGTTGTTGTGCTTAAGTGTAAACAGTGAAGACCCACAGCGGATGGTTTCCCTCATCCCGCTTCAGATTCCAGTCGAAAGTTGCGCAGTTTCTGTCACATGCGTCCCAAGCACTCACCTGAGGGCCCACTGAAGGGGCTGAGGAGATGAGGGGATCAGGTAAAGTCTGGTTCGTCCTATTGGGCAGATAGCACACGAGCTCCACTTCCGTTCCCCATCCCTATTCGACTCATCCTCGTCCCTGTTGGCGTACTCTACTGTACTGTAAGTACGGTATTATAACTTTTTTTTCACGGCATAATTTATGCGCACTTTATGTAAATTTTTTCTATAAACCAACGATGTTAACGCAAAGAGGATATGTGTATGTGTGGACTGTTCCTGTTGTTGTTGATGTTTGCAAAATGTAAACTGTAAGCAGAGTTTGCTTTTAAAGAGAGATATTCTGGCGACTCTACGTAAACGCTCGTAATTATACATTTTTGTGTATGGCACACAAAAGTTTTAGCACTCAGGTTGAAGTTGGCTCCCATAGGTTGCCTTCTCTCGCCATCCCCCGTCCTCGACCTCATCCTCGTCCAGATCCGGCATTGGCAGTGTCGCTTAATTTTAATGAAAAAAGTTGGGCAACTGGCGCGTGCCAGCAAGTTCTAATTGATTTTCAGATTGATATGCAAAACAGCGTGTCCAGAGCTGTCCCTCCTTCCACTCTCCCCGGCTCAACAGCTCATCCAGCTCCGTTGACAGCAAAGTTTGAACCTGCTCCTCCAGTGGGCTTATAAAATTTCAATTAAAATGCCTACGAAATGCTAATGATCATTTGATGTGCAACTCATTTGCAATTCGTGTTTGTCGGTTTTATTGTGCTTTTTAGCCATTTGCTGATACAATATTGCAGTTTGATTCAACAATAGAATAATAATGTTCGAAATGACACGGTTCACAATTAACTATACCACACTAAACCAGGGAAAAGAGTTATGAGTAAACTAAAATTATAAATGAAAAAAATTATCCAGATGTACGAGTAAGCTTTTATTTTAATTTTAAATATATAAACTTAAGTGAACTCTCATTATTGAAGAAATATATGATATGCAATAATAAAAACAATTTATATTTAAAATAAAAACTGAAAAAAGTAAATAAATTAATTTTAGTATTTCCTTTTCTTTCCAAAAATTTTAATTTAATATTCATTTTACATATTTTGTATTTTATTTATCAAATTTAGACTTACACTTTAATATTTTGATATAAAGCAACGAAAAATTTGTAACAAATCTTAAAATTATTAAAGGCACAGTCTATTTTTCTTATATTTCATGTGGTTTATTATGAAACTTGCCTCCAGAAAAAGGATAATAAGTTTGTGAAATTGTAATTAACCACTCTCGAGAAGTTTTTGTTAGTAGTAAAAAAACGACTTAAATTTTAAGTTTAACTTAAACACTTATTTAAGCTCATCGCTTTTTGCAGAGTTGAAATGGAAAGGTCTTTAAAACTGGAATTGCATTTTTAATGCCCGACGATTCCCAGTCCGTTCTATTCTCGCATAGCTAGTTCCATAAAAAGTTGCGCTACGATTTTCCATACTTGCATCGCCTCCGTAGTGTGTCCTCCATCCGAGCTGATGTTGCTCCAACTGCTGCTATTCGCACCAGCTGCACTTTAACTAAACTCTAATGCAAAATTCATGGCCAGGCAGATATAACCAAGGGAGACTAGTCTGCATTAAGCATGCAGCTCTGCAAAAATGACCAACCGGACGATGGGCAAGACCACAACAACGAGGACAATCCAACCAACCAGTCAGTCAGACAGACAGACCGACAGAGAGACAGAGGGACAGGCAGCCAGTCAACTGGGCAATTGCGATTGGTTGTGGACGCTTCGCTTTATACACATTTGATGAGGCGAGCCGTTAAAGTGAGCAATGACTGTGGAGCCGCCATTTTGTTTTTGATTGATAATGATGGGGCTCGGGGCAGAGTTATGGTCTCGTTTATATGCGTCCTGCTGTTGTTGTGGAAAACTAACCGCAAATTAGCTTATTTGGCATTTTTACAGTCATTTCATTTAATTTACACAAACAAATTTGCGCTTGGCCAAAAGGAGATGGCCCAGACAATGGGCGAGCCAACGGAGCGCGCCGCCAGCCTCATAAAAGTAATGAAGCTGTTTAGGCGTCTCTAAGTAGTCGTCGTCGGAAGTCGACAACGAAAACGACGACGACAACAACAACAACAAAAACAAGAACAACGAGTGGGTCGACTCTGACTCTGACTTCTACTCCGGGTCTTGTGTCAGCACAAAAAAGCCCAGACTCGGCGATGGTTCCGGGTCTGAGTGTTGGCCTTAGTTTCATTGTGCGTACATTCAAAATTCATGAAGTTGGCCCAAAAGTTGGCGCCAATTTAATGTGAGTATGTGTGCGTGTGTATGTGCTGCCTGTGAGGTGTTCTGGCTGGTTTGCGCTTAACACTCATTGTTTTGTTTCCCTGTTGAAAGCATCGCAATTACCTCAAACTGCATTGCAGGCAATTGCCGAAAAGCAAAACCAAAAAAAACTAAAGCAAAACCAACTCATTGCCACGCCTCTGAGCCCCTTTTATTGACTGCTCTTTAGTGGCCTTAAGTAATATTGCCGACGTGCTTCTCTCAACTTCTCCAATTGCAGAGTTTTACTCGCAAATAAATGCTTTCTCTTGTGGCTTTCTTACTTCAATTTCAAATCCCAATTAGTGTTTCTTTTAGTTCTAAAATCAAATACATATATTACGTTTAATCGATCTAATATCTAGGATAAGTTACACATGTATCGTCAACTAAGGGCGATTAATCAAAATTAATTAAGAAATTTGATTTGAGATATCAATTAAAATTAATGATATACATACATATTTAAATTTAATTTCAATGGCTTAAAGAACAAATTCAATATGCGAAAGAAAAACTGGCATTAAAAATTATGTTTTTTTTTATATTTTATGCGATACTTTTTGATTGCTTTTGAATGTCTTTATTTATTTTTCACAGCTATCAATTTATTGTTGATGGCCAAATGTAAACATCACTGCTCACCTCTGTCAGCCTCCATTCCCCAACGTCTTGCCGCAGCCATTTTCTTTTTAATAAAATCCATTTTCATATGTAATTTAGCCAGGGGCAGAGGGAAATGGAGAGCTTACACTGCGGATGATTTCCTGTTACGCCCAAGACAAAAGCCGCACCACGTCGTTGACGACGACGATGACGACGGCATCGCTTTGTGTCTGGCCATAATTTTGCCAGGGCATGACTGGGCCAACTCCTGGGAAAGCAGCAACAGCAATGGCAATGGCAGCGTCTGAGGCAAGGACAGAGCCAGCAACTTGCCGCAAAGTTAAGCAAAACTTTGTTATTTGTTTTAAGTGGCAGGTTGCGAGGCGCACGCTCCACAGACTGTCTTCTGTCCTTAGTTCGTTTGCAGGTTGCTTCCCTCGTTTCGCTCAACAGTTCATAAAGTTAATTTTGCCACAGAAATTATGTTAAAACGATATATGGAAGCCCGAATTTTTGCTGCCTGCCTGACTCCTCTGGTCTGGTCTTGTCGCCTATGCTAAATCCCTTGTATCTGTGTGGGAACTGCAACAGAAGTTATTGAAATGGCAGCCAAACAGCCAGGTTAAGGAACTTTCCAACTTTTTCAACCCCGCAGCGAAGGGCAACGCTGCGTATGCGTAATTAGTGGCTTGGGCCTCTCAGGTAGTTTGGAATAGTTCTTGGCCTATAACTTTCTTTTTCTGGGTTATTTATGAAAATTAAAGAGCTGACTAACAGAAAGACAGAAAGTCATACAGCCTGAGTGTGGCTTATTGAACTGTCAACGTTAAGCCAAATAAATTGCGCATACGAGGCGCGACTCAGGATGGCAAATGGTGAAATGGCAAAACTATTTGGAAAAGTTCACGAGAAATCAAAGCACAGAGCGCAATCAGCGCATAGTCAAGAACTTTTGATTATAACAAATGTTTTGTGGCTGCCCAAAGCACATACGTACTCAGATCCAGAGAGAGTGTCTGTGAGAAATAAGAGCATTTATGGGGTGGGGAGGGGTCAAAATGACATTCGATAATAAATCTTTTGGGCAACGCATTGTGCTCTCCATTAGGCACATGTCGGGGGACTTGGCCAACAATAAAAATCAAAATGCTGACCAAAATGTAATTTCTGTTTGGCACGAAAAGTTTGACCGGCAATGTTCTTTTCGGTTTCAAATGTCTGCGGAAAAATAAAAAAATATTGAAATAGACTCTGTTAAAAGACAGAATTTTTACAGCAAGTGTATAAAATGTTCGACTGGTCTTTTCCATTTTGTATACTCTGTTCGATCGCCTTCTTTTATTTATTTCAATAAAAAATAAAGTAACTTCCGCTGCCATAACCGAACTCAGACTCGGACTTGGGACAAGTCTATGAAAAAGTTTTCGAGAGCCAACGGCAGACACTTTTCATTAGCAAAAGTCTCTCTCTTTGGTCGAGAGTACAAGCAAAGTTCTGCTTCAAGTTTTTGCCTTTATTATTTTTTTTTTTTTTTTGGTATTTCTCTGGATGTGACAGACATTCCACAAGTATACACAAGTATTGCTGTAATGGCATATGTTTTGTCAGGAGTCGTAGTGGACAGTTCCTAACAACTTTGCACTAACAAACAGTTTTTCCTCTTTCTTCTATCTTGCAGAGAGACTTGGCAAGCCTTTAAGCTACCGTAACAAACAGGAACAACGGTAAGTGTCAAAATTGCTTACGAGCGAGTGAGATAGAGAGAGAGAAAGTGTGAGTGAGTGAGTGACATTTGCCATAGCGCCTAATTGTAGGCAATTAATTTGTGGCACATCAAAGCAAAGAAAAGGACCCCAAGCCATGAAAAGTAAACAGCAAAGACAAAGCAAATGCAGCTGGTGTCCATTTTAGGTGGTTGTTTCCGGGCTACCCTCGACATGGAACCGCGACATGGAACATCGAGTGTGGAGCTCGGAGCGTGGCAAACCGCACCTTTTAACCCTTTGCCTTTGCCTTTGCCACACGCCATTTGTTTCCTAGCTGGGGGTTGGACTCACACAGAGTCAGAGACGGAGACATAGAAAGAGACACAAAACGGAAGCACATGCAGCTCTAATATGTTCGGCAAACAGTTTCAGTTTCTCCTCATACTCCGCTGCAGAGTTGATCCCACTCCACTAACTTGGCCTGGCCGAAAAGCAATTTGCCTAACATTGCCCGGGCGTTAAGTAATAATGACCCCAAAAAGTAGCAAACCATATTGGCTGCTCTCGCTGGCGTATACGCAATGTCTATGTGAGGTATGTTTTTTTATCGCTCGGATTCGGTTTGTTCTGTTCCTATCCCTGGTCGAAGTCGTGGTCGAGGTCAAATAAAATATTTATGAATTGCAGGCAATGCGGGGTGGAGGGGCCGAGTTAATTGCATTACCGAGTTGTGCCTCGATAAGTCCAGAGAAAAGTACTCATGTGAGTCTGGAAGGGTGTCCCTTTCGGGTCTGGACGGGGCATAAAGCAGGAGCAATTGGATCGGCTTTTTGGGTAATTGTGGCTACAGGGCAAAAGGCATTACAAGTGTAGAAACCTGCCAACCCACTGAAGCCGAGAATGGGAGTGGCTGCTGGGAGAGTTTGAGAAGGGATGAAGGGGGCTTACGGGGGTGCTATTTCGCTTCTGGGGGCACTTGCGGCGAAAATTTGCGAAATCAATCGTGTGGAAATTGTACAAAATGGCTTTTCGAACAGTAAATCAGTGAGAGGGGAGGAAAATAAGAGACGAATAGATAGCTGACAATGACAAAGGTTGCGGCGCAGAGAAATGAAATGAAAAAGAAAGCAAACAGAAAAAAAACATTAGTAAAACAGGCGAGAAGAATAAAAAAGTTAAAGCAAAGAAAACTACAGTCAGTAATGACGAAGTGCAGACGGTTAAATACCCTGCAAGTGAACAGAGAGAGAGAGAGAGAGAGAGATATTAAGGCGTCTATAAAGATGGCTGAAAATAATAAATAGTAATAATAAAATATTAAATGTTTATTTCAACTGATGAAAAAATAAATGGAAAGAATAGTATATAACTAGTTAAAAATATATTTATATTATATTATATATACAAAGATATATTTAATAAATTATCAAAATAATAAATAAATAAATGTATA